>CM029633.1:15166874-15766874 GCA_017311315.1 Dendrocalamus latiflorus | reverse complement strand
AAAAAGAGTAAATGAGTAACTCTATTGAAGGGCTATGTGAGAATGAAATAAAATTCAGTGAGAAGAATTAGGTGCAGATTAGCTCACTAAAAATAAGTTATCCATTAGATGCTCACAATTTGGCATTGGGTGTCTGCTAACACACAATATGGCACTTCCATCATCATTGCACAGTCATAACGAAGGTAATATTTCTAGACGTTCAATTCCACATCACCACTAAACAGAGACAGGAGAAGGAAATATTTCTGGATGCTCCTTTCTGCCAATCTTGTGCTCATGTATAATAATATGATCAACATCATGTAAAAATCACATGTCAGAAATATATATGCTGTGGTGTAAGCACAATAGTGGGTACATGGTACACCTTTTCCCCTTGGGAGATATGGAACCGAAGGCACTAGAGCTAACCAACAGAGAGAGAGAGCTAGTGTAAAAATGAGTAGATCTGACTCATCTCTCTCTTAGGGGTTTATATACATGAGTGAGGTAAGATGGGAAATTCCCATTCTACCCTTTAATCATTACAAAAGGTAGGAATACATTGGTACATTCCTTTATACTACTGGGCTTATACTATTTGACTTGCTGCAACGCCTAGTCATTTGAGGCTAGGCCACCCCCACAACAATTTATGGATACACTTGGGGACATTTGGATGAGAGTTTTTTTTTAGGATTTTTGATCTAAATCTCAAGAAATCCTAAAAGTCCCCCTATCCAAACAGGCCCTAACCTTAAGGCTATGAGTGATGAACCCAATGCAAGGGCCATCGAAGCATTATTTGAGTACATGTGTACAACAAACAGTTTAAAGACCTCAGAGTCGTATTTCTCCTCATTCGATAAGCAAATGTAATATATAAATAAGTGATAATAATGTTAGGCTAGCTAGGACAAGCCATGCCATAATGACCAACGGAACCTTCGCCTTCAAACTAGGAACAACTGATAGTAGCCTTGGAGCCTCAACTGATAATCAGAAAGAACAAAATCATAATACAGCTCCAGCTCATGTCAATCATGCATTGAAGAGACGCCCATCCAATAAGGTGAGTAAGTGAGAATAGTTTACGATTTTACGTAATGGTGACCATCCATCATAGTGGTAGTAAAGCCACAACAAGCAATCGTTGCTAACTTCAAGCAAATATTGTACTGGAAGTACCTTAATGGTTTGGGTTTGTGAGTTGGGATGCTAACTCCACTGGCAAGTAAAAAAAGTTCATATATGAGCTCTGTAGCACGGACACGGGTCAAAACCGCCGTATCCGTGTCCGACACGGACACGTCTTGGACACGTGTCGGCGACGTATCGGCCGATTTTGGAATTAATTTTAATTATTAAAATTCTCGACACATGTCGGACACAGTAAATATATGAGTCGGACACAGCCTGGACACAGCCAGCCTAGGAATGGCCCAAGACACGGCATTGCCCTAACCCTAACCATAAGCGCCGATTCCTCCCGGCTCCCGAGCGCCTCATTCCCATCGGCCGCTCGCGCTTCTCCGCATTGGCCGCTCGCGCCGCCGCCCGCTCCCGCCGGCTCCTTCATCTCGCCGCCGCCCGCTCCCGCACCTCGCCGCCACCTCCATCTCCTCACTTGCATCTTCTCTGCCCACCGGCTCCCTCATCTCGCTGCCGACTACATCTCCCGCGTCTCGCCGCTGACCACATCTCCCGTGCGCCACCAGCTCCCGCATCTCCTCCCGTGCGCTACTGACTTGAAGATTTCCGCCGTGCGCCGCTAGCTTCCTCCCGCGCGCCGCCGGCGTCCCCGCTGCTACCTCCCTGGCGTACCCACTGCTGCCTCCCCGGCGTCTCCGGCACCGAGGTATCATCTCCCAGGTTAATGAAATTCTTATTTCTGGAAATGGTATTCACATCAACAATTGTCGTTAGGATTAACAAAATAATTCATGAGATACATATTCTGAGTATACACTTTACAAATTACAAGTTTATAATTTACATTATTTCAGTTTAATAAGCATGTGAAAACATAGAAAATAATACATAATCTATTATTTATTTATTATTTAAATATATATATCCGTGTCGCCGTATCGGTATTTTTGGGAAAACAGTGAATTCCCGTGTCGGTGTCGTGTCGACGTATCCGTGTCCGTGCATCATAGTATATGAGTGTAAAAAGATAAAGACACACACAATCAATAACAAAGAGCAAGGTCCCCCACATTCTTTTTCTTTCCAAACTTCAGATCACACAGAAATGACAAAAGAAGCAAGTATCAACGCCATGGTTGGGTTTAGAGGTTGGTACAAAGCATGCAGTCAATGCTTAATGGCCCAGTCAGTTAGTTGGTCAGTCATAATGTACGATTGTATCAGAAAAGAAGAAAATTATTACACAGAGAAGGAAACTAGCTGCCAACCATAGTTTCTGCATAGTGAGTTCTTGGGTGTCATGGAACAAATGGCATTACATTCATAGTACATAAAATGACAAAATAGCATCTGATTTAAGACCTTCTGAAGTTAAATGATACGATGAAACAAAAGGTGTGGATACCTGTATGTAATACAGCTAACTTTCTGAATTTGGATAGCAGGATCTCAAAGAACAATGAAGGTACAGCTGTACAGGAATTTTTATACTAACTTGGTCTTTTCATCTTTTGTAGACAAGGTCGTTGCCTACGAATTGCGTGGCCCAAGTCTACCCAATTAAGAAAGGGACCCAGGAATTGTGGATCAAAAATAAGAAAAGAGAAGTATTTAGCTGTACCAAGCAGGCACTTCTGTCGCTGGCTCCCGCCAGGTTGGCTACCTGTCCATTTGGGGGTATATAGGGTGCCCAACGACTCTGGTCTAAGGGCAGACTGAATCTGAACTGAAATAGGGGGATAGACTCTCGGGCGTCCTACCTTAAGGAAATGAACCGAATGGTTCCATTCCACCCTTCAGTAGAAAGTTTGAACGAGTCTCCATCTCCGCCTACATGTGAGAGTGGATTGACCCAGTACGTCTTTCTTTCCTGGCAACAAAAGATGCACAAAGTGGTTTCAGTAGCACTACTGAGTTCGCATCAGCGATTTTCTCACCAATGGAATCAATGGGTTTTGTCAATGAATTAATCTACCAGCATTGGAGGGAGAAGTGGAGTCAGAAGCCAGAGGAAATAACACTTTGATGGATGGTAGAGGGGGAGAGAGAGAGAGGGAGAGGCAGCTGTTTCCTTTCATTCGTTGACCTAGAAGGTCATACAGCTCCATAATCAGAAACACGGGAAGCACAGATGAAGGATGGTCTAAGCCTAGAGCGGGAACAAAGCAGAGGTGGGGGCTATGACTAAAGCCCCCATGGATTGATATGGAACCCCCCCAGACCAAGTAGTCGCCCTGCCATCACCATCGAATAGGTACCAAGGTATTTGAACCTCTGCTTTCAGTAGTTTGATACTCGGGCTTCAGTAGCTGATAGGAGGTGGACCATAACTCATTGACCATGCAAAACGGGGCAAAGGCTTGGGCTCTGATATCAATCAATAGCAGCCAGCCAGTTAATTTTACTAATCCTAGTTGACAGTGTGAAAGAAGTAGTTCTAATTGACGGTCACAGAACCACTACGGGATAGTCCGTGAGACAAGATCGGGATCCAGATTCATATCCCTCAACCACTAGTGGAAGACCTTTCAAAGGAAAAGGTTGGTTGGGAGCGGGAGGGAGTCAATTACAGAAAGAGTAGAGACGGATATGGGGACTGTAGCTCCGACCATGTCAACTATGATGCTCTCGCTGCTGCCAGTCCTTTCACCAGTGAATGCTGTCATGCGCTACTTCCCGAACCTCCGTGTCTAGGTCCTGCCGAAAAAGACTGCAAATGATTTACCATCCATCCCACTCATATAGGTACGTTATCGGATTTTTCGGATCGGGAAATGGATCGAACCGCGCGAAATGGTCGCCTCGGAATACAGGGCGCAACGGAACCAAGGTTCTTTGTTGGCGTGTTGCGTAACAAGGGCAAGAGGGGGTTAGAAGCATGGTTCAAAATCCCGGCGGTTACCGGCCGGTAACCGCCGGTTACCGGTTTTACCGGTGGAGACCGGTAACCGAAAAACCGGCCGGTATGAATTTTTTGATTTTTCGAATTTTGGCCGGTTTTTTTCCGGTTTTCCGGTTACCGGTTTCAAAATATCTCAAAATTCAAATTTTGATTTTTAAATTGTGAGCGGTTTTTTACCGGTTTTTCCGGTAACCGCCTGGTTACCGTTACCGGCCTCCGACCGGGATTTTTTCCGGTTCCGGTTTTTGGAACCTTGGTTGGAAGTGTTCACTGACTTTGATAGGCAACACATTGCAAGCAAATAGAGCAGAAAGCTGACCCTTTGTTTCTATTAGAGTCGCAAGCTTGTTGTAGTCGGTCCTAAAGGGAAAACCTTGCTGCTTACTTGTTATATCCTCGCGTCCTTGCACGGCTCGTTTTCTTCGAGCCCTACTTCTCCCCTCCCCCTCTCCCTAGGAACCAACCATTTGGAGCAAACTTGTTAATACCGTTTTGGTACCGGCCAGTATGTGTCGTACCATCACCTAAACCGGTACAAAGTAGCCTACATACCGTACCGGTCATACTGGCTTTGATACTGGTCAATACCGGCCAGTACCCGCGGAATTGATAATACCGTCTATTGAACTATATGTTATATTTGATAGTACTACTATATATTTAGAATAATATTACAAGTGACATTTTGTGTGCATATAATTAAACAAATATATATACTCGTATTATTATATTAAATCCGAAATGGTACACCGGTATGGACCGGTATCAAAACGTATCATTCCAAAAATCAAACCGGTATGGCCTCCGGTACGGTATTGACAACTTTGGTTTTGAGTACAGCCAAGTGGTAAGGCATCGGTTTTTGGTACCGGCATGCAAAAGTTCGAATCCTTTTACTCCAAATTATGAGCACCCAATCGGATTTGTCAAGAATGAGCTAACAACTACAGGGGAATCATTCATATAATTTACAATGTTAGACTTTAACATGCATGTGCACCACTTGGTGAAAATTGCGCAAATTTAGATCACTCCTCCGTCCATCAAAATTCAATAGAGAAGCTACACATCCGAATATTAATATATTATAACATGAAAAACAAGTTTAAAAAGAATCCTGCAAAGGTAAGCGGAAATTAGTTTAAGTCTATAGCCTCATAATTCAGAGGCATGAGATGACTACCCCAAATTTTCCACTATTCTGTGTTCGATAATTTCTGGTACCACATTTGCTGGTCAGGGAACTTCTATGTTGCAAAAGCATGCTTTAAATACATCCAGCAAGATAGCTGTGGTGGTCTGTGACATCCCAAATTTTCCTTTATTTTAATTCCTTTTTCTGGAATTTTAAGTCCCCTTTTTGTTTGTGCCTTGTTTTAAAAGTTAGTGAGTTTGGGAGAATTTGTGATCAAAATAAGTTTAAATGCTTTTATTTGGGTTCCTTGCATTTTTCTAGATTTATAGGATTTTTCTGGGATTTATTTGGATTTTTCTGCTATCTTCTAAGCTTAAAAGTCCTTATTCGGGTTTTTAGTTAATCAAAAAGGAAATTTAAAAACCAGCCCTCCCCTCCGGCCGACACGTGGACGGCCAGATGCCGCCCACGTCGCCACCTCCATCCCGCCTCCCTTCCCTCCCCGCGCACCACGCGTGCGGCCCAGATAGTGGCCACGCCGCCCCGGCCCATCTCGGCCACCCCTCGCCCACTTAACCCCCGCCCCATCCTGGCCGCTCGTTCATCTCCGCCCCGCGATCTCACCCGTCCGTGCCCCCTCCCTCCCCTTCTCCACTGACGGGCCGACCCCACCTGTCGGGCCCGTCCCCTACCTCGCACCGCCGCCATGGCCGTTGGCCGGCTCCGCCCTAACCGGCCTCCTCCCCGTATCTCTTCCGCGCGCTGCCTCTCCCTTCGTGCGCCGCAAGCCCGCGCCCACCTCTCCCCCGTTTTCCACGCACGTCGCCCACTTTCCCCACCCGCCTGGACTCTATCCGCAGCTAACCGCCGCCCACCTCCCCGCTTTCTCCGGCGAGGAATCCCGCCGCGCCTCCACCCCCTCGGCCCTATAAAAGCCACCCCCGAGCACCACCCTTCCCCACTCCACCTCGCTCCACCTTCCATTTGCTTCCTCCGGCGCCCGAGAGCTCCCCCACCGTGCGCCTTCTCTCCGCCGCGCCGCCTTCTCCTCCGGCGAGGGATTGCCGGCGAAGGAGTGCCGCCCGAGCTTCGCCGAGGCCACCCCGAGCTTCGCCGCATCGCGCCGAGTCTCCTCCGCCTCTTCCCCGTGCCCAAGCGCCATCGGAGAGCCCCGTCCGCCGGTACCCGAGCGCCTCCGTCGCCTCCACCTCGTCGCCGGCCACCTCCGTCCACCGCCGAGCTTCGCCGGAGGTATAGGCTTGCTCCCCGCGCGCCCCACTTCCCATTCCCATCCTCGCCGTCCTTCGCCGTGGCCGCTGCCGCCGGCGACCCTAGGGACCCGTGCGCCCCCGCCGGTGACCGCGCCACCTCAGCCGGCCCGTGCTGGCGTGTCAGCCACGTCGGCGCCACCCATGCACCAGGCCGCCCCGTCAGCGCCACCCGCACCTCCTTGCCACGTCGGCCACCGCCCCGAAATTTTTCTATTTTAGCCTTTTTTTTTGAAAAATATTCACATTTAGACCCCTGGTAGTTTTAATTCCGTTTTTGGACCCGGAGCTCGGCGCCGTGGGTCACGGCGCCGAGGTAACACGTCTCGGCGCCGTGGACCACGGCGCCGAGCTGCGAGCCCCGCGCCAGCGTAGCGGCCGGCGTGGCGCCGAGGTGGCAAGATCTCGGCGCCGTGACTTGTGGCGCCGAGCTCGGCGCCGTGACTCGTGGCGCCGACCTCGGCGCCGTGAGTCGTGGCGCCGAGCATGTGGCTTCTGAAACAGCACCGAGCACGCGGGCTTCGTTCATTCGCATCCTCCTCCCTCTGTCCCCGCCGCTGTTTAGAGTTTGCACCGATCAGCCTTTTTTTTCGCAAAATGAATTATTAGTTGTATTTTGCATTTGGATTATTTAATGATAGTAATATTATGTAATATAGTTAGTTATTTATTTATAGAGAGCAAAAAATACGACGTATGTTTTGAAAATTCGTTATGTATTGCAGATGATACATGTAGGAAAATTCGTGTAGATTTTTTTAAAAACATTATGGTACGTTGGTAATGGTTTTTGAAAAATAAAATTATGCAGGCCGTGACGAACGAGTTTTGTGTGAAGTTCTGCGGGCCGTGAGATGCTGCGGGCAAGACAGAGGGGAGGCGACATGTGGCATACAAGCAACTCTCCTCTTCAGTTGTTACTACACACTTGGGGAAATAATTACTGGGATGATTCTGGGTCAATCCCATCCCCTCTGTTTGTGGATTGATGAACGAGTTATGTGTGAAGTAACGATTAGTGTATTTGTGATTTTTGTACAATGCTGACCGTGAAAAATATGTTGAACTGGCAATAACATTTTTTGATCATGTTATGTTGTTGTATTGGAAGGATTTTTTTGAATTATTTTGTATGACAACTGTGATAGGAACAATTGGACGAAAGGAGGGGAAGTGATAATAAGACACGTGGGAATCATTGCATGCGAAAAGCCCAGATAATAAGCTTATGAAGTTGGGACGAACATGGCGCGTACAATTTTATTACATGCTAGCATGATATCCGACTAATCTACCCAACTGCTCGTACGACCTCTCGTGTGGACCGAGTCTATTACATCTTGTCTACTGGGTGTAGCGTGGTTGTTTCCCCTTTCTGTCGCGCCCTGAAGATGGCTCCGCTGCATCCTTCTTCCTGTCACTCTTGGTCTTGAGAGCCGCCTCACGAGCTTGAAGCTCTTCCTCCTGACGCTTGATGGCTGCTTCACGCAGACTTAACTTCTCCTTCCTCCTTTGCAGCTCATCCTCCTTGCCCTGCAGACGGATTTGGTCCACCCTCACGCGGCGCTCTTGCTCAAGCCGCATCTGTCGTTCCACCTCGCGAGCCTGAGTCATCTTGACACAGTATTGTCCTTTGTTTTCCACCTCCACTGCCCGGTTATTTGGCCATGCCGGCGGCACTCGATCCACCCATTCCATGAACCCGCAAGCCTATGTGTGGCATGGTAGATGTCATGGATCAAGTTGAAAAACGATAACGGAAAAGAAATGGTTTAGTTATGGTCGTTACCACGAAGTCGTCATCCAGGTCAGGACACTTGAAGAACCTACGGCCGTATTTGGCTCGTTGTACTCGATCAGTCCAGACTCCCAACATCGTCCTAAAGCCGCAATGGCACTTCGGGCGCTCATGCCACTCCGGCACTCCAAATGGGTTGGACTTCCAGGAAGACATTGTTGTGTGGTAGTATTGTGATGTCTTGAGGAGGAGATGTGGTATGGAAGACATATGAGGCCTTCATATAGGCAGGTTATCGGTGCAGTGGGCATAGTCCATGGAGAGGATCTTTTCGCTCTTACTGGATTCAAGTGTAGCAATAAATGGTCCTATGTAGGCTTTTCAGAGACTATAGTCTCGTAATAAATTCATAGTTCGTAGCCTTTTCAAAGACCTACACCCCTATATGTGTACAGGCCTACAGGCCTACTCCTGTAAAGGCTAAAGACCTGCGCCCCTATATGTGTACAGGCCTACTCCTGTAAAGGCTAAAGACCTACGCCCCTATATGTGTACAGGCTAAAGGCCTATTCCGTCACTGCGCAAAGCTGACATATGCTGCCCCGTTTTGTCATGTCACTGAGCAAAATCTGAACTCTTTTGTCATGTCACTGAGCAAAACTGCCCTCTGTTGTCATCTCACTGAGCAAAAGCTGACCTCTTGTGTCATGTCCCTGAGCAAAGCTGGGGCGTGTTGTCATGTTCCTGAGCAAAAGCCTCTTTTTTTGGTGGTCACTGCATTAAACTGCCCCGTTTTGCTATAAGTAGCACGGTTGGGGTCCTATGACTGGTCGTAGGGCGTGTCATCGTCGTCGGAGGACGCAATGTCGGCGTAGTCATCTTGAGTCCATTGGCCCTTAAGCTTGGACCGCGTCGCACGCTGGTACCAAACTTGGTACCGCCGGAACTGCTCGTTGCTGTGCGGGTCGTTGTTGTCGTCCACGTGGTCCTGGGAGTGTCCCCACTCCTCAACGTACACGTGGTGGTGCTGCTCGAAGTCTGTGACCTTCTTCTGTCGCTGACGATCAAATCTGCATGACGTAAATCAAAAGTTAACATTAGTAGAAACACCGTGCAATTGGAATCCAAGGTTAGAATTGAAATTGCATGGAACTGACTTGTGCAAGGCCACAGACGTGGAGATCGGCGCTACTGGCCACAACTGCCTCATACCAAACTGGCGTGCAACTCGATGTGGCAGGTGATACTCAACAGCATAGAAACAGATAAGGGGGCACCTCATCCTGTAGAGGGCCTCGTCTATGCTGCACAGTGCGCTGAACTGAATGTCCACCACCTCTTCCTCGGCATACGGCTCCCACTTAACCTGCATAGCAACAATTTACTTGTAAGGTACAGGACTAACAAATAAAATCACGGTACCACATGTAATTAACTTACACTGGAGGCCGTGAGCGCATCTAGCTCGTTTATGTACTCTACGTACGCCCGCTTCTTCCTGGCGTACGGAACTGAGACCTGGTCCCAAAGATATGCAACTGTCGGACGTCGACGAACTGGAACCTCTGGGAACCATGGACGATCAGGCAAAACCGTAGGACGACCAACCGGTAGACGACACCACATCCACAGCTGGAGGAGGTACAGGCAACCACCTAATGTCGAGTTCGCCGAACTCCGACGACACGCCTCGCAGAGGTGGCGGTAAAGGAACGCCAACACCCCGGAAGCCCAGCTGTACTGCCCCGCCGTGTCCCAGTCCGTGAGGCAGTGGATGTACATCCACGAAGCGCTGTCTCCCGTTCCGTCGGGGAAGAGAACGCAGCCAAACAAGTGCAGGATCCATGCTCTGCAATTATATGTAAAATGATTTTAGATCAAACTATGTCAATTTTACAAAAAGCTCGATAAGACGACGAGTTGGCTCGATATCCACACCTACCTGCAGTGGTAGGCAACTGTCTGCTCGTCCGCACCCTCAGGACACGCTGCAAAAGTCTGCCGGAGCCAGCTGATAGGAACACCAGAACTGCGATGGCCTGCCTCAGGAGGAAGCTCTCCCGAGGAAGGCCTCTACTCGGGCTCTCCAACCTGCAGGCACGCACGGCCCGATAACCGGACGGCCGTGAATGGCGACACCAAGTATCTTCTGAGTGTCCTGGAGCGTAATAGTCATCTCCCCGAAAGGGAGGTGGAAGCTGTGAGTCTCCGGTCTCCACCTACATGATACAAAAAAGAGGACTACATGTCAGAGAATTTGAGGCGCAAATAGCCGATAAACAATGAACATGCAAGTTGCAATGGTTCATCACTTAACCTGTCAACCAGTGCAGTGATGGCGGGGGGGTTGAAGGTGGGCAACCCACGGCGAACCTGGTAAGAGATGGCGTCTAGGCCAGCCCTCTCCAGGAAGGGAGTGTACCGCTCGTCGTACTGCATGTCCAGGAACCCGTCATGGGTTCGAGGACGAAGGATGGGCAGCTCCTGTATAGAATACACCAATTTTTTAGTTAATGCATCAATATAAACTCAAATTGTACAGGAAGTGATGAAGGCAATACCCTCCCCTCCGCGGTGAGCCGTCCTCTGTGGCTCTCCTCGTAGTACGGGTCTAGCAGGTGGAATTGCGCCATCCTAAAAAAAACTTTGAATTTGTCAGTCCAACATACAAGTAAACAAAATATTGAACATGCATACAATATGGAATGAATAAGAAATTAAACAAGAAACATAGCAAATTACATATGAAAAAACAACTACACGAACTATGAAACATAACGAATAACAAGCACTCGCACCTGACTAAGTGGCCAATGGCATGTGCGTGAATTGTGGCCAAGTCTACCACATCTGCTACATTGGTTCTGCTCGGGGTTAGTAAGAAAGGGGGTTGATCTCCCTCGCCTCGTTCTTCCTGGAAGCTGATCCATAACCATCTTGTGTCTCGTCCTTTTCCTGGTTCCACGTTTGTTCCAACGGCTACCCGGATCCGCAATGTATTTGGGCCCGGTGTACGGTGGCCACTCTCCCTCATCCCGGTAAGGCTCGAAACGGGGAGACCACGTAAGCACAAGGTTGTCAACACTGAACTCCCGAGGTATCTTGCTCTCGTAGTCAAAGTTGCGATGCCTCGCTGCTGCCACATAATGAGAACATGGAAAGTGGTACTGCCTCGGTTTACCACATGTGCATGAGAAATCAATAAGGACAACTTTATGCTTCCTCGTCGGCCGGAGCTCTCCATCGGTCGTTGTACCACCCCTTTCTACAACCTCATAACTGCCCGTGGCGTTGTCAAAACAATGTACCTCATGTGCCTCAGCCCTAGCCTTTGCCTTTTCAAGGTGGCGCTTCGGTTTTGGCGCCCATCTCACTTGTTTACTTTGTAGCGCCATTGCATGTGCGTGTCTTTCGTTGAACCAGGCAACAAGCTTGTAAAAGGTGAAGGATACGATAGCATTGACGGGCATACCACGTATACCCCTAAGCAAACTATTGAAGGATTCAGCCATGTTGCTTGTCTGAAACTCGTACCTCCAGCCACCGTCGTCATGAGCCCTTGTCCATTTGTCGACATCTCTCATCAATCCCGTCAACCACTGTCTACCTTCTGCGTTTGTTGCAGTATTAAGCTGCTCTAACTTCTCCTGGAATAACTTCACCTCAAGCATTCGAGCGACCTCCTCGAACAGAGGAAAGTTATCCTTCGCACCATCCTTACGGAGTAGATTCTCGGCAAGATGCCGAGTGCACCAACGGTGGTGCAAAGCTGCATACCCCGGTATCTGCTCCTGTACGGCAGAAAGTATGCCCTGGTGCCTATCAGAAATGACACCAACCTCCCTAGCAGGGCCGACCACGTGCCTCCGAACGAGCCGCAAGAACCATCCCCAGCTGTCTTTGTTCTCCCTCTCAACCAAAGCAAACGCCAAAGGAACCAACGCGTTGTCTGCGTCACAGGAAATGGCTATCAGAAGTGTGCCCTGGTACTTGCCAAGAAGAAACGTACCGTCAATAGCGAAGACGGGACGACAATGCCGAAAGGCCTCGATGGACTGAGCAAAGCACCAGAAAGCACGGAAGAATATCTGCATCCCATCTTGAGTCCATTCGTTTGGTTTCGGGACGTACTCATAATGCATGCCTGGATTAACCGCTTTGATTGCATTGAAGAGTGCTGGCAACTGCAAGTACCCATCTTCCCAGTCCCCATATATCATCTTCCAGATGCGTTGCTTTGCCCTCCATGCTTTTCCATACCTTATCTCGTATCCAAATTTCTCCTTAACAATCCCAGCAAGTGTCTTCACCTTCATATTGGGTTCTCCCTTTACTATGTGACACAGTGACTTGGCAATAATGGTAGAGGTCAACTGCCGATGCTTCTGTTTGAGCTCTGCTTCGGCACAAGTGTGTGGGCCAACGATTTTTGTGATCTTGAACTTTCCAGTGACCTTCTGTTTGCTAGCACAAACCCTCCATTCACATGTCTCCTTCTCGCACACAACTGTGTACCTCCGCTCCACATAAGAATGTCTCACCTTGAATGGCCTTTTACGGATCACTGAATACTCCTGCAGCCACCTTTTCAATGCAGACAAGTCCTCAAACACCATGCCCTTCTCAATTGTCATGCTTGACCCGGCCTCAGGAGCATCTAGCAACTCGTCATCCCTTCCTTCTGCATAAGCCCCATGAGAATGCCTAAGATCGCTGAATTCATGAACTGATGGATCCCGGCCAGGGCAATAACGCCTGATCAGCTCAATATCACTTTCGGTCAGCTCTCCAAAAGGGCGGTCATCATCAGAATCAACGGCCCTTGCGATCTCGTAAGGCTCCAGATCATCCACAATTTGAACATCCACACTGTTGGAGTCCCTGCAGACTTCTTCAACGTTGCCAGATGGAGCAACGGGAGGAACACCCACATTATCAGGAACGTTGTCTCCTGCATCATAAGCACAAAAACGATGGATTGAGACCACAAAGGGCAATGACGGGAAAAGGCTAAAGTGTTGCTCGACACTTACTGGGATGATTCTGGGTCAATCCCATCTCCTGAGGGGCCGCCACGACATCATCAGTCCGACATTCAACTCGAATTGGTTGAGAAATCTGAACCTCGTTCGGGGCAGATAGAGCATCGGGCACCTCAGGCACTTCTTCCACATCCACCGCAAGATCCGGTAACGGAGGGTCAAAGGGTGCCTGATCACCTAGTTCTGGTGAATAACCGTGAGGGGTGGGATCAATGGACACCTTCCGCACAACAACGTCCAAACATTTTAACTCATTCCTCATAACCAATTTGACATATTTGTCCCACTCATCCTCTGAACCAATTAAGATCAACCGCCTGAGAACTAGGTCTTTCGAACCGAAGTGAAGTAACCCCTCAACTGTGATGCTCTCCTCGTTTGCATGACAATGTAGCTTCTCCCGAGCCCTAGCAACCAACTCACTAAACGACGGCCGATCACCGAATATCAGAGGCACCCTTTGCATTTCAACAAATTGAACATTTCCATAATCATCACTTGTCACACTGCCTCCATGATATAGGGTCACTAGGTTGTCCATCTAGTTCATACAGAAAACCAAACTAATAAGAACCTTTAATTGAAATCGGATACTACATAGTAACTAATAAGTACCTAGTCACTAACTAAATGCTACCTTTATTCGAAATTGATGCTAATTAACTAACTAAATTGCATAGTCAATTGCATACCCAAAGATAAACAATTCTTTTGTTCGTGATTTGCTTGACTCGTTGTGGCAAACATTTCTATAGCACTAACTAAATTGCATAGTCAATTGCATAGTCAATTACATCACAGCAACACAACACATTTCTATAGCACTAGTCCTCTGGCCGCAAAATAATCAACTTGACTTATAACGAGCCATATCCCGACTCCAATACGCCACACAATCCTTCCATTCTACGGCACCATTGCCCAAGCGACAGTGATAAATAAGGGATAAACAGCCTACTCGACATTCATAGCACCACACATCAGCCCACTCAACATCACACCCTCACAAACTAGCTAAAAAATATCCTCGACATCACATCTGAGCGCCAAGAACGAACATTTTGGAGGAGAAGTCCTCACCTTGAGGCACTTGTAGCGGTCGCTGGGGCCTCTCGACAGCAGCGGCGGGGAGGACGGCCGGGCGGGAAGCACGTCGGATGGGCGGCCGGCCGAGGACGCGCGTGCGGGGAGGGGAGGCCGAGGCGGAGACGCGGGGAGGCAGGAGGCCGGGCGGCACCAGGGGGCGGCGGCCGGAGACGCGGGGAGGCGGCCGGAGGCCGGGCGGCTCCGGGGCAGCGGTCGGGCGCAGACGCGGGGAGGCGGGAGGCCGGGCGCAGACGCGGGCGGGCGGAGACACGGGGAGGCGGCACCACGGGGCGGCGGCGGGGAGGCGGGCGGCCGCGGCGTGGAGGACGTCGGACGGGCGGCCGAGGCGGTCGAGGAGGGGTGGCGGGCGTCCGCGGCGGGGAGGACGCCCGTGCGGGGAGGGGAGGCGCGCGGGCGGCCGCGGCGGGGACGACGGGCGGCAGCGGCGGTCGACGAGGGGAGGCCGGCGGCCGCGGCGGGGAGGACGCGAGTGCGGGGAGGGGACGGGAGGCGGCGGCGGGCGAGTTGCGAATGAACGAAGCCCGCGTGCTCGGTGCCGTTTCAGAAGCCGCATGCTCGGTGCCAAGATCCACGGCGCCGAGCTCGGCGCCACGAGTCACGGCGCCGAGCTCGGCGCCACGAGTCACGGCGCCGAGCTCCCTGCCACGTCGGCGCCACGCCGGCCGCTACGCTGGCGCGGGGCTCGCAACTCGGCGCCGTGGTCCACGGCGCCGAGACGTGTTACCTCGGCGCCGTGACCCACGGCGCCGAGCTCTGGGTCCAAAAACGGAATTAAAACTACCAGGGGTCTAA
Organism: Dendrocalamus latiflorus; assembly: GCA_017311315.1. Lineage (NCBI taxonomy): Eukaryota > Viridiplantae > Streptophyta > Magnoliopsida > Poales > Poaceae > Dendrocalamus > Dendrocalamus latiflorus. The sequence goes on along the minus strand of CM029633.1, from coordinate 15,751,756 downwards.
ATGTGAATATTTTTCAAAAAAAGGGCTAAAATACAAAAAACCGCCGCCACCGCCCCTTCCGTGGACCCGGTCCATGGACCGAGGCCCACATGTCAGCCAGCCCAACCCCTAGATGACGTCATGCTGACGCAAAAACTCAGGTTTTTCCGTAGAAATTTAATTCGGCCGAAAATGATTTTGGTGCTGACGTCATAATCCTCAATTTCCCGTACAAAAATAATTCCAATATTTCCTTTTATTCTTTTTCCCTGAATATAAACTTCCCGGAGCCCGTTCTTCTTCGTTTGGACTTCGATTTAGCCCAAACAAATTTCTAAATTCATCAAAAATTCCCCTCTACCCACTCCTAGCCTCAATTTGAATTTTTGAGTTTATTTGAATTTGTTTTGAATTTATTTTGAGTTTGGAGGGTTATTTTCACGTGTAGATTACGACGACTCTGAAGATTTCCTCGACGACGGATCTCACCAATTCGAAGAGCAAGGCAAGTCACCCTCCTTGATCATGTTGATCCCAGAATTGCAAATAAAATTATGTTGATTTAAATTATATTGCATGCAAATTTCTATTCAATGTATTTCAATTCAGTTTTAAATTTAGTTATTGCCTACTTGTTAATTCCTCATTGATTTTGAAATCCTCGATACTTTGTAACCCTAGATTAAAACTCTGGTTAGTTCAATAGAATGGCTAGGGAAAACTTTATAGTTTATGCTTAGCCTTGCATAGATGAAACATAGGTTGGGGACACCTTTTCACATAAAATGTCAAGCTTTTGGATAGTATTCTTGACTTCGGAGAGTCAAGGAGGTTTACAAAACTATTTCAAAATAAAATATAAAATCTGGTTTAGACTTAGGTTAATGGTTAGAATGGTGGGTGCAGGCATGCCCTGTTGGTTGGAGCCGCAGTGGTTGACTGTCGTGCACGAGGGTGTGTGGTTGAGCCTAAGTCAATTAAGGACCGGTCTTTGAACTACTGTTGCTAAAGCCTTAGCGTACTACCACATGGCTGGTATGGGACAGCCCTGGCCAAATAATTTGCGGAGTCCCAACTCGAGTCAAGTCGTAGGTTGAAAGTGGGCGTGGTTGGTGCCATGCGAAGTCCCACTTGGGTGAGCGTGGTTGTAGCCATGAGAAGTCTCACCTAGGCTCAAGAGGGGGTCCCGGTCGGGTGGATTCCTTACTGGGGTAAAACCTTAGAGTTGGCTTGGCCGAGTTGACGATTTCGCATTGTAAAGGCCTTGTTATGATTACTCAGTCGCACGCCTAAGGAAGCGTGTATTGGCCGACATTATGAGGACATCATATCTTGTGGGTAAAGCTGTACAACCTCTGCAGAGTGTATAATCTATCCTGGATAGCCGTGCCCACGGTCACGGGCATGCTAAGTAAAAGTTTTTCATAGATTAGACTTGGTTTTACAAAAATGCTTTCGAAAACCTTATGGATGGTTGGAGTCCATGAGTGTATGAGTAATATGTGGATGGCTGGAATTCACATGGATTGTTTTCGGGAAAATTGGTCCGGGAAGGATTCCCGTGGTTAGGTTGGTGTATGGTCGGAGCCTGCACTAACGGTATGAATTTCGTTAAAGTATATTGTTTTTATCTACTGTATTAAATTCAGCAATTTCAAACTATCTATTGTATTTCACAATGCTGTTTTCGCAAACTAACCCTATAAGCCCTCCATTGAAGCCTTTATCATTATGTTGCATTTTCCCGCGTGATTTGCGGAGTACAAGTTTGTACTCACCTTGCTTCATCATAACAGAGGAAGATGTCTACGACTACGGTGAGAACCAGGACGAGTAGGACGTGTCTTGCAGTCGTCTGCCTGTGGGAAGGCAGTTGGGCTTCGCCAGTTATCTTTTATGTTCCGCTGTTATTTCCCTTTCATTTGGTTTATCAATGTAAGACTTGGCCATAAGGCCGTACCCATTTGCTTAATATATTTGGTCATTTGCGTTCGATATGTATCTTTGTTTGGCTGTGTGCACTAACTGTTCCTGGACTAGTGCGATTTACACAGAGGGTTTCGGAGTCGTTACTCCGGGATCCGACATGGTCCCCCAACATTAACTCTGCCCTTTGGTTCAATACTATTCAAATCAATCAGTGATGTCATCTTAACTAAGATTGTAAAGCATATTGCATTTACTTACTTTGTGATAGTGATATCATAAACTAGATCTACCAAAAATGGTTTAAACAAGATCACATGTACATGTCAATTGATTCGAGTATGTTCTAAGGGGGAAATATAGATATAATATCAGTGGGTTGATGGTTTCACATGATGTCATTGTAAGTTGGTGAACTGAACCACATTCAAAGCAAGTCAAGTTCTAATTAATCTAGTAGACTAAACAAAGCATAATTTGTATTTGGAAGATTATTAGTACCAACATCAACATCATGCTTAGACAAATGGTCGTTCAAAATCTAACAAAGAAATTACTGTTCAACTGAGAACAAATGAAAAACAAAGGCAGCATGGAAGCATTACGCAGAGGTCTACTAAAATCGCATACCTAGTTTTTTTCTTATCTTGCAGTCAGATGCTGTACTAGTTTAAATAGAATGTCACTGTAGTAGTAAAAAGATGTTGTGATACAGGCATACAGCTAATACAGTTTGCAGCACAACATAATATTGTAGTTGCAAAAGGACGTTGATGTTGCAATAATCGTAAAGAATGCTATAGTACTGTTGATTCAACAAAATCGTTTTCATATAGTGAGTTCACCATTGTACTTGAACTATCGCAACTAGTAACTTTTTTAATAAATAAAGTGAACAAGTATATATTCCCTAAACATGCATCAAATAAGCAGGAAGCAAACAGAAATAAACAAAATAATGGGATACTCACTAAGGGTGTGAATCTGATGTGAAAAAAAAATGTCTAGAGCCTAGACTCTAGCTAGATTTGTTAGCATAGTTACTTCATGTTGAATGGTTAAATTGTCAGGTTTAACACGGCATATTTGGTCAGCAACAAGCTACAGACAGTTGATCAACCCATTCTATACCTTTAGTAAGGAGTAACGACAACAAGTTAACAACTAGAGTGTAGGATCCAATCTGCTCCTTTGAGTAGGTCTAAGTACCACAGCACAGTGGTCCTAATATTGCTTACGCTTCGCTACTAATATGGTCCATTAAATGCTTGATGTATACATATTGTTATATGTTTAGTACCCACACTACTCTTATGGAAGTACACACAGGTAATATTGAACCTGAATCACAACAATACTTATCGAGTTTTCAGTGATTTTCACCATTCAATTCCCTATCGGAGCTTCCATTCATTCAGATTATCCAATGAAACCACTCTTACTAATTGCTTAGTTTTAGACATTATGTGTTAAGACCTCATGTTCAACCCTGCATTTGTTAGTTGTAGCCAAACATGACAACAGAACAATTCTATGGGAGGTAAAACAGGAGTCGGGGTAGCCTACCAGGAAGGAGACAACAAAGCTAATTAATGTTAATACTAAATTCCTACTAAAGATTTATTGGTGGATGAAAACTAGGGGTACTCATAAAAATAGTTGAAACTGCAGCAGAAAAACTTGCACAAAGGTTCTGGAGAACTCCTAATATTGTAGGAGCAGATAAGTTTACAATTCTAACATTTGGCCTAATAATGGCCCTGTAATCAATGATTCAAAGGAAGAAATATATAATAACAAAAGAAAACAAACTAGAGCCAGCAAACCATTAATGTAAGATGATGGAATCAAGGGAAATGCATATTATATCAATTGTAAGTCAATTGTACCATGTGTGTTTTGACTTACATTTTGTTGACATTTACATATATCGTAGCTTCTATACATGTCCCGCATGAATTGATTCCAGAGATGTGCCAGAGGAATAATCTTCAGAGTGTTTCCTTAAGTTGGCTCAGGAAGTGCCTAAAAATTCCACACAAGTATGAATTCCAGAGCTATCTGACTAATCCTCTGGAAGATGGAGCCCACAGATACACTTCCTTCTACAAATATTTAACCTTGACTATTGAACAACAAAGCCATATTCCTGATAGGCATATAATTGTGTCATCTTTAAGAAAGATTGGCCACCACTCTGTTATGCATCCTGGTCAAGAACGGGCACTAGAACTCAATTTTCTCTTCCTGTGGCTGCCAAGAGATAAACCGCTTGTGTATTTTGAATTTGCAAGTTCTTGGGGATTTGGAGCACCTGCGGCCTTCAGAACCTGAGCAAGCTCTCTGAAAAGTTTCTTATCCTCCTCATTCACAAAGACAATAGCTGCACCCCCCTCGCCCATTCAACATGCTCGTCCAACTTAGTGAACATATTCATCAATGGAGACTGGCATGTCAAACAATATCACTTGATGAAGTTTCACGAGATCCATTCCACGTCCCAACACCCCTGTACAGACAACAACAGATACTTCTCCTGTGAGAAACCTTCTCAAACTTTCTCTTCTCTCATTCATTGTCTTCTCACCATGAATAGAAATAACCTCCAATCCAGTAGCAACAGTAATTGCTTCAGACAAGAGACCAGCACCAACTCTGGAACTCACAAACACAATGGTCGGAGGTTTAAAGTGCTGCTTACTTGTCATTACATCAAAAATCTTCTGCTTCTTCTGCTTAGACTCCACCCAAATGACCACTTGTTTAACTCATTTGTTTGGTCTGCTTGGGTTTCCACAAGAAATATGTATCACATTGTTAGCCAGTGAGTTTGACATATTTTCAACTTCTGAATGTATTGTTGCTGAAAACATTAAAACCTGCGGATGTGAAAGTGCCCGAAAGATTTGCATGGCCTGATCCCTGAATCCCCTCTCTAGCAAACAGTCCACTTCATCCAAAACAAAAACAGAAACATCGTTAAGGACAACATTGTGTTTCACGAGAAGATCAATTAGCCTCCCAGGGGTGCCAACAATTAACTTGATACCATGTTCAATTCTGTAGATTTGCTGAGCCAAGGGGTCTCCACAAACAACTAGAGCAGTTTTTAAAAGGTAAACCCTTTCCAAGCACTTTTGCTTGCTCTTCCACCTGCAGGCATAGTTCTCTAGTTGGAGCAAGAACTATAGCCAATGGCCCTCACTTGCTTGTACATTACTGCGACTGTACTCGTGAACAATGTGCAATTATAGGAACTAGAAAAGAAACTGTTTTCCCTGAACCAGTATCTGCAGAGACAAGTAAGCTTCTATTACGTATTGATGCAGGGATGACTTGCATTTGCACTGGAGTAGGCATAATATATCCTGCAGTTTCAAGATTGTGCACAAGCTTCTCAGGGAGACCACAGGAAGAGAAACACATGATTGGATCAGGAACAGCTTCACCCTTGACACAAATGTCAAGTTCACTTAGTGAAGTGATCTGGCCGGTGTGCAAACTTGGTATTTCAGGAAAATTATTGTCTCTGACACAGAAGCTCTCATCACCAAATGGAAGATTTACATGTTTTGCTGCTTTTACTGCCGGCTTTGTTTTAGCAACAAGCCTGGCAAGAAGAAATGTCTTGCATTCTACACTGCAGATGTCATCATCAGTCTGATCACATATATATTCACCATATCGACCACATATAACACAGCAAGGCTCCCCAGGAAGAGCTTCTCTCTGCTCAAAGCATCTTTCCTTCACATGTAAATCTGTAAAAGTAACAAATATCAGGAAGAAGACAATTCAGTTCTCTGATTGAATACATGGGGCAGAAAGAAGGCAAGCATTTAATAAGGTGCAGGTGATACATTCAGCCAACATGAAATTTGGCCAAGAAACAAGGCTGGTATGATGTTTGCACGAATCAAGAAAAGCAAACCTATGACAACAGAAAAACAGAATGTCCATCAGTTGATAAAGTGAAAGGCCATAAATAAAGTCAGTAGAGACAAGAGATTTTTATTAATGGATTCTTGAACTCCTAACTAATGAAATATTTAGTCTGAAATAAAGTAGCCTCTTTCCTTGTACAGCTTGTCAAGGTTCATGAATAAATGCATTCTCTGTGAAGAAAATTTAATGCAATTACCTTCCAACTCGTTACTATTATCAGATGGAGCAAGCAAATTATCAGCTGAATCATTCTCCACTTGTCCCATTCAGTTGAGGGAAGAAAACACCAGAAAACTGCATAGAAGAAAAGGAAAACAGAAATCAGCTCACACACTGTAAACTTGAACCTTGAAAAGGCTGCATGCATCTTAACCAACCTATTTTTTTATGAAAAACTAGAAGTCTAGAACATTGACAAATCTTGGAGCAAATATGTAATACCCCAATTATGCATAAAGGAAAATGATCGCGATTAAGGGTTTTTGCCGTCAGACCCATCGACTTTTAACGTGCCGAATGTTTATCGCTCGCAGAGGTTCCCAGACCGCCCCGGGGTAGTCGGCACCGTCTAGAGAGCCGGGTAGCGCTCTCAGAGGTTCCCGGACTGCCCAGGGACAGTCGGCACCGTCTGGCGACGTGGGTATTCATCATCCGGCAAATTTCATCTTACCTTTTACCGACTTACCGCTGCAGTAGAACCCCAAAGCCAGCACAGCCGTGGACCAAAATTGTGAGAGGGGCATGGGATTTAAATGAGGGCGCTGCGGTCATTCCATAAAGGGCAGCCCCCAACCGTGCCCATATATGCTAGTACCATGCAACCAAGCTCTTAAAGCCATCACATTTCAGCAATCCCATTTTCTTACCTCATTTCTCCCTACCAAGGTAAGAGCATAGAAAAAGGGAGCAAGCCACTCCCCATTCCTTCTCAAGGCCAAAGCCGAAAGCAAACCCCAGAGATCAAGCTCACTTTCTTTACTCTTCCCCTCTTCTTTTCCACTGAATCAAACCAACGTAGCCACACCATTCCGATTGGCACCAGGTAAGCACAAAGGTGAGCTTTCACTCAGGGAAACACATGCATGTAGGAAATCAGGAAAGGAGTGGCGTAGGGGAGGCGAGCAGGGGGCGGCCGGCGGGCGGGGCTCGACCGCGAGCCGTCACACCGCCCGGAGAGGCACGTCGGCGCGGTCACGCGCAAAGGAGGAGGGGGAAGGCGAGGTAGGTGGAGGCGGGGGCCAGCAGAGCCACTGGCGGCGGGCCAAGGGGCCGGCGCCGCCAAGTGCCGCCGCGCCGCCCGGGGCCTCCCGGCCGAGCAGACGAGAGGGGGATGGGGGAAAGAGTCAGAGGAGGCGGCGGAGAAATAGGGGGCCGGCGGCCCCAAGCCGGCCATGCGCGCCGCCCCGGACGAGTCCGGCGAGAGGAGGAGGCCCTTGTGGCCGGTTGGAGTAGGAAGGGGGAGAGAGAGTGGGGGCGGTGGAGGAGAAGGCCGGCGGCGGCCCCATGGTCGGCGGCGAGGGGGAGGCCGGCGCCGCCTCGCCGCCGTGCTGCCTGAGGAGGTCACCCGCACGCGAGAGAGGAGAGGAGAGGGGGGGCGGCGGGAGGGGAGGTCGCCGGCGACGCCGAGTGGGGCTCGCCGCACGCTACCGCGCCGCCCCGGTCCAGATCGGTGAGGAGAGAGAGGAGGCTTGGGAGGAGGAGGTGGAGGCCCCATTCGGCCAGATTGAAGTGGGGGAGAGAGAGAGATTTGGGGAGAAGGACAAGGCCATTCGGCCGAACTGGATAAGAAAGGAAGGAAAAAAAAGAAAAGAGAGGAAAGGAAAAGAGAAAAGAGAAGAAAAGAAGGAAGAAAAGAAAAGAGGAGAAAAAAAAGAAGACGGGGTGGTACCTGCGCGACGGGACCTTGACCCCGTGCCTTCTACGCTTGAGTCGAGTCGGCGTGTAGAATCGTCATTTAAACTCTAGATTTTTGATTTGCCGTTGAGTCGGGTTAACGTGTACGCAGGTGGAGGTCCCGGGTCGGAGCCATCCACGCGTCATCCCCGAGGCTAACCAGGCAAGTGCATTGTAAAGCGGTGAATTCGGGTAGTGATTTCGGTTAAAATAAATAATGATGTTCTGCTTACCGTGTTGGGGTAAGTCAAATATTTCCGAATGATGCCTTGCTTACCATGTTGGGGTAAGTTGATTATACTTGGAATGCATACTGAGAAATGATGCACGGTAAATGTCGAGACATGCTATGTTGATATGCATAATTGAACTTGCATTTCATGCATGTCATGAAAAGGGAGAAAGTTGGTCCACGTTGAGTGGACGCTCCACGGGAGTGGAGCTGGGTCCCCGTATGAGAGTTACGGGCAACTGAGGTCCCTGTATGAAACAGGACGGGCTTGAGGTCCCCGCATGAAACAGGGCGGACCTGGGTGAGCATCGACGGGTGCACACTCTGCTGTACCGGTATAGGCTAAAGAGTTGAGAAAGAAGTGCATGAGCATGTGCATGGGCAGATGCATAATGATCGGTTGATGAGAACCTAAAGAGATAAGTGAAAGGTGCGTGTGCATGATGAATGGTTCTTCGGAACTTGAAAAGGGTAAAATGGAAAAGTGGTTAAATGAAACTGGAATGAGTTTGGTCTAATGAATGAACCTGTTATTCGCTGTTTTGCTTTGTACTTGCTGAGTCGGTGGACTCAGCCTTACTTCGTTGTTGATGTTTTTTTAGGTGACCGTCGAGGACGACATGCGGGCGGGAGTAGCACATGGATAACTGGCACGAACCAGCAGCACTCATGTATCACTTTTGTCAATGTACTTTAGCTGTTACTAGGCTAGAGTAATCACTAAAATTGCTATAATGTATCCGAACGCATACATATAAATAAATGTATTGTTGGTTTAAATTCTTCTAGTGTTGATGATATGATAAGAGTATGCAGATGTGGTAGCATCTTGGCCCAGAGAGTGGGCGGGGTGTTACAAAATATGCAAACTAGTCTTATTCAGTTTAATGTTTGGAAAGGAATTTATCGAGCTCCTTGCAAGAATGCACCTAATGGAAGTCTTATTTTGACAAAGTTCATCAAACCATAGATTTTGGCCGATACTTCTGCGCCACACCCAGTTGAATATGGATTTCAATGAAGCCACTTAAATTTCATAGAATTTGCCCGAAATCTTATAAACAAGAAGGCAACAGTGTCTTCTCCAGTTTCCCAATTTTTTCTAGTATCCTATTACCCATGATTTTTTTACTATTTCCTAGTATATAATACCATCCAAATCATTGATGACACTACCTAAAAAGGCATCCAGATTCCAGAATAATGCATAATTGCCCTATGTTGCAGCAAAAAGAGTCAGTGTAAGTTTCCGAAATCTAATGATCATTACACCACGGCATCCAGCGTATACAAGAAAACACTACCAGCACTATTCCCAATGAACATTAATTCAAATAAAAGTTTCTATTACTGGTAATAACAGACACTGCAAGTTTGCTTGACAGTAATTTTCAGCGAAAACTAGTCAAACATCTGTTGTATTTGCACACTGGATATTTATTAAGTTGCTAATAGTGACCCCACAATCCATTCATTTCACGTTCAATTCAACTCAAATCGACAGCAGTAGAAACCCGAACACGATTAGGTGCTATTTGACGAAGCAAATGGTCAGATCTTCCGGAAAATCCCAGCCAGAAAAGCTCGAATTTCCAGGAGAAATCCCCAACATCACGTCTACGCAGCCAGAATACACTTGCACGCATTAGCTTCGTTCCAATTGGATTTTCTCCCCCCAAAAAAAATCCCGAACACGAGTTCACAAAACATCATCATCACACTGGCACATCTCCCGTCCCATCCCACAGAACCCTCGAACGGTCGCCAACTCAAAACGCTCCCCACGAATCCCACCTGAGATCAGATCGGAATCCCCACACCCCCGCTCCCTCCGAGGAACATAGCAGACACTACGAAAGTACGAAACCCCCTCGTCGGCTACGATTCAACGCGAAGGAGGCGACCACGAACTTACTGGGCAATAGGGTCGCTTCCTGTCGGAGAGGTCTCGCCGTAGCAGCGCCTCGTGATCCCGGAGCACGAGGCGGCCGCGGCGGCGGCAAGCGAGAAGGACGGACCGGCACGGCACATGCGGAGCCCGTTTGTGATGGGCGTGAGAAATGGCAGTTCGTTGGGCCTTGTTAATTTTGCGGGCTGGATGGGCTTGAACTCTGTTCGGCCTACACGGATCTACCATCGAGATAGCTGCGCGGCAGCAAAATACCATCACGAAGAGAGGTTGAACTTATAAATACCATCGCAAACGCGAAAACAAATACGAAAGATGCCATCACCGTGGGAATTTCGGAGGTCGCGCAGAAGGTTTAACAATGGAGAGTAAGAGGAACCATTTCCATGATAAGAGAGCAAACTCAAGCAGTGGAACGAAGATCCTCTGTGAAGAAGCCGAGTCGATGACTCAATGGTACCGAGGTAGGTGGATGCAAAATCAGAGCCTGACTAGGCTGCTGTGAAGAATTTCTTTTTTTTTTTGTTTAATGTATGCAGCATGCTTTTCTAAAGCCATTATCGACTGACACGTAGAAGCTAATATAACATACGTCCGCTACACTCGAACTAGCCCACATTTCAGGTTGGAGAAGACAAGAAACTTGCTGCACTGCATATGAACGAAGCTTTCGATTTTAGCCGAAGAGAAGATTCGGACGTATTCTGCATAGACGCATTCCCGTGAGGATAATGCAAGGAGGTCCATGCGTCTTCGGCCGCTGGCTAGCCCGGGTCCTTTTCTGCAAAGTAGGCCAGGTTCAAGGCTAGGTTCAGTTCCGGCCGGTTGCTTGCTTCACGGATCGAAACACTCAGCTCTCTCTGATAACAACGTCCTCCCGACGGACTGAGAAACCGAGACCAAGCGTCCGTTCTCTGCATGATCTTTTGTGCATCGTCTTACACCTTCTCCGAACAAACAGTTTTGTTGAACGGTTATCAATATTCGATTTGTTCATATAAAAACTTACACTATAATTAAAATTCATCATCTGCAGCCATCAATTATAACCGGAAAGAATCCATCTTTAAACTGCGACTGCCCTGCCCGGCCATCCATATAACCGTCCATTCCTACGGTAGTTACATGTGTTCTGTGAAATCCAAACGGGCCAAACGAAAGTCTGTTGTTTCAGTTGAACATTGTATAGTGGGTTGGTCTGAAATCTGCCGTACAAGTCATAAACTCGGAAATTAATTTACCTGCTCTTTAAATTCGTAGATTATGTTGCTGATGTCATTTTAACTCCGTAATGAGCTAAATAATAAGGCCGTCAAGTTTAGAGACTTAACTCACTGAGATGACAATTTATATAAACTAGTCATGTGCTCGTACGTTGCAACGGAAATCCAACACATCCCCTCTCTCGGGTTCGGTCTCCACCCCACCGAAAAAAATTCTATGCGGCGGTGCCGCACTACGTAGCTCGTGCGACACCGCCTGTGAGGCGTGCTGTGGCTGCTGCGGCTCGTTGGGATCGTGACTCGTTGGGATGGCTGCTGCGGCTCGTTGGAATCGGACACGCGACGGCAGCACAGGCGGTGTCACACGAGCGGCACCGCCGCATAGAATTTTTTTCCCCACCCCACCACCTGGCAGCCATTCACACTACCTAACAGCCCTCTGTTGCCTCCTCTCACACTGATGTTCCTCCTCTTGTGTTTTACCCTCTTCTTAGGACACTGTCTTGTCACAGGCCACCTCTAGCACAATAGACAAACTAAAAAACCAATATGAATTAGTGTCCAGAAATGTAATCCGTGGTACGGGAGAGAAGGAGGTGGGAGGAGGAAGAAGAGGGGTGGGGCCGAGGTGGCAGCGGGCAAGAGGGGATGACAAGACATGGCCCAGGGGCAGTGCGAGAGAGAAGGGAGGCTAACGAGGTAGACCCACCTGGCAGCGTAAGAGAGAAGAGACAGGAGAGAGGCATGCGACCAGGGTAGGAGATTGTGACATGTAGCGGTGGGGATGCATCCGGCCGTCACGCCGAAGAGGGGGAGGAGTGGGCGCGAGCGTGGCAATGCGCGCCGCGTGGCGTGAGAAGGAAATATGGGCCGTCCAAGTGTCAGCCCAGGGGGAAGAGAGGGGTTTTAATTTATTTTTTATTTTTAAAATAGATGTCAGTTAAATAGAAAAAAGGTTTAGAAAATAGCAAAAAATTCCCTAAAAATCTAGAAAAATTCTCAAATTTCTCAACTTGATTTGGCTACAAATAAACACAAGTTTTATATCTTGTCCTAGGCTTAAATTAATATAAAAGAAAAGAAAATCTAGAAAAAAAATCTAATTAAATAAATTCTAGTAATTTGGGATATCACACTGAACGACAGAGGGAATCATGCAGGCCTAATGGCCCACCTGTCGGCGTGCAAATTCATTAGATAGGGTGGAAGGGGAGGATAAACTTACCCCTCACCAACTCCTTTTAAGTATTAGAGACATTCTATACATTTTTCCTTTACTCTTTGAACCAAACAAAAACAACTCATTTTCAACTAAATATACTTTTTCTCAGAACATGTTTTGGTGCCTTTACTAGCCTAAACAGATTTGTCCATCTAGTTTTACTTAATAAGCGCCCAATCCCCGCTAGGCCATCCCTGCCCCACCCCCGCCAAGCTTCGCGGGGGAAATCGATGGTCTGGCCCTGTTCCTACCCTCGTCGGGGACACGAGCCCTGCGGGGATCCCCGTGGGGACTAAAATTATTGTTTAAAAATAATTTTTTACTTGTTACTATGACTTAAGCTATTGATTTATAAATAGTTATGTATATTTTTTTGCAATATATAACTTCAAATTTTATATCTTAACATATACTCGTTCCAGTTCACAAAAACAAGTCATTTTGGATATCAACACGATCTCTAAAATACAACTTTAACCATTAAATTACTATTATGATATATTTGCAAAACCCAATAAAATTATAATATTATTTTTCGAGATAAATCTACAGTATGGTTTTCATATGTCTAATCTAAATATTTAGAAAGATATCGATAGCCAAAATTTTCAAAGTTTGACTGTAAGCATTCCAAAATGAATTGTTTCTATGACCTAGAGGGAGTAGATTCAACTTTTAGTCTAAATGTGTTGGAAAAATATAATATATAAACAAAATAATATATTTTTTAAGTCCTACAAGATCTCCATAGGGCCCTATGGGTAGGTTGTTCCCTAGCTCGTCCCTATTCCCTCGCGAGGGGGGGTCCCGTCCCCGCGCCTACCCCCTGTGAGGATTATTCCTGCGAATCCTTGCACACACCGAGGGAATTGCCATCCCTAATTTTGCCATGTTGGGGTGCACAAAATAGTTCCAAATAAATACTACCGAGGATAAACAATTATTACACTTTTCCATAAAAACATACTCTCGTTTTACGCATTTAAGGGAAAGGATCTATTGTTGCTTCCTTGAGCTATTGCTCATATAGGCTACTTTTTCCTCTTGCCTAGCAAAGTAAGGTGGGCAAGGAATCGAAACATGCTGCATCGTGCATACACAGGTGTGCAATATTACGTGTGCAATGCAAAGTTTAGGCAATTCACGTGTTCACTTGTAATAATTGAATAAACGAAGGGCCTGCATGAATTTTTTTAATATCAAACTTTATTTGTATTTTTATATGTTTTAAGGAATACAGTATCACTATCACAACAATACTCGAAAAGTGGGACAAGAAAACATGTGGTCTCCGCACGTGGACCACAAACTTGACGAATGTCATATCCGTACGCTTTTAGGCATAAAATATTTTATCCTAGATCTACTTCACTCAAGCGACTGGGCTATCTCTAGACGCTTACTTAACCCAACCGCACGTCTTACGATATCTCACACTCTGCCACCACACACGAGAACTCGCGAGAAGCACGACAACCCACTTCCTTAGCTTTCATTAAGGGATCTTTTGTGGGCCCAGTATCCCCTGTCGGTCCACGTCATCACTATTTCAACGAGCAGGTACACCGGGTCAACGAGGCCGGAGAGCTTGACTCGTGTGGGCCCCCCACGCCGCCAGCCGTGTCCGCCGGACACGTGGAGCCACACGAACGGCGGCCACCGCCGCAGAGGATCGAGCGATCACTTGCTTGAACGCCTAGGAGACTCCACCGCTCGGTCCAAGAGTCCAAGCCTGACTCGGCAATGCTCGAACTCGTTTGTCCGTGGCGAGGAGAGAAGGCGTCGTAGAGCAGAAGATTCTCTTGTGCGAGAGAGGAAAGATTTTGGTTTCGTCGGAAGAAACGGAGGGGGGAAGGAATCAGGGGAGGGATGGTTTGGACTGGGACGCCTCGGATGTAGAGAGGGAGGGAAGGAAGGAGCTGATCACGAGTTGGAGGGAAGGGGATCCGTGGCAGTATATCCACTTTGGATATTCGTTTCCCCAAACGGAATTATACTCGGAATCTTCGACGCCCCAGTCCGCTCCATATATTGTATATTATCTTAGGCGCCGTACTAGCATCTGATTTTTAGAGAATGAAATGAACACATTTGCTTTTTAATTTTAGGTTTTTTTACCTTTTCTTTTTTATCCTTTTTATTGTTTATAGAGATATAACGATGTTTTTTTCTTATTTATTTATTTTTTAATTGAATGATTCAAAAAAATTAATTGTCACTATAGTATAATTTTAGTTGAAAGCCACCAGTCAAAAGCTAGAAGCCACTAAAAAAGTCAGATTAAACATTGCTTTGGGCCTTTGTAACTTTTGAATATCTCATGTTTGCTTTGGGCCTTTGTAACTTTTGAATATCTCATGTGCATGGACTGTTCTTTTTAGCTGTGCCTTATGATTTTAGATTATTCGTGAGAGAGAATATAGAGTAACAGAAACTCACGTGCAGTTTTGGTTAATATAAATGAAGTCGCTATAGTGTGTATCACAATCAACTTATAGACTTCGATTTAAAAAGATACTTTATTTAAAAACTAGTTACTGTAAAAAGTCGAAAAACAACTTTTAGAAACTGAAAAGAGCATGTCCATCATCGCTCATTTAAAAAAAAAAGTATACATCATCGCTTGTACTACTAGCAAGCGTATCATATCCCGCAACAAACTAACCTAATTCGATAATAAATAAATAAATAAATGCATGCCTACACCGTTGATCGGATCGTGTGATGTAGGGATTATTTACGCAACTTGATCGATTAATTAGTAGAGCATTGTACACATATCTATTAATTTCGTGGTCCACTGCAACTAATTAAAAAAGGTTTGTCCTTATCGCCAACACGAAGAGGAGGATATCTTGGCACGATATCTCGTGGCAACCTCCGCATTAAATTTGATACGTATTTGAAGAGCAGAATATTCTACGGAAAAGTTCAACACGCAAGAACGAATAAATAAATGGAAGCATTTCATGCTGTCCCTTCAAGTTGAAATTTTTTTGACAAACTTACAGCTTGATCCAGCTAGATTTACTCGTTCATCAAATGGTGAGTATATATTGATTTATCACAGTGTGTAGTATTTTCTTGCTTGCTAAATTAACGGGTCATGGAGAACCAACCCACGAACGGCCATGTAGGATATCCAATAACTCGTGGCGCACCAAGGCAGCTGGGTTGAAATATTTTTGCTAGGTTCACTCCTACTGTGCTGAAAAAAGAAAAATGGAAGGGACACGGATAACTTCACTCAACCATGCTGCATACACTCAACATTCTACAGGCAAAATCAAGAAGCACCAATGAATGAAAAATTCAAAACAATACCAAAATGCAACTTTACATAAAAGCACAATCGTTGATAGCCATACCATTTTGTGAGCTTCATACTACCTATGGCAATTAATAACTGTTATTGCGAATAAAATGTAACCATTTATAAAATACTATATGTCTCTTCTTTTTAGCTTGTAAAAATTATTTTTGACTTTTCTATAGTAATTAACTTTCAAACAGATTGTCTTTTAAAGGCAGGGTCTACAAGTTAATTGTAATACACACTGTAAAAACTTTATTTATATCAGCCAAAATAGCATGCGAGTTATTTGTCTTCATACTCTCTGTTACAAATAGTCAAAAGTCATAAGCCACATCCATAAACTATAAGCCGAAGCTACAAAGAACATGCCCTATCACACTATAAACACTACTCAAATTGACATGCTCACACAAATAACACCACTACGGATAGAATTCAACACGCGAAACTCTACTCCCATTAATCACTTTAATATGTTGGTACCAATTACACCCACCATGGATGAAAATATAGTCAACCGCACATATCCCATTGATCACTGTAATCACGTCGCAACGGACAGAATGCGGCCACACAAAATATTATTCCTGTTGACCATTATAATATAATTCCACCAACCACGCACGTAACGGATGAAACTGCAACCACACTAAGATACTACTCTCATTAATCACTAAAACTGTTTTTATCAAACACGCTCACAATGGGTGAAATACAGCCCAAGCGACCATTCCTATTGCCATAGGGATCACTATTTGCCTCTTTGGTGAGAAATTTCGATATTTGACACTGAATACGTGCGCCTCTCAACTTTTAACCCCCAATTCGCACGTCTTTGGAAATTTAACACTGTCACTGCGAATTCTTTTGATTCAATGTATTCTCTTCATTTTCGCAGTGACAAGTGTCAAAATAGGAAAGGAAAGAATGAGGGAAAATGAGGAGAATCCCTTGAATCAAAAGAATTCGCAGTGACAAGGTTAAATTTTCAAAGGCGTACGAATTGAGGGTTAAAAATTGAGAGGCGCACATATTCAGTGTCAAATATCGAAATTTCTCCTCTTTGGTACACCTACCATTTTCCCTTTCACCCGATAAACCTCCAACCCGATGAGGCCGCTCGCCGCATAAAAGCGCCACGACGCGAGACGAATATTCCCTCTTCCCGTTCCCACCCGCCGCATATCCTCCTCTCCTCCTCCTCCTCCTCCTCCTCTGCCTCTCTATTTATCCATCCTCTCCTCCCCAATCAGCCACAAATCCTCGAGCAATTCGATTCAATTTCCGTTCTAGGTCTCCCCCGCGGATTCGAGATGAAGTTCGGCAAGAGCCTGAGCAACCAGATCGTGGAGACACTGCCGGAGTGGCGCGACAAGTTCCTGTCCTACAAGGACCTCAAGAAGCGGCTCAAGCTCATCGGCGACGCCGGCGCAGGCGCCGCCGAGCCGCAGAGGAAGCGCCGGCGCGTCGATGGCGGCGGCGGCTCTCCGCCGCCGATGACGCCGGAGGAGGCCGGGTTCGTCAGCCTCCTCGAGGCCGAGCTCGACAAGTTCAACGCCTTCTTCCTCGAGAAGGAGGAGGAGTACATCATCCGGCAGAAGGTGGTTCGTTGATTCGATTCAATTCCCTGCTATTGTTCCTGTTCACGTTGTTTCGTTGCGTGTGTGCTTTTATCGTTCTGATTCCTGTGCGGTTGGGGGAAGCAGGAGCTGCAGGACCGGGTGGTGAGGGCGGCGGAGATAGGGTCGGCGGAGGAGCTGATGCGGGTGCGGAAGGAGATCGTCGATTTCCACGGCGAGATGGTGCTGCTCGAGAACTACAGCGCGCTCAACTACACCGGTGAGCTCTCCCTCCCCGCCGGGCTGGATTTTTTTTTTGCCGAAATGGCAAATTTTGAAACGTGTTTAACAAACATGATAGTCTCTCAACTGCAATTGCAAAAATAATGATAAGCTACGGGTTGATACATGGCGGAGCACTAGGCGGCTTTAGTCATAAGGCGACACATGGCAGAGTGTCACACGATCGCCGTGCAGTTTTAGCGTCAAAACTGTACGGTAACGGTACGGTGCTCTGTCACATGTTGCTTTGTTGACTAAAATTGTACGGTACCCACGTGGACAATGTGTCGTTTTTGTAATTACGACTGTGAAGGTATTATTTATACTTAAACACATTTTAAAATTTATTGTTTGGACCAAAACCTCGCTGGACTGCGCCCACGTCTGGTTTTTAGTTCTTTCGGATTGTGGTGTACTGGTGTACTTCTTATCATGGAAATCTACGGTAGTGCAATTTAACACCTGTACTTTTTGAGCTAAGAATATTCCGTGGCATCGCATGACATGTCAGCTTCACATGATTTGAAGAGAACAGGGGTACATCGTTTTTTTATTTTTGAAGCACACGGATGAGTCTCCGCCGCGTACTTACATTTGTGAAGTTTGAGAGAATGCAGAATTAGGAAAGCCGACAAATCCAGTAACCCGCAATAGATATGGAAGTAGAATTTGATTCGATTTAGTTCAACTAAATTGCTTATCCTTTCACAAGCTGTGGCGTGACTACAACTATGAGTTGGTAGTAAGTATATGTGCGCACTCGTGGATGGGGACAAGTATCTGTGTCCTTAACTTGCTACGGCTCATTAGCAACTCACCAACAAAACTAAGAATGCTAAGAACTGTTTAGAAATGTTAATTTTGTCCTGCTTCTTTTTAGCTTATGACTTCCCTCTGAACAAACAAACATGATGGTTGCTCCGTTGTCTTTTTGAAGCGGCATATCAGGATATTCTTTCCGAAGCAGCTTATTAGCATTTGGTTCGTTCGTACAAACGTCCATGCTAAGACCAAAAGCTATCATACAACCATAAGCCATCAGTTACAGCCGAAAAAACCCACCATATACCTTTTTTTATGCTACACAGCACATTTGTTGCCTATTTCCCCAACATTTTTGGGGGTGTTCGGCAGGGCACAAGCCGGGCGGCTTTTCGCAGCAGCTACAGTACCTAACTTTTAAACGGAGTATTTTCTCAAGACGGGATCTACAAATTAAACGTAGTACACTTTAAAAACCCAACATCTGTACTAGCCAAAATCGCAAGTGAGTATCGATCTCTCCGTAATCTGTACCGTAAACAGCCAAAATTCAAAAATTTCAGCCAAAAGCCATAAGCCGAAGCTAAAAAGAACAGACCCTTTATCAGTTAGTCGATCTCACTAGTGCGTATACCCATGTTGTTTCCTTATTGGTTAAACCTTTTCTTTCGTCATCAAGAATAACACACTAGTGTAAGTGTGGAACACTATTGAACACACAAGCCCAATTGGGCAAAGTGATGGATCACTTGCCTTTTTCTATATAAGGTGCAATTTCTTCAAATAAATGTCAATCAATCATTGATGGACGTTAGGTTGTATACCAACAAAGTGTGGTTCCCACTAAAATCTGTAAAATTCCTATAGTATATATCAATGTGGAAATCTTAGAGTTGAAAATTTGCTAAGTCTAATGGGGCCACAAGACATAATTGACTTTTGTACTTACACACTTTTGTTTTATAAGATTTGTCCACATGTCCAAATAAACTTTTCTTGATATTATATATAAATGGGCCACTTTTTTAATGCATGTGGTCCAACTAAACCAATGTTTTAACACTGCCACTACTTGGAATCGTGTGGTAGAATATTCGGTGACAACATTGAAACCTAGAAGATGCATATTGTGGTGCTTTCGGTTCACTTCAAGTAAATAGCGTTACTATTTTTGGAGTCAATTTTGGTATCTAATCAAGTGCTCAGCATCTCCTAATGCCCTTCCTTGATACAATAGCAGAATCGGAAGACTGGATTGATGTAAAAAAAGTTCTGTCAACAAAACTGTTTCCTTGTGTTTGATGGGTTGCCTACAAAAATGTTACTATTTGTGGTTACTGTCGATTAAATTGCCATCCTTTCGAACTTGGGGTTTGGACATGTTTGAAAATGTTGATCATTTCTGCTCCAAAAGCCTTTGCACGGATCTTTCCTTTTTTTGAAAAAAAATGCATTGCTTTCTGGGTTGGGCCGTTGGGGACAAGTACAAATTTTGGTTACATACACATAAAGATTGTCCATGTGAAGAAATTTATGAAGCTTTAACCATCCATAAAGGTGCAAAATGCATATGAATTAGCATTTTAAAACTTGGAAAATTAGTATGTTTATGGTACTAGGTTGGGTTGCAGCCATGTTCTTGCCCATCATCACAGCAGACTTTTCTTTCTTTCTTCTTATTCTTTTGGTTTAAGATGCAACAATGGGTGATCAGCTTGCTGGCATTACTCTTCTCATATGCTAAATTCTGAAAGTCAGCTCTCACATTCTTGGTGGTTTTGTAGTGAACTTCGAGCAAAAATTAGCAAGTTACTTGCTGGCCCCTTTTATTGTCTTTGTGCTGACACAAATTGTAAGGCATCTGCAGTTCTGCAGTAGTTTTTTTCCTCCAACGTAGTTAATGTAGAACTGTTTATCTAAGGCAGATAAATGCTTTAATCAGGAGAAGAATTTGTAGTTCCCCTGTAATCCTGTTGAGTGCAGATTTCAAGATGCGTTAGTTCATGTCCGTACGGAAGATGCAGCAATCATTTGGTTGTAAGGTGCTCATCGTATCCCATTTAAATTACTATCAAAACACCGATGATTAAGTTGAATGGGTGCTCAAAAGATCTCAATGTGGGGATTGCTATGAACTCGATAGGTTATGGTCAACGTATATGCATTTTGAATACACACCTCAGGACTTAATGCTATTCTGTTGGACAGGAATGCTTTATCATTTGCAAAGGAATGACAAGTTCTCTTTGTTTGAACATTCTTACATCAATCAGTAATTACCACATATGGTTATGTTACATGTTACCCTTTTGCAGGATTGGTTAAAATTCTCAAGAAGTACGACAAGAGAACCGGTGCCCTGATCCGTCTCCCATTCATCCAGAAGGTACTGCAGCAGCCCTTCTTCACCACTGAGCTCCTGTACAAGCTCGTGAAGGAATGTGAAGCCATGCTGGATCAGCTAAAACCGTCAAACGAACCGTCGCTACCAAGTGAAGACGGAAAAGAAGACAGCGACGGCGACGACAAGCCTTCAAAGCCCAGCTCTTCCTTGGCCAACGGCGGTGGATCCCTGGAACTGGACGAGGTCGAGGACGTGAAGAGCATGTACATGAAGAGCACGGTCGCCGCTCTTCGGGCTCTGAAGGAGATCCGGAGCGGGAGCTCGACGGTGAGCGTCTTCTCCCTGCCACCTCTGCACGGCAGCAATGGGCAGGACGAGCCGGAGAGGTGAAACAAGATACCCGGGACTGATTGAGCAGGCTGCCAAATGATTTCACTGATATACTGTTTGCAATTCCATCTCTTTGCTCGGAATGCGCAAAGCTGCTCAATCTTACGCTTGCTCGTAGCTGGGATTTGGTTCTCCTTTTCCGTGTCATGTAACTCGGTATTTTTCATATAATGCGTGGTTCCGAACTGTCGTAAAAGGAGGGTTGGTTAGCATACATTGATAAATAGTAAAGTTCTGCATAACCATAAACCTGAGGGGAATTTGCTCCCATGCCACACAGTTTAATGGCGTTTGTTAAAATGCCCCATAATGTCTCACTGACATGTGGGCCCTGGACCCGCATGTCAGTGAGACATGATGGGGCATTTTAACAAACGTCATTAAACTGTGTGGCATGGGAGCAATTTTTCCTAAACCTGAATGTGCAGCCTTCTTTTTTCCGTTTGAGGAACACGAATGTTGGGTGACTTTGTTGTTCTGTGTTCATCTGCAGGTTTGTGTGCGGCCCATGAAGCGAGTGTACAGCTTTGATTTATCGATTGAACATTGTTGTGTGAGAATTGGTTCGCTGGAGATGGCGCGGGGCGGCGGCTATTGCGGGGGATTAGGGGAAAAGCGGCGCGGGAATGGAGGCATTCGGGCACGGGGATGGCGGGGTGTGGTCGGGGAAGAAGAGAGACGGAGGAAGGAAAGAGATCGGGCGACCGAGGGGGCGGCGGAAATGGCGGCGGCGATTGCGCGGCCGAGCGGGAGGAGGAAGAAGGGCGCGGGGAAGAAGAGCGGGAGGGCTGACAGGCGGGCCCGGGCGGCAGCGGGAGAGGGAGGAGGGGGCGGCTGATAGGTGGGGCCGGGGAGAAAGAGAGAGGAGAGAGCGGGAGCGCGCCGACAGTGGGGTCGGGCGGTCAGGGAGGGAGGAGGCGCTGACAGGCGGGGCCGGGTGAGAGGCGGGAGAGGGGAGCGGCTGCCGGTGGGGCCGGGCGGTCAGAGAGAGAGAGGGAGGGAGCGGGGGCGGACGGGCCAGATTGGGCCGGGGCGCACGGGGCGGCCATCTGGGCCGAACACGTGGCAAGCGGGGAGGAGTGGGAGGCGGAAGCGGATGGGCGACGTGGGCGGCATCTGGCCATCCACGTGGCGGCCGGAGGAGAGGGGAGGGGGAATTTGTTTTTTGGAATTGATTTTGATTTTTAGAAAAGGCTAGAAAATTCAATAAAGCTCAGAAAAATATGAAAATACCTCCAAAAATTCCAGAAAATTCATAGAAGCTCCTGGACATATTTTGGACTTAATAAAATTATTTTCAACTAATTTTGGTATTTAATTTTCATACTTGAAATACTTTTTATTTTCAAAAATAGGTTTTAAATTCCAGAAAAGCTCAGAACTTCAAATAAAAGCCAATTAAATCCAAATAAAACTAAAAATACTTTAAAATAATTAATTTGAATTTAATTTTTTTACAAAGCAAAATTTTGGGATGTTACAAATCTACCCCCTTAGAAAGAATCTCGCCCCCGAGATTCGGACGGACTAGGAAAAAAAGAAAGGAGAGGAAAAAGCAACTCTTGGTTCCTTGCTGTGCTCTCAAGCTGCTTCTTTCTTTGAACCAAACTGAAACTTACCAAGCATGACTACTGCCCCTGGGGCACCCTTTGTGGTGATGTGGTTAACTCGTCCTCTTCCTTGTGATTGCGGAGTTCTTGGAGCTTTTCCTGCAGTTAGAGATACTTCCCGTCCTTGTCCTACAACTGGAGTTCGCGCTGGTGTATTTCCCAAGTTGAAAGGAATTGGAGTGGTAACCTGAGGCTTCTGTGGGCAATTGCCTGCATAATGCCCCATCTCGTGACATCGAAAACATTGCACTCCTGCGGCTGAGGTGTTGCTTCTCTGAGGACGGACTCCGGTAAAGATGTGGGGTTCTTGCATCTCTGAACGGGGCACAGATCCTAGAGTTCTTGGTGCATTTGTTGCTGCTGGAGCTTTGTTGAACTGGGGTGGATTCATTCGGGGTCTTGAACTGCTTGCATTATACTGTGTCTGAAAAGCCATCTTTCTCTTACGAGAGTCCTGTAATTGATATTGAGCATCTTCCTGGACAAGGGCCTTATTTACCATATGCTGAAATGTCGGAAAATCTTTGGACACCAACTGCACCTTGAGGTTGGGATCAAGTCCTTGCATAAACCTCTAAATCTTTGTTGACTCTGACGTAACATCTTCTGGTGCATACCTGGATAGTTGGGTGAACTTATTCAATTATTCAGAAACGCTAAGATTTCCTTGTTGCAGTTTGTAAAACTCCCTTTTCTTCATCTCCATTATTCCCATAGAAATGTGTGCCGTGCGAAAAGCTTCAACAAACTCTGCCCATGTGATCGTTTGCATATCTTGATGAGTAGCACAATAATTTTCCCACTAATTAGCAGCTATTCCTTTAAGCTATTGGGCGGCATACAACACCTTCTCATGATCATTGCACTGAGCCAGAATCAACTTCTTCTCTACATCCTTGATCCAATCGTCAGCTTCCAATGGATCCACTGAACCAGCAAAAGTGGGAGGTCTGGTCCTCATGAACTCTCCTAGCTTGTACTGCGGTGCTTGGTTTGGCGCCTGCGGAGCTTGTTGCACTTGATTTTGAGCAAGAGCTTGGAGTAGTTGCAATTGCATAGCCATCATCTGCTCCAAGTTAGGGGCTTGAGCAGGAGGTGGTGGAATGTTGTTGTCTAGTTGGGCATTAGTATCACGGCTGTTGCCCGGGTTGCTTCTTGTGTTCACCATCTGAAGCGGTTCCAGGGACAGCAAAAGATAAGAGGGAACTAGCACAGGTAAGAGATTTAGGGGGAAACTAAACAACATCCCAAACCAACACACAAGGAAGAAGCAAGCAACAACTTAGAAGAAACTTAACTTGAAATCAAAATAGTTTTTAAGGATGGTTGTACTACAAGTATACAAAGACTTGGTACAGTCCACCTAACACATAAGCAAGTAATATATAAGCGTTCTAAAATCGTAGGACTTTACTTGAGTTCCACAACTAAAGAACTAGTAATCGCTCCTTCACGATGACGAGCTTCTCCAAGTGCTTCTTAGACGCAACCTTAATGAGCCGTCTATAGAAATTACAAAGGGAAGAGAGTACAATTACCATTCCAAAAGGAAATAAGCAGATAGATAAGGAAGAATACCATGACGAAGGTAAGGATAGAAAGACAAGAAAAGACAAGGATAGCACAATATTAAAATTTTATTTTATAAAATAAATTTTGATGTTCTTCTTTTAACGACCATTCTAACTAGGTCACGTCCTACAGTCAAATTGGCTCTGATACCATCTCTGTCGGGACCCCGAATTTTTGAACCCAGACCCTCTGTGTATTACAGTACTAGTCCCAGATCAAAGCTAGTGCACACAGTTAAACAGAAATGATTACATCACCAACCACGATTTATTACAATAATAGAGAGTATTGACTGAAAGGTCTCATTATGACAAATGAGGCTTCAAGACCTCGCACACACGAAACACAGCGGAAGCAGAAGATAAATCCGGCGAAGACCCATCAATACGCCACAAGCAATTGACTGGGGAAGCGCAACCTAGTACTCCGGGAAACCTTCGTCGAATCCACCCGCGAAGTCGTAGTCTCCTTCTTGAGCTTCATATTCTTCTGAGTTTATTTTAAGTGCAGCATGTGAGTACAAAAAGTACTCCGCAAGTCTTGGGAAAAATGCAATAGATGCAAGGCTTAACAAAGTAATGTTATATGGTTCTTTTGCACAAAGCAATATTTTATTTCAATTACTATTAAATATTTTTGAAGGCATTAATTTAACAAAGTAAATTGTTTAGCTGAACTTAATGAACTTTTTATAGTGAAGGTTCTATCCACCAACACTAGATAACCAATAAAGTTTGAAACTGCGGGTTACATCCACCCTCTCTGGCTCCAACTGCCAGGATACCCTTCCAAGAGTTCCTTCCACTCTCGGAATACCAAAGCTTTTGACTTTAAAACCAAAACCAAAAAGTCTACCATGTGAATGCATTCCTTGCCCGCCCTTAACCGTGGGCACGGCTCTTCGAATAGTTTAACACTCTACAGAGGTTGTACAACTTTACCCCCAAGAGATAAATTATCTTAACAATCACCACGCTTCCTTTGGCATGAGACACAGATAAAATATCACAAAGCCTTTTCCTCATTCTAGTCTAGCTAGACACCACCCGCTGAGGTTTCACCGTAGAAGGGTTAAATCCACCCAGTCCGAAGCCCCCTCTTGCGCCATATGAGTACAGTAAATCCCTGTCCCTCACTGTAAATAACAAGTAAATCCCTGGCACCCACTTTCCACTGGTGGCACCAAAACTAAACTATCATGATTTAATCAGCTAGGTCGTACCCATATAGACTCGGGGTTGTACGGTAGTGCTCAGTCTGGACAATCACAAGCGTCGGTCCTTAATTGACTAGGGCAGAACATACACTTTACAAGATCTCGTGCTTGCCGCACCAATCCAAACCAACCATCCACCCCAGTCTAAACCAACTTCACATTTTTATTTTATTTTTAAAAACACAGTGGCAACACCAGTCACCACTGATTTTTCTAAATACAATCACCAGTTTAATGACATATGATTTCCCATTTCAAGATTACCAAAGAATTAAATAGCATGACTAAGCATTATACTACCGTCTAATATTACCAAAGGATTATGTAATTCTCATTATTGAGACAAAGGTAATACTAGGGTTACAAGGGTACATGGCATTCAAGTTCAATTGAGGGCATAACAAGATTGGATTTAACTAATGCCTTAACACCAAAATTAGAGTTCTAATTAAATAGCGATGCACATAAATTTAAAATAATTTAACAACATTTCACAAACATGGGTTCAAAATGGTCAAAGGAGACATGCCTTCTTGCACGCTCTCGGGGTCTTCTTGCTGCGGAGTGGAGAGATCGTCGACAACGGTGGAATCTACGCACGAAAAGACGAAGTAAACAAAACAAACAAATACAAATCAAATCACAAACAAAAAAATATAATATATATACTGGAAGGAATTAATGATTTCATACGAATTTAGGAGAAAGATTCAGCGGATTTGGGGTTCACACGAGGGAGAACGAATATCTGGAAGATCGGTTGGGAAAAGAAATTACTGAGACAATATTTGGACCAAGAAAAATAGAATGTATTTTATGGAGATTTTGCAAGATTTGAATTTAAATTTTGAAAGTGCACAGAAAATTTAGAATGGAACTAAGGCTTTAAAATTAAACTAGGTATTGGAATTTAAAATTTGAAATTTGAAATATCATATAAATTTCAAATATTTGAAAGGATGGAAGAAATAGATAGTTTGGAATTTTTGATGAATTTAGAAATTTGAATGAGCTCAAACGGAGTTAAAATGAAGGAGAACGGACTTCGGGAAGTTTAAATTCAGAGAAAAAGAAAAACTGGATTTTTGGGAATTAGTTTCCTAAAGGAAAATCTGAATTATTGCGTCATCAGGGAATTTAATTTCGGCTGAATTATTTTTCCAACGGGAAATATGGATTTATTATGTCAGCAGGCGTCAGCCCTGGGTGGGCCGACACTAACAAGCGGGCCCGGTCCATGTGGACCGAGTCCACGGGCTCATGGCGAGGCTGAGGTAGCGGGGTGGTGCTGATCGGGTGAGGAGCGCCGAGGTGGCCGGGGACGTGCCGCCGCGTCACCTGCCACGTAGGCACGGGGAGCCGACGTGGCTGGCCAGTGAGGGAGGAGCTCGGGGACGGCACGCCTGCCGGAGCTCCGGTGGACGGCGGCCGGCGGCGACTGGCGCATGACCGAGAGGGGGCGACGGGGGTCTCGGGGGAGGGGTGCGGACTCTACGGGGATGGCCGAAATTGGCCGGCGACGAGCGCAGAGCTGCGGCGGCTCGTGTCTCATGCGGCGGCGGTGTTCCGGCGGCGAGGAGGGGCGGCTGAGGCGTCCACGGGCGCAGTGAGGATGGTGGTGGGGTCGGCGAGGCGAGACACGGCCCGAGGCGGCGGCGATTCCTCGCCAGAGCCAAATGCTGCGGCAGAGGAGAGTGCGCACGGCGTGGGGGCGAGGGAGAGCTCGGGAAGGGAGAAGGGGTGCGAAGGGAGGAGGTGCGGTGAGAGGGGAGGCCGAGGGGGCTTTTTATAGGGGTCGGGAAGGGCTGAGGCGGCGGCAATTCTTCGCCGGAGATGGCGCGGGGCGGCGGCGATTGCGGGGGATTAGGGGAAAAGCGGCACGGGAATGGAGGCATTCGGGCACGGGGATGGCGGGGTGTGGTCGGGGAAGAAGAGAGACGGAGGAAGGAAAGAGATCGGGCGACCGAGGGGGCGGCGGAAATGGCGGCGTTGATTGCGCAGCCGAGCGGGAGGAGGAAGAAGGGCGCGGGGAAGAAGAGCGGGAGGGCTGACAGGCAGGCCCGGGCGACAGCGGGAGAGGGAGGAGGGGGCGGCTGACAGGTGGGGCCGGGGAGAAAGAGAGAGGAGAGAGCGGGAGCGTGCCGACAGGTGGGGTCGGGCGGTCAGAGAGAGAGGAGGGAGGAGGCGCTGACGGGCGGGGCCGGGTGAGAGGCGGGAGAGGGGAGCGGCTGCCGGGTGGGGCCGGGCGGACGGGCCAGATTGAGCCGGGGCGCACGAGGCGGCCATCTGGGCCGAACACGTGGCAAGCGGGGAGGAGTGGGAGGCAGAAGCGGATGGGCGACGTGGGCGGCATCTGGCCGTCCATGTGGCGGCCGGAGGAGAGGGGAGGGGGAATTTGTTTTTTGGGATTGATTTTGATTTTCAGAAAAGGCTAGAAAATTCAATAAAGCTCAGAAAAATATGAAAATACCTCCAACAATTCCAGAAAAATTCACAGAAGCTCCTGGACATATTTTGGACTTAATAAAATTATTTCCAACTAATGTTGGTATTTAATTTTCATACTTGAAATACTTTTTATTTTCAAAAATAGGTTTTAAACTCCAGAAAAGCTCAGAATTTCAAATAAAAGCCAATTAAATCCAAATAAAACTCAAATACTTTAAAATAATTAATTTGAATTTAAATTTTTCGGAAAGCAAAAATTTGGGGTGTTACACGAAGATAATACGAGTACATGTAGAACAACGGCCTTGACTAGCCCTTTCTTGCGTCCCGAGAAGCGAGCTCAGCTAGGAGTAAGACGGCAACTTGCAGCACTTGCGCTCTGACGGAGTTGAATAGGATCACCATGAAGCCATTCATCATGGCTTGGTTAGCACGCAGAACACCTGCTTGGTTGCGCTAGCCTCGTGCCAAAGCTGGTTGATCCTGAGGACCGACTTCTCCGACTCAGCCAACTCCTCGGACGTGCAGAGGCTTGGCTTAGCAGGTAAGACACAACCCCCTTAGAGATTTAGAAAATAGCACATGCGTGCATTAGATTAGTATTCAATGGAGCGTTTGCTATATGCAGCGTACAACATCTATCTATGCCTCCATTACTAATTGAATTCTCCTTCAGAAGCCCCCATGTTAATCTATAACTTTATCTAGCCTCTTTTTGGTAGAATACCAAAGTTAAAACTAAACCGCTCATTTGTTATATCAACTCTTCGAACTAAGTGCAAACAATGACCTGTCATTCAGTGGTATTGACAGTGAATTAGGCAACTTAATGCTCTTATAAAGTTATGTTTGCTTAATGTTCATCCTTCAAAAACCTAAAACTAACTATAAGATCTAGGAAAATCATATAGAATCAATATTGCTTGAAAAGAATATTTCTAATTGGTATGCTCCATAGTGCATCTGTATCACTAAGGTAATAACAACATTGAATCAAAATAGCAGAGTTGCAAGGTTGCTTTTTACAAGATACCTTCTCTTCAATTTAAATCTTTATTCTCAATATCATCCCTGTGGCTTCACGATGCCACCAGCGGCCCCAACTACACCAACACCACTGCCTTACTACTGCCAGAATGTTGGCTTTGCCCATAGGATCAAACACACGCGAGCACGTGGACACAACTTACACACGGCTGCTTAACCATAGCACTTCAACCATAGCTTCTCGACCATGGCACTTTGTCGCAACTTCGATCGTACCGCTCACACAGAGTTGGTACTACCGGTGTTCGACCACGCAGGTCTTTCGAGCATCGATCGGACACTATAGCGTATGACTACCGACCGGTTCATTGTAGCTTATGACCGGTTCACTGTAGCTTACGACTCCAGGGTCTCCGACTGCTCTTCGACTCTGAGGTTTTCAACTCCTACACGTACTCGAACACACAAGTACTCGATATGTGTCAAGATTAGTTCCAACAATCTCCCCCTAATCTTGATTTGCTAAACTTCACAAGATGAAGTCCGATCTCCTGATGCATCTCCAAAGAGTTTTGCCTTCTTGCTGACATGCCGCTGGTGACACAACTTGCCGACGTCTTTCACTTCTTCACCACCGGTGACATACCTCCTGACGACTTTAACCACTTCCTTAGCTTCAGTTGTCTTCCGCCAGTGACACATCTTGACGGCGACAAAGACTCTCATCAGAGCTTACACACATGAGAACTTGGACACAACTACAAGAACTCACACACACTCACATGCATCATGCACTAACTTCCTACATGTACGACCATAACGCAAATATGCACATGTACGTAGCACACCTCCTACATGCTCAAATAGATAAATGACACAAGCAACATTCCTATTGTGCCATCTCTCTCACTCACACACTTTGAGAAGTCGCAGCTGCTTTAGACATCACTGTGTTCGCGACATCTTACACCATGATGCTGATGATGCTGGAAGAATGTCATTCGCCGTTGACGTGCTCACACCTTGCAGCCCACTTGTGCTGCTCCAAGCCATCGCTACTCCCCACATTGAGCCATATGGACATGCTATCGATCGATGAGCCATCACCGAAAAGTATCTCCACACTTTCCACCTCGCTCTGATACCAAGTGCTGGCTTTGCCCCTAGGATCAAACACATGTGAGCACATGGACACAACTTACACATGCACATGAGAACAAACACAGAGACATGGAGAGAAATGTTGCCAATGCGAACTCAACTTGCGTCGTTTTTGTCTTATCTCTTACATACGACTGCTCTTACATTGGTTAACAGGAAGTACATGTCTTAAATAAGACTCATGCACACATGGTCAGATGACCTATACTCTATGCACTCACTAACTTTATTAGCTAACAACTAGAACCTATTCTCATGCTACTGTCCGGAATCTTCTTCATGATCCGCACGACTTGAATAACTCATTGACTTAAGTTACCATTTGTGCCTGATGATAAGCTTGAGATGTAGTACTTGAAAGATAAAGTTGATGAGGTAAAATTGCATTTACTTCATTGTAAAATCAATACTGATTATTTTCTTTCACTAATTTCTTTGCGCATTATGTTTGACATGATTTGATGGATGATGAAGTAGAAAACGTTAAAACAAGACACAAGTAAACTGAAAGAGCCAGTTAAAAAGGTGTGTAACCATATAACCTTATATACATCCTTATTTTTAAAACATGTGGTTAAATTTTCTCAAATTTCTCAAATATTTTAAAATTTTACAGAAACAAGTCAACAATGATTCACCTAGCAAAAAGGGATCTAGTTCATTGGTGCAAGTGAAAGAGGAATCGAAAGATAATGACAGAAATATATTTAATCAAGAAACGTATGACAATGAAAGAAGGTGACATCTATTTTAATACAAACTGGCCCTAAAGAAGATTGCACTGAAATAAATACACTAGGAAACATCAAAAAGATGAAAAGTGTTGATGCAAAACACACATAGATAGGGATTGGAGATGAAGACTCAGATGTCGAGTATGCCAAACGAAAATCTACTGTTACTAAAACTATAAGGTTAGCAAAAAGATTGGCTATTAAAGTTCATAGCACAAAGACACGAAGTGTTGATGCAAAATGACAAAAGACATGTGGTCAATTTGAAGATCAAGCATACCAGACAAGGCCTAAGAGGACAAGGAAAATGAACATAAGTATATAGATTAGATTATTATATTTGATTATATTGTATTTGCAAACTCAAGTATTTCACGCGACATCAAAATCCAATTTTCTATATGCAGTTTCATTTATGATTTTTATTGCCACACTAAGAGATCTAGAAAATAGCACGTGTGCATTAGATTGGTATTCAATAGAGCCTTTGATATATGCAGCGCACAACATCTATCTATGCCTCCATCTATCTATCTATCTATCTATCTATCTCTTTACTCATTGAATTTTCCTTTAGAAACCCCCACATTAATCTATAACTTCATCTAGGCTCTTTTTGGCAAAATACCAAAGTTAAAAAAAGGTCATTGGTTATATCAAGTCTTTGAACTAAGTGCAACCACTGACCTGCCATTTAGCGGTATTGACAATAGCTATGTTCAGCACTGAGCACGCGATGACCCAACGATTTCCATGGTGCACCTGCAGGCCCAACACGTCATTGCCGATGATGAAGGAGAGGGCGCTCACGTCGATGTGGACCTCTGTTGGCAGAACCTAGGGATTAAACACAAACGAGTGGAGAATGAATAAATATAGGAGAGACTTCTTTTTGTGGCAACACATGCCTTTTCTTCTTTCTTTGTTATTCACTCGCTTCTCAATTTGCTTATCAGGAAGTATACACCTTAAATAAGCCTCATGCACACACAGTCGCACGAC
This sequence comes from Dendrocalamus latiflorus, assembly GCA_017311315.1. Lineage (NCBI taxonomy): Eukaryota > Viridiplantae > Streptophyta > Magnoliopsida > Poales > Poaceae > Dendrocalamus > Dendrocalamus latiflorus. Next base: position 15,720,044 of record CM029633.1, on the reverse strand, counting down.
CTATACTTCATGTACCCACTAACTACACTAGTTAACAACTAGGACTTATTCTTATGCCAATGTCCAAAATTTTCTCCACAATCCGTACGACTTGGCCAACTCATTGACTCAAGTTACGGTCGCTACTCGAACGCCCAGCCACGACTTACGACCATGACTGCTACTCGACTTACAAGTACATTTGCTACAGTACTCTTACGAGTACGATCTCCAACCTCTTAAGTACTCGGACTCAGACATTCTAACCGCTATAGTACTCGGACCCTCTGACTACCGACCGAGTATTGTAGCTTTCGACTACCGACCAGGCATTGTAGCTTACAAATACCGACTGAGTACTGTAGTTCCAACTACCGACCAGGTACAGTATCTTACGAGTGGTCATCGACAAGAAGAAGGATCGCACGTCTAGGGTTAGGGCGTTTGCTCCCCCTCATGTTGCCGCACCATCCACAAGAAGAAGGATTGTGCGGAGGCGCACTCCGAGAGGTCATCGACAGCGCCTAGCGGTGGGCTACCTCTCGTGCCATGCCCAAAGTGCCACACTAAGATGATCTGGGCCATGTCAGGGAGCTCGAAGAATCAAGGAAAAAAAGTACTACAAGTGCCTTAGAAACGATGGGGTAAGAATCTCCTTTTTGTCTTGAATTTAATGCTGAAATTTGGATTTTTGTTCAGACAAATTCCCTCGAAAAATTCCTTGTATGACCGCTCGACTCTGACTACGACCACACCTTCTACGAGTGCTCGACTACGACGCCTCAACCACAGCGCCTCGACGTGCCTCGACCACAAAGGCAGTCGTCTGGCTGCTGCCACCAAGTACCTACTTGTTAGGTCATTGTCGTAGGCCTACTTGGCGTCCATGGGCGGGGCGAAGAAGGCCGTGACACCAGAGCATGCGAGTAGAAGCAGAGCAATTTTATTGCTCCCAGATCTGGACGAACCCAACCACAATTCCAAAGTGGTGGCAAGATGGAAGAAAGTAAATGGCGAACATGTTACCTATTAGATAAAGCTGGAACGAAAGGACACCATGTAGTAGATAAAGGCATCGGGCTTGCTTTATCCTAAAAGTGTATTTTCCTGATACGTTTTATATTTAAATAATTGTTATTTTCCCAAACAAATCTTATACTAAAATTATATTTCCTCTACATGTAGTTCGCCTAATAACTCACATTCCTTCATACAGAAAATATTAATTACAAAATACAATGTTACCAAATAAAAATAATATCCGCACCATCCATCGTTGTGCGTCCAAAATATAAGGGTTCATATTCAAATAAAAAGTCCATGCCATGTAAAATACAAAATATATATGAAATAATCAACTTAATTTTAATACACTTTCCAAACTGAAATTCCTAAATAATTGAATAATAGTCATTTGGAATAAGAAAATAACGGAATCGTAACTTTGGAACTAATCTAGCCGCGCTTTTGTGTAGGCCACCCTCCTAGTTGAACAGAAAGTACATAAATTTTTCAAAATTTATATATGATTATGGTGGTAGTCTGGTAGAGGACAATTGCGAACGTAGAGGACGAACATCTGTGCTCCCGTATGAATGAATTGAATCAACTCTGTACTTTATCTTGTCGTTGCTGAAGGCTAAGTGACTGAACATTAAACTAAGTAATTGAACATAAAGTACATAATTTTTTCCAAAAGTTACAAATGATTGTGGTGGAAGGGACGAACGTAACCAACGTCTGTGCTCCGTATGGATGAATTGAAATCAACTCTGTATTTTTTTTTCTTATCTATGCTGCAGACTAAGTAACTGAACATTAAACAAGTAATTGAACATAAAGTATATAATGTTTCCAAAAATTACAGATGATTGTGGTGGAAGAGGATAACTGCGAGAGCAAAGGATGAATATGTGCGCTCCCATATGGATGAGAATTAAAGAATGGGTAAGAGTAGGGGTGCTTTGCCATGTATCTACTTCAAGACTTCGATGAGGAGGAGAAGAGGGGCCGACAAGGAAGGGGAGGAGCGTGGAGGAGGGTCAATGGAGACATGCATCTATACCGTTGTTGTAGATAGGAGCGACTAGTTAGAGATTTAGCCCTATCAATAATTACTTGGGATTGGGAGTGTCTATACAACATTCGACTATTTTTAAGGATAAAAACAGTCAGATTTTGAGCCGTTAGATGGAGATCTAACGCCCTAGATCATTTTTTTTTGAGGGGGGCTTGTATGGGTGGATCCGTTGGATGGAGATCTAGCGTCCAAGATCAATCTGACTGTTTTTGTCCTAAAAAATAGTCGAATATTGTATAGCATTACTCTAATTACTTCGTTATCTAAGTTTAAAGAAAATGTACATTCCAAAGTTGTCCCTTTTTACACCAACCGTTGATGTTATTTTGAGGGAAGGTACCTTAGGTACCTTCCAAGTGCCAAAGAAGGGCTCGTTGGGTGGAATATATGTACCCCCTCCTGCCCAACTCCGCGGGATCGTTGCGCCGCAGTCCGCGTCCCCCGCCGCCCACCTGCGCCGCCATGCAATAGCGCGCGGCCGGCGAGTCCGCCCAGCCTTGCCGCCTTGCGCCACGACGACGACATCGCCGCGTGCAGCGCGCCGCCTCTGCCTTCGCGCAGGTCATGCCTGTTGTGCCTGTGTGCGTTACATATTGTAACGACTACGAATCTAACGAAAAATTGCTGGATTATGGATCACGTTTGTCCGAATGTGCTGAATTTGAGATTGCGTATCAGTTTGCTAAAATCAGTTGCCACAGGAAAATTTCTTCATTCAATATGAAAACCTGTACATATACTTCTATTGTTACTGTTCCTACTTATAATCCCATACAACCTTTAAAACTTCTGCTATCAGATAATTTGGAAGGTGCAACGCTGCTGCACAAAGTTTGGATAGGAAGCTGGGTTGCGGAGCTTTAGCTCCAGTTTTTGGGCTCTAGATGCTAGCTTCAACTTTCTTTTTTAAATGAAAACCGGCAAGAGAGCTGCCTGTTTTATACAGATAGAAAAAAGAATTAGAACCTAATTATCCGAGATAATTAGATTTGCACTAGTCATTTTTCCCTAGCAGGCCAAACACTTTCTTCCTCCTTAATTTTTGCTGTCAGGAAATCCTTCCGGTTCTATGTAGATGCCCTTGCACCTAGCTAACTGAAGAGACTGAGCTCTTGTGTAGGTTTTGTCGAGAATCGTATTGTTTGGGTGAGCCTTTTTAGAATGTATTTAAGCAAGGTAACCTCCTCCATTCCTCCCTTGTAAGCGATGAAGGTGTCACCATCATACATAAATGTTATGAGTCTCGCATGCCGTCCATTAAGGACTTGTTTGGATATGAAGGGATTAAAGTCAACCCTTTCGGATGACAAGAGATTTTAGCACGATTTCCTATCAATCCAAAGGGAGAGTATAATCCTCATCTATCCAAACAAGCCCCTAACGGTGGTGTTAAGAGTTCCCTCCCGTCGCTAACTCCAACTGACTTTGCGAGAAGCTATCTCTAGAAGAAGATGGCGCCCGATAAATCCACAGGGCAAGGCCGCATCAGATCAACAACCGGTTAGGCACGTGTCTCGCCTCCCTCGCTCCGGTTGCTGTTGACCTGAGCTTAATAGTTGGAAGTTTGTCATGTAGGCTAAAAAAACATAATTAATATCTGGTAATGTCCTATACGGTTCTTATTAATAACTAAGGAATATTTTTTGTTGCAGCCTTGTGTATTATGCTCTAGGCCTAGAGCTCTACTATCTTAAGGAATTGGCTATAAAAATATTCCTTTTTAAGTGAAATGTACATCCAAACTTTGCCCAAATAAGTTATGCCATAAATCTCCTCATGCGCTTTTGATTTTCTTGGCTTTCTTGTTTGGATTTTTCTTCTCTTAAGCTTTTCTGGTGCTACGGACGTACAAGAGGAGAAGATGTCTCTAAGAGATAAGATCACATCGATCTAAGCACGATCTAGAGGAAGTTCTTGAGGAAATCGGTTTTTTTTGCTTGATTTGGGATAAAAATGTGATTTCTTGATCTGAGGGTTTTTTAGTTGATTTCTTTGGTGATCTAACTTGCTGTAATATGTGGGAATACATCTAGACCCATCTTAATGATCATCCACCCACGAGCAAGTTGTATTCACCAATTTCGATTTTGACTCGGTTTTGGGGAAACCTTCCAACAAACTGAAACATGTCTTAACTTTGGCCATGATTTTTATGGTTGTTTGTTGGAATATATTCACAATACCCTAGAGAAGATCCCTGTAAAGTTTCATATCATTTGAATCTACGGATCAAAAGTTACATCAAATTTGGTTTTTGAAACTCTACTGAAAGGCTCTGTTCATCGTCTATTTTCTTTGGTTTTTGACCACGTTCAAGTTTTTTATCACGATCAAGCCTTCGACCATATTGTCTCTTTTCTACCACGTTGGGTTTTCGACCACTCACTGGTCGTATTCCGACCTGATTCGATCACGTCGATTTTAGATCACTCATTGGCTTTTGACCACGTTGGTTTCGACAACGTTGATTTTCGACCACTCTAGTCAAATTTCAACCACGTTGGCCTTCGACTACATTGGCTTCGACAATATTGATTTCGGCCACATTGATTTTCGATCACTCTCTGGTCATTGACCACTCGAGCCAAATTTCGACCACGTTGGATTTCGACCATATGGTTTTTAACTATGTTGGCTTTCGACCGTTCTCTGGTCGTCGATCACTAGAATAGAACTCCGACTATATTGATTTTCGACTGGTAATCGAAATCTGACCACGTTAATTTTTGACTGATAGTCAAATTCCGACCACAGTGTTTTCTGATCAGGTTGCGCTCTGATTTGTGGGACTTCCGACCTTTTAGTCAAAATTCAACCTAGTTGTGTTTCTGACTATTTTTACTCAGCTCTAAGAATCTTTGTTTTTCCAGTGGGATTGCTATCTTAATCTTCATAGCTTTGTAGCTATTGGAGTAAAGGTTAAATGAATACTAAGAGAAAATTTTAAAGCACCATTCACCTTTTTGTTGCCTATCCAGTCCTACAAACTATCTGTGATTGTATTTAATACTGACGATTTTGGATAACCGTCTGTGATGTAGCATCTAGTATTGTGTTTTTTGTAGTAGTGTTGGCTTCTTTTCGGTATATCTTATGGTCTACGACTTCTCATAAACAAATAAATAAGACGGTTTCTCTGCTAACTTTTTAAAACGGCTTATCGAAATAGCTTTTTCAAAGTGGGTTATCGGTTCATCGGTATTTGGTTCGTTCGTACAAACACTCATACTAAAATCAAAAACTAAGTTGTAGTTATAAACCGTAACCGAAAAGAAACTACTGTCCACCATCCACGCCAACGAATCTGTCAGCGATCTCTGACTCTCCATGCCCATGGCCAGCACAAGCGTCGTCGACATCGACACAGCGCCGTCGTGGGCAGCGCGGTCGGCGTGCACGGCGCGTCGCGTGGGATCGGCAAGACGGCGGCGCGTCAGCGAAAGCCGGTCGTGATCTACATGGTGTCCCCCAAGATCATCCACGTGGAGGCCGACGAGTTCATGCCGCTGGTGCAACGGCTCACCGGCCCGGAGGCCCCGCCCGGCGAGCAGCCACCGTCGTCGGTCGGAGGCACGACTGAAAAGACGGCGGCCCTGGTGCGCGTCAAGGCGCGGGCGCTGAATTGCCGTCACGGCCCGGCGCCGGCGTCAGCCACGAGGCTGTCGTCGCCGTCGGAGCTCCGGTTCCGCGACCTCAGCCCGTCGACCGTTCGCGGCGCAGCGGCCAAAGGAGAGGCCTCTTTTGGCGGCTCCGAGCTTGTTGCACAACGAGAGCGGCCTTTTCTTGAGCCCTGCAGGGCCAGGGCCGGCGGCGGGCGCCTGCTACATCGACATCTTTGGCCCTCTGCCGCCGCGGCGACGAGTGAGCGGTTGGTGGTGCAGCATTACGTGCGTCGATGTACCGGGTTTACCACTTTGCTTGATGTAAATACGTTTGGCATGCATGCAGCTGTGGATTGCGTCGCGTGTTGCACTTGCCCCACCACTACAGGAGCGGAAGGCAAGCATTCCTTGGTTTGGTGAATGCACTGGAGCGCTTGGATCTGCCTAGTGATTGGTGGGAGCTGATGCGTTTGGTTGATTGGTACGAAGGCGGATGGGACGATGGAACGGTCTGATTTGGCCGAACGAATTGATACAGTATCTAGATAAAATATTCTCTATTAAACTATCTAAGTAAAATCGACTCGTCTGAGATAGATTGGTTTCATCCCTTCAACCAAAAACGGAGACGAGACATCATCTAGAATAGATTGGTTCCATCCAACAAACCAAACACGTCCTTACTGATTTAGTTGGTCGGTAACATACCATTGAATTACAAATTACAATGTGGAAGTTAAAATGTTCAAGGCGTGTTATTATTCCTCTATGCAAATTATGTAGACTTGCTTCCTGTTAGGTCATGCTTCAACGCATGTATTTGTACGTTGTAAGCGTAAGTATTACCAGGTAAACATCAATTAACTACGACTTACTCCTCAAACAAATGAAGAATACTGCGCGAACACAGCAAATCAAGAATGCTCATGCAGAAGATACAGCAAACACAATCAGCGTTCCTTTGACCACCAAGTATCATGAAAATTTGCATGTAATATACATCTCACTAGAGCAGTACAATCCAAGTAACCCTTATACGGCAACAACGTTTTACAGCTAGAGACCTAGCAAAATGCAGCTATCCTACAAAACATTTATATTGTACACACCTCCCCCACCATCTTTCACAGGGCCATGCTTCTGATGGTCATCTCCTTCAGAGTGGTAACAGATCTGTGCAACAACTTGAGACTACGTCCAACTTTGTCCTGCGCAGCCAACAAAATATTTTCATTTGTCAGAGCACATTAACCCCGACAAAGCCAAGCCTGAAAGAGAAGTAGATGCCGAACTTGCCCGTAATTCGATGTAAAATATTATAGTATTTTATGTTTCTCACGTGTATATCTTCAGAAATTGCATTTGCATACATATTCGATTTCAGTTTATGCATTTTATACGCTTGGCCAAAATTTGCAGACACGCATTAAATGAAAGCTGAGCCAATAAAGTGATACAGACAAGAGCAAACCATATTTTATTTATACGAGCTTCGTACCTCTTTTAAATGCTCTAGCCTCTCCAGTATAGGAAATAGTTCATCAGAAAATGAAGAAAGATCTTTTGCACAAGCCCTATGAATACAGAAATGTAATTGTTTCAAACTGTAAGAACAGAACAGTAAGATATATATAGCCTTTATACAACTAATAAATATCCATACTCATCGTGAAAATGAACAAGGAGGATAGTGGTGCTGCATTCAGCAATCTGGAGTAGAAGGTTTATAAGTTGGTCTCGGTTGCCAGCCATGCAACACAGATCTATCATTGCAATGTACCTCCTGCAAATAGAGAAGAGACTAGTGTTACCTATTCCTGAAAATGCTACCCTGTGGCTGATTATTGCAACACGATCATTCCAGAGAAAAATAAAAGCACGTATTGTTGTAGGATTAGCTATACTGGTGCATGCACCACCAGGTGATAATGTCATATCAGAAAAGACAAAAATCTTGACCAGCATTAAGTGATGCATCGCTCATACCAGATTCTGCTTCACAATGGGTTGCCAAATATTGTCATGCCAGGCAGAATGAAGAAAATTTAGTTAGGGGATCCAGAAAACATTTTCCTTAATTGTTCGTTATTTTTTCCCTTTCAAATATGTGTTGTTGAAGAATAAGATGAGTGATCAACAAAGAAATTTAAATGACAAGACAGCCTATATCAGAACCAATGATATTGGGAAGAATCTTCTAAATAAAAAGGCACCATATACCTTTTACGGATGTTATCGTTGGGAGAGATGCAATCTTGCTTCATGCATACTTTAATTATCTCATCAACCTCCTTCCTGGATAACTCATTTAAGTCACGAATCTACAGCACAAAACAGGCAAGTTAACTATTGCAGAATCAAAGTTGGACCGCACGCACACATGGTTACTTTCAAACCCATATAAACTACTAAATTGTTGAAATCATTTCCCTCTACTCCAGATATGTATTCTCACTTCCAAGTGCAGATTCAGCTCATATTCTCCGTACATGAAATCCACTCAAAATAAAATAGACTTAATGTCAACTTGTGAAAAGTAGGTTAGCTAGTTGAATACCTTATTTAACAACAAATATTTTTCTTCGCCTACTCTTTCCAGAGCAAGTGTTATTGAGTTCAGAAGATCTGAAACCTTTTGTAGTGTTGGTTGCTGTTGACCATGTTCGCTATTATCACCATGTGAAATCTGCATGATCAAGATGCAGAATATTATCAAATATATATATATATATATATATATATATATATATATATATATATATATATATATATATATATATATATATATATATATATATATATATATATATATATATATATATCACACACATATATAAAGCAACAAATGGGTTTTAAAAAATAGGAAGATTTGATGAAACAAAGTACTCCCATAGTTCCTAATGTGTGCAGTCGTATTTTTTAACTTTGGCAACTAATACACACAATTGTTGAGATTGGCAACCCAAAATTTGCATTAGTACAGAGAACTTGTCTTTCTTTCTTTCTTTTTTGTTTCTGCTAACACTGTTTTGAGTTTTAACTTGAATTTTTAAAGGGTGGTATAAGTTATTTTTCATAATTTTCCATGTTGATTTCGTACCCAATCCAAAGTGATTTGCATGATTGCACCTAGCTATTGGTTAGAACTACATAAATCCTGTGGAAGATTTTTCAATATAATATTTCATAACATTACCATTTTATACTTTTTACTAACATATTACTGTGAAAAATAATGACCAAAGTTATATATTGGAAACTGTCGAAGTCTACACAGCACCTATTAGGGAGAGGAGCAATAACAGGGGGGAAATCGGTAGGAAAAAGATTTCACCCCCCACTGAGAAATTTGAAAACCAGAATATCGTAAAATCTCAGAAGAAAACCGTGTTACTCGCTAGAGTCTTGCTGTTGGTGATAGCAAGATCCTTACTCTCATCGAGAGGATGACACTTGGGGATGGGGCAATTTTTTCTTGTTTATTTCTCACACAATGCCATGCCAACCTGAGGGGTTGGGGATACAAATTTATAGGCTGCTAACCAGCCAAGCATATGCTAAGATGCTAGTCCTAGATGCTAGTCAAAAGCTGTCCTAAAGCTAATCTAAGATGCTAGTCAAAAGCTGTCCTAAAGCTAGTCTAAGATGCTAGTCTAAAGCTGTCCTAAAGCTCAAGATGCTAGTCTAAAACTGCTGTACAAGAACCATGTGCCCACCCCACAAAGACCACAGTACAGGGACTTATTCATCATTCTCCCCCTAAGTCTTGTGCGTCGTCTTGTGGGAAAGTTGAACCATCCCGATCCTAGAGCAGAGCTCGAGGAATTTGACCCTCCCAAGAGGCTTGGTGAGCAGATCCGCAAGCTGATCCGTGGTGTTGATGTAGCTCGCCTTGATGCTGCCTTCATCCAAACAGCCTCGGATGAAGTGGTACTTCACTCGGATGTGCTTGCTCCGTTCGTGGAAAACGGGGTTCTTTGCCAAAGCCAGAGCGGACTTGCTGTCCACCCTGAGCGCCACCGCTTCAGTGTCTCTGCCGAGGAGATCACCAAGCAGTCGAGCGAGCCAGAGCGCCTGAGTCGAAGCGGTGGAAGCCGCTATGTACTCGGCCTCACAGCTGGACAGGGCCACCACCTGCTGCTTGACTGACTGCCAGCTAACGAGGCACTTGCCGAGGAAGAAGAGAATCCCGCTTGTGCTCTTGCTGGTGTCGATGTCGCCTGCGTGGTCGCTATCGCTGTACCCGATGAAGTGCGCCGCGCCGGGACACCTCGGGTAGTGCAAGCCGTAGTCGGAGGTGCCCGCAACGTAGCGGAGGATCCTCTTCACGGCCTGCTGATGCTCCGTCGTCGGTCGCTGCATGAACCGACTGACGTAGTCGACGGCGAACGCCAAATCTGGACGCGTGTGGACGAGGTAGCGAAGGCTGCCCACAATGAGCCGGTACTGCGTCGCGTCCACCTCCTCCGCCGTGCTCTCACGACTCAGCTTCAGCCTCTCCTCCATAGGAGTGTGGGCTGGGTTGCAGTCGGTGAGCCCGCCCAGCTCGACGGTGCGCTTGGCGTAGGCGGTCTGACGAAGGGAGATACTGGAGCTGTCCTGGTGGACCTCGATCCCTAGGTAGAAGGAGAGGAGCCCCAAGTCGCTCATCTGGAAGGCGGTCTTCATCTCTGCCTTGAACGCCTCGACCTCGGCTTCCTTGGAGCCGGTGATCACCAGGTCGTCGACGTAGACGCCCACCAGCAGGGCGTTGCCGCCTTTGCCCCGCCGGTAGACCGCAGCCTCGTGTGCGCTCTGCTGGAACCCCATTTGCTTGAGGGTGGAGTCCAGCTTAGCGTTCCAGGCTCGTGGTGCCTGCCGCAAGCCGTAGAGGGCCTTGCGCAGGCGGAGAACCTTGCCCTCCTTGCCGGGGATGACGAATCCCGGCGGCTGACGGACGTAGGTCTCCTCCTTCAAGTCGCCGTTGAGGAAGGCGGACTTGACGTCCATGTGATGGACGCGCCAATCCTCCTGGGCTGCAAGTGCGAGGAGAAGACGAACGGACTCCATGCGCGCGACGGGTGCGAAGGCGTCATCGAAGTCGACCCCCTCCTGCTGCACGAAGCCTCGTGCCACCAAGCGAGCCTTGTGCTTGACGATGGCGCCGGCTTCATCCCGCTTCAGCTTGAACACCCACTTAAGGGTGATCGCGCGGTGACCGACAGGAAGATCCGGCAGCTCCCACGTCCGGTTCCGCACGACGGCGTCCATCTCCTGCTTCATCGCGACACGCCACGCCGCGTCTCCCTCCGCCTCAGCGAAGGAGCGGGGCTCGCCGTCGTCACGCCAAGTGCAGCTCCGCCTCGAAGTCGTGCTACGCCAGTCCAGGGACGGGCAGCTCGCCGAGGATGTTGTCCATGGTACGATAGCGCAGAGGCTCGTCGTCGTGGTAGGCGTCGACGCGGTCCTCGTCGTGAGACAGCGGAGTAGCGAACTCCACCATGCGCTGCTCGTCGTGGACCGAAGCTGTTGGGGCCGATCCCGGTGGTGTGGCCGCCGGTGCAGGAGAGTGGTGAGCCGGTGCGGGAGAGCGTGGAGTGGCCGGTGGTGAAGAGTGGGGCGTAGCCGGTGCCGAAGGTGGTGGAGCACTCGCCGGAGCTGGTGGCGAGCAAGGTGTCGAGGTGGACGAGCTCGGTGAAGACGAGCTGCTAGCTCCCCCGGCTCTCTCGAAGTGGACGTAGTTGACAACAAAGTCCCTGAGAGTCGAAGTCGAACCGTCGTCCACCGCCTTGTCCCACGTCCAGCCTCGCCCTTCGTCGAACACGTCACGCGAGATGCGGACGCGCTGTGTGACAGGGTCGAGGATGCGGTAGGCCTTCGAGCCCTCCGCGTAGCCGATGAACACTCCCGGAGTGCTCCTGTCGTCGAGCTTACCGATGTGGCCAAGCTCCTTGGCGAACGCGAGGGAGCCGAAGACCCGCAAGTGGGAGACCGCCGGCTTGCGCCCATGCCAAGCCTCGTACGGCGTCCAGCCGTCGAGGGCCTTGGTAGGCGAGCGGTTGAGGATGTAGACGGCCGTCACCACCGCCTCTCCCCAGAAGGCAGCCGGCATCCCCCTCTGCTTGAGGAGGGCCCAAGCCATCCCCACAACCGCTCGCCCTCGCGCTGCCTCCCTCTTCAGCGGCTCAAGATCCGCATCGGCGCTGTCATCAGCAGAGATGGAGCTGCTGTTGCTGCCGCGCAGAACCTTGACCTCCGCTGCTACCGCACGCGCTGCATCTGTCGCCGCCGCCGCTTCCACCTCCGCTCTGGCTGCTGCCAGCTCCGCCGCTGCCAGCCTTGACGCCCTTTCTGCCGCCGCAGCGGTCTCTGCCGCCGCAGCGGTCTCTGCCGCCGCTCGCTCGCGCTGCTCTGTCGCGGCGAGCTCGGCCGTCTGCTGACGCCGCGTGCTCAAGGCGACCGAGCGCTGAGACTGCCCTGCGGACATGGCGCGCTACTGGGGGCTGTTGCGTGGAGAGAGGGCTGCTTCTGACGAGCTGCTGCCCGTCTCCGGAGAGGAGTGAGCGGGGACAGCCGGAGCTGCTGCTGCTACCGGCTGGGGCTGCTGCGAGGCCGGAGAAGGAGATGAGCAGGAGATGCTCAGGCTACAGGATAGTATAGCTCTGATACCACTTGTTACTCGCTGGAGTCTTGCTGTTGGTGATAGCAAGATCCTTACTCTCATCGAGAGGATGACACTTGGGGATGGGGCAATTTTTTCTTGTTTATTTCTCACACAATGCCATGCCAACCTGAGGGGTTGGGGATACAAATTTATAGGCTGGTAACCAGCCAAGCATATGCTAAAATGCTAGTCCTAAATGCTAGTCAAAAGTTGTTCTAAAGCTAGTCTAAGATGCTAGTCAAAAGCTGTCCTAAAGCTAGTCTAAGATGCTAATCTAAAGCTGTCCTAAAGCTCAAGATACTAGTCTAAAGCTGCTGTACAAGAACCATGTGCCCACCCCACAAAGACCACAGTACAGGGACTTATTCATCAAACCGGCCAAACTATTTTGAATTCAAATTTGAATTTCCAAAAAAATTAGAAAAGCGTCACAAACTTAGATATTTCTGGAACTCGAGCCCACACTGTCCACTTTACAAGCCTCACGTATAACTGCTGAGCCACGTGAGAGTTTCTAATTAGTTGAGGGTTATCACTTCTTTTATTATGAAATATTCAGCTGGTTCAGACAAATCTCGGACCCCACTAAGAAAACCGGTTTTCGCCTGTTTTGTGGCCAAGATTTGTTTTCCTGAGCAGTAAACAGAAAGGCTAAGTATCAATCATCACTGTAATTTGCAGTTTTCCCACAATCAGCATGGCACAGAGCCACAGAGGCACAGAGCATTCGACAACAAACTATAGTCAGTATGAGTCCCAAGGGTTAAGGTTCCTGTGTGGTTTTCAAGTAACATTCAGCACAGGTGAGGGGAATGCATGTCACTCTACTCCTAGTAACGTCAATTTATCCACAGTACTCACTTATTCAAGCCAAGTTTCACACTATTCTTGTATGCAAAGATGTTGTTTCAGAATATAATTTGAAAACAAGGGAAAATATTGACACTCACAGAAACTAGCAGGTACTGCAAGTATAGACCAAAAAAATAGATAATACCTAGAACTGTAGAAAAAACAAGCCGACTTGGATAGTTCTCGATCAATTTATAATTTAAAAATTATATTCCAAATATTTTAGCTATTTTTTAAAAAACAGTTTAGTTAATTTTTGTTATTACTAACAAGGCCAAACCTGTCCAAAACTATTATGACTGCACCTAACTATCAAAGTATCAAAAGCTCCAAAAAGTTTTTTCCCTTTACTGTCAAGAATCTTATTGTCATGACTCATCACCACCAGGATTTGGAGCAGAGTGTACAAGAGTACAAGATCATGAATGAGAATGAATAGAGGTTTGAAACTACATTACTTACTTGCAACCGCATATTCTTCTTTGTAGCCAGAAAATATAGGTAAGAGACAAGACCAAAGCACAGACCAAATACTACCAATTCTGACTTCTGATTCTGGTAAGCAGTAATATTTGCAAGCATTAGAAGAATCTCGGGGTGCATAAATATACATATTTATAATGCAGCTACTTTAAAGATAACTAGGGCTTACCTCGATCATATTTGGTGATTGCATAAAATTCAGAGACCCAAAATCAAGACTAAAAAGAGAATGCATCATGCAAAATAGATCTTGGACAAAGCTGCATTCATCGTTTTCCTCATACGCCCATACCTATAAAGTACTTAGCACCTGTGAACCTCCATAACACAAATGACCAAAATCAAATGAGAAGCAAATAGCAAACCTTGCTGAGAATAGAAACCACCATATTAAGCTGCTCCAAGGTGAAGGCATTAGCTCTAGTTATGTTCTCCCTTAAAATGCTATTAAACATGGACTGATGCTGCTTGGCGAAGTCCACTATCTCACGTACAATTCTGTTCTTCACCTGAATAAAGAATTAAAGTTTTATAAAGAGGAACAGAAATACAGGAAGTTCACAGAACAAGGAAACATGCATCTCAAGTAAAATTCATCACCAGCAACAAACCCACGGTCCCCACCATTGCCAATATAGAATAGACTGATAGATCAATCACAGGTATTGGGGCAATTTTCTCTGCATTTCTCTTAAACCCTTAAGGCATAACTAAGTACATACTTATAGGCCAAAGTGGTCAGATTACAACTGAAAGTAGAGATAAGATACTAAAGCAAAACTGAAGATACTAAAGCAAAACTAACTAACTACTACTATACTTATTCAGAGTAATCTATCTATCTATAGACACAAGACTTATTCCTTCATAGACAATAAGTTTCATCAACAAGATCATAGATGTCTAATATACTTACATGGCAATGATATTTAGTTTAAGTAATGAAATGTACCTAAAGTTATGTCATTGCAAAGATCAGATTATTAAAATGGCAGGCCTAGTACAAAACTGTTAAGCTATGTAGTATCTAGTCATCATAATTAAAGACAATGGGATGCAAATACCTACCAGCTACTATTTCCTTCATCCAGCTAATAGATCATCATAATTTTTTGTTCAAAATGGAACAGTTAATGGAGAACTAAAAGTACAAACTTTTCTTCATTTATGTTCTCCCCTTTAACCACAAATTTTGCAAAATAATATCAGCATTAAACTAGGAAATATGTTGCATTTATCACTCCAGTCACAAGTATGTTATGCTACAGCTGCACTGCAGCATTCAGTCGAGATAATGTGACAGTCTTATTTCCGTTTTAATTTATTTTTACACTTTTGTTTATATCAAATCCTTCAGTAGGGCCCTCCCCTACTGTCTCCATTACTCTGTCAAAAAAAGTTCAACATGACAAACAAAATGACCATTTATTTTTCATAGTTTCGTTATTATGTAAATAAAATTTTGATTTCCAAATGCACTATGCATATCACATGCAGAAAATGTGGATATCCACAACATTAGCTAACCTCAAGAAAATCAGCTGAGTCCACAAGTGATGTGAAAGACGTGACTATTCGCAGTATTGGTGCAGTAAGTGACCTTTTCTTGTCAATTTCCCCAGCTCTTTCCTTCACAACATTGGAGGTTAGGCTTGAATTTCCCTGAAAATATGCTAATACTGTAAGTGCATCTGCATCCAGGATAGGAAGTTAAATTGGGTAACAAGGGGCACCTTTTTCTGATAACCCATGAGGTTGCATGATGAAAGATTTTGTAGGGCACCCATGGACAACAAAATCTGAGAGCCATGCTTGCCATAATGGTAACTGATTCTCAGAAGTAATGAAAATTGAGCGTCAATAGTGCAAAACCGCTGGGAAGACACTGATGAGAATGATATATCCTAAAAAAGAATGAAAGTTGATGACAAAACAGAACATAGGAAAATGCTAGACAAAGAACTGGCAGCAACAATATTCATTGCTAATGCACTAATGATAACTACAAAACCACAGCTAGCATGGGGGGCATAAAAAGAATAGATTATCACAACAAAACCTCCAAGAAACATTTTCCACATAAACCCCATCTAAATGTGGAGTAATTTCAATGGTTCATCTTAATATTCACCATGTGTACTACAAGACAAGATAATGGAAAATAATGCAAACCACAGGCGTCATAAAACAATACAGATATATGTTATCACTGCATTTCAGAAAAACAAAAAGGGCATAACTAGAGTTCCTAGATTCAAAAGAGATCAAATAAAAGCCATCCTTGAAGTAAGACAATCAGAAGTCCATCTTGGCCATTGAATCATGTCTTCATGGCTTGGTATGATAAACTAATAAAAGCAACCATCATCTTTCCAGAAAATCCCTAAACAATTTCACCTTTAAATCCGTAACCTCACACCTTCTAGGGAGATTGACAGTCCCACCTTGATGGTTTGATCTGCACCATCCAAATCTGGTATGGTGGCCTAGATTAGTTTTCATTCTCCTATTTTAAGACTACTTCCTATTAGATGCGCTCCAAAACCATCATACTGTCACACATACAGAATGAGAGAAAAAAAGGTCCACAAGCACAAAATCATTTTTAAGAAGATTAGCAATATGCCGGTGGCATAATAAAATAATGTCTAAAACTAGACCAGAAGGTCAAGAAAAAGTTAGAACAATGGGAAAGAAAGTCTAGACCTTTGACAAGTAGTTGCTAACATCACTTATACATGATCTGAGAATTCCTCGACTTTGAAGCTGGTTTAAGAAATATTTGTCATGGTCAATACTAATTAATGAATCAAGAACATAGAATGAAATTGCTTTCCCTGCTTCACTCCCATGAATAGCATCCTTAGTAACCTGTAAAAAGAACAAAGATGAAAAATGAAATATTATATCACTTGTATGATCAACATGTGCTTAGTTAATTTAGTCAGGTTCCAACATCTATACGATATAAGCAATTCCATAAATGCTAGAGTTTGGGGAAACATAAGCATATAGCAGTGCATACTTCATTAATTATAATTGGAAAAGGTTGTATGTAAAGTTCAAAACCATGTCGCACCATCTAGAACCATGAGCTGGTGAATGGTGAAGTGTGATGACAGATAGATGGCTGGTGTATAACAAATTTAGCACGGCCTCCTTGATTGAGATTTTGGTGATATTACCTATCCGTGCAACAGCTGTGCTACAAACTTACAATACATTTTGCA
The DNA here is from genome assembly GCA_017311315.1 of Dendrocalamus latiflorus. NCBI lineage: Eukaryota > Viridiplantae > Streptophyta > Magnoliopsida > Poales > Poaceae > Dendrocalamus > Dendrocalamus latiflorus. The sequence goes on along the minus strand of CM029633.1, from coordinate 15,703,175 downwards.
TCATGGTTATTGAGGCGTCACTATATCGTCGCCATATTGCCGTGGCAGACTGAGGGCCATGCCGTGTGGACGGCATGAAGCTGCGGCGCATGCCATCCGCCATAGAGGCGATATGGCGATAAAGCATCCTCGTGGCGGCGTTATGGCGGTAAGGCGTCGGCAGCGGACGCCATTTGGGGGTTAAAAGTCGAGTACTCGAGTCAAGACTCCGGACGGATACCTCACAGGGTTTTGGGAAGCTAAGGAGAAGTCTCCGCCGCTGGCCGAAAAAGCGAGGAGAGTCGCCGCCACCAGTTCCGGTCTCTTCCGCCAGATCAGGCCTCCTGTTTCACCGGGCAACGAGTTCTCCTCAGCTTTTTGGACCCATCCGCAGCTCCGGTCTCCACCACATCGTCGCCTCCACTCCTCCAGCACCTCCTCCGGTCTGCCGGCCGCATGGTTATTAAGGCGTCAAGATATCGGCGATATCTCATCGCCATGTCGTCGTGGCGGACCGGAGGCTCCATGCCATCCGGCATGGAGATGCGCCATATCCGCCATCATCGGATCCACTGCCTCTGCTGTCGCCGCAACCGGATCCGCCGTTGCTGCCGCCGGATCCACTGCCTCCGCCAGATTGGGTCTGCGCGGCTCCGCCGGCTCCGGTCTTTGCCATGACGCCTCCTGCTTCGCCGGGCGACGAGTCTTCTCCGCCGCCTCCTCCGCGGTTATAGCTTGGGAGCGGTGGAGAGTGGCGACGGGAAGAGGGAGCAACCGTCGACGAGCTGGCTCGGCCTCGCCGACATCAGAGGTGGAGGAGAGGGGGGAGGGGAGAAGGAGAGAGGCAATGGGGGCGAAGCGCCGAAGCCGCGAGGAATGTCGAGCTCAAGGCGGCTGCCGATTATGTGAGGGTTTTGACATTTTGCAATTTAGCCCTCTTATTTTCTGAAATTGCAATAAAGTCCTCTCTTTGTATTTCTTCTGTTTGGGCCCTCTAAAAGTCCGATATTGTTGCGGCTACTTGTGTGTATGGCGTCGCCATGTTGCGCACCATAAGCGATATTGTTATGCGAAGGTGGTGAATCGCCGCGCCTCGCCACACCGCCTTAATAACCATGGCCAGCCGCCGCCACCTCCACACCTCCTCTGTCGCCGAGGCCCATGTCTAGCGCCGTCTCCTCTGTCTCCTCTCCACTCGGCAGACTTCAGTGAGTATGAAATCACTCTCCATGCATATGTTGTCTACTACTACTGCTATATATACTGCTTTGTTAAATGCTACTGCTATATTAGTATACACTACACTACACTAATATGTTTTGGTAATTGCTGATATGGTGGTTGTGCTACTGCTATGTACTGCTATATAGTATGCACTATACACTGATATGCTTTGCTAAATGCTGCACTGCTACTACTATACACTGATATGGTTGATATGCTTTGCTAATTGCTACACTACTACTGATATGCTCGATGTGCTACTGCTATGTACTTCTCTGCTAGTGCTCCTAGTGTCATACAATCATGGTCATGTGCCAATGCTAGTTTGCAACATGCAGAAGCACGACATATCACAAATGGACAAAATCAAAGTATGCATATTCTACTATATTGTCGATTTAATTTGCTATTAAACTAGGTTAAGATGTGTGTATGGCGTCGCCACGCCGCATGCGATAAGCGATATTGTGGTGTGAAGGTGGTGAGTCGCCGCGCCTCGCCGCATCGCTTTAATAACCATGTTTTGCATCCCTTGTACAAACTCTCAGAAGGAGTTTTAACTAGATTTTACTGTAGTACTAATGGAAATCAAGCCAAAGTTGAAAAAGGCAAGTGCTACCCAACACAGAGAAGGGCAGCATCTAAAGCATGACAAAAATATATAAAGAAACCATCTCCAATATATCCAAACAATATTGTCAGGTTAGCATATCTACAACTTAGCCTAATGTCAACTGAATAAGTTGTCAGTTATCACTACAGCAACCCACCCTTGGCTAACTGAATACGTTGGCACCAAGCCACCAAGCAACCTCACCTACATCTTCAGAAATGACAAGGTTTTGGCAAGACATTCCAACAGCTTTGTGCAAGGCATCTAACATTACAAAATGTCATTTCTTTCACATCAACAGAAAAATGGCATACCAAATCGATGGCCGCGTGCGCTTCCTTCCTTATGATAGAAAAGTTGGCGCGAGCTAATTCATTTTGTTCCTTGAGAACCTTTAAAAAGCACATTGAAACAATCAGGAAATACTCACGTCACAAAAGGCAAAGATAATGCAGTAGAACAGACCTTTTGAAGAGTGAGTTCATCATCATCATCTCCCTCTTGTTCTTCAAGTAGCAAAAAGCGAAGAACTGATGGAGGAATATCTGAGTCAAGGATGCTACAACAATATTGAAAATAACTCAATAGTAATGCATATTGGCTGCAAAAGATAATTCAATGTCAGCATTTATGTTCATAAATGGAGAGAACAACAAGTTAATAAGGAAGGGTTCTCGGCGGCGCTCATAGTCACCAAAGATAGTGAAGTTACCGTCTTCTCAAGGTTTCGGACGATTCGTTTCTCTGTATTGCCATAATGAGCTTGAACAATAATGAGTTACAAGCCGCATTTGGCAACTGCTTTGCCGAAATAATGTCAAGGCAAGTAACTGCATCAGAATCCGCCCCAGTTGGGCATACGAATCTTTCATCCCGCAGTTTAGCCATACAGGTCAACGCTACCTTGAAAATGAGCACATGAATAAATTTCAAGAAATCTACAAAGGTATGGTACTTGATTAAGAGATTGATATTTGATACATGTCAATTCACAACTAACTTACATTGGTCAGAATATACGCCATTTTTACTGAGCAATCTGGAGATGTTGTGGCACTCAATGAAGCATCAAGCAGCCTGCAGCATGCATCCAATAAACTTGGTACAGTTGTCTAGAATAAGAATTTACAATCTATGAGAAGGGAGGCACCACTCACTCAAACAATAACTGAGAACGATCCTCAAGCAATGACATTCTTCTAGATACAGCTACCTGGAAATAACAAATAGAAAACGGTGTACTGCATCAAAATTTCCAACCTAAGAAAAGCGGCCAAGCAAACACACAAGCACAACTCACTTCAACAATCTGAGACCAGCCAGTCAACATGTGAAGCTGGGCTGCCTGTTCTTCAAGATTTTTGTTATATCTCCAGGCCCATTTCAGCATATGATGGAATGATTCTTTTAGCTCGCCTTTCTCAGACTCACTTAATTGCAGGTTCAATTCTTGAGACATCTGAATAACAAAAGAAGCAACATGTCAAATACAATATTTTTAAAAAAAGTATGAACACAACAAGGATGAACTAAGACTGAACACATAACCTGGAGAAGTTTTTGATGGAAGGCATCCAGATCAATCAATCGATCACCTCTCTCTGAATAATAATATACACCACCAGATTCAGACGTTGTAGAATTCCTTAGGATCTCTTCAATCTATGAACACCAAAATTTGATGAGAACTAAGCAAAAATAGTAAATTGAAATGTTTAAATGGTGTACCTTTGATTCAACTCTCAGGTTTGAAAGCAACTGTGGGTATTTCACCGAAATGTCTGGACATCTGAATTGTACGACTTCAAGCAAGTCCAAAACCTAAGTGAAAAATCACACGCAAGTTTTTCCAGCATAGAAAAATGTTTAAACACTTTATTTTGACCAGCAGTGAATAAAAATGTAGCGAGGCTGGGATATTTATGGAGTTTTTGTGGTGTCCTGAATGGTGGACCAAAAAGGAGCTCAGCTTAACCATGTAAGACAGTAGACAATGGGCCCCTCAGATGATACATTTTGAAAATAATGACATAGAATTTGGAGTTATTATTCAATAACGAGAAACAAGACTACACTACATCCATAATCCAAGAGACCCACACTTTGAAGAGCTAATCAGATTAACAGAAATTGTAGTAATTCGGTTATGGCAATCTTGAACAATCTTAAAAGATTTCTGTTCACAAGAGTTATGGAAGGATTCCATGTAATCTCTAAAGGCCCTGTTTGGATGTCCAGTTTCTTAGCACATTCCATGAGAATATTGCAGGCGAGGAACAGAATGTGGTTGGGCTAAAGTTCTGTTTGGCTGGCCCAGGATAAGGACACTTCCTTAGGATTGGACAAACCCGTGACATGAAAAATCAGTCCCAGTGACAATTTTTCAGAGAGAGAGAGAGGCACAAACTCCATATTACCAAGCAGCCACCCTCCGCGAAGCCTCTGCCTTCACCTCACTTACACGGCCCTCCATGTGGCCAATGCATGTGCAGCCACCAGTATTCTTAAGGCTGGTGCATGTGCATCATGTGCACTTCCAACCACCTCCGACCAGGGATGAAAAAACCGGAACCGGGACAAATCCCGGCCGCCGGGCGGTACCGGTTACCGGCCGGTTACCGCCCGGTAACCGGTAAAACCGGATTTGCAACCGGTCAAATTTCATCAAATGCATTTTTTTTGCGGGGCGGGAGCGGACCGGTAACCGGTCCGGTTACCGGGCGGGAACCGGTTTTACCGGTGAAAAAACCGGTAAAACCGGTGGAATGAGGAGGGTTGGGCTAAATATTTGGATCCAATTTCTCAACCCTAAATTGAAGTATTTTGTTGCCCTAAATTGGAGCTCCACTACATCAAACTAATCCATTGTAAAAAAGCTCCATCAAACTACATGAAACTACCCCAAAAGCTTCACTTTTGTTGCCCTAAATTGAAATATTTTGTTGTAACTATGAGACCAAAAGTAATTGAGATGTTTCGACATATAACAAAACCTTGTAAATTGCCATATCTCCTCTTCTCCTCTACCATTTTGCTGCAACTACTTGACTTCTCTCTCGCGTGCTACAGCTAGTCCCTTCTCCCCAGGATGCTGATTTCTTCTCCCAATCTAATGTGCCAACTGTTGCTGCCCTTTCTTTAGTGCTAAAGTGCTGCAAAACACTCTCAAAGACAAGTATCCAATGCCCTTTCCAGCACAATGGACCCAACATGTTTGCCAACACCACTACTAACTGCCTATCACAATAATTCACCCTTTTTTTACTTCCAACAATAGCTAATCAACCTAATATATCAAAAACAATACCCAAACTAATATACCCACTGCATTAGCAAGTCAAAAATTCAAATCTTCAATTCAAAAATTTCCGGCCGGTATTTTAAATCCCGGTTGCGACCGGTATATCCGGTTACCGGCGGTTACCGGCCGGTAACCGCCGGTTTTTTCAACACTGCCTCCGACTCCATCAAGTTCAGTGGCTAGGCCATCAACAATCCCAAATACAGTGCCGTACAAGGCCCTCCAGTTCGCCAAACATGCTGGCATGCTGCCACCAGAGAGTCCCACCTCAAGTGGTGCTGGCCTTTGTGCTCCAAAAGTTCACTCAAGTTTGAAACCAAAGTTTCTGGGTATTGAGCATCAAGGGTGCTCCACCTTTTGTTTTGGTTAAATGCATAATCTTCTAGATTGATGTAGTTGCTCCATTGCTAGAAAATTTGATAGATCTTTTCAATTCATATCAACTAAGGGATGTGGTACTAGTTTATGGTTACCAGAAGGAACTGGAAAAATCCGGGCAGGCAGCTAAGGCAAGTTGGATAATTCAAAGTCTGCAGCCAAAATTATATCTGCAGATGAGACTTTGGTGGTAAGTGGTACCAGCACCATCAAATTTCCAGCCAGACTTCGGTGGTAAGTGGTGCCAGCCGGTTTCTAGGTGCTTTCACTGAGAAAGCAAGAGCTCTTAATAATTGGGCAAACTATAGGTTCCACCCCAAAAGCTTTTCCTTCACAATCTGGATAGCATAGTACTTATCTCAGTACAAACTTCCAACTTAGTGCCTTCTAGTGACATCAGTTCCTTGAACAGCTTCTAGTTTCTGTCTAATTTGCATACTCAGATGTGGCAAGCAAAACTAGGAATTTTGTTTTCTAACAAACTGCATTGATTGTGGATTTTCATGCAGGATTCTAATCCCTGAATGAAAATAATTTGATAAAAACCATGAAAGAATACTGACAAGGTCCGCACAAACAAAACTAGGTGGATTAAACAGTCCATGTAACATTAGAAACACTATTTCTTCCTTCATTACCAAAAAAACACGTCAACAAACAACAATGACAGACATCAAGCATTACCTTATTTTTATTCATTGGTCCATTGATAGTGCCAATGGAAGTGCCAGGAGATTGGAACATGTTTGCACTCCTCAAGTTCTCAGAACACTGGCCAAAAGAATGATAAAGAATAGCCAGACAAGCTTCCCGATACACCGATGATGATATATCAGATACATGTAATGCCAACGCTAACATCTTAAGCAACCATGCCCTCTGAAATCAACAAATTATAGTTTAACAGAACGAAAAATACCAACAAAATTAAATAAATAGCAGTCAACCATCGAAAGGCAATAACATCCTGAAAAGCAGTCATCTAAATTTTGCAGCCTATATACGATCGCCAAAATGCTAAGTACCAAAATTCCAAGATCTCCAAAAGTACATTTATTTTCCCAAATCCCATCAGATCAAATCAAACGCATTTCAACTCACCAGCATTTTTCAATTATTGCAAGTATTAACATTCCAGCATAAGTAGACCTAGATAGTAGCGCAAATGTAACACATTCACAGAAAATGAAAAACACCCTAAAAAGGGTGCTCAAAAAAGTACCAAACATGTCGATAAATCACCAAGTTTTCAGATTGTGTTGTCCTACATTTTGTTCCAAACTATGATTCCATATATCAAGAATAATTCAATAGAAGGTTTAATCGCACAATAGATTGACATCATCAAGTTTTGACCTGGATTGGTTCTCAGTTTTGCTAATTTCCACACTTAAAAAAACTTCTAAAATTTGATGAAAGCAAGAAAGGTCAAACTGTAGAGAATTATACCTCATGGAGCATGCTGATACGAAGAGCTTGATTATTGTTCCTTTTGGGAAGTGGTGAAACACCAATGGTTCCAACATGCTGAGATCAGTAGGCACAGAACAATATGAGTTCCAATTCAAACTTTGAGCTATACTATATTGATTCAAAAGAACAAAAGAAGAAATGAGAACCTTAGAAAAGAACTGGTACTTCGTTGTACTCAGGAGATCCATGACAGGTCCGCAAGTTAAAGGATCAAAACATAACTCGTACAGAAGCTGAATTTAAATAGGGCAAGTACAAATTTTGGCATAAAAATAAGTAAAATAAGAAGATCTGATTTCTGAATTATATGCTAAAAAACAAACCTGAAAACTGAACTCATGAAGTAAGGTATTTATATCTGGTTTTGTCACTTTTTCAAGATTGTCAAGGATTATCTTCAAACAACTGCAGAATGAGAGTCAGTTTCAAAAAAGCATATCACTTCATATAAGCACACGGTCTGAAATTAACCTGTAGTGGGATTTTGGTTTTAAAACTGTTCTTTCTATGGATCCATCGACATCAAATCTTAAGAGTAAATGTGTAACGTTGGGAGCTGGACGGCAAATATTGTCAATAAGTAACTGCATGAAAACATTGTCAATGAGCAACTGCAGAGTTAGAAGACAGGTATATTAAGTAGTTCGTAAAAGAAACTCAAAGAAAGCTACAGATAACAACCTGCAGTATTAGAACACCAACATCATCTTTCGTGTTCTCTATGACCTGGAAATCATCAAATCGGAACTCCAAGCAAGTGGCATAATCCTCGATTACAGATTTAGCAACATCTGCTTTCAAAAGCAACTGTACAAGACCAACTATTCTAGAACTGCCATGGCAACAAACAAGAAGCAGATTAGCATATTTGTCTATATTACACTAATTCCAGATGTTATCATGTTAATGTTAGACATATATAGGGGCTGTAGCATTATTGCTTTGTATAGGGTGCTATTTACTTATTTCTCCCTCCGGTACAGTTGGCCTTGGCCCATTGGAATAGACAAGTTCATTTCATAACATGGTATCAAGCCCAGGAGAAGGCTAGGGTTAGAGTTTCAAAACCCTAGCTGCCACCGCGCCACCTCCTAGCCGCCACGCCTCTGACCTCGCCGCGCCAGATCCAGCAGTCTCCGAGCTCGATCTGTGCCGCCCCGCTGGCCCGCGCCCGGACGCCGCTGCCTTGCCCAGATCCAGCCCACACCGAGCTCGATCAGCACCGCCATGCTCGCGCTCCCGCTCGCAGCGCTACGGTCCTCCATGGCCATGCTTGCTGACCCGCGTGCCATGCTCCTACATCACCCACGGCTGCCGCCGCTGCAGCCAAGTCACCGGTGTTGCAGCCAGCGCCTTGTCTTCCCCCAGGCCGGACCAGTGCCGCCGCTGCTCGCCTTGCTGTCCGACCGACTCCGTTGCCACCCGACCACAAGCTCCGGTTTGTCGCCGGCCTCCAAGAGAGTGAGTGTCCGATATGATGGCCACCCATAGTGCTACCCTGGTTCCGAAGGTTATCTTTGACAGGATGAACTATCGCGAGTGGACTATGCACATGTGGATCCACATGAAGAGCCAGTGCTTCTGAAGCCATCTTACTGGCGAGAGGCCTTGTCCGCCTTACCCTCCGCTGTTAGCCGCCCCTTAAATCCCTACAACTACTGACGAGGCAATCTAGAAGGTTGCAATCACTGTCTTTGAAGAGGCCATAGAGGTTCACCAGGCTCAACTTCACTCCTACAAGAGATGGCAAGACGACAAAGCTCGTGCTTCTGCTATCCTGGTGGGTAGCATGACTGTGGCTATCTCCATGGATGTGGTGGAGCTGCCGACATCTCAGCTGATATGGGAACGCCTTCATGCCACTACAAGCCGACGAGTGATGCTATGTATCTTTCGATCGTGCACCAAGTGCACTCTCTTCAGCAGCTTGATGCCACTACAGACGACTTCTAGCAGCAAATGTCTGCGGTATGGCATCAGCTTGACTCTCTGGGACCGGACGTCTGTTAGACTTGCCCCTGCTGTGTGTGTCAACGTGCTCACCTAGAGACTCACCATCTCTACGAGTTCCTAACACGTCTTCGATCAGCGTTTGAGCCTATCCGTGCTCACATACTGACTCATCAGCCGCGTTTGTCCGTGCTAGAGGCTCTCAGCGCTATTCGTGCTAAGGAGACTCTTCTTCGCAGTGTGGCCAGCTGCAATCCACCTCTGTTCTGGTTGCTCAGGCGTCTTCTCTAGCACCTACTTCCGTTGCACCGGTGCCTCCAGTTGCACCGGTGGCAACAGTTTCTATTACAGGTCTTCACTGCGCCTATGATAGGTCCGATCACACATTTCAACAATGCTATAGGTGGAAGAACCAAGGCCGCAGGGGTGATCACCCTCCCAAGGGCACTGGTGGCTCCTCCCAATCAGGTTCTCGCCAGAGCTCCCCTGCCGAGGTTCAGCAAGAGATGCTCACTCTGCTTCGGCGCCTTGCTACCTCGGCTCCGTTTGGTTCTGCTAGTTCTGCTGCTTAGTCTTCTACCACCACCACATCTTTCCTCAAGTATCACATTCCCTTGGATTCTAGATTCTGGTGCTTCGTTCCACATGACACCAAATTCTACTCACCTCGCCTCTATGAGTTCTCCTATTCTTCCTCACACAGTTACGACTGCAGATGGTACCTCCCTATTGCAGGACAAGGCACTCTCTACTTCCTTTTAGTTCCTACAGTCTTTCATGTTCCCAAACTAGCTATGCAACTTAGGTCCGTTGGTCAAATCATTGATCATGGTTGTTGTATCATTTTTGAGTCTGACTCGTGTTGTGTTCGGGATCATCGCACCGGAACTCTGGTTGGGACTGGCCCTAGACGTCATGATTCGCAGCATATCTGGGAGCTCCACTGGCTGCACCTTCCTTCCACTGCCTCCACCAACCAATCGGTCCTTTCCACCGCCTCCGCTTTAGTCGCTTCTTCCACTACCACCTTCGTCCAGTGGCATTATCGTTTGGGTCACATCGGAGGTTCACGTCTGTCTTTGCTAGTTTGGAGTGTTCTTGGGTTTATTTTTAGTGACACTTCCTTACATTGTATGGGTTGTAAGCTTGACAAGCAGCTACAACTCCTATACCCCTTGCCATTATGTTCACATTTTGTGTCAGTTTGTTTCAGCTCCCACTCAGCTCCACTACAACCACCTTCTTCGTGTTCTGCGATATCTTCGCGGGACCATCTCTCGATGTCTTCTTTCTTCGCTCTAGTTCTTTGCATCTTCAGGCGTACTCTGATGCAACTGGGCCAGCGATCATTCTGATCGTCGGTCCCTTTCTGCCTATTGTGTCTTTCTTGGTTCCTCTCTGCTTGGATTGAGTCACTTGGTTATGGTGCCTCCTTGCGGACTTTGGTGTTTCTGTTTCTGCACCAACTCTTTTCTTGTCAGACAGCACGAGTGCGATCAGTATTGCTCGCGATCCAATGAAACATGAGCTCACAAAGCATATTGGCATTGATACTTTCTACATGAGATCGCAAGTGCAGGTACAGGTGGTTACTCTTCAGTATGTGCCTTCAAAGCTTCAACTAGCAGATTTCTTTACCAAGACACAGACAAGAGCTCAGCACAGCTTCTACCCTCCAGACTCGGTGTTTCTGATCCACCATGAGTTTGAGAAGGTGTTAGACATGTATAGGAGTTGTAGCATTATTGCTTTGCATAGGGTACTATTTGCTTATTTCTCCCTTCAGTATAGTTGGCCTTTGGCCCATTGGAATACACAGGTCCATTTGATAACAGCTAACATGAAATAAAAGGTAGACCTTTAATAACTAGAATAGACCTTTAATAACTAGAAAGCTGAAACAGGCAGCACACAGCAAAAACATAAGTAATTTGTATATACCTCAGGATGCCCATAATTTGTATTGAACACTGTTGAATTTGAGGACGATAATCATATCGTACAAACTCTAGCAGAGCTACAATCTGTCTATGATTTTGAGCCAATATAACGTCCAAGGGCTGCATAATTGAAAGGACAACAGAAAAGCAAGCAATCAGATAGAGAGAGAGAGGAATGACCAAAAAAACCAGAAAGTGACATAAACAAAGAACAAAAACCTGGTATAGTGGACGGAAAATATCAGCAAGAGTCAGATCTCTCTCCATCACAAGAATAAATATTTCCAGTGAAAGATGGACAGTTTTCTCCAGAAGAATCCCATAAGTTTGGGTAGTTCGCTCATTAATAAGAGTGTCCACACCCACTAATATGATGTTCATAATATTGCGGAAAGCAACTTTCCCACTCATGAAATCCTGCATTAGAATTTCACAATCGCAAATTATACACAATGCACATATAGAGGTTGTGTAGAAGTTCATGCAAAATATTTAGATATTTAAACAATATTAGCAACATCCGACATATCTATGGGATCGGATACACAGCATAAAGCATAAGCAAGCAAGCAATTACCTACTGAAGCAAAGAACATAAGTTCCATATAAAGATGTATACTTATCTGGTAAAACTATTACTGTTGAGAAAAGTGTGTGATCAAGTAAATAACTATGTACTTGATCTTGACAAGCATGAGAAATCATAAATCAAATCAGGAAGTACATTCCAAAAAGTGTTTTCTGAGCTGATAATATTGCTACAAAGGTATTATACATGGAAAGAAAGCTCACAACCCAACTGATGACAGCGTCAGCCACTATTTTCCAGCCTTCAGTTTGCAAATACAGTAAAGCAATATGCTTTGATTTTTATATTTAGTAGGGTGCTCAAAAAAGTTATCAACCTTGCAAATCATGAAAACTATTAAGCGGCACATACAGCATGATGCCGGAAAGGTGCCCTTGGCCAAATGAAATGAAAACGCTAGTAGAGAAATATAATAGGCCATAATACTAATGGATAAATGCATTGGACAATGAGTAAGGAGCATGCAATGTTCACCAAAAATGGATCCAATGGCAAGAAAGTTGTGATGAATGAAGTACCCGGTAGGCCAGTACAATACACTCATATTGAACTTGCATAAAAGATGTTAGGGCTGCTTGAAATAAGTGGACATACTTTGAGTAGTTCTAGCACAGGGAGCTGTCTCTCGATTGAGGCATGTGATATTGTTGAAGGTCCAGATGTGTTAGCAGCAGCATAAATATCATCATCCTTGATGTCATACATGCTCAAAACCCTGTATTTGAACAATAGTCAACATATTTTTGAGAGCACCGTTGCATTGCACAGAAGTAACTTCAGTCTTACGGAAAATTTGTAACTATGAAATCTCTCATTGAGGCAGATCAGATATCTCCCCACTAGCTGGGATAACATTACCATTCTCTTTCACTCTTTTAAATTTTATTGTATATAACTTTCTGTACAGTTGTTCTTTGAATATAATATATTAGTAGGGTCCTCCCTACTGTTCCCCATTCAAAAAATGAAAATTTGAAACATACATAATATAAGAGATGTATGTTAATCATGATACTCACATGCGAAAGTGCTCCAAGCAGGCAAGTGCCAATTCCCACTTTTCCCGGGGATCAGAGTAGGCTCTTTGAGGAAAAGGCCCAAAGACATCCTCATATACGAACTTAAAGATACCCATGAACCTGTTAGCAAAAGAATCTTACTCTCCAAAATGTTTGAGATCAAACAAAAGTATATAATAATTAGTAATAAGTACCTCCGGCCTTTGTCACTAATGTTTCTTTCTTCTGAAATGAGAGCATTGACCAAGTTGAGAAATGATATGGTTGATGGATAACTCTCCCTCCTTGCTTCAACTTCATTCAACTCAAACCTCATGTCGTAGACCTGCCAGAGACTTCTTTCATCAACAATGTAGAACATTAACCAAGCTTCCTATACTGGTATTCATATGGACTTATTCCATTTATACATGAATATAGAACAACCATCAATATTGCGGATACTAGAATTTATGTGACATTTTGCAGATAGTGATAGTTGACTTCACATAAAAATAAAATAAAATAAAAACTGGACTATTCATTTTCATGCAGGGTTTTGCCATCTTGGATTATAGTCCACAAGTATATCATGTATTTGCATTCACTTGCAAATATCAACAAATCTTAGTTGCTGTTTTCCAATGTTTCAGACAGCAGGCACCAGGCCTTCTGATAGAGGAAGTTGTACTAGTTAAGCAGACCCTAATTCACCGAACATATAAAGCATCCTCATAAAACTGTAATTTCAGAGACTAATGACAAGTCAAACAAAAACAATATAACCATAAGGGAAGATATATCCAAGATAGTAAAAAAATAATATCAGAAAAACTCAGAAAATAGTTCCTGCTAATATAAACAAATATAGTAACTTCTAAAGAACTTAGCAAACACAGTAATTCAACAACTGAGTGATTGACAACAGTCATAACGAGAAAAGGTGAGATTAAGGTGCTAAAATGGCAGCAATATGAAATGAGCAAATATATAAGTAACAAGATCTACATCCATCTTAAGTATATGTTAGTTACAATAGCGAAAGACAAGTCCAATAGTCAAATAGCAGACTAATTTTCGCTTAGAGCAATGTCCTTCCTAAAACATATGAAAAAGGAAATAGGATCAATTTCTTGTTATTCACTTTGTTTTGCTTTATGGCAATAAAAAATAGGTCATAAATTATGTCACTAAAGTAGCCAATATCATTCATCCCAGTTAAAAACAAAGTAGTGTCACAGTGAACTTTTAGGGTACCTGTGTTGCTGTATGCTGGCCAAGTGGAGCCGTAACCACTGGGAGATCATATTGTTCAAGATAACTCCAAATAGCATCTTTCAATAGGGGTGAGACTTTGATAAATGCAATGATTGAATTCCGCAAAGCCCCCTGCATACAGATCGTAGCACATAATATGGAAGGAAAACCCCCAAAAGAAATTGCCAAAAGTACATATGTAATATGTTGATATGTACACATAAAAAAAAGCTTGTACCTTCAAATATGGAGGCACATTTTCGTAGCTGAGAAGCTTAAACAAAGGTTCAATGTCAGGGAACCATTTCCTTCTTTCAGTAGGATTCCCATTTTCCACCACCTACAGTATATTGGTAGTTTGCATAATAAAATAGAGAAACAAAAGTGAGTATTGCTTCATAAAGAAAGGACATATCGCACCTCAAAAAAGAAAGAAAGAAAGAATACATCTCAGAGGCAAACTAAGATAGAAGAAACAGAATACATCTCAGAGGCAAACTAAGATAGAAGAAACGGATTAAACTGCATAACATAATGCATGCACATAAGAAACAAAAGCAACACACAACAATTTACAACTCAATGCATCATTGACAAAAGTAAACAAGACTAGACAAAAGAGAGCTAGCTGAAATCCAAGATACACGTCAGACCTAAGTACAAATTGGACCACGACATGCTAGCTAGTACACATCCATAAGCAGTATAACACATGGCTAAGACAAGATTATTAGCCTTATTGAAAATTCTACTATTCCAGAACCTCAATGCAGGTAATAAACTAATAGCATAATTAAGTCAAGGAGTTAAAGATAATAATAGCTTGAATTTGCTAACACATAGTTTGACTATGATTTCTCTAACCTTACTTTACTAGGAAAAATATATATTTGACAATGTTTATTCACAACTAAAGAATTATGGTGTAAATGATACGTCAGATCAAAATCATGAAACCCACCACAAAGGGTGTGGTGAACATGACCACTTGAAGAAAATGCTCTAGCTGGCCCAAAAAAAGGCAATGTTGTAAAAAAATATATCAATTCCAAAATTCCCAACCATAAAAGAGGAAAGTGCATTAAGTATTTATTATTTAGAAAATGATCGTGTAGAAGCAAGACACAGGAATAAGAAACGACAGAAATTCCAGACCTTCTGAAGGACAGCTAAATACGCAACAAGTGCCTGTGCATCCCCCTCTGGAAAATCAGGCAACATGCTTGTGGAAGATTGAAGGGATTTCTTAAACTTCTCTTCATAAATAGATAAGCAATCAAACAAAGTGCTCCACCCAACTGAGCGGTAAATTTTTCCCTGGAGCAATTCATAGACTTTGGCAGCACCAACTTCACTGGTAGCCTAACAAGTCCAAATAGTTCAGTCGGAGCAAAAGATGGAACATTGAACAGAGCAGTAAACATTTTGCATACCAAAGTACTAAGAAGTCCAAGGAAGGCCACTAGAGATTGTGTATTGGTGTGATCTTCACCTGCATATATGACAAAGGCCCACAGTTCCTCGTTTCCATGCACAAGCTCAGGCTCTTTCTGATGAGAACACATAAAAGATGGGATAATCATAGCAAGAAGTTCTCAAAATTATGAGCTTAGTAAAGTGAAAATCATCATGTGTGGGCATATTTGAATGTCCTTTTGTTGACAACAACAGACATATACTTTGTGTAAAAAGAGACAAGGCCAATAAAGTATGTGTTTAGTATTCAAGGCCAAAAAATTATCTCAATTGCAGAAAAATAATATAAAAGCACCCATCCAGTGGTAGCAGTTGCTACTTGCTAGAGGGAACAGGTCAAGAAAAGGTTTGTTACAAACAGTGTACCAACTAGCTTAAACACGGTAAACCCTGGCCAAGTTAGATGGCATTTAGCAATAAAAAAAGGGTCCCTTTTTTATGCATTCTACAGATCTTTGAGCATTACCAACTAGGTATTGATTTGGGTGCCTATGCACCTATATACATGAAACGCCTGTCCTCTTTATAGACATATCTTCAAAACCAATAAATCTAAAGGTTATATCAAACTAAAGAATGCATCTAACTAGGAAAACAAACTGTGCTTTGGGTCAATATTTGCTGGAGTGGATGAAAATATAGACAAACCATTATCTGGGATTTCAATAGTCAAATTTGTGCAGTATTTTCCAAGAAATTGTAGTTGATATCTCAGTTCCAAACCTTAAGCAAAGAAACTGAAATTGCATGTCTATATGGTGTACAGGACAGTTAAGGCAACCCTTGTGTCTTTGGGAAGCACCATCAGCAGCCATAACCATGTGGCTACACGCTACAGACAATGAGCTAATGATACAAAATTAGAAATTATACCAATAGAACCCAGAAAAGGAGGTAAACCTCCATGACAGCAAGCTATAGCATGTACATTTTCAGGTCCATAGATTTGCTTGAATATATCAATGAAAGAAGCAATACCTGATAGATTTCTCTAACCAGTTCCAGTAAAGATATGAAAGGCTGATTAGTAGGCTGACCAATTTGTTGACCACTTCTACTAGGGTCTTCTCTATGATCTCGTGGTGGCCCGTATGGACTGAGAGCATTCATTGCTTTTTCCTTGATTTCCTTTATCTGTTGAAGACGACATTATTACAGTTTTTGCACAAGGAATGAAGACAGGTAAGCATGTTGTCCCCATCTTAGAACATTAATGAAAGAGCGATCACCATTAGTTGTAAAAACTTGTGACAAAATAAATTAGATACCTTGCTGTGTCAAGATACTTAAGGAACTATCTAACCTTATCTCTAGAAGTCGGATGGGAAAGAAAGCACATCATCAACTTGTGTGTGTAGCCAGTGTACATGTAAACAATGTCCTCATCATCATTCTGCATCAAATGAGAAGAAACAATAATACCCAAAAAAATCATATACTACCTCCATATCAAAATAACAGATTTTTGATATTCTTGCAAAAACAGTTGACCAATAATATATGAAAAGCATCAAGAATGACCAACAGAAATACTAATCTCACTTTTCATGCATCCAATGCCCCCAGTCTATATACTTTTGCATATATTAGTGATCCAAGCTTGGCCAAAAAAATTTTTTCTCAAACGACGCAGGAGAGCTGATAGGATCATTATATCAGTAAAAAATTGGTTAAAACCATATTCTCGTCCGTATTTTTTAGACAGATTTTAATACTAATTCTAATACGTTCAGATTTTAATACAGATCTGATGATATCATATACAATTTGAATTTGATTGGATTCAAAGACAGATCTGGCACATATCAGATGCAACTCAAATTGGACTTTTGTAAAGATTGTTCAGATTCAGACTTCCGCCTAATTTGTGACCAAGTAGATGATAATAACCTTACAATCACAAGTGTCATAATGAACCACTTTTATTTGTTAAATTGAGTCCAAAAGGATACATTATTACAAATTGCAAGTAAAAAAAGAACAAGTGTCAAATTAGACAGGGGATGTATTCAGTACTAACCCAATCAGTGCTAACATGGCTAACTATTGCAGTTTAGGTGTTAAATCAACTTGATACTTAAAAAAAAGTGTAGATGTAGCCCTTATTCACATCTACAACCATATAAAATATCATGATTAAAGGGAGAAGGGAGAGGGGATACAAAAGCTGTTGTTTGCAACAAATCTCTCTCTCTCTCTCACCACAAATTGTGCTTTAGTGTGAACTTATTACACGATTGTAGAAGATTTGGAGGGTTAACTTTACAGCTTTTTCTTAGAACTGTTTGAGTTGATTTAATGCCTAAACTGAATGGGTTGGCATGTTAGCACCGAGTTAGGCCCTTAGGGGCAGCACTGGACATCCCCAACTAAATATTCTGCAAATGTCAGTAGACATTTCCTATACACATAAAGTTCATTTCTGAATTTATATATACTCATAGTCTCATATATCATATTAACGGATCTGAATCATATATTGGGAAGTTCATCCACATCCATGTTTCAATATGGACTCAGATAGAGATATTACTGTCCAGATGATAAATGTTAGCCATATCCACACCCTATTAGATACAGTAATAGGAATTCCCCTAGGCATTGTAATCTCATGGCGATATTGCACAAACTCAATTTTCTGGGAGATGCGGCAATATATCTTATGCTTGGGGCAATAGGCAAAGCCAGCATTGTATAATCAGGATTGACATAAAACATTTCTTCATGCGCAATAGCAATATACTTTATTTAATCTGGAATCTGCAACAAACTCATCAACTAAGGATAATAGTTAAAAAAAGTTAAAGCACATATACTGTGTGCATAATTCATTTCCTCTTAATTTCTTTACCTCTGCTGGCATTCTGCAGGTCAATTCAGAAAATCAACAGTAATAGATGAAATATTCAAAGATTTCCGGAACATAAGGGTTCCAATTGAAGGGGTACATTTTTATGATAGGCATGAAGATGGAAAAGACAAAGGAAAAAAGCACCGGGAATCAGTAGAACTCAACTAAATGAAGATAAGAAACTGTTAGGAAGGACAAAACAGACCAGAATAATAAAACATAACGGAAAAATTTATAGAGGAGGCGTTTATTGGAGGAAAGATTATGCAAGCACATGAAAGCAATAATCATACAAACAAAATTACAGAATGTAAACTATTTCAAAATTACAAAACCAATCTTTCTGTGCTCAAACAGTAGGGTCATCATGGCTAATTGGTTACAGTTATGGAATCAGAATACCAGATCATGTCGGGGTCCAGAGTTGCTATACCTGGTAGGCAGCTGTTTGCATAACCCGCTCCCGCAAAAACTCAAAAGCATTCTGGTGACAGATAATTTCCAGACATGACCAAATATCTGCCGCATCTCTAGAAGAAGCATTAGTGAGAGAGTCTCTAGCACTACTTCGATCTTGAGTTAACATCAAATGAACAGTCCAGGCAAGTCGCACAACACCAACAAATCCTTCAACAGTCATATTGTTACCTGTCCTCATCACCTGACATTATAACAGTCACAGCTTGCAATTAGCATATATTTTGCTATATGTACCAACCAAACAAAGATTAGTATAATATATAGACTTAAGTATATCATTTAAGCTTACTAGCTCATGAAATTCATGTTTGAACGAGGAATCAGACGATGACAAAGATGCTTTCTCATGGGAAGTACTTAGGGCATCAGAAACGAAAGTTATTACAAGAGAAAACAGAACGCCGTAGGTGATCTGCAATAATAAATGATAGTAAGCATTGTATGAGAACAACAAACAATTCAAAATTGCGCCAATACCAAGTCTACAAATATCAGAGTAACTGGTTCAAACTTCAAACCTGAAGCTCCACACTAGTATTTTCATTTACTTCAGCTGCACAGTCTTTCAATATTGAAAATACATCCTTAACCTCCTTGGGACCTAAATGAAGTTGCACAGCATTAGTGGTGGATCTCTATAACTCGAAATGAACAAAAGGAGCTTCCTACATTTGCATTCCAGGAAGGCTAATGGAATGACAATGATTAAAGTTATTAGGTAGGCTCATCAGAAGGTCATAACAATTTCACAGAGCATTTAACTTACTCATTGGTTTAATAAGTGCAGAAAGAGCAAGGCAGTGGCTCAAACTTAATCTCTCTCTCGAGACAATGGCGCGCCTTTCCACAAGAGCCCCTCTGAAATCAAGCACATAGCGCTCAGAGCTTGGTCGGCCAATGCCAGCTGGTTCTTCCCAGTTAAGCTCCTTCATGAGGAATGTAATAAAAATGTCAGTCATCGTTTTTCAAAAAGAAATGGTATGAAACCTTTGCAAATGCACTCTGGAATGAAATTTTCTAAATATTCTACTCCCTCTGTTCAAAAATATGTGGTACTTTGGACATGACAATCTACAATATGTAACGTTGACAATCAGTTTCTAGAGTAATATGTTGACAAGAAATATAAAAATATTATGGTATAAAAGTACTTTTTCATGGCAAATTCAATGGTATATGTTTGCATTACTAACCTAAATAGTTGTGTATATATTAATGGTTAAAATTAAGAAAGTTTCTACACATTTTCTAAAAAGTCATATACTCCCTCCACTCTTTTTTACTAGACGTTTTTACTTTTCATGGTCTCCAAAATGTGACTTTGATTGTTATTTTCATAAATTTATATTACAATAAACTATTAACGTTATAATATTATGAAAGTATTTTTAACAAATCTAATAATATAGTTTTCATATAGCCAATCTATATAGTTTTATACATATTGGTGGTCAAACTTGAGAAAAATTTGTCAGTACGGATTGTCAAGTAAAAAAGAATAGAGGGAATAGTTACTAAGAAATACCACTGGAACAGCCAAACTTAAAACAGAATTGCAAATAGAATATGAATAGAAATGGTTAACTCCACACCCTATGTCTGTCAGAGCTGACTCTACAGAATGTGGCATTAGCCTCCCCGTGATTGTTTTTGAAATTATGTCCAATATTGCTCGTTAAAAAAACATGAAGCATGCATAGGGTATATTCAAGTTACATCAAGTCCAACCTTTACAAGGGTAATTAGCCGTTGCCGGAGACCATCACTAAATAGAGCCTCCATTTGACTTTGGATTTCATACATCAGATCAGCATCAAGCCCTTGGTCAAGTACAACAGACTACAGAAGATAAAGAAAACCATTCAAAGTGTCCTTCAAATCTCAAATTTGTCTATAGCTGGAATGAACATGATCGGTAGATTACCCGCAACAGAATATACAGAGAAGTTATAAGATCCCTCCTCTCCATGTACCAAAGGCCAGCCGCAAGCCTATATATTTCCAGTGGCTCTCGGCCATATAGAACCCACTACAAAATAACCACCATAATATAAGTTGAAACAAAAATGATATATATAGAACTAGAATAAACTTTAGTTCTGAAAAATATACCTCTCTGTTGGCAGCAACTAGCAAACGAACACACTCAATCTCATTAAGATTGAGTTCATCACTCAACTTAAGGGCCTGAAAAATGCACAGATGCAAATTTTGACTTGCGAAGAAAACAAAAGGTGAACGGCCCACGTGTTGTCAGTTGTCACAAATCGGAGGGCATATGGAGATAGATAAACAAAAAAGACAAAGCATGGAGATTCATAGGTGCAACCACAGGAAACCATCTCAGATCTGAACCTTAGGAAATATGAAGGGACAAATGATGGGTGATGCAACCATAGAAAATATCTCCACGGTAGCATAATAAAATGTAGAATACATGGTAGTAGTTTTTCAGATAGTATGAGAATAATTATCCTGGACATACCATTTCAATATTTCATTGGTTAGGCACCCAGCCTTGTTTTCAATCTTATATCATAAGCATTTCAGCATCACCAAAGCAAAAAAAATGGTACCACAAGCCATACTATGCATTGATGGTGCACTATCTTAAGCATATGAGAAGGTAATAATTTACAGGACACATGAACGAGAGTTTCTACCTGGTTCTTCCATTTTACAATATCAAGCAACATCAAGCCAGGAGGCGATGAGCCCTGGTCATACTTCTACTACCCGGTCTTGAAGCTAGCGACATCCTAGCATTTTGTTACAGAGATATTGGTACAGTAGACACATTATCTTCTCAATCTTTTAAGAAAAGAGGCACCTAGAGCTAAGACTATCATATGCGGTCCCAGACTCAATTGAGTATCTTAAGCTAATACTACAACACACAACTCTACAAATTTCTACAATGGTCATACCAAAAGCAGACCTGTCTGTCCATGCGACATTGTAGAACAAGCTACCCCCCAACCCACCCACCCACCCACCACCACCACACGAGGATTGAAAAACCGGTACCGGGGCGAATCCCGGCCACCGGGCGGTACCGGTAACCGGCCGGTTACCGCCCGGTAACCGGAAATCCCGGTTTAAAACCGGATGAAATTTAGCAAACGAATTTTTTTGGCGAGGCGGGAGGCGGCCGGTTACCGGTTTTACCGGTAAGAAAACCGGAAAAACTGGTGGAATGAGTATGGAAGTTGGAGCTCCACTTTTATTGCCGTAAATTGAAAGTTATGGGTGGACATTTTGCCAAAAGCTTAAGTTTTTTATAACAAGTAAAACCCGCATAAGACTACATCAAACTAATCCCTTCTTGAAGCATTTTCTTGTAACTATGAGGCCAAAAGTAATTGAGGTGCATGACAACTAAAAGTATTCAGACTGATGCATACTTATCTCCAAAGTTGACGGATTAGGATTGCATCACTTACACCCTTAACATTGATAAATATTATTTAGCATTAATACTTCAATGCTCCAACTGTAATCTTTCAGTGTGCCTTTTGAAGAGTGTTTATCATCTAGGTTTTGATGATTGTGGAAATAGGATGCTAAGTTAGTGTTACACAATATAAATATCATTAGAAAAACTAACTTTTACATTCAAAATTTGAAAAATCCTAATACATTCATGGAAAAAAGTATGAAATCAAGCACGGAAAGTGCATGCATCTTCCTAATACATTTTATTAGTGCTAAATAATGTAAATATCATTAGATAAACTGATTTTTACATTCAAAAGTTTAAATTTGAATTAAATAAAAAACCGGCGGTTTTTTTTCTCCCGGTCGGCACCGGTAAAACCGGTTACCGCCGGTATTTGGATCCCTGCCACCACAATCACCACCCATAAAAAAAACACCACCCAAAAAATCTTTAAAAAAAACCATTTCATCACAAAGCCACAGCGCTTAAAGGACAGTAGCATTTCAATATCAAACTACAAAGAAAAAAACACTGAAGCAATTGACGTACTCAAAAAGAGCTAAAAGTGCCACTAACTCACCGGCAAAATTATGGCTCGTCTCAATAAAAGTCATGCGTTTGCAACTGATAATATCATCTCAGTTATCTACCAGAGACTAATCCAAAGTTACAAGCTCCCTCCGAAAATCAAGAGCTAACAAAACGTAAAGCACCCCCCTGATTCTTGAGCTCCAATTAAGCACACAACATGTCACACAGAGCTCAGCTTAAGCAGGACAACTATGCAATTTGCACACATTCCTAGCAATGCCAGGTAAATGCAGCGTGCATCACACAAAATTATCGGTAGGGAGTGAGGGAGCTTACGGTCTGCACGTCGGTGTCATCCAGCGTGATGGGCGGCATATCCGAGAGCCGCACCTCCTTTGCCTCCACCTGAGCCCGATCCGACGCCTTCGGCCCCTGCGCACACGGACGACAGAGGCCAAAACCAGACCCAGTCAAACTGAGCTCCCGGACGATACCACACGAATCCTACAACGAGGGGGCGAGAGACGGGCAGAGAACACACCGGGTACGATAGGAGCGCGCGGAATGCCCGGGCGGCGTCGCGGACGGCGTGCAGGAGCTCCACGCGCTGCGCCGGCGACGGCGGCGCGGGGCCGAGCAGAGCCGCCTCGATGACAGCCAGGAGCTCGCGCGGCGGAGGCGGCGCCATGGCCGGAGAGCACGCTCGCCGGAACCCTAGGGGGAGGGAGAGGAGGCGGTGGTCGGCGGAATGGGAGGAAACGGATTTAAAACCCTAGGCGAGCTCGAGGCGGGCCTCTGGGTTTTGGAGCTGGGGCCTGGGAGCTGCTTCCGCGCTATTCATGTTTAAAAGCTGATTTTATCGGGTAAATAATTTTTATAATATCTAACTTTTAAACAAAATATCTTTTTAAAATGGCTTACCAGTCGATTATAGTATATACTATAGCAACTTTATTTATATCGACTAAAATCACACTCGAATATCTCTTTCGAGCTTCTCTACAAACTATTACTATTCATAAATTAAAACTAAAAACTTATATGAGCAAGCCCTTAACCAAACGCATGGGCTCTGAAGTCGGGCTCCAACGAAGCTAACTAGGAGCCAAGTCCTTTTTGGACTGCATCTGCCGATCTACGAAGCATTGAACGGGTGGCTCCTAGGGCTCCTAACGCTTGGGATATGTACTTCAGCTGAAGGTTCACACAAATTACCAAAATTTTGCCACTCCTCTCTACAGCTTATTCCCTTCTCAATTCTCAACCCTAAGGTTAAAGAAGAAGTGCTTGCGGTGCTTAATGGGGCTGCTATGCCGGAAGGTTGGAATGATACTGTTATTGTTCTTATTCCAAAGACCAAATCACCGGGAAAATTGAAGGATCTTAGGCCAATCAGTTTATGCAATGTAGTGTACAAGCTCATCTCCAAAGTGCTTGCAAATAGACTGAAGTTGATACTTCCAGAGATCATACCCCTTCTCAGAGTGCTTTTGTTCCTGGGAGACTTATTACTGATAATGTCCTGCTGGCTTATGAGCTCACACACTATCTAAGGCAGAGGAGGTGGGGAAAACAGGGGTGGCTGCAATTAAGTTGGACATGAGTAAGGCCTATGATCGAGTTGAGTGGTCCTTTCTGGATAAGATGATGCTAAAATTGGGGTTCACAGTGCAATGGGTGGATAAGGTGATAAAGTGTGTTACAACAATGAACTACTGTATCAAGGTCAATGGGGAATACTCCAACATCATTCATCCTCAGAGGAGACTTCGCCAAGGGGATCCTTTGTCGCCTTATCTGTTTATTCTTTGTGCGGAGGGTCTTTCAGCAATGTTACAGAAGGCTGAGGTGGAGGGCAAGATTGAGGGCATTAGAGTGTGTAGGGAAGCCCGAGGATTAACCATCTTTTCTTCGCTGATGACTCCCTGATTTTGATGAGAGCTTGTGGAGGAGACGCTCGGGAATTAAGGAGGATATTACAGGCTTATGAGCGAGCTTCAGGACAAATGGTTAATAGGGATAAATCGTCTGTTCTGTTCAGCCCAAATTCTAGCTCAGTTGATAAGGATGAGGTGAGACAAGTCCTTGACATCATGCAAGAAGCAAAGAGTGAGAGATATTTGGGGATGCCAGTTTCTATTGGTAAATCAAGAAAGAAAGCTTTTGAGTTTATTAAGAGGAAAGTTTGGCTTCGTATTCAAGGGTGGCAGGAGAAATTGCTATCTAAGGCTGGTAAGAAAATTCTAGTTAAGGATGTGGCCCAAGCAATCCCAACCTATGCTATGTCTTGCTTTGAGCTGACAAAAGGGATGTGCGATGAGTTGAACTCTATGATTGGCAGGTGGTGGTGCAGCCAGAATGATAAGAAAAACAATCTTCATTGGTTGGCATGGGATAAGTTGACTCTCCCTAAGGATAAGGGGGGCTTGGGCTTTCGGGATCTACACCTGTTCAATCTGGCCATGCTGGCTAGACAAGCTTGGAGGCTCCTGGTCTTTCCGGATACTTTGTGTGGCCAAGTGCTTAAAGCAAAATATTTCCCCAATGATAGCATTTTGCAATGTGCGGAACAGGATGGGATCTCCTACACTTGGAGGAGCATTCTAAAAGGGGTGAATTTGCTGAAACAGGGGCTCATTTGGCGCATTGGTAATGGTGACTCGGTGAATATCTGGACGGATCCCTGGATTCCACATGGCAGTACTAGACGTCCTGTCACACAGAGGGGGTCTACGGTGTTGACAAAGGTGGCTGATTTGATGGATCCAAGCTTGGGATCATGGGATGAGTCCTTAGTGCAGGATGTTTTCTCAGAGTTTGATGCTGAGGCCATTCTAAAGCTGAGAGTGAACCAAGATTTGGAAGATAGACCGGCATGGCACTTTGAAAAAAGGGGATCTTCTCAGTTAAGTCAGCCTACAGGTTGGCGGTTCAGAACAGGGAGAATGAGTGTGGTAGAAATGCTGCCAGCTCTGACCCAGGCCCAGATGGGGACTCCTTGTTCAGGTGGGATAAAATTTGGAGGATGGAGGTCCCAAACAAAGTGAAAATGTTTCTATGGCGTTTAGCCCATAATAGTCTGCCGGTCCGGCGGAATTTGAGCCGAAGAGGGATGAAGGGGGATACCCGGTGCTCAATGTGTCACAGGCTGGATGAAGATTGTGGGCACCTCTTTTTCAGATGTAAAGAGGTAAAGGAATGTTGGAGAGGGCTAAATTTGGAGGAATATCGCAATATCTTAGCAGTTTGTCAGTCTGGGCGGGATGTGCTGAGGAAAATCTGGTCCTTTCCACAGTCAACTTCAGCTACAAATTGTGGTTCTTTTATGGAGATGGTGGTCGGTTAGGAATAAGGTGAATGCTGGGGAAAAAAGAGTTGCTGGTCCTGAGATCTGTTCTCTAGTAATCTTCCATGCGACAGAATTTGAAAAGGGAAGGAAAACAACGAAAAGTCAGCAGCAAGTCAGTCTCAACTTCTGGCAGCCGCCTCCGGAAGATGTTTACAAGATTAATATTGATGGCTCCTTTAAAGCTGGGTCGGATCAGGGAGGATGGGGCTTCATTGCGAGGAACAGGGCTGGTGAGTTCCTTCAGGGGGGCTGCGGCAATCTTTGCAGAGTGGACAACCCTTTTCAAGCTGAAGCGCTGGTTGCTTTGTACAGTCTGCAGAGGACAGCGCATCTGGGTATGTCAAGAATTATTCTGGAGACTGATGCGTCTGAACTGGTTTGGGGCTTGACCTCACTGGATCTTGATCAAAGTGTGCATGGAAGCCTCCTCAAGCAAATTAGAGATTTTATTGGTTCATCCTTCGATTACTGCAGTATTCGGCTTTGCCCGAGAGATTGCAACAAGGTAGCTGATCGCCTTGCAATGTATGGGGCGAGCGTGGTTAGCTCTGGCTCGATGGAATTCTTGAGCCAAGTCCCCAACTTTGTTTCCAGCTTGGTCTCCAACGATCAGGCTGGAGAGAGTGTCTAATGGAAACAAGTTTTCCGAGATCAAAAAAAAAATCTCAACCCTAACAATTCTCCAAAGGCTATAATTTCTTACTTTCGTCTTTTTCTGGCGATATAGTTGTTTGGGGGGTTTTTTTGCCTTTTTTTTCTTGTCCGTAATGATATAACTTCTTTCATTTTTTAATTTTAATTACGCTGAAAAGGCTACCATTAATTACAATGCATTTTCAACCGATACAGTGTAAAATAGTTATAAGCCATGGCTTTTAAACCCAAATGAGCACACCTTAATCTAACTAATTAGGATGAATAATGTAATATGGTGCAAATAGTTAATTATGATGACTAATGCAAAATCTTTTGTGCAAATCCTTAAAAATCTAATGTAATATGGTGCAAATAGTTTTCCTATCGTGCACTCCAGGACATATTTTCGCTACAGTAGTACCACCAAATTGACTATTATGGGCATGTTCTTTTCCTCCGAAGTTGGCGACTTTTGGCTTTTACTACAGTATATAACTTTCAAACGGAGTATTTTCTCAAGACGGGTCTACAAGTTAAACGATGTACACGTTAAAAGCCCACATATGTACCAGCCAAAATCGTAAGTGAGTATCTCTCTCCGTAATATATACTGTAAACAACCAAAATTCAAAAATTCCAGCCAAAAGCCATAAGTCGCAGCCAAACAGGCCCATACTTCTGGAGTTCTGGTCCTGTATGTTCATACATGGTCATCTTCGACATCGACTGGTGGTTATCTGAGAGAATTCTTGCCTTTAGCTCTCTGACCCTTAGCTTTGATTCGTCCAGCCTGAGAAATCTACCGCCAAGCCGTGTGAGCAAACTCTCTGACCCTTAACACTCTGATTTGAACTCTCTGACCCCGTGCCATTGGCCACAAGCTTAGCACTACACAAGACTCTTTCAAGTAAACCAGAAACTTGATGGCCAGATGCCCAGATGGATCACAATTACTTGGGACCAGATCCAGACCAAGATCACAATGCTACAATATTTATGTCACAAGTGGAAATTGTGTAGCATGCATGAATATTGATGGTTGTGCCCTAGTTTTTATGGACTTCGATGATACGTGCTAGTAAGAGCAACATGGATATTTCACAAACTGTAAATGGAGCTAAAGTTGAGAAGCTGCAATTCAGGCTAAACACTTTAAATATCTAGGCTCCAATTTCTTCAGCAGCTGACTTCTTTAGAAGCCAGGTTCCAAAACCAAAAATTGAAGTCGGAGCTCGGCTGCCCTTACTAGGTCGCGAGCAAGGGAGATGAGCTGCGGTCGCGTGACTCGTACGGTGTGGCCGTCGCATCTGGGCCGTTGGTTGGTTTTGAAGGCTTGTCGCGCGTCGTCCAAACTGCGTGACGTTTTCCAAGGATTTTTTTCTCGTTTTTCTTTTTCTTTTTGTCTTTCCGTTATGGTATTCATAGTAAGCAAAGATGGTTAACCCCCTTCAGGAAAAGAGATGGTTAACCCCAGCTTTTGTATCTAACCTTCGCGGAAAAAAGTATAATTGATTTGTTAATAAAATTTAGATATTTTTGTTCTAAGATGGATTAGTCGAGCTCGCAAAATGATGCTTGGTGGGAGTACTGTACGATTGGCCAATTCTTATAGAAACGAATTGTATTCTGCGAAATTCCTATGAAGTCTAAACAACCATTGTTTGGAATGTGAGTTTTTTTCATTCTAAAAGTCCTATTAGAATTGGAGTGTTTTAATGTAAAATTCTTGCGGTCCAACGGGCTCTTAGCCTAGGTGTGCATTAAGGGTTTGTTTGGATAGATGCCACCATTTGCCACAAAGTTCTTGCTAAGTTGTGATGTCCAATTTAGCAGTGCAGGTTAAGCAATTTTTAGCAAAGCAATATGACTATGACAAAGTGGGGTAAGAAAAAAGCATCTATTCCACAGGCCCACAATTATGGCATCGAACCAAACCGTTGCCATGGAGAGTCAAACATACCTAACTCAAGTATGGTAAAATGTAGCTACAAACCAAACAAACACTTGGTCTATTGACCTAAAACTAAAAGGCTGAGTATCCATCTAACTCAGCCTAGATAATGCCCACGACTTTTCTAAAACCACCTCGTTTCATAGCTTCTCCAAAGTCCAAACCTCCTTGGTGTTTTTTCGTGTTACGCCACAGAAGCATTTGGCATAGTAAAATATTTATGATGTATCTTTCGCATGAACATTACCAGTTAGACAATATATCTAGAAATATTAAAGCAAAACACTTCTAAATTTACTATAAAAACCTAACAACCCTAAAAAGGAGTATATAAGACATTTAGACTATCAGAAAATGCTATCTTGTGGACATCTGCAAGTTATGACGTAATGGATTCTGGGTTTTGTCGTCCGCTGCTAACATAAGTGCAGTTTACACACAAGGCATTATTCAAACCAAACAACAGAAACCCCTTTTTTTCTTCCAGATACCCAACTTTGCACAGCAGTAGGATGTTAATTTAAAAGGGAAGGAAAAACAAAGACTGATACGTGTAATTTGATAGTATGTTATACTTGACAAGTGAAACAAAATAATACAGCCATATATTACAGAACTGTGCCATGAAAGCTACACCAAGAGAGTCCACCTGTTAATACACAGAAGCTGTTTCTTTTTTTCTGAATGGTTCATTGGGCATTGGGCACCTGTGACAACTGTCAGCGCCAAGATCGATAATACTGTAGTTATTAAAGATGACGCTATTACAGATCTTCTAATATCCCCTAATGAGCTATAAGTGGCGTGTGATCTCAGCCTGCGCTGGCCCTCATCTGATCCTGTCATGAAATGCCTACATATAACGAAGTCAATCTTATCATGCCATCCGTGCTTGTTTGGTCCTATTGCAGGTTCTTCAGAGCAGCAATAACTAGCAAATGAGTCGATGCCCTCAATTTGACAATATAGTCAACCCCAAAATCATCTTATTGGAAGCTTCACAGGCAATGCTTGTCGTCAAATCCTTCCTGAGTGAGCAAAGCTGTGATAAGATTCTTTAGCCTCTCTGCGCCAGGGCCTGGGCGGAGATCTTGTATGTGTTGCACAGAGAATTGCCTGTCAGTAACAGTTGAATTTAACAGATCAGTCCACCCACCAGGAACAAACCCATCCGCCTGACGGGCCAACAATTCCTTATCAATCCTGTCTAGTACCGGGGCATTTCTCGCAAACTTCCTGGCAAAGGGAGCATTGCTATTAACCATACTATGATAGTCATAGATTGTCAGGAAGTGAGGATGTTGCTTTGGTGGGTTGTCCCAAGATATGAAATGTAGATCATGGTTGATTGTGGTGTTACGGAACTCTGGAACATTGCAGACGACTGTGTGGAAGTAACCCTCTGGTGAAGAGAGAAAGTTGGAGTAATACATCAGGATGGTCCTCGGCAGATTGTCCCATCCCCATAGGCAGAATTCAACAAACTGATGGGTAAGCATCATCCAAGCCGAGCCTGAAGAAGGATGAATGCATGGTGATGTTAATATAGAAATAACAGCTATTCATATTCTATAAAACACAAAGTGAAAAGGAGGAACACATTCTGTTCCAACATCCAAGTATGAAAATAGATGCCACATTTGCGACCCCCAAAAAAAACTACCAGTACAATGGCAATATCAACATGTTGCACTTAACTGCTTTCCATAACAAAATAGGAGGCATAAGCTCAATCAGCTGAGATGAATACTTGCATATAGAGATTGGTGTCGAACAAATACTTGATCTTTCCAACAACCACTTACCACACAGATCAATAAAACTTAGCAAGGGGGACTAGTTACTTTACTTCATTAACATCTAGTGCATAATGTAGCAGTTTTCACTAATGTTACTTATGGTGGGTTTTTGTAGTACCAGCCCAATTCATTATCACATAAAGTAATGAGGAACGTGTTAGAGAATTTGAGTTCCATCTGTTTGTCTTGATAATAGCTTGGAGAGTAGGAGAAAGAGGAAGCCACAGTGCAAAAAATCTACATGTTTGGCCAGATCGATAAAAGATGTAAATATAGCAACTCAATAACATAGATAGAAGACTAAAGTTTCTGTCTTGGTAAGTGGTTCATGCCGTGCAGAATTTCTATTAGATTTCAACATTTTCAGTCCAGTACATCAATGGGATAAATATGTGCAGGTCATGTTAGACTTGGCACTGTGCCATTTTCTGGACTTCTTGATGTAAGTCTCATACAAACTGAAAAAGAATCCAGAACACCTCAAGCTGCTAGAGCCTAGAATTACAATCCAGATGTGGCAAGTATTGCGCCAGACATTTAAATGCTTGATCGATAAAAAAGCCAATTAATTATTTCTTAATAGCATTAGACACTGATACTGCATTGAGCAAGACTCATTCTCTAACATGTAACTCTCCACCTGAGGGGACGAGCAGTTAATACAAGTTATAACACGGAAGGACCATCATTAAATGGAATTGTTCGGTAGAGAGACATTTTAACTCAACAGTACTTTTTGTTAGAATAGGAATTACTTATATGTATTTTCTATATGCCTTTGTATTTCTTTATATGTATATGACATATTCCCTTGTAATATCACCTTGTACTCTATATGTACTGTCCATTAGGCTTCATAAATATACACACAATATTTATAACATAGTATCAGAGCCTATGGCACTAACCTAGCTCCTTCAATTGCCATCCCGTTGCCGCCAGCCTGAGGCCGCCGCCACCCTGGCTGCTGCGGCCACTGCCACCGCCACCTCGGACGTCGCCCAGGCTACCGCCGCCCTAGCCGTTACCACCGCCACCTCCTGTTGCCGTCTCCTTCAGCCGGATTGGACCGCCTCAAAAGCCACCGCCTGCCAGAGCTACCGCCCGCCGGAACGGCCGTCTCCATCACTTCTAAGGCTGAAGTGATCGGGTTTCATACGAAACCGCATTGGTAACCTTCTATAAAATGCTTCAATTCCAAAAAATAAAAATAATTTTTTTTTAAAAAAACTTCACATCGATTTAACGGTTGCGCCATCCAGCACTGCCTGTTAGGCTTCGTTGCCTTGGTCGCCACGCCGTCCAGCATCGCCTACCAATGGCTTCCATTCCATCAATTATGATCCTATTCTCGAGAACAAACCTTCATAGAATGTACTACAGGTTGTGGTCTTCACTCATGAAGATCACACTCGATGGCCTCCGCCTTTGGGGACATATCACTAGTGCACAAACTTGTTCACCACCGCCAGTTCAGCCTCCTCCTAGGCAATCTACTTCTGCACCTCCTGCAGAAGATAAGGCTGCCAAGAAGGAGGCAGAGGATGTCGCTGCTACTGCTGATGATGAGACCGTTCAGTATGCCATTGATGCTTTCGAGCGCTGGTGTGCTAATGAGACCTGTGTTCAAGCCATCTTGGTGGTTAGCGTTGACGACTCTATCCAACCAGACATTGTTGGTGTGCGTTCCACTCATCAGATCTGGGAGTACTTGCGTGAGCAATACCAACAGAGCAACGATGCTCCGTTCTTTTCGTTTCAGCATGAGTTGAAGACGCTTCACTAGGAGGACTCCTCTTGTCAACTTCTTCCAAGTCCTAGCCAGTCTTTGGCGCCAGCTCGGTCTCCTGATCGTCTTGGTTTTACTTCGGCAACTCATGCTCTCTCTTTGTCACTGAGCTTAGTTCTTATCGTGAGAATCTACTTCTCATTCTGAGTGGCAGCTCACTATGGTACAGGAGCTTGATGCTCTTCGGCATACAGAGACTTGGGATGTTGTACCAACACATTGCATGCTCACTGTATCATGTGCAAGTGGGTGTACAAAATTAAGACCTGATCTGATGGTACTATCAAGCACTACAAGGCTCGTCTTGGCTCGTCTTGTGGCTCATGGCTTCTAGCAGGAGCACGATCATGACTACGATAAGACTTTTCCCCTGTTGCCCATATGACCACTGTTCGCACTCTCGTTGCAATTGCTTCTGTTCACCGGTGGTCTATCTCTTAGCTGGATGTTAAGAATGTCTTTCTTAATGGTGTCTTACATGAGGTCTACATGTAACCACCACCTAGGTATTTTGTTTCAAACGGGCACGTCTGTCATTTTCGTCATGCTCTTTATGACCTCAAATAAGCTTCTCGTGCCTGGTTTACACGTTTTACTTCAGTGATTACCGTTATCAGTTTCATTGTAAGTTTCTGTTATCCTGCTCTTTTTGTCCTTGTCTCACCTCAGGACAGGACACTTCTTCTGTATGTAGATGATATGCTCATCACTGGTGATGATTCCTCATTCATCACGTATGTGAAGAAACATCTCAGTGAATAGTTTCTGATGACTGATCTTGGCTCTCTTACGTACTTCCTTGGAATTGAGTTTTCTTTAACGCCTGAGGGCTACTATCTCTCTTAGCAGAAGTATATCCAGGATCTTCTTGAACGGTCTAGTTTGACCGACACTCGCACTGCTGA
The DNA here is from genome assembly GCA_017311315.1 of Dendrocalamus latiflorus. NCBI lineage: Eukaryota > Viridiplantae > Streptophyta > Magnoliopsida > Poales > Poaceae > Dendrocalamus > Dendrocalamus latiflorus. The sequence goes on along the minus strand of CM029633.1, from coordinate 15,670,267 downwards.
GACTCCCATAGAGCTATCCCTTTAGCTTCGTGTCATTGATGGTGATCTTCTTAAGGATCCTACTCGATATCACCATCTTGTTGGAAGTTTGTTGTATCTTGTAAGCATTCGTCCTGATATTGCTCATGCTATTCATATCTTGAGTCAGTTCATAGCTCGCCCTACCCATCTTCACTACAGTCACCTTCATGTTTGTCGCTACTTACGTAGCGCTATCTCTCGTTGTTTGTTTTTCTCTAACTCCAACTCACTACAACTTCAAGCGTACTCCGATGTGACTTGGACTAGTGATCCTTTTGATCGTCGTTCTCTTTCTGCTTACTGTATTTTTCTTAGCTCCTCCCTGATTTGCCTGGAAGACAAAGAAGCAGGCTGCAGGTTCCCATTCGAGTGCAGAGGCTAAGTTGAGAGCTATAACAGTAGCGGCCGCAGAGGTTACTTGGTTGAGGTGGCTACTTGTAAATTTTGAAGTGCCTATGATGGGACCTACGACTCTTTTATCTGACAGTACAAGTGCTATCAGTATTGCCTGTAACCCAGTGAAGCATGAACTCACCAAGCACATTAGTGTCGATGCTTCATATACTAGCTCATAGGTATAGGAGGGAGTACTTGGTTTACACTTTGTGACATTAGAATTACAAATTACTAACTTCTTCACGAAGTCACAGACTAGAACATAGCATTTGTATTTTCTCTCCAAACTCAGTGTGTGCAATCCACCATAAGTTTGAGAGGGGTGTTAGAATAAGAATTCCTTAAATGTATTTTCTTATATGCCTCTGTATCTCCTTATATGGCATATTTCCTTCTAATATCCATTTATACTCCCTATGTATATTGTCTATTGAGCCTCATGAATATACACACGATATTCATAACGCTTTTCAGTTTTCACACCTCCATTAGTGGAAGGCAATCATTAATAAGGACCATACATGTATAGTCTCATGCACATTGCACAACCAAAGTAACTCACCCCTAAAAGAAAAAGATCAGGCATATAATTCAAAGTCCTGTTTTGCATATCTGGAGAGCAAAGAAAACTATAAAGCCTAGTGGACTGGAAAATGATCCCTAATTGATGATGATCAAAATAGAACACCATGACCAGTAATTACTAATTATCAACAAAATACGAAGCACCCACCAGTAAAGAGCTTGAAAGCAGTCGGCAGGCTCCTCTTTTCTGTAATCCAGAAAACATCCGACTTCTTCAGGCTGTATAGCCCGGGGTCAATGATCACCGGCTTTGCCCTCTGATACCTACATAAACAAATTTAGCCACCAGACAACTTTTAAACACAAACAGAAACTCTCTCAAACTAGTTGCTTACTCTTTCCATCCAATGTCACTGGTATGCTCAATGAAGTTAAGCTGCCTCGGCAAATCTGAGAGCGCATACAGGAGATCTGCGAAAGGAGAAAAGAAGTCAGAAAAACAGCAGGCGGTTTGATCTGAACAAATCTTATGCCTATTCATCCTAAATTTGGTCGTAACAGCTGCTGATCACCAGAACAAATGCAACAGCCACATGGATATTCAAGGAGGAATGCCCCAGCAAAATCGGAATTGGGGGAACACAGCAGTTAAAATGCCACCATACAAAGAAAGACCGCCCCTAAGACTTTTGGTGGCTCCCAAAGATACCACCTCCAACTGTGGTACAAAATAATCTAATTGAACCTAACTACAAGGTCAAACACCGTTTGCAATCATAATTTAACCCAAATTGGCAACCCATAGGTATAAAAATCACACCTTTCCCCATTCCAAGTCACCAAGCCGCATTTGCCAATCTCACCGCCCACTAGTTACTCCATATTACACAATATTTCGCTCAAAGCGGTTCACAAATGCCACATCTTCCGGTCACTCAAATGCGACATTTCTTCTAAAATTCGCTTCTTTTTTAGGTGGTGGTAAAAGGTTCTCATTTTTTTACCGTCCTGAGTGACGAGGGGGTAATCGGAGGCGGAGAGGTTGATGAACCAGTCCCAGTCGCCGCCTTCGCGCAGCAGGATTGCCGCGGCGTGCAGGGTGTTGGCCACCATGGTCGGGCCACGGTAGGTAACCAGGTTGGCACGGGTGACCACCCTGACGTTCTTGAACCGCGCGTACACGGCGTCCCCGCGCACGGCGGCCGCGAGCTCGGCCCGCTCGGCGACTGGCGCCTCCAGGTCGAGGTGCATGATGTAGCGGTTGGCCGGGTGGTAGAGCACGCGCAGCGTCCGCTGCAGCGCGGCGCCGTCGCCGGCTGAGCCGGAGATGAGGTAGGCTAGCCGCGGCACGGAGCGCGCGGCGGAGGCGGCCGGAGGGGGCGGCCGCCGGAGCTTGGACTCGACGAAGAGAGGCTCGTCGGCGCTGGCCCGGGAGGGGAGCGGGGAGAAGGAGATGAGGAGGGCGCGGGAGGAGGAGAAGAGGGAGGCGGAGACGAGGAGGGAGGAGAGCAGCAGCGACGCGAGCAGCGGCGCCACCCAGCGCCGGTGGGGGAGAGCCGCCGCCGCCGCCGCCGCGGGCGGTGGCGACGGCTTGGCGTCCATCACGCTCCGGCGAGGGGCCGGTGAGCTGCGGTGCCGGTGACGGGATCGCGGTGGGGATGGGATTCGATGTGGCGAGGCGAGGTTTCACCAGTCACCGCTCGCCGATGCTGCCGACTGGTTGGGTAGTGTCCCCGAGAGGCTGAAACGTGGGCGTGGTGCGGCTGGGTTGGAGACCGGAGGAGCACAGTGAGCCCTCGGAAGTGGATTTTTACCTCAAGGGACATTTCACTGTCTTATCGTCCCGCCTAATTTATCTTCTTTTATCACAAGATATGCACGTATATTTTAAAAGGGTATTGATAAATATCATCCGGATGTTTTCTTTCTAACTATCATTTAGATTTATGACCGTTGGATTAGAGATCCAACGGTCACGAATTCTCCCCGCCCCCTCCAAAAAAATAATCTCCCCCTCCTTCAAAAAAATCTCCCCCCTCCAAAAATAAGAGGCCGTTGGATTTCTAATCCAACGGTCCAAAATTTGGATGATTGTTAGGAATAAAACATCCGGGTGATACCTATATACACCCATTTTAAAAATAGGTAATACATTCAAAAGCAAAACGGTGCGAATCCTTGTGGTGATCATTTGGGTTTATTTTTTGTGGCTTATGGCTGAAAAGCACTGTGAAAAAAAACTGTAACTGACAGAGACTTATTTAGCATAATTAAATTTAAAAATTAAAAAATATAAAAAATATATTAGCCCATTACATATAATACAAACAAATACAGGAAAAAAAGAACCGGCAAAAAAGCTCAATAAAAAGCCAAAAGTTCAAAAAAAGACGAAATTTATGAATAGTGAAAAATAAGCCAGAAAGCCCAACCGATCACCCAAAATAGCCGGCGGGTGAGATAGGAGGATGCTCCCTTAATACATAAAAAGCTTTTCCCATGAGCCCTCTTAATACATAAAAAGCTTTTCCCATGAGCCCTCTTCAGACAAAATAGACGACGGATGAGATAGGAGGATGAGCGCTCTTCACACTCTAATATGAAGTCTAATTATACACCAAGTAAGCTAGGCCTTGTTTTAAAAGAACGTGTTGGCTTTTAAAAGTGGTTTTTTCTTTCCTTTCCTTTTTTTATTTTTCTTCTGTATTATTTGCAAAGATATAATGGTGTTTTTCCTTTTTTTCTCTTTCTTTTTTGATATTTTTCTTTAATTAAATATCTCAGAAAAAACTAACAACCATTACAATGTCATTTCAGCTAAAAACCACCAGAAAAGGCCAAATTGAACCAGGCCTAAAGCTTGCTAATGAGATTGCCTAGGCCAACTAGCTCGGTCAGCCAGACTAGCTTTTGGTGCCGCTCATTTGGGCTAAAAAAATGGTGACTTATGGCTGAAATTGTATTGTAATTGGCTGAAATTGTACTATAGCTAAACGTGGCTTATTTGACATAATTAAATTTAAAAATAAAAAACAAATTAGCCCATCACAGACAATGTAAATGGATACGGAAAAAGGTTAAAAAAATGTTCAAAAAAGCCAAAAACCAGAAAATACGAAATTTATGAATAGTGAAAAATAACCCAAAAGTTAGAAGCTCAAGCCGAAATTAGTGTAGCTTTATTGGATTGAATCTACACCTTTCTACCCTAGGCAACTTGACGTAAACCAAGGCCAACGTTAACTTGATCTAGGTTGGTTCTTGCTGTAAATATAGGCAATATTTTACTTTTAAATTATACTAGAAGGCAAAAATCAGAAATAGCTAATGATGCAATAGTCAAAGCTTGTAGCAGGCAACTCATACTTCTGAATATATGTAGAAACAAAATTATAACAAAGTTGATCGGTCGATTATACGAACGACTTATAGTGGAATTGATGGAAAAATAGAAGCAGCATAGAGATGTGCGGTCGTGAAAGTAGTCAACGTTGAGGGATAAGACGGGCGGTCGTGCGGGCCACATTGCCCAGAAACCTTATTGCCGCCCCATCAAGGTACTATCTACTGCAATGACTTGAAGATAGCCGAGAACAACTCAACACCACAACACAATTACCAGAGGAGGAACACGATGTTAGAGGAATGGAAGAAATTTGGTGTGTTTCATTCTAGACGTTCTCCAGGTCTTTTTAAGGACATAGCAATCACTCCTATTTAGGGCTATGCATATGTGTATCGTACTAAAAAAACTGGTCTGAAAAAACCGAACCAAATCGATCAACTCAGTTTGACTAATTTTCGGTATTCGGTACGGTATACGGATTATAGGTTTTTTTATGTTCGGTTTTCCCCCCGTAGAAACCATCAGAAAGCCAGAAAAACAAAAAACCAAATACTACACTGTGTGATCTGTGAATGGCCCTGTTCGGTTGGTGAGAAGCCGCCCGGCTTCTCGCAGCCGCTACAGTACCTAACTTTTAAACAGAGTATTTTTTCAAGACGGAGTCTATAAGTTAAACGTAGTACACGTTAAAAGCCCAACATCTGTACCAGTCAAAATCGCAAGTGAGTATCGATCTCTTTGTAATCTGTACCGTATACAGCCAAAATTCAAAAATTTCAGTTAAAAGTCATAAGCCGTAGCAAAAAAGAACAAGCCTAATGTGACGGCTAGCATGGTAGTAGTAGCTCACACTCGCAGTCTATCGGGCCATTGCATTTGGCCCATATCCCATCGAGAGCGACGGGGCCCAACCGGATGACTCAATGACTCATAGGCCATTAAAGGCAGGTGTGCGCCGGTGTAGATCCAGCCTCCAGGCTCCAGCGTATGAGTAGGTGAGTAGGGGGAGTGGTAACCCTGGCCCCGACCCCGAGCGAGGCGACCAGCCGACCACCCGATTGCTGATGCCCTGAGCAGCCGAGCTTGCGCGGCCTCCTGTGAGTCTTGTGTTGTGTCGTCATCCTCGGGAGTGGAGAGCCGAGAGCCTCTGAGCGGCGAGCCGAGGCCCGTTTAAAATTTGTTTGTATTATACGTAATGGGCTAACATATTTTTTATTTTTTTAAATTTAATTATGCTAAATAAACCTCTGTCAGCTACAGTATTTTTTCAGTCAGCTAAAGTGCTTTTCAGCTATAAGCCACAAAAAAACCCAAATGATGACCGCCTAAGTTTAAAGGTTATCCCGATATAAAGGCCCGTTTATATAGTTTAACGGGTGTTAAGCATTTAATAGCGCTGTTTTATAGTAGAAACCCCTGTTTCTCATCACAAATTATAGCACGAAACATCTAGTATGAAGCATTTAGCAAGCATAATCTAGTCAAATCTTTCCCTTTCTGCTGATGCCATGGAAAATTGCTGATAGTTCCATTCTTTGTATAGGAATATAACTTTTAATTGCTTAAACCTGGTACAAGGCCGTGTAAAAGATCGTTTACCATATCTCTATCAATGCAGAAGAATACTTTATTTGTCGTCCCACCCTCTCCAACTATCCTTCCACCCCCATCCCAAAAAAAGCTAACCCCCCCCCCCAAAAGGGAAAAAAACTCTTTAGGCCCTGTTTGGAATGCGGGAATTTTTCCCGATTCCTGCGGGAATTGAACTGTTTCCTGCAAAATTCCTGCAAAATTCCTGTGAAATTCCTCTGTTCCAAACAGGCCCTAAACACGTAGCGTAACTACCCTAACCCACTCACACCCCCCCCCACAATCGCAAGTTTGTCCGGCGCCCTCACGGAAGTGCCGCTCTGCTGGGCCATAGGCCGCGTGGTCCGGCAATAGACACGCGTGCTGGCCAGCACTGAAGGCATATTTTTCTTTCACATGTTGGCCATGGTTTGAACGATACTTTCTGTAACATGGGCTCGGAAAAAGAGTGTAACACCCCCATTTCTGGGAGCATTATGAAACCCTCGCAACCGCCCAGGATTGTTCAGTTGCGAGTACATTCATCGAGTGTATAACATTGCCAACACATGCTTAAGATAAAAACCAGCTTTATTACAATATAAAGGCATAGAAGCCAAGATTTACAGAAGGGCAAGCGACCCTTAGATACCTTACAAACAAAAGAACGCCACAGGCACGCCTGAGCGAAGGACGACCCTAATTCCACGTAACCTCGACCTTGTAGAGCTCCACTTCTTTGCCTTCATCTGCCTCCTTATTGCTGATTATTTCTGTTAATGTTTTTAGCAAGCATGAGTACTACCACTTGTACTCAACAAGTCACACGGAGCTTAATAATAATTTCATGCAAGGTATAACAAATAAAGGGAAACAGGTCTATTATTTAATGTGGATGCAGTTTTAGTTGGAAACCAGTTTTAAACATAAAATCACAACTTTAGGGGTTCTCAAGGTTCAATTACCAGACCACCAACATTACCAAATCCTTTCCAATTCTACTTATGCCTCGTTAATGGAATCACCCATTAAACATAACTCCATTTACCGGGAGCACGGCGTATTCGAATACCATTAATCATGACTCTGCAGAGCTGCCCTGCTTTACCCACAAGATTCCTTAACTCCCGCTAAAGAGTAAAGGAAACAAGGCTGTTCATTGCTCAATTCTTTATATAGCCTCTACCTAGTAGGTTTCCTCGATAAGCCCAGGCCTCCAACCTCTAACTCATCTCAGCCTACTATTGTGTGGACCTCTGATAATTAAAACAACAACGGCACCCACTGCGCCAACTTCCATACGACCCTTCTCAACTCCCTTCCGTATGGACTCACACTTTGCCTTCGCCTTGCGTTTGTAGAGGTTCAATCGAATTTGAGCAGTTACTAGACCAGGTTTGACGTATCAACACTTGTGGTTGGGCGATTACTATGTTCTTTACTCAGCATAAGGGTCTAGTCCTTATTTTCACCGGTGGCAAATTCCCTTCTACAAATCTGTCCAGTGCTTTAACACTCCCATTGATTTGTAACATTTGCCTTCACCCTAAGCCGCAGGATCCAACGATCCTCGCTCACTCTAGAGCCACTTCCCAAATACCAAATCTTTTAGTAACAGTAGATGTTGATTTTCTAATCTACCATAATTACATATTATTGTATGTAACATTACTATGTTTTGTCAAGGTGAATATGGTCATCAAATTAGACTGGGCTTTTCGGGTGGTAGGACATAACTAATATCATGTCATTCCAAGCATTTATTGTAAACAAAATATCAGTTCACAAATAACATAATGAAAATACTAGTAAATAAATAATGGAAAGGTAGGTTCAACATGATCAAGGTATGTGTGACTTGCCTTGCGGATTTACGATTTCGATTAACTCTTAATCTTCAGTGGACTGGGCCCGAACTTGTGCTTCTCCCTCCTGCTCCGACGAATCTTCGACTTCGAAAGCTAACGCGAAACAATTAAAAATAAATTAATTCCATGCCCGAAGGACTAGGCTAGGCATAAAGAAAATAAAAGAATAAAGAAAATAAAAGAAAATACGGAAAACTCCATTAAATTGGGATTTCTGGTTTATTGGAGGGCTATATGGGGAAATGGGCTTTGGATTTGGGTTATTGGGCTCGAGACGAATCTGGGGAGTATAAACATGTATTTTGGACTTTGGGCTAGTTACTGTTCATTGGGCTCGGTCGGTCACTGTTCCTCGGGCTCGAACCCGACTCGGCGAATGGACTGGACTCAGCCAAGTCGAAGCGGCTCGGCCGGACGGAACGGGCGCGCGCGCGCGCGAGCTGGTCCGGCTCAGCCGAACGGAAGCGGCTCGGTCGGGTGCGGGCGAGCGGGCGGGGTGGCGCGGTCGGGCGCGCAGGACGCGGGCGAAGCGAGCGGGTGCGGTGCGACCGGCGCGGAGGGGCTCGGTCGTCTTCTTCCTCCCGCAGGCGCGCGCGTACAGAGGAACAGGGGAAGAAGGCGGCGATCGGTGGCGGGGCTAGGGTGAACGGCGACGGGCGTGGAGGGTATGGGCGTGTTCGTGGGACTATGGGGAGTCCATTTTGAGGGTTGGCCGGGGCGGGAGAGCCGGCGTTCGCCGCCGACGACTCTTTTTCTTCCACGGCCGAGTTTGGTATAGCGGTTGAGTTGGGGCTCCTCCGGGCGATTGGCTTGGTATTAGAGCATCTACGGGGCTCGGGCAAGTTCATGGAGGGGCTGGTTGAAAGTAAGAAAGGTCGTACAAGGCCGGCCACGGTAGGGGTTGGCGGCGGTGGAGAGGTTCATGGCGCCGGGGAAGATGGTGGAGTGGGGAGCTAGGGTGGCGGTCTAGGCATGCTTCTAGGGGTTCAAGGAAGCTGTAGGTGCGAGCAATTGAAAGGCAATTGGCTGAATCACCGGAATTGGGTTTGAGCTCGCCGTGGGGAATTTCGGCGGTTGTCGGCGGTAGGGGTGAAGAGGAGCCAATTGGTGGCGTGGGGAACTTCACTGGGCTTCGGTGCATCTCCACAGAGGGGCTCGGGGGCATTTTATAGCCGGGCTAAGGCGGTTCGAGGGAGGAGATATTTTTAGGGTTGGCTCGGGAGTCTTCGGGAGAGCGTGTCCGTGGCGGCAAGGGGTCGGCTGAGGTGCCACGGCGGTAGGGGAAAGGCTGCAGGGGAGCGCTGTCCCGGCTGTAGAGGTGACGATGTTCATTGGCGTGGAGTAGCGGTGGCGCAATCATGGGAGACGGGCGGCGGCAAAGCTGGGGTACGGTGCTGCGGCAACTATCGTGGCTTGCCACAGGGCATGGGGCGGGGTGAGGTGGCCATCCAACCGAGCGGAGCCAACGGGAAAGGTGCAGGGCAGGTGATCACGCAGAAGGTGTGAGCGGCGGCGGGATTTTGGGGAGGCGGTGGAATATTTTCAGACATGAACAGTGCCCGTGCTTCATTTCTCAATTCAGGCCAAAATAGGGGTGATTAGGGGCAGCATTGATTGTTGATTAGTGTGGTTTAGGGTAGGGAAGCAAGAGGACAAAACGAAAACAAGATTTGAGCTCAAATTCAGTTTTTTGAATATTTTTCAAGCTTCAGTTTTGTTTCAACCTACCCCCCTTAAAAAGGATCTCGACCTCGAGATCAACTCGGGCCAAGGAGTAGGTTAGGAAATTCTCGCTGTAGGTCCGACTCCTTTTCCCATGTTGCCTCATCTGTTGTGTAATTTCGCCACTGTATCTTATGAAATCTGACATTTTTACCCTTTAACTGCTTTTCTGTAGTTTCCAGGACTTGAATTGGCTCTTCATTATACGATAGGTCATCTCGTAAATCTATGTCATCAACTGGCACTTGTTCTGTTGGATGACGGAGACATTTCCGTAACTGGGATATATGAAATACGTTGTGTACTCTGGCCAGATTCGGTGTTAACTGCAATTTATAAGCTACTTCACCTATTCTCTCGAGAATCTCGAACGGACCAATATATCTCGGGGCTAGCTTTCCTTTAACTTGAAATCTTTTTACTGACTTGAAGGGTGTGACCTTGAGATATACCAAATCTCCAACTTCAAAACTCAATTCTTTTCGACGTTTATCAGCATAACTCTTTTGTCGATTCTGAGCGATTCTCATTTTGTCTCGAATAATCCTGACGTGGGCTTCTGCATCTTGAACGACTTGTGGTCCTAAGAACTGTCGTTCTCCGGTTTCAGTCCAATTCAACGGTGTCCTACATGCTCTTCCATATAAGGCTTCAAATGGTGCCATCTTGATACTAGCCTGATAACTGTTATTATAAGAAAATTCTGCAAACGGTAAGCACGTATCCCAAGCTGCTCCATATACTAGCGCACATGCCCGCAACATGTCTTCTAAGATTTGGTTCACTCGTTCTGTTTGTCCTCCGGTTTGTGGATGATAGGCTGTACTGAATGCCAAGTCTGTTCCCATTGCCTCATGCAATTTCTTCCAGAAAACAGACGTAAATTGTGCTCCTCTATCGGATACTATCCTCTTTGGAACTCTATGTAGCACCACAATCTTGGTTAAGTATAACTCTGCTAGTTTGTTCTTGCCATAGGTTTGCTTGATCGGTATGAAGTGTGCCACTTTTGTTAATCGGTCTACGATTACCCAAATAGCATCGTAACCATTGCGGGTTTTTGGGAACCCTGTGATAAAGTCCATACCGATATCTTCCCATTTCCACTTTGGTACGGGTAAAGGATGTAACAATCCTGAGGGCTTCTGGTGATCTATCTTTATCTTTTGACATGTATTACAGTGTGCGATATACTCTGCTATATCTCTTTTCATTTTACTCCACCAATATCTCTTCTTTAAGTCCTGATACATTTTAGTTCCTCCTGGATGTATGGAGAATTGAGATGAGTGGGCTTCTCGTAAAATCAAGTCCTTCAGTTCCTTATCATTGGGTATACAATAACGGCCTCAGAATCTCAAGATCCCTTGGTCATCTTTAACAAACTCAGTTGAACTTTCTTCTTGACTTTTCGTTGCAAGTCGTTGTATTTCTTCATTATTCTCTTGAGCTGTCTTGATCCGATCTGTCAGGGTTTGCTGGATTTCTAAGGCTGCTATATGACCTGTTCGCCATGGTACTTCTTCTGACTCAATGCATTAACGATGACGTCGTTGGCTCTAGCTGTTTCTTCTGCCGAGATATGATTTATTCTTCCTTGAACTGGCCTCAGTATTCCTTTGTCCTTGTCCATTGCTGGCGTTGGAGCTGTCGTCTGAATTCCAACTGGCTTGACTATAAATTGTCGGCTCTGGCCTTCTTCCTCCTGTTTTGGTACAGCGGTCAACTGTCGTGGCGAAGATGTCTGTGCTCTGACTTGGGCCTTTGCCACTTTAGAATGTAGTCCTCCTCTTGGGCACTGAGTCTTGAAATGACCAGTTTGGCCACAATGGAAACAAGCGGGAGACCACTGTGGACACTGCTTCTGAAAATGGTTCCCATCACATTTAAAGCATTTCGAATTTGGGTTTCTCACTGTATCTTGTGGTGGAGATGTGGTATTCTGGTTTATTTGCATTTGTGGTCTTGGAGTGAATATCATTATCTTGTCTTGTTGGTTTTTGAACTGGGATGCTAGGGTTACTCGTTTTCGAGGTGCATCTGACGATGGTATTACTTGTACTATCTTCCTTTTCTGTGTATCTTCTAACTCCTTTTTGGTTTCCTCCGATATAATGAGTTTATTTACCATTGAAGGCAAATCTTTAAAGTCTATAGCTGAAATATGATGCTTCAAAGATATCTGCAATCCTTCTCTAAATCTTTCCATCTTTTTCTCCTCGGTTTTCACGTCATCAGGGGCGTAACGGGCCAATGTGTTAAACTGATGAAGATACTCCACGATCGTATGTCATCCTTGCTTCAATGCAAGAAATTCTCGACGCTTAGCTTCCATCACTCCAGTTGGTACATGGGTGTGACGAAAAATATCCTCAAATTCTTTCCAAGTAATTTCTCGAGTTTCAACCATAGCTTGATAATTCATCCACCAGGCTGCTACTGGGCCTTGTAGTTGATGGGAGGCATATAGTACTTTTTCCTTGTTATTGCACTGAATCGTGTTTAACTTTCTCTCCACGTCTCTAAACCAATCTTCTGCCACCATCGGGTCAGGTGATGAAGAAAAGACTGGGGGCCTAGTCTTGTGAAAATCTGCCCATTTTGATCGTACGGGCAGTCCTTGCTGACTATTTCCTTCACTTTTCTCAGCAATCTGTTCTAACAGTTTAGTATGCTGTTCCATCCTGTTGACTTGACCAAGTTCCGCTTGATACCGGTTTTCTTCCATTTTTGCCAATAGGTCTATTATGCTTGGCTGCTTTGCTTCTTCTTGATATAAATTAACTTGCTCTTGTGATCCATTTCCAGATTCAGCCATCTTGATTTCTCTTTGATGGGATTGGGAGTTAGGTCTGCAGCGAGTTTTTAATAAAGTCAGACAGGGAAGTAAGAATTCAGAACTTAAGGTAAGATTAGAATGAAATAGATAAGGACTTTAGAGCGAAATAGAAAGACTGAGATTTGAAGAGGTTAAGACTAAAGATACTTATAGTAAACAAATTATCAAAAAGACAAAGATAGTTTTTATTCATTATACAAGTTGGACAAATACCATTCATACAAGGTACACATCTCAACTTGTTTTACACAGCCAAAAAGATACTATTACCAAAGGGTTTAACTATACTAACGCATACATCTCTATCTTTTTTTTTAACCTCTGCTCACATCGCCAAAATTTGAATTTAGACAAGAATAAATATAAATAGTCTAAGAAAACAAAACTTAACTTTAAAATAAGACAGAGATAAGATAGACAGGGAAGAGATTATACAGGAGTAATATTGATATTTTATGTAACTCATTTTTATAAGTAAAATAGTTTTCACAAATATCCTTAATGCACTTAGGGTCATCCTACGTCAAGCAGGCTAGCTCTGATACCACTCTGTAACACCCCCATTTCTGGGAGCATTATGAAACCCTCGCAACCGCCCAGGATTGTTCAGTTGCGAGTACATTCATCGAGTGTATAACATTGCCAACACATGCTTAAGATAAAAACCAGCTTTATTACAATATAAATGCATAGAAGCCAAGATTTACAGAAGGGCAAGCGACCCTTAGATACCTTACAAACAAAAGAACGCCACAGGCACGCCTGAGCGAAGGACGACCCTAATTCCACGTAACCTCGACCTTGTAGAGCTCCACTTCTTTGCCTTCATCTGCCTCCTTATTGCTGATTATTTCTGTTAATGTTTTTAGCAAGCATGAGTACTACCACTTGTACTCAACAAGTCACACAGAGCTTAATAATAATTTCATGCAAGGTATAACAAATAAAGGGAAACAGGTCTATTATTTAATGTGGATGCAGTTTTAGTTGGACACCAGTTTTAAACATAAAATCACAACTTTAGGGGTTCTCAAGGTTCAATTACCAGACCACCAACATTACCAAATCCTTTCCAATTCTACTTATGCCTCGTTAATGGAATCACCCATTAAACATAACTCCATTTACCGGGAGCACGGCGTATTCGAATACCATTAATCATGACTCTGCAGAGCTGCCCTGCTTTACCCACAAGATTCCTTAACTCCCGCTAAAGAGTAAAGGAAACAAGGCTGTTCATTGCTCAATTCTTTATATAGCCTCTACCTAGTAGGTTTCCTCGATAAGCCCAGGCCTCCAACCTCTGACTCATCTCAGCCTACTATTGTGTGGACCTCTGATAATTAAAACAACAACGGCACCCACTGCGCCAACTTCCATACGACCCTTCTCAACTCCCTTCCGTATGGACTCACACTTCGCCTTCGCCTTGCGTTTGTAGAGGTTCAATCGAATTTGAGCAGTTACTAGACCAGGTTTGACGTATCAACACTTGTGGTTGGGCGATTACTATGTTCTTTACTCAGCATAAGGGTCTAGTCCTTATTTTCACCGGTGGCAAATTCCCTTCTACAAATCTGTCCAGTGCTTTAACACTCCCATTGATTTGTAACATTTGCCTTCACCCTAAGCCGCAGGATCCAACGATCCTCGCTCACTCTAGAGCCACTTCCCAAATACCAAATCTTTTAGTAACAGTAGATGTTGATTTTCTAATCTACCATAATTACATATTATTGTATGTAACATTACTATGTTTTGTCAAGGTGAATATGGTCATCAAATTAGACTGGGCTTTTCGGGTGGTAGGACATAACTAATATCATGTCATTCCAAGCATTTATTGTAAACAAAATATCAGTTCACAAATAACATAATGAAAATACTAGTAAATAAATAATGGAAAGGTAGGTTCAACATGATCAAGGTATGTGTGACTTGCCTTGCGGATTTACGATTTCGATTAACTCTTAATCTTCAGTGGACTGGGCCCGAACTTGTGCTTCTCCCTCCTGCTCCGACGAATCTTCGACTTCGAAAGCTAACGCGAAACAATTAAAAATAAATTAATTCCATGCCCGAAGGACTAGGCTAGGAATAAAGAAAATAAAAGAATAAAGAAAATAAAAGAAAATACGGAAAACTCCATTAAATTGGGATTTCTGGTTTATTGGAGGGCTATATGGGGAAATGGGCTTTGGATTTGGGTTATTGGGCTCGAGACGAATCTGGGGAGTATAAACATGTATTTTGGACTTTGGGCTAGTTACTGTTCATTGGGCTCGGTCGGTCACTGTTCCTCGGGCTCGAACCCGACTCGGCGAATGGACTGGACTCAGCCAAGTCGAAGCGGCTCGGCCGGACGGAACGGGCGCGCGCGCGCGAGCTGGTCCGGCTCAGCCGAACGGAAGCGGCTCGGTCGGGTGCGGGCGAGCGGGCGGGGTGGCGCGGTCGGGCGCGCAGGACGCGGGCGAAGCGAGCGGGTGCGGTGCGACCGGCGCGGAGGGGCTCGGTCGTCTTCTTCCTCCCGCAGGCGCGCGCGTACAGAGGAACAGGGGAAGAAGGCGGCGATCGGTGGCGGGGCTAGGGTGAACGGCGACGGGCGTGGAGGGTATGGGCGTGTTCGTGGGACTATGGGGAGTCCATTTTGAGGGTTGGCCGGGGCGGGAGAGCCGGCGTTCGCCGCCGACGACTCTTTTTCTTCCACGGCCGAGTTTGGTATAGCGGTTGAGTTGGGGCTCCTCCGGGCGATTGGCTTGGTATTAGAGCATCTACGGGGCTCGGGCAAGTTCATGGAGGGGCTGGTTGAAACTAAGAAAGGTCGTACAAGGCCGGCCACGGTAGGGGTTGGCGGCGGTGGAGAGGTTCATGGCGCCGGGGAAGATGGTGGAGTGGGGAGCTAGGGTGGCGGTCTAGGCATGCTTCTAGGGGTTCAAGGAAGCTGTAGGTGCGAGCAATTGAAAGGCAATTGGCTGAATCACCGGAATTGGGTTTGAGCTCGCCGTGGGGAATTTCGGCGGTTGTCGGCGGTAGGGGTGAAGAGGAGCCAATTGGTGGCGTGGGGAACTTCACTGGGCTTCGGTGCATCTCCACAGAGGGGCTCGGGGGCATTTTATAGCCGGGCTAAGGCGGTTCGAGGGAGGAGATATTTTTAGGGTTGGCTCGGGAGTCTTCGGGAGAGCGTGTCCGTGGCGGCAAGGGGTCGGCTGAGGTGCCACGGCGGTAGGGGAAAGGCTGCAGGGGAGCGCTGTCCCGGCTGTAGAGGTGACGATGTTCATTGGCGTGGAGTAGCGGTGGCGCAATCATGGGAGACGGGCGGCGGCAAAGCTGGGGTACGGTGCTACGGCAACTATCGTGGCTTGCCACAGGGCATGGGGCGGGGTGAGGTGGCCATCCCACCGAGCGGAGCCAACGGGAAAGGTGCAGGGCAGGTGATCACGCAGAAGGTGTGAGCGGCGGCGGGATTTTGGGGAGGCGGTGGAATATTTTCAGACATGAACAGTGCCCGTGCTTCATTTCTCAATTCAGGCCAAAATAGGGGTGATTAGGGGCAGCATTGATTGTTGATTAGTGTGGTTTAGGGTAGGGAAGCAAGAGGACAAAACGAAAACAAGATTTGAGCTCAAATTCAGTTTTTTGAATATTTTTCAAGCTTCAGTTTTGTTTCAAAGAGCCCACAAAGCTCTATGTTAACATGGCCTACAGTTTGAAGAAAGCTATAAGTTTATGACACGTTTTTGTCTCTTTTTTTCTCTATCTCTATCTCTCTATATATACGCTAATCTAAAAGGGGAAGTTTGTCCATTATCCTTCTCTTCTCATGCACGCAGCACGCTCCTCTCATCCCCACATCGCACGTTTCCATGAAAAATTTATATTTGTAGTATAAATTTAGATCACATTTATTCATATGTATCTCTCTTTTATCATACCATATGTCAACGCGTATACACCTTACTAAGTAAACGCTAAAAGGTGGGGCGCCACCCGACTTTCCCAATAAACAGTATGCAACGGCAGCAACACGTTGCCAAGAAACGTAAAGGAAAGACTCAAAACTAAGGAAATCAAGAAGATTATTCAAGAAAATTACCCCATGTTGAGGAGGACTTGTGTTCACAACCGGAGAAGGCCTCACCAACGGCGTTGGGCAGAGTGACGGGCGGCTTCCGACGGAAGAAAATTCTAAAGGAGGGAGCTTAAAAATCTAGCACTTGAGGTCTTTTTTTTTACCACCTAGTACTAGCGTTTACGTGGATGAGTAGGCCGAGTGGGCTGATCAGTGATGGGCCGAGCAGCCACTGGCGGGAGATGAATGGGCCGAGTGGCTAGTGGTGAATGTTTTTAATGGGCATTCCTCGCATAAGCCATGTCAGCATATTGCATCATCTGTAAGGTCACCTCATCCGCCGTCACCTCTGCCACGAGGAGAGAACAAGGAGAGAGAGGGTTTCCCACTTTTCCGTCGCTTCTTCCTCACACGACGACCCGTACATGAGAAACAGGACACGAAGAGATGACGGATCGCGATGTTGGAGGCTTGGAGCCATGTCGTCTCCGGGCACACTCGGTTTGTGCGGCCATTGGCGCGTTGCTTCTCGAGCTCGATGGCGACTGGAGCACTAGTGATCTAGCTGCCTCTAGGGCGGAGCAATCGTTGGAGCACTATCGACACTGTTGACCGGAGAAACTTGTGCTGGTTGCCGTAGGTATCTGCCATTGTTTCACCTTGTGTACGTGGGCACTCAAAAGATCTGCCTTCTATAGCCACATTCGTTTCCTTTGAGGAAGTCACTCCTGTTCCCTGTATAAAAGTGTGGGTTTTTTGACTTATAGTTTATGATTTATAATCTATAGTTTTTTTCGAATAAAAAAATAGGAAAACTTCTTCACCGTCTTTTCGAAATAACTTATCGGGACAGTCTTTTTGAAGAGATTTATTGGCCTATCAGTATTCGATTTATTTCGAAAAATACTCGCATTAAGATCAAAATTCATAAACCGTAGTAAAAAAGAACCCACAGGATTCCTCCACTAGCATATACTCCCTCCAGTTGTTGAAACACAGTCGAACTTTTGAAGTTATGGCTATCGATATCTTTTACAAAATTTAGATTGGATATATGAAAATCATATATACAGATTTGTCTCGAAAAGTATTTTTTTCTAATGTTATAATTTTATTGAGTTTTATAAATATATTACAATAAAAATTAGTGGTCAAAGTTATGTTTTGAGAACCATGCCATATCTAAAACATACGTTTTTGAAACAAATCGAGATTTTCAAAATATTGAATTTAATTGAATTTTCATGAATTTGGTTTGGACTTTGAGTTCTAACCCAATTTAGCATCTTCCTTACCCAATTGTGCTTTTCTTTCTTGAATTCACTGCCTCCTCTGGCTAGTAATGCAGACCTCAAACCGTCTTCATCACTGTTCATCATCCGACAATTTTTCCGCGCCACAACTCAACGTTGCCGTTGCCGCTCTCACACCTTTGCCAATCTATCAATCAGCGTACCTTTCCCTGACAACTCCCTTAATAATCTATCATTTTCTTTGACCCAGGGATGGAGTAGCCAAAGCAAACTTTACCACCACCGTAACACCAGTTCACGGCCGACCTCCCCCTGCACGCCGCAAATTCTGACTTCGCATCGCTTACCACTTCCAGCACCAGCATTCATACCCCGCTCTTAAATGCGTGATATCTAGTCTGACAACCGCCGGACACGACGAACCAATTTCGCCACCGGTCGATATTACAAGATAATCATATTTTTATGGGTAAAGTTGTACACCTCTGCAGAGTGTTAATAATTTATTCAAATATCTGTGCCTCCGGTCATGGGTAACGTGTTGAAATTCCACAGTGTATAGTTTTCGCAAAATGGTTATTGGTATGTGAGTTTGATAAAGGACATGAACTAAAGTCCATGGACAGGACATGTGAAATGCTTGTGAAGAGAGTTGCTCCCACATAGTCAAATGCTTATGTACATTTTACTTATTTAATTTATTTCAGTTGAAGTGGTTAAGTCATAGATTTGAAATCTAATTATGATATAATATTGAAAATCTGGCTTTACGCAAAAGAAACATAAACCATTCTTTGATTTAACATTGCATATAGAAGATAACCCTATAAATGCATTCTGCTATAGGGACTTGCTGAGTACTGTTTGTTGTACTAAATCTTGCTATATTTCCACCACAATAGATACTAGAAGAAGAAAAACACTTCATGTTTTCATGTTAGGGTTACAACCACACTCAAGCGTTCTTATGGGAAGTTTCTTCGATTCTTTTGAATATAAGTTAAAACTTTTGGGTTTGGTCGCCCTTATATTGTTAAAGTTGACCGTTAGATCATATTTTAATCAAATTAACCATTTTAAATGTTCATGAGCAGTCATGATACCTCTTCTGTCTGTAACTGAACTCCTAGATTGTTACGGAAGATAACAACGTCTTTGTTCCTAAAAACAGAATGTTACAGTTTTTGAGAATGGAGACTAGAGGGAGTACATATTAAGTAGAATTGAATGTAAACTATGCGACCACATACGCATTTCCATCCCCTTCAACTCCGCCAGTTAGGCGAAAGGTAGGGTGGCGGCCCAACCAGATCCAATAGTTGATCCTTCCCTCCAGAACTTTATTCAAGTTCAGCTGCTGACCTACAGCTATGGAGCTACTTTCAAGGCTACTAGCCTCAAAGGCGCGGCGACACGCCGCGCCAGCCACTGTATATACCAAAGTAAAAGAGGCGATAATGCGTGAGGAGTTTTTTAAAAAAATCGAGGACAAATGCGTAATTTCGGAAAAATCAAAGGGTGTTTTTGAAAAAAACCGAGGACCTGTAAGGACCTGTACGTAAGTAAATAAGGACCTATACGTAATTTTGGAAACCCGCGGGGCGCTATCAAAATATTTTTTAGGGAAAAAAACTTGCAGGGACCTTTTCGCGAGGAAAAAGGACCTTTACGTAATTCCGAAAAACTGAAGGTAATCACCTCTCCCGGCCGTACCGAAAACGCCCGCCACGCGCCGGCCGGGGAACGTGGGCGGGGCGACGTGGATCGCTGGGGGGCCGGAATCCCCCCAGCTTTGTAGAGCAAGGCTATTTGGCGACACAGTTTATGGCCTGCTATTATGAACTGTTTTGAAAGATTGAGACAAGTGTAGAGAGAACTATTGATGCTTTCATTAGTGATTATGAGGACTGTACAATGCTTTATAGATGATGATAGGGGTAGAAGAAAGGTGTCTGTTTGGAACAGACATCTGTACATTGAGTAACTGTACATTGAGCATCTTTCAATCTTGTAACTGATTTCTAACACTCCCCCTTGACCAATGTATCTTCATATGATCACCTTGATTCATCATCTTGAAAAAACTCCTCCAAAACCCTGTAGGAAAAATATGAGGAGAACTGATAGAGTGGATATGCCATGAAAAACTCCTTTAAACCCAATGGGAAAATTTTAAGGAGAAAATTGATATGGCATATATTTGATTATATCTCCTAAAAACCACTGTGGGGAAAAGAGAGATATATTTATGATTACGTTGTTATATTGCCTCATTAAAAACCTTGATGAGAAACCTTAGAGGGAAAACTCATAAAGGGGAAAAGAGTACAATATTTGTATTGAACGGGTTAAGTCTTAGGAGATTTCTCCCCCTGACCTCTGCAAATCCCGTAGTCTTCGCATACCAATTCCATAAATACATTTTTGGAATGTAGAGGTTGGTAATGACTCGATGAATAAGTCTACGAGATTATCACAAGACTTAGTTTGCAGAATATTTATTTCTCCACTCTCTTGCAATTCATGTGGGTAAAATAATTTAGGTGCAATATGTTTTGTGATATTGCTCTTTATGTAACCCGTTTGCATTTGGACAACGCAAACAGCATTATCTTCGTAGATAATGGTAGATGATGCGATAGCACCTATACCACATGATTGTTGTATGTGGTTAATCATTCTGCGAAGCCATACACATTCACGTGATGCTTCATATAATGCAATTATTTCAGAATGATTAGTGGATGTATCCACTAGAGTCTGTTTTGAAGACTTCCAAGAGATGGTTGTTCCACCGTGTAAAAATACAAAGCCTGTTTGAGATCTGGCATTATGGGGATCTGATAATAGCCAGCATCTGTATATCCTATTAAATCCACATTTTTATTCTTATGGAAGAATAGACCGAGATCTTTAGTGCCTTGAAGATATCTAAGGATATTCTTCACTCCTACCCAATGTCTTTTGGTTGGAGCAGCGCTATATCTAGTAAGTAGATTTACCGCAAATGCAATATCCGGTCGGGTGCAATTTGCAAGGTACATAAGCGCTCCAATGACACTGAGATATGGAACCTCGGGTCCCAATAGCTCTTCATTGTCATCTCGGGGTCTAAATGGATCTTTGTCCCTGTCGAGAGATCGAATAACCATGGGGGTTTTCGATGGATATGCTTTGTCCATATTGAATTTCTCCAATATTTTCTGGACATAGGCTGATTGATGCACTATGATGCATGTATGAAGGTGCTCAAGTTGTATACCTAAGCAAAATTTGGTTTTAGCCAAATCCTTCATTTCAAATTCCGTCATAAGATGATTACGTGCTTCATCTATATCTTGTGTGTTACCAATGATATTAAGATCATCAACATACACAGATATAATGCAAAATCCTGTCGATGATCTTTTAATGAACACGTATGGGCAATCATCATTGTTGGAGTATGCCTTTTTGGTTAGGAACTCACTTAGTCGGTTGTACCAAATTCTTCCCGACTGTTTCAAGCCATATAAAGACTTGTTTAATTTTACACAATACATATTGCGATTTGTGCCATTTGCGTTTGGATTCGGAATTGAAATTCCATCGGGAACTTTCATGTATATGTCCGAATCAAGTGACCAATAAAGATATACGGTCACTACATCCATCAACTGAAAAGATAGATGATTTTGTACTGCCAATGAGATTAAGTATCGGAATGTTATTCCACTCATTACTGGAGAATAAGTTTCGTTGAAATCAATGCCGGGTCTCTGCGGGAACCCTTGTGCTACAAGCCTTGCTTTGTATCTCACCACCTCATTGTTTTCATTCCGTTTGCGGACGAAAACCCATTTGAAACCGACAGGGAATACTTTGGGAGGTGTATGTATCACATTGGTGAATACATTTCTTTCTTGAGCGAGGCTAACTCCTCTTGAATTGCATCCTTTCATTGATTCCAGTCCGAGCGCTGTTTGCACTCTGCCATGGTCTTGGGATCTGGATCATTTTGAAGGTTGTTTGCAATTGTTGTGGAGAAATAAACGTCGACAATTGTAGTCTTACGATCGTATGCTTCTCCAGAATCAGTATAGTTTGTGGAAATTTCTTGGACCCCTGCTGACTCAATGTTATTTCCCAAAACATGTGAGTCGGGGTATTCCGATGTCCCAGGATCAGTAATTGAGTGCACTGTTGATCTGGGTTTAAGGATCCTTTGGTGTCTATCAACTTGAGGTTGATCTGCATTTACATTCTTTTGTTTCCTTTGTCGCTTGTTAGAAGCTGTATCCGCCATTTGTGCCGTACTTCTCCCCCTCTTATTTTGAACTGGGAGTTGAGTGGTATTTTGCGGTACCTCCACTCTTTCAGGTACATATTTGGCAGGATTATAGGATTTTGTGACACCCTTATAATCAGTAAATGCATCTGGCAGGTTATTTGCAATGTTTTGCAAATGAATGAGTTTCTGAACTTGAAGTTCAGTCTCTCTGGTACGTGGGTCTGAGACAGGAATGCCTTGTACATTCCAATTAATTTCCTGGCATTCAGTTTGGTACTTGTTGTCTCCCCCTAATGCCGGGAAATATTCCTCATTGAATATGCAATCAGCGTACCGGGCCGTAAACAGGTCCCCTGTTAGGGGCTCGAGGTATTTTATGATTGACGGAGATTTATACCCAACATAGATCCCAAGTTTCCTGTGCGGTCCCATTGAGGTACGCTGCGGTGGTGAGATCGGTACGTATGTAGCGCAACCGAACTTTCGCAGATGGGAAATATCTGGTGGATTTCCACGTACTAATTGTAGCGGGGAAGTGCTATGATAAGCAGTTGGACGCAATTGTATTAAGTCAGCAGCGTGTAAAACTGCATAACCCCAACATGATATTGGAAGTTGCAATTCTGTAATAATGGTCTTGCAATGAGCTTGATTCTCTTGATAAGAGATTGTGCTAAACCATTTTGTGTATGAACATATGGAACAGAGTGTTGAACTTGTATCCCAAGAGCCATACAATCGTCATTGAAGGCATGAGATGTAAATTCAGCAGCATTGTCCATTCGAATTGATTGAATTCGATACTCAGGATAATGTGCTCGTAATTGGATAATTTGACCAATTAATTTAGCAAATGCATGGTTTCGTGTAGATAAAAGACACACGTGTGACCATCTAGTAGATGCGTCAATGAGAATCATGAAATATCTGAACGGTTCACACAATGGTTGTATAGGACCACATATATCTCCTTGAATGCGTTCAAGGAATGTAAGTGGTTCAGCTCGGATTTTAAGATAAGAGGGTCTTAAAATCAATTTTCCGGTGGCACATGAAGTACACACAAAATCTGAGGATTCCGGAAATTTTGTTTTGAGGTATGTATGACCAATTGAATTGCTAATAATTTTCCCCATCATTCCAATGCCTGGATGGCCAAGGCGATCATGCCATGTTTGGAATGTGTTAGTGTTTTGGAAAATTACTGTGTACGCAATATGTTGAACGGGTTTGATGTATGTATAGTACAATCCGGAGTTTAAAGATGGAATTGTATCTAGTACTTGTTTGCCATATCCGTTGTGTTTGGTTAAGAGGAGATATTCCTCTTTGTTGTCATTTCGGGTTTCAACATGAAAACCATTCTGACGGATATCTCTATAACGAAGTAGGGTACGTGTTGAATCGGGATACAAGAGTGCATCCTCAATTTCCAATTGTGTACCCATAGGGAGAGTGATAGAGGCGCGACCAGAGCCTACTATCGTTGCATCGCGTCTAGCGATGGTTAAAACATTTCCTTTCCTCCTAGTAAGAGTTAAGAAATATTTTGTGTCCCTAAGTATAGAGTTTGTGGTACCACTATCCACAAGGCATAATTCCTCCTCTATTGGATTGACTCCAAAAATCTATATACACAAAGAAGAATTTAATGAAATTCTTATAGTAGTATATAGAATACATACAAATTTCATTTTCAATACCAAATATGTTCGATATGAACAGCATGGTTGAACTCTCCCACAGATTTAAAATCTGTATGCGGAGGTGGTTCCACTCATTGACAGCCTCCGGTAGGATGACTGCTTTCTGCTATTCATACCTTGTTTGAAGAGCAAGCCACAGAGCGCGTGGGTCTTCTTCCATCAGATACTCAGCCTTGAGATCAGGATGGATGTGGTTCCTTATGATAAATAAGGCATTGTACTTGAGAGGCTCAGCCAAAGGAGCTACACCCTCTTGGGGAGCTGCAATTGCCTGGTACATTCCGCGCAACGATAGACTCACTTTGAGATCCATCGCCCATGTGGGGAAGTTGTGGCCGTCAAGAGCGAGAGCCTCAAACTCTTTAGTAGCCATTGTGCCTACATATGTAGGGCCACAGATTTGTTAAAATCTTTGGCAATGTTAAATAAGCAATGCGAAATGTAAGTAATCAAGGTAAACTTGAAATACATAAAGGGACATTCTCCTATTGTGGAACAACAAAGTTAATCACCAATGGTATTAACATTATTTTAATTCATTTTTCAACATTGAGTGCGCACTATGAGGATGATAATCCCACAGTAGTATTTTGATACTACCTTGTGTATGGCCAATATGAAAAAGAACCATGGTAATCACTTAGGTGTAGACCTTGTATAATTTATAATTAAATTGGGTACGCACGTTGAGGATGAAATCCCACAGTAGTACCATGGTACTACCTTGTGTATGGCCAATTTGAAAATAAATAAAGGTAGTCACCCAAAAGTGTAGACCAAAATGTTTCAAAACTTGATATTGGGTACGCACGTTGAGGAATAAATCCCGCAGTAGTACGAGGGTACTACCTTGTGTATGACCAATATCAAAATTAAGAAACTTTGTGTTATTCCAAAACGAGAGAAAATCAACCTAAGGCATTTGCATAAAAAAAATATTAAGTGCTTGTATGGTAAGCTATTTAAAAACTTACATGAAAATTACACCATAAATGATTAATTTACATGGGGTAAATTAATGTGTATGGTAATGTTGTAATAAATTACAAAATATGTGGAAAACAATATGAGTATTGTAATCCGAATGAATATATACCCAAATTAAATATAACATGTGGTTATATTTATAATTTCGTGTAATCACAATATTGGTGGTGAACATCAATTTGTATGGCATAGCGTACAAGCAAAGTGTCATAAATTGTGATTTTATGGTATTTATGGTAGGTATAATATTTTGCAAAAAATTCCAAATTATTAAGTACAATGGTACTCACTAAATGGGAATTTTAAATTTTAAATTTGCGAAGGATAGCAAATTTAAATATGGTCGCAATTCATATTGTAAATAAATTGCAATAAAATAATCCTAAATATGTAAAAGTTATAGAAATGTGCATACACATTTATTTGAACAATTACATAATTTTCAGATCCTGTAGGGACTGAAATGCTATTTTATAAATGTACAAACTGACGGGTACAATTATAAATAAGCGTAAGGATTATACTGCAAAATATGCACAATGGGAATTTATTGTAACATGAAATTCTGCATTATCATGAAATGGATGGGGGTTTTGCAAATTTGCGAAAACCTGGGCTAAAGCCCATCCGGCCTTGTGGCCCATGTGGGAGGTGGGGAATTTTGGGCCAAAAAGCCCATTTCGGGTAGCAGTATATAAATGAGGGGTGGGGGAATTAGGGTTTCCCCCCAAACCCTAGCCGCAGCCGCCATGGGGGCGCCGCCGCCGGCCGCCGGGCTTCGGGCGCCGCCGCCGTCCGCCGGCCACGGGCGCAGCCGCCGCCGCCGCTTCGGGCCGCCTCTTCCCCGCCTTCGGACACGCTGCCGCCGACCGTAGGCGCAGCCGGCCGCGAGGGTCGCCGGCCACGGGGTTGCCGACCGCGGGTGGGCCGTGCTGCGGCTTGCCTCGGCCGCGCCTCCTCGGGCCTCGTCGGCCGCGCCGCACCACCGCGCGCCACCACCCGGCCGTCTCCACCACCGCGCCGCGCCGGCCACTGCGGGCGCCGCCGTGCTCGGGCGCCTCGCCGGTCGAGCCGGGTCGGGCCGCGCCCAGGGCTTGCTGCGGGCTCCGCCGCCTCGGAACTTCGCGCCTCCGCGCCACCGCGGGCCGGCCGCGCCACCACGGGCGTCGCTTGCGGGAGCCGCCTCCGGGCTTCGCCGGCCGTGCCAAGGGCCGGCCTCGTCGAGCGCCGGCCTCACCGGCTTCGCCTCGCCGGCCTAGGGCGCCGCTGCCTTGCGTCGGCTCCTCGGGCGCCACCGGCCGTGGGAGCCGCGCCGTGTCGCCGGCCGTGAGCGTCACCACGGGCTCGGGCTGCGCCACCGCCGGCCGCTGCGGGCTCGGGCGTCGCCGCTGCCGGCCGCTTCGGGCGTCGCCACGGCATGGGCGTCGCCGGCCACGGGGACGCCGGCTGCGGGGGACGCCGGCCGCGGGGGTCGCCAGCCGCGTGCGTCGCCTCCTGCCGAGCGGGCCGCGCCACCGCGTCGGTCACCGCGGGCACCGCCACGCCGTCGCCTCCGGCCAAGTTGCGCGCCGGCCGCACCGGACCGCGTGCCGCGCGGTACGCCGGCCCCGGCCTTGGGCGCCGCCTCCTGCGGGAGCCGCCGCCACCGGCCTTCCGCGGGCCACTTCGGCTCGGGCGCCACCGCGCCGGCCTGCCGCGGGCCTCTACAGCGCCGCGGGTGCCGCCGCCTTTGCCGGTTCGCCACGCCGCCGCGCCGGCAGCGCGTCGTCGCCGGCCGTCGGGGAACGCGGCTCATGCGGGCAGCCCCGACGACAGCAGTGCCCCCTACGGGGGAAGGCAATCGGCCGACGGTTTTTGTTTGCACGTTGGCCGAACAAAGATACAAATTTGTGTGCCGTACCTTTGTATTCTTCGTCTCTGTTTTGCACTTCAATGTATGTTGCGTCTCGCTCGATTTGGAGAGAAAGGTGCTGATAACGTGTTTTGAAAGATTGAGACAAGTGTAGAGAGAACTATTGATGCTTTCATTAGTGATTATGAGGACTGTACAATGCTTTATAGATGATGATAGGGGTAGAAGAAAGGTGTCTGTTTGGAACAGATATCTGTACATTGAGTAACTGTACATTGGGCATCTTTCAGTCTTGTAACTGATTTCTAACATGAACGACAGGACCACTGTACAGTACGGCAAGCTGAGGTGTAATCGATTTGTGATTTTTGTGGCAACAAAACTGTACGGGGTACCGTGATTTTTTTCCCTTATGAATCTTTCGAAGGATTCGTCTGCTCACTAGAGTCTTGTATAGTTGTACTACTACTGTTCTCGAGGTTAGTGGTATAGGTATCATCAGCCATATCTTGTATTCTAGTAGTACATGGTACGCACGCAAATCATTTACTACCAAATTGATCCATCTTTCGTGTTCGTAATTCTAGGGCACCCTTCTTCGACATTGACAAAATGAAGATTACTAGTAGTACGGACTAACACGCAGTGACCTGGATGAATTGCACGGTTGTTTCAGTGGTAGGGGATCGATGTGAGAGCGTGATAACGAGACCACCAATCCATGGCTGCACCTAGGTCCGCACACTGACTTGGAACAGCTTGTCAGGTCAGGAGCACAGACTTAACTTGCAAGTACCAAGCCAAGTCGTCTCTTGAAGTTTCAGCAACAACGACCGGAGAAAAGAGTCAAAACTTTGCATGATTTCGTCAGATTGCCATCTGTAATCAATCTCTGACGTGTAATTTGATTATGAGAAAGACCAGGGATGCAATATTGTCGAAATCAAAGCTCTGCTCCTCCGGCTGCTCTTCTTTTCCCCTCCTTTCTCTCACCTTAACTGTGTCTCTCCTTGTCGTCGCTGCCACTGCACCCTCCCCTCCCCTCCCCCGTCCCCCCTGTGGGCGGCGATGAGCTCGCCACACCGCCATCTCTCTCTCCTCCGCGGTCTTTATCTTGCCCAATCTAATATTTATGATGCTATCGTCTTATCGTCCCACCCACCGCCCTTTCGTCGGACCATTGCCTCCTATGCCTGCTTCTATATCTCAGGGGTGGGGGGGAGGAGGGTTAGGTATCGCTTCACTTTGCATTTTTGCTTTTCATTACCTGCTATATGCTACAGTAATTAGCTTTTAAACGCATGTTTTTTTCAAAATGGAGTCTACAAGTCAATTTAGTAGACACTGTACCAAGTTCAGTTACACCGGTCAATTTTATATTCAACTATTTCTCTCTTCATACTATCTCTCACAAACAAACATAATTCAAATGACATAAATCAAAAGTCATAGCCACAATCCAAAACAACCTACCGTATCAAAGCTAGGCCTCGAGGACTTGGCAATGCAGGATGCGGTTCTTGGCGCGGCTGCGGCCGGCGATGTTGGACAGCAGGTTCGTGACGAAGCTCTTGATATGCCCCTTGCCGGCGACGGTCTCCCACCGCTGGCTTCCGGTTGCGACGTCGACGACCGAGACGCTCATGTCGTTCCGGACGATGCAGAGCTTGCCGTCGAGAGCAACCATAGCGGCCGCCTCGAACGCATGTGAGCTCCCCAGGTGCTGCCTGCTGTCGATGCAGCTGCTCCACGTGTCCGCGGCCTCGTCGTAGGCCCTGAGCCTGCAGCCGTCCTTGCAGTCGGCGGCGTAGAGCCGGCCGTCGAGGCAGGCGCTGGGGCTCCTCCAGCCGGTGACCATTCTGTCGAACACCACCGACCAGGCGTCGGTCTCCGGCGAGTACACCTCGCTCAGCACCTGCCGCTGCGCGCCGAGCCCCTTCACGTACCACCTCCCGCCGTGCACCGCGCTGACGAACGGCACCAGCGCCGCG
The DNA here is from genome assembly GCA_017311315.1 of Dendrocalamus latiflorus. Classification (NCBI taxonomy): domain Eukaryota; kingdom Viridiplantae; phylum Streptophyta; class Magnoliopsida; order Poales; family Poaceae; genus Dendrocalamus; species Dendrocalamus latiflorus. Next base: position 15,641,853 of record CM029633.1, on the reverse strand, counting down.
GCCATGTCGGACACGAACGACCACCGGTTCTTGGCAGGGTCGAACACCTCGGCGGACCTGAGGCCGCCGCCGCCCTCGCTCTCGCCGCCGGCGACGTACAGGCTGTTGCCCATCACGCACGCACCGAAGCAGTGCCGCCGACGCAGCATGTCCGGCGCGCGGTGCCACCGGTTGCTCCGGGCGCTGTAGAACACCACCCGCCGCATGGGCCCCTTGCACGGGACCCTGCCGCCGAGCAGGTACAGGTGGCAGCCGCCGAGCACGGCGCAGCCGAACCCGGCGGCGTCGGCGTACTCGCTGGGCACGGGCGGCAGCGCGCGCCACGCCCCGCTAGCCGGGTCGAGCACGTCCCATGACACGCGCCCGTCCCTGTCGCACTTGACGGCATACACCCACTGCTCGGCGAGCCCGAGCCTCCGACGGAGGCTGTAGAAGTAGTTGCCGGCGAGCAGCCGGAACCACCTCTTGCACACCAGCCTCAGCTTCCAATGATCAGCTCGCGGCACACGGATTAGGCACGCAATGGCAAGATCGTCGGGAAGACCGGGGAGCAGCGGGCATTGCCCGCCGCCGCCGCTCCGGTGATCAGCCCGCTGCGATCTCTTCTCCTTCAATGGGTGGATGGAGGCTCTGAGGCTCGGCTGCACGCACGCTTTCGACCTCGAGACGTGCCTCGCGGCGACGCTGACGACTGATCTCTCCACTCTGCACAAGCATGCTGAGCTATCAACCTATCCAGCACAAGAAAAGGAAAAAAAGTTTCAGGTAGTTGAACAAATTGTCAGCACAGAATTCCATGCAAAGATGCAATATTGCAATGTAACATGTGAATCATAATTTGGTTCCATTTGAGATTAAAAATTGAGTGCTTGTCCTAAAATGTGATTGATTGCTGGATGATGCCTAGAATGATGAGACAAGAACATAAAAACACTCCATGGTGTCATGAAACAACAGCTACCTACAAAAGTAGTTGAGCTACTTCGTGGGGGACCAGGTTTCCGGTAATGATCACGCAAGCTTCACGATGAGGGGAATTAGTAGGATGCTAAGCCTAGATTTTAGGAAGAATTGAAGTATTATTTGAAGCTCAAATAATTTCTCTTGAAGAAAATTTTCTTTGAAAGAAACCTCTGAACTCAGTTGAAAACTTGAAATTGAGCCCAATGATCTTTTCTTATATTTTCTACAATTCAAATAATTTGTCGAAATAAATTTACAAATTTAAGTCTGTTCTGGATTTTTGTATCCACAAGTATTTCTTGTTCTTTATATATATATATATATATATATATATATATATATATATACATGCTATGAGAAAAAAAACATCATTAATTCTCAAAAAGAAAAAGGGTGTGAACGAAAATATCTAGTTGCTCAAACACACTTGCAGGCTAGCTTCCTGACCTCAAATCAAACAGATATTGTCTGGCCATTTCTGCATCATAATTCTGAAATTCTATGAACAAACCAACCAGAACACCTTTATGCTCATCGGTGAGTACAAGGTATGAATTTTCTCATAACATGCTTTGATTAATCTATGGTCAGTGATAAACAAGACCAAGTAGCGAGAAGCAAAACAGGCAAGCTTTACCGACAACAAAGATTTCCAAATTCCTGCACAACTACAGCAATCCAAGCATGGCATGTATGCAGATATGCAATAAGGAGACACAAAGAAATAAAGGAAGGAAGACTCACCAAAGGAGCCTGGTTCCTTCTATCCATGCCTGCTCCTGAAGCAAAGAATCAAGAAACCACAAGAAGCACTCAGTCAGCAACCAGATATCACACCATTGCTATGCCTCTACTTCTACAGTTCTACAAGCCCTTTGCCCATGACTCATGCAAAGGGGTAGTAAATGGCAGGCCCAACTAAACCCTCCTAATCAGAAACTTCTTTATAGTAGTACCCAGCTTGGTTCCCAGGAAGAAGAAGAAGAAGCGGAGGACTGAGGAGGAGGGGGAAGGTGGTGACACTAAATGGAGACCACCTCTCACATTAAAGCCTGGTGTCTGCTTGTGGGCCCAGTCCACAGCTGCAGCAAGGGCCAAGGAGAGACTTCAGCATTGATTCCTCCTTTTCTCTGAAGCTCTCTTTTGATTCTCTGCTTCTTGAGTCAGCCACCTTTGTTTGCTTGCTTGGTTAATTAGTTTGAGGATAATCCTCTGGGTTATTCGTATCATATCATATCATATGCTTTGCTGTTCTGTTTTGTTCTCCTTTCGTTATTCAAGGATGACAACTTTCTGTTTCTGCTGCTGTTTGTTTACTTGCTGCAATGAAGGTAAGTAGTACATAAGATATATTGCAACGCATTCTTGCAACTTGATTACTACGGCGTTGATTGTATGTTTACAATTTTAATTTTTTTGGTACTCATCTACTTGTTGTAGTTTCAAAATTGATCCATTCTATAGCGGAGATCAAACTTGTTTTTGCCATACCCCTGACAATATTCTAAGGGACAAAAGTTGTGCATGCTAACAGCACAGAACCTCTGAAAGCAGCAAAAACGGACAAGAGAACACGGCAAGCGATCAAGTCAAAATCAGACTAACATAAAACAAACATATTGCATGCTAACAGCACAGAACCTCTGAAAGCAGCAAGAATGGACAAGAGAAAACGGCAAGTAATCATGTCAAAATCAGACTAATATAAAACAAACATATTGCATGCTAACAGCACAGAACCTCTGAAAGCAGCAAAAATGGACAAGAGGAAACGGCAAGTAACCATGTCAAAATCAGACTAATATAAAACAAACATACGCAATTAATTTGGAGTTCCTTAGAATCAAAACAAGAGCAAAGATGGATGGAAGGAGGTGAGTTATGCAGAGAGTTGAGGAGTCAATTTGCAAGCAAGAGCCATCACACGACAGGGCTGCGCTGCCACTGCCAGCACCGGATGCATTTCTCATCGCACAACTTCAAGGCTTAGTGCGGATGGAATTCGACGTGCGTTAACGTGCCACCTTGTTAGAGTTGAGCCAACCAAACGCTCGTGCTGGCCAAAGCCAAGCACGTGGTAACGTGCTACGGGAGAAGAGAGACACGAGCCGTTGGATATGGCGATGAATGGCTTGGATCTGCTCTGGCACACGAGGACAAGCAGCCGTTTTCGAGTAATGGCTGGGTTAATTTTTCGAGTCCTTGTCTGCTCGAATTTGGGTGTCTATTCTTCTTAATTAAATCGATTCCTATCTCACCTAAATATCCATCACCTTTGACAGTTACACATAAAGACACGTTTTGAGTTTGATTCACCGCTCCCTTGGTTTTCGTGTGTCTGCATAAGGCATTTCTAAGAGCAAGTTTAATAAGATTGACTGTACTAGCTATAAGAGCAAGTACAACAATGGTCTTATAGCCAAGCTAGTCAGCATTTTTGCTAATGTGGAGGAGAGAAGAGAGGAGAGAGAGGAGAGCTTGGCTCTCATGCAAGCAACAAGCTGCACACGGGAGCCTATGCAGTGGTGGGTTCAGATAATAAATGTATGTGAGGAGGAGTAGGAAAGAGAATGTGAGACATGGTACAACATAATAATAAAAAAATCTTTTGTAGACAAATAGAAAATATATTATTGTATAACTTGGCTCTTATAACTTGACTTATAGCCAAACACTTAGCTCTATTATTGGACTTGCTCTAAGGGAATCCATGTCAGCATAGTCTTATGTGGAGGGGAGAGAAAAGGAGAGAGAAAGAGCCAAACCGGCTCCCATGCAAGAGTCAGGCTATAGCACAGGAAAATAGGCGTTATCCATGCATGTACCAATAGAACTAACTGCTATACTCATGCATGTATTAAATGACCAATACCCATGTATGTATTAAATGATTGAGAGCTCTTGTAGAGACAACTTATAGCCAGCTTATTGTATGAGTTGGCTGCATCTTACCTTTTGATGACATGGAAATGTATTGGAGGTAGCAGCTATCTATACTATTAAACTTGCTCTAAGAGCATCTTCAATGGTCTGAGTCAGCTAGCTATATGCATGTACACATCAGCATATATCCTATGTGGAGGAAAGAGTATGCAAAAAAAACCGAGCTAGCTCTTCCTTAAGGGCATCTCCAATGGTTATAGTTAGCAATTAACTATAAGACTTCCACATCATCTATATAGTACACACTAAAGCTAGCATTCTAAAGAACTATCTATAAGGATAACTATTTGATGCTTACATGCACATACAGAATTTATAAAGGCTGACTCGTTTGGCGTTATAGACTAGTGCTTAAGGAAGAGCTGGCTCGATTTTTTTTGCATACTCTCTTTCCTCCACATAGGATATATGCTGATGTGTACATGCATATAGCTAGCTGACTCAGACTATTGGAGATGCCCTAAGCACTAGTCTATAACGCCAAACGAGACAGCATCTATAAATTCTGTGTGTGCATGTAAGCATCAAATAACTATCCTTATAGATAGTTATTTAGAGCAAGTCCAATAATAGAGCCAAGTGTTTGGCTATAAGTCAAGTTATAAGAGCCAAGTTATACAATAATTTGTCTACAAAAAGTTTTTTTTATTATGTGGTACCATGTCTCACATTCTCTTTCCTATTCCTCCTCACATACATTTATTATCTAGACCCACCACTGCATAGGCTCCCGTGCCCAGCTTGTTGCTTGCATGAGAGCCAAGCTCTCATCTCTCTCCTCTCTTCTCTCCTCCACATCAGCAAAAATGCTGACTAGCTTGGCTATAAGACCATTATTGTACTTGCTCGCTTTAGTGTGTACTATATAAATGATATGAAAGTCTTATAGTTAGTTGCTAGCTAGAACCATTGGAGATGCCCTAATAGTACCACTTTAGTTATATCACGTTAGTAAATTATTATGTAAAAAAGAGAAAAAAATGAGAAAAAAGAATGTATTATCTCTTATGTAAGAGATAAACTGAGCACATAAACCAATGCAAATAGTAATGAAGTGTGAGGGGGAAAATATGATGAAAATAATATAAAATAGTTAAAGAAATTAATTTTAGAGATAAACTGTTAGAGATATTGTCGTGCTGTCTTTAGGTGAGATGAAAGTCTTAAAGACGACATTAAGAGACAAACTATTATACATGTTTTTGGTGGGGTCTTGTCTTACGTGTGCGTATTTCCAATAAAGTAGAAATACCCACCGTAATTCAATTCTCTCTCTAAACAATACGCTTGAGGGTGGGCGTGCCTTGACCCCCAGCGTAAAATGACGTTAAACTGTTTGAACAGACCGGAGAATTAAAGTTGGGATATTGCCATGAAAACAACTGAACCGCAAATTAAATTTTAAAAAAAATAAAAAATATAAAAAATATATTAGCCCATTACGTATAATACAAACAAATACACGAAAAAAGAACCGGCAAAAAAGCTCAACAAAAAACTAAAAGTTCAAAAAAAGATGAAATTTATGAATAGTGAAAAATAAGTCGAAAGTTAGAAGCTGAAATCGAAGCGAGCGGAGCTATATATATATAGTCACGGGAGAAACTGTCACTGCGTTTGTATCATGGAAATTCGGAAGACGCAGATTACAATGCCTTGAAAAAGAAAGGTGAAAAAAAACCATGAAACAGAGAGAATTTAAATTTGAGCGTGGAATTAATTATTGACAAGACAGGGAACACAGGCATATGTATGGACGATCAGTCAGTGCACGCAGCCCGTCACAAAATTCCAGAAGGATAGGCAAGGAAAGGATTACAATTGTACTTGGACATGCCCCAAAATGATGTATTATATGTTGAACCATTCCACAACTATTTTTTAAACACTCAAGGGCACTCTCAGTAAACACTACGGAGCAATATTAATAACTTGCCATCTACAAAAGGATAGACAAGGAAATGATTACAATTGTACTTGTACATACCCCAAAATGATGTATTATATGTTAAACCATCGCACAACTATTTTCTAAACAGTTAAGGGCACTCTCAGTGTAAATACTATATAGTAATATCTATAGTTTATCACCTCATATAAATATAAAATAAAAAACAATCTTCCCAATGCATAATATCTAACAACCATCCCACTTAATTATTTTCTTCTCTCTTCTCACATTCTCTCACCTTTTTATCAATCCGTATCCTCTAGTTTTTTTGGTTCTTTTAAATATGCAATGTCTTGCATGAAACATTATTATTATATCTCTTCCTTAATTACCCTTCCACATCAATCTTTTGCTTATTTGGTATGCTATAGATATTGCTTATATCACCCCATTAGAAGTGCCCTAATGGATCAACACATAGTCCTAAAACATAGAGAGTATGTGATATTTATGACGATCTTTCACATGATTTTTCACCCCTGTTTTTTGGGGTTCTCTTTTGGCCAGAAAATTCCCAACAAAATTAAGTTCCAGACATGGTGTGTTCCGGGATCAATTTAACGTAGGCATATTCGAGCTTAAAGTGTACTGAGTACTTGCTGTCATCCTCATTGCTATTGTCCCTCTCCGCTAGCACCGTTACTTGGCCCTCTTCTGCTCACAGTGGTATTCTTCAGTATCTGAAAAAAGAAAGAACAACTTATGCAGAACATGTTTTATCTGTGCAGCACAACACTAGTGGCCACCAATGTGTGGCAAACAAAAGCTTTTGACCTTCTATATAGTGATATAATTCCAACTTTCCATGATCATATAGAATCCAAACCACTAATTCTTGCAGGTGCACCAAACAAGCGTTAAAGGAGTACCAGAATCCAAACCATGACTTCTGCATCATCTCAGGCAATAGTTTCGATTTCTATGTGACGGAAAAGGATATGAAATATGAAATGCATGTATAACGAAGCTATGAAACATTGTGATCATGGTCAACGGAGCTTTAACAGATAAACAAAATAGACAGAACGCATTGAATTACCTGTAATAAAAAACTTAGCAACTTTTGCATGAGAAGCAAACAAATGTACCTGTCGGAGCATCTGGTTCTCATTCTGCAGGGTGGAGAGTCTCTCTTCCAGCTCCGAGTTCTTCTCCTCCAGGTCCTTCACCTTCACCTCCAGATCATTCAAATAAGTTTTCTTCCTCTCCCTTGCCTGCTGTGCTGATACCCGGTTCCTCAGCAACCTTTGCATGCAGGTCAAAAACATACAATCAACCCATATTCCAGACTTCAGACTAGATTAACCGTAGTACATTATTTACATGCTGTACTTGACAAAGGAGAGATCCTAGGATTGAGAACTTCAAAAATAGTACCCTCCAGTCAGAAAAGAGTGACGTTTTAGATTACGTGCAGTTAAACTTTAAAACATCTGACTACCGATATCTTTATAAATATTTAGATTGCACACATAAAAATGATATGAGTAGATTTGTTTTGAAAAGTACTTTTATAATAATATAATTTTATTAGATGTTGTAAATGTATAACAATATAAATTAGTGATCAAACTTACATTTTGGAGACCGTGTCAATATCCAAAACATCGTTTTTATGACTGGAGGGGGTAAATTAGCAAATATTTTTGGAATAAGACAAATTTCAGATTCTAGATTCCCAATTCTCGTACAAGTCATATTAACCTAAGTATCTAGCACCAATCCAAAAAACAGAGTTCAAATAAAACACTCCATAATTTAGTGTGTTATAAAATAAGTTTGGTACGTTAATTTAAATAAAATGTTACAGTATCATACCAACTAAAATCTTAGTTGAAATATTATGTTTATCCAATCCAATGGTACTAATACAATTTTTTTTAGGGAAGGTGCTAATCTAATTCATGTTAGTGAGATAACTGGCTAGAGTTTCTTGTCTTAAAGAAACCATTAGTACAATGGTGGCACATTGAACTGTTGCAAACACAAGACAACACTTCCACTGATGTCAAAAGCTCGAAATTGGCTCAATATGGCAGGTGCATCACGACATAAGATTTGCAGGACCGATAGTGAGATATCATATATGATATTATGTCCAACACTGTTTTCTATGCCCAGCCCACTTGTACGAATTGTATCCCACCTAACTAGTTTGATGAACCGGTAGTATGACACCTCACACCACATTCAAATCCTGAAAGCAAGGAGCAATCCTTACAGAGAAATATATGAAACGAACCAAAATTTTCAAAAGAAACTTGATTTTTCTTTGAATTTGATTTTCCTTTGATCCCCAGCCCAAAACTGCATGAATCTCAAACCAACACCGCCCTTAATCCCTGCTGGCGCTGCTTGAACGGAGGGAGTTTCGCGCGGCACTGTTCACAGTCTGAAAAACCATCACCGCCACCGACCTCCCCCGCCTGTTCTCGCGCCCTCGCGCGCTCTCTCGCCTCTGCCAGCTCTGCGCCTTATGTCAGCAGCCGTACACCTCTCATTAATGACCCTAAACCATGCCAAATCCCGCCGGCCACGACTGCCACCATCCGTCCGCTGATTTTTCTCCCCCAACCCTCTCTAGCCTCTCTCAGCCGACCTGATGCAGCCATAGCTTTTGACCGACGCAATGCATTGCCCAAAACAGCCCTGACACTCCCCTTTGACCACCGCATCGCATCTCCTCGAGCTCGCTCGGTCAAGCCACGCGCCGCCGTCGCCTTGGCCAAGGCACTGTACCGAACCGCCTTCGGGCGCCTTTAAAAGCTGCGAACCCTCCTGAACTTCTCCACGCACCCCAGTGAAATCCTAGGCACGCCCAATTAGCCTCTCACTGCCCCCACTGCCGGCAATCACCGAGAAACTCCAAGGTGATCCCTAAACCAATTCCCTCGATTCACCCAATAGAATTTCAATTGATTGCTCCTGTAGCTCCGTCATGAACCCAAGAGCGCAACCGAAGCAACGCCTTAAGCTCCCGAGCCTCCTCTTTCTCTGCCGACAAAGTTTGTTGCCCGGTTGAGGTACCTCGTCGTGGGCAGCCTTGCACGGCCCTTCCCAGCCCAAACTGCCACTTCCGGAAGCTTTCCCTAATCCCACAGATGCTCAAACATCGGCCTAACCGTTCGTTTAAACTTCGGTGCATCCTACACTGTCCAATCTTCCTACAGAGAAGAAGGCCTCGCCGCCGGCGAACGCCGCTTCCCCTGGTCGTGCTGACCCCAAAAATGGGACCGTGACACTCCCAGGAGTCCATCCATGGTAAAAATGGGACCGTTACACTCCCAGGAGTCCATCCATGGTCTCCGATTTCATCGCAGTTCACCGTAGCGCCGCCGGTCACCGCCACTTTCTTCTTCTGTTTCCGACCGTGCGCGCGAATGGGTGGGGAAGAAGAACAGTGATGGGTAGAGTCACTGTTCATTCGACTTGTTAGCCTTTAAACCAACCCGCAGGCAACAGTGCCCGGCCAGGTATCGCTCAAACCGGCCCACTGTGAACAGTACCCTGCCCGCAATGAATAGTAAAAGCCCACAAGGAATAGGAACTAGACCCGTTAGCCATTTTAAAGCCCAAAAATACAAATGTATAGCCATTTTGACCGTTTCGAACCCACCAATCCATTTTCCAACTCCGTTTCACCATCCCAAACACTCAAAAACCCAAAACCCTATTTTATTTGAATTTCTTTAATTTTCTTTTTATTTGTTTTCTTTCTTCCTCGCTCAGTCCTTTGAGCTCGGAATTGATTTGTTTTTCTCCCTTTTTGCGTTAGCTCCCAACGTTAATTTCCAAGAAGACCAAGGAGGAGAAGTGCAAGCTCAACGGCTAGAAGGATACGAACTTGTTGAAATAGTAAATCCGCAAGGCAAGTCACATGTTTTTGATTATATTGAACCTACATTTCATTAATTATTTATTTATCAGTATTTTCATTATGTTATTTATGTACTGTTATTTTACGTACAAAAGATGTTTAGAATGACATGATATTAGCTAACGTCCTACCACCCGAAAAAGCCCTATTTAATTTGATGGTCATATTCACCTTGACAAAACTTAGTAACATTAAAAATATTATTAATGTAATCATGGTAGTTTAGGAATTCAACAATTTTTCACTACTAAGAGTCTTGGCATTTTGCTGATAGAATTTTAAAAGTGAATTTAGGATAAGGAAATATCACGGGGAGCCACGAGATGGCTTAAACCCATGATCTTATCCTAGGGTGGAGGCATAGTATGGCATGGTGGTAGTGCCGTGGGCACTGGACATGGGTTTGTGAATGGAATTTGCCTTGGTGAAAAATATAAGAAATAGACCCTTATGATAAGTGAAGAACATAAAAACCGCTTAATCATAAGCATTGACTTGTCAAACTTGGTTTAGTAGCTGCTCAAATCGATTGAATATCTACATAATGGTATGATATACTGTTCCATAAAAGGAAACAACCGGCGTTGGGTTATGGTATGGAAGCGGTAAAACCATACTTTCACAACGGTAGGCTCCACTCTGTCAGGCCGCCGTATTCCGAGAAAGAGGGTCCGTAGTCTATTGGGTAGAAGCTACATAAAGAAATGAGCAGTGAAACGACCTTGTTTTCTCAACTCAGTCATGAGGGTTGAGAAATCTTGTGGGTAAAGTTGGGCAACTCTGCAGAGTCATTTGTAAATGGTATTCGAATACACCGTGCTTCCGGTATATGAAGCTGTGTTTAATAGGTGATTCCAATAGCAAAGCGTAAGTAGATTTGGAATTATTTTGGGAAATATGGAAGTATGTTAATCAAGTTTGGAAAACCTCCAAATTCTTTAAGAAGTCTATGATTTGATATTTTATGTTTAAAAGCAAAGTGTTTACAAACAAAATTGTATCCACATAAAATAATAAACTGCTTTACCCTATTCTATGACAATCTCTTGCATATAGTTAAAATAAATTTCCCATGTGGCTTATTGAGTACGGTTGGTTGTACTCATACTTGCTAAAATCATAAATAGAGAATGCTTGCCAAGAAAATGAAGGAGTTTATCAAGACGACGCCGAGCTCTACGATGTAGACGCCGCCTGGTGTTAGGGTTTATTCTACACTCAGGCCTGCCTGTGGAGTTTCTTTTGTAATATAATTTTGGGTTGCACATCCCTTTATGTAAAACTTAGCTGCTAAGATTTAATTTTATAATAAAGTTTAGTTTTTATGCTTAAGCTTATCTTGGCAATAATGTACACTCATTTACAGTACTCGCAGCTGAACAATTCTAATCAGTTGTGAGGATAACCTAACGTCTCCAGAAACGGGGGTGTTACAATATAGCCCACCATGTCGATTCTAGCAGGCTTAATTTACATTCAAGATATCTGTTTTTGCTTCAGCACAATTTCAACCAGGTCGATCAGCATCATACTCCAACCATCTTAGCTAGCAACCTCGTCATTTCGATTCATATCGCAATTTATGTGTCTAGCTCCACAAGCATTCTTTTCTTAACTCAACAAAGGGGACCTATTATGTGGATCCAATATTGTCCATCAGGACCACCGCTGAATCCAAAGCCAGCATGGTCATATATACTCTGCCATCCAAACATGACAGATATTTTTTTCTCAACAAATGAGCCAATCAAATTGCAGACCTTAGAACTACTCTTTCTTCTATACCAAACTGAATTCCGCACTGTCGTATCAACCTAGAAAAGTGTATATATGCTGCCTTATACAGTTATACTTTTACGCGGTGTACTATGTTAACTTTTCTCCAGGAGAAAACACACATTGTAAATAATCTGAAAGAACACAATAGAATTTCTGAATTTCTTTATTTTCTTATTTGCTCCCCTTTTTCTTACTTTTCTTTTTTCCCTACAAGTATATATATTCGGACTTCAAGTTGGACATAACTTCAACTTGAGTTACACACGGAGACGGATTATACTATGTCTTGAACTCTAAGTCAAGATTATTTCTAACAATCTCCCTTAATCTTGACTTGATGTACTCTAGTTTTAGTCTCAATACATTATGAACTACTAGTCATGCCTCCACATGAAGCGTTTTACATGCAAGCTACATGTAGGAACTCAACTTAATTGGTACGGGTCCATCCAGATGCAAAGATTCTAAACCATTGAGTCAATCAGTCTCAACTACGACTTACTAAACTCATACTTGACACAGAACGGTGACACATCTCCTCAACGTTCTGATTCCTTTTCACCTTACTTGAGTTTAGACGGTGACACATCTTTTCGATGTCCCTGACTCAACTCATCATCAGAGCACTATTGATTCATCATCGTTGAGTGCTTCAGCAACAAACGTTTTCTTCATCATCGGCTTGGGGCATTCTGTGAGGGAATAGTACGAAGGAATTTCTTTACTATGTACAACTCTTCCACCTTCTTGCCAAGGGCCCGAATCTTGTTGACGATGACGGTCAACCAGATGGCGAAAAATACTCGCTTGTCGTGTAAACACTTAAAAATAACGCTCAATTACAAATCCACATGATTTGCTAACTAAGCTGAATGCATAGATCCTCCAAGATGGCCGACTGGCCCACGCGTGCGCACAAAACATCGATCACGTCTAGCGGCGTCGCCGCCGATGCCGTTGACGGCGTCCTGGAGTGCGATCAAACTTGCCACAACCCACCGTCGGTACGCGCGAAACAAGTCGAGCACCTGTTCGTCGCCATCACCATTGACCTATAGCTCGAACAGCGACAGCTTTGTAGCCAGCCATGGCTCGGCGCTACTTCAGCGCGGGGCTTCCCGGCGCGTCAGATGGTGCGCGCAGTGGGCGACGTGGACTGGGAGGCCGAGGGCATCACGGCGAGGCTCGCCACCCTGTAGCAGGTGGCGAGTGGCAGAAGCGACGGCGCCAAGGTGATGGCGACGGAGGAGCTGATGCGGCTCGACGCTGTGCGCGGGGCACGCGTACTTTTCGATTGATTTTTTTTCTTCTGATCGGGTCTCGTATGGCTCTGACATCACTTGTTAACATTTGTCTAGGAGAAAACGCACACATTGCAAATAATATGAGAGAACACAGGAGAATTTATGAATTTCTCTATTCTTTTATTTGCTCCACTTTTTCTTACTTTTCTTTTTTTCCTACTAATATATGTATTAGGATTTCAAGTTGGACATAACTTCAACTTGAGTTACACAAAGACAAACTCTAATATGTCTTGAACTCTAAGTCTATATTATTTGTAACATACTGCTACCCTGCCAGCCTATATAAGCTCTCACTCCAAATGCACCTAAGTTAGTATTACTACTATTAATAGTATCAACTATCAAGCCCGCACCTTTTGAGGCGCTTGTGCTCCTTGTCCGCGGGGCTGCGTCCGCGGCGGCGCGCGCTGGCTTGCGCCGTGGAAGACTGGGCGCGCTCCGGGCCACCGGCCGCCGAGCCGGCCTCCCTGCCCGACGTGGAAGGGCCGCCTGGCTCCAGGCCCAGCTCCGGCACTCTTCTGATCTCCTCGTCGCTCTCCATCCCTGCAGCTCAACAAAGCTCATCTCAGCTTACTAAATGAAGCTCTTGCGGCACGAAGAAATTTACATCTTTTTCAGAATTCTAGGCACGAAGAACATCTCCCAGGTGCCATGATCCAAGCTTTTCAAGAACGGAACATGATTTTCGCAAGACAACCAAATCTCACGTCGCAAGACGCAACATTTCGAGACATCCGAACCCAAAGAACACCAATCGAAAAGAAGCGAACCAAAGCAAGAACTAAGGAAAGAAATAAAATTGAACCGGCGCTTGCCTTCCTTGACCTCCATGTGGTGCCCGGAGCTGGAAGACCTCTCGCTGCTGGAAGGCCGCGAGCTCGCCGCCTGCTCCTGCATTCTCTTCTCTCTCTCTCTCTCTCTACCCACAAAGAAGAGATTCGTGTGCGCTCTACTTCTCCTTCCCTATCTCCCTCTCGTCGTCCTCCTTGCGTTGCCTACCTCTATGGACCAAGAGAACTTTTTTGCCTTACAAGACACCACAACCATTTAACAGATCAGCCCCTCCAAAGTTCCAAGCATTTCTAATAAACCCTTACTAGTTCACACCCCAATCCCTATAAAGTGCAAGTACACCAAGAGAGGAGTTGATAAGCAATTTAACTATACGAATTGGCCTATCTTGAAAACCCAGCCCCGATTCGTCCCAGGAGTTTGGGGTTTTAGAGGTGGAATCCGAGCCGTCCAACCCGAAGTGATCCCACGGTCGGAAACTCTCCCACGTGGCCGCCCTGGAGACCATGCACTCGGAGGCGCCATCAAAAGGCGCGGAGCCGCGCTACGTGGAGAGGCCAGGGCCCTTCCGCTCCCGCCGACTACACTGACGCGCGGGCCACCCACCCCGGGCCCACGCGTCAGCGACTCCGACCGGTTGTATCGTGGGTGCATGTCGTCGCCTCGTCACCGTCACGGAAGCAATGCTCGAAGCTGATCGAGCAACAACGGCAGCATAACAATAGGATCGCGAACATGAATCAAATATATAAGGGTGCGCATCTAGTGCAAGCATTTTAAGCATGAGAATAAGAACTCGTACCCTCTAAAAAAACCCTGATTTACTGTAGATAGATCATCTTTTTAAGCAGTGGCGGAGCTAGAGTAAAACAGAGGGGGTGCAACGGGCTGCACGTGGGCGCATAGGACGGTGGGAGAATGGGCTGGACAGGGCGAGTGAGGGTGTTTGTTGGGTTAGGAGTACACTATATTAGACCAAGGGGGTGCACAAAGGGTTAATGTTTACTAATAATAACTAAATTTTTTTTTGGACCTGGGTTCCTAGGAACCCCCTCTAGCCCATTGGGCTCCGCCCCTGTTTTTAAGTATGGGAATCTCATGATATTGCAAAAATCACACGTCAGATCACGTTCATGATCTAAGAGGCAAAAATAGCTAGAGGACATGGAACTTCTCTCCCCGGGCCTCAAGCTCCTCTCGCAGCTCCAGTGCTGCACCTAATGCTAACCCAACAAATTTCCATTTCGTGGCGTCTCATAGCCAACAAATACTCCAGTAGCATTTGCATTCATGCCCGTTTATATACTTCCAATACATTGCAAGCTTGTCTACTTCGAAAATTCCTTCGTCTCATCACTACTGATGAGTTGATCGACGGCAGCTTGATTCACATTCCTAACATAGTTGAATAAAGAATCCCCTGCACGAAAGGCCCTGCTTGCCGCTGGCCTCGTCGCGCTGTTCTCGCCGCCGTGGCGGGCCCGCGCTCCCTGCCGCACGCCGCGACGAGGAGATCGAACCGCAGGTCGATATTTGTGTGCCGTGTCTTGTGCTCGCCACGCGCCTGCGCCGCCGCCAGCGCCAGACCGCCTCCCGCACACAACCACCTGCTCTCCTCTCGGCGCCGACTAGGGTAGCACAAGCAATTGGCATAGTGACGGCACACGGACCTCACGGGCCGGACCAAACGCTCCATAGCCTCGCGAAGTCGGCCAAAAACGCGGGCGTGGCAGCACCCCAGCCGCCCTGGGGACACAAACTCCGACGCCGGCATAGCTTCGGCCGCGAAGAGTTTTCTGCCGCCAGGAAGTGGAATTTCCGCCTCATGTGTTCAAAAAAGTTACTCCGTACTATAAGATCCTTTGTTCTTTGAATTTGGATGACCTTTTTCTTGTGCCATTACTGAATATGCAAATTTTCTGATGTGTACAGGTGGCTTCTATTTGATTTCTTTACTACTTAAAAGAAAAAGTTGGTAATGATGTTGATTCATCTGTCAACCCCTCCTATCCTCACAAAAAATTTACAAGCTGACATATGAGCCCGATTCTTTTCCTTACTCTCTCTCTCACATCCTCTCCTCCCTTATCGCCCATCTCTCGCATCCTCTCCACCCCCATTGCCCATCTCTCGAAACCTCTTTCCTTGATTCGGATGGCCATGATAGCCTCTGTTCTTGCCCTGTCCTCTCCCTAAATCACATCATGGAGATGGAGGCATCCTCTCCTCGCAGCTCCCAGAGGAAACTCCCTGCCCGCTCTTTGCCTAAGGACTCCTGCTTCTCCTCCTCGGGTCCCACTCCTTCCCCGCAAATCTTGCGTCGTTGCTGTTGCTATAGTAGGAGCTCCATGTGCAGTGGTGTCACTTGGTGGGGGTGAGAAGGAGCGGGATCATGTGTCGCTCGGGTCACTGCGGTATGACTGCTTGCCTTGGTAGAGCACAAAACAACTCTGCACATGATCCAAGAAAAGAGCTAGCTTCTAAACCACTGATCTAAATACAATGAAACTTGGCACGAGTCCTTTCTAAGATGTTAGAACTTATTTCAATCATTGATCGTGAAGATCAATGCCAAAGTTCCGTCCAAAACAAGGAAGGTTGCATTAAAATCGGGGCAAAAGATGGAAACCTTCCTCCTACTAGACACCTGGCATTTCGTACCACTCGCATGAGTGTGCATCTAGGACCAGCCCGACAGGTAGTAGCCGCACGTTCAGCTTTTCAGATGTTGAGGGGTGATGAGAGAGGTGGAGGCACAGCCATAATTGACCCTAGCAGTAATAGGACGGGTAGGAGCAGCAGAGGAGGAGGTGGAAATGATCATGGTAACGAAGATGATGATGAAGATAATATTAGTTACGATGATTTGGATTAAGGTAGTAGTTCTTTTCAACTTTAGAAGTATTAATTTTCATAGAATTACGATTGCAACTAGTGAGAAATACAATTTTAATCATGTGCCTAGGTTTTGTTGTATAATTTGTGACCTTGGTAGACATGTAATCCTTTAACTCTTGCTACCTGGTAATATTTGTTATGCATGTTGCCTTTTGTTGATGATTGCAAACAACCTAGGTAGTTTAGATGTTGAAATTTAATTTCCATGGCATTTAGACATTTCTTTACATTTGACTAAATGCACTTTAGCTAACATGCATGTGTTGTCCATTATTGCATTAGTAGCAACCTAGAGCAACATAGACTAATTATTAGTAGTTATAACGGTTTAGGGAGGAGCCAAATTCAGTGACCTCTCATCTTTTCACTCTTGCAACTAAATAAACTCGTCCACCATCACCAAAAATCAAGTAGAAGCAGTATAGAGAGATGCGAGTATGATTGCTGATGATGAGATTGACTCACATCACTTTTGCATAAAAGATTTCCTTGACGAGTGGTCTGTGGCACTCCCGAATGCATAAGTTTTATGCATACCCAGGAACGAAGTCCTGGGTGTAGTTAGGAATGGGCCTTGAGCATTTTTCCAAACACATAGTTTGGGCGGTCTTGAGAGTGGGTTCTTGAGCGTGCCAGAGCACATAGATCTAGGGTAGTGTAGGTTCACACTTAGAGGTAAGCTCTTAGCGTTCCCAAAAACATAGTTTGGGTGATCTCGAGAACGGGGTTCTCGAGCATGGCTGGGCACATAGACTCAGAGTAGTGTAGGAGCTGGTTCCTTTTGCCTCTCTTTGTTTCTTGGATTTTATTTGCCTGTGTATGATGCAATGAGGAGAATAGGAGGAAAGACCTAAATACTATCTTCCAGTTATTAAAAATGGATAACTTCTCTCCTAAAACCCGTGCTAAATTATAACAAAAAGTCACACTAACGAGAATGTACCAAATCACCTATTAGAAAATTTTTAACTATTATGAAAGAGAGCATTAAGAGTAACAATATCAAAATTCTGATCGAAGGCGTAACCCTTTAACATGAATTAATCGGACTAAGTCGATATCTTTATATGATGGAAAACCCCAACAAGAATGAACCTAATCTAATCATTAGACTAGAGTATGCCGCCAACGTTCAGGCCGAGGGCAACCAACAATCAGACAATCAAAGTGTATTACCTGGGAAGGGTCAGCCTGTGAGTCAGCCAGAGGTAGGAGATGGTCAGCCAGAGGTCAGAGGCGGTCAGCCCGAGGTCGGAGACACTGGTAATGTAGAGAACACGAATAGCCTCAGCAACTTAGAGGACATTCTCAAGTTCCCCCCAAGGAGTCCCATGAGAATCAAAGCTATTTTCTAGAGGCTTTATTGGCAAGAGTAGCAAACCTAGGGAAGCACCAACCAAATGCAGGAGTTAGTCTAAGACATCTCCTACAAACCCGTCCACCCAATATTTCCTGAGCAGTAGACCCATTAGAAACAAATGATTAGTTGTAGGAGGTGGAAAAGAAATAAAATACTATAGGTTGTTTAGATGAGAAGAAGGCACGCTATGCTTCTCACCAGTTGACGGGACCAGCCACAATCTGGTGGTTGAATTTTAAGTGGAACAGAGCCGCCAACCGTCCAATAACGTGGGAAGACTTTACTAAGAGTTTTAGTGCCTCCCACATTCCCCAAGGGAGAATGGAGATAAAAAAACCAAGAGTTTAGGGCCTTGGCCCAAGGGAGCAGGAAAATCACTAAATACTTGCACCTATTCAATGAACTATCACTATATGCCCTAGAAGATGTATTCACGGATGAGAGGAAGATGGACCGGTTCAAGGAGGGGATGAATCCATACATCCAGATGCATCTCTCTGATCGCAAAATCACAGAATTTGAATACTTAGTCAACTGATCCATCATATTGGAGAAGGAACACTCTGACGTAGGAGAGGAGAGGTAGAAGAAGGCAAGATATGACCAACACCCCACAACATTAGGCCGAGCACGTCCTCCCATACCACAACAACAAGTCAGTTATTAGCCACAGAGATTCATTCTAGGACACCACCATGGCTGGTAAGTCAGCCCCAGACCTCTACACAAAGTTAGTGTGCCAAGTGCGAAGGGAGGCATGACCTCTACACAAAGTCAGTGTGCCAAGTGTAAAGGGAGGCACTTTACCAAGGACCGCTTTTGTGGTATAAAAGGTTGTTACAACTGTGGGAAGGAAGGGCACATTAGTATCAACTGTCCTTATCCTATCAGAACCACGGGGCCACAAAGGTAGCAGAATGTTGCACTAAGGGCACTAGTCCCAACCCAGAACTCAGCTATAGGGTGTGGGCTAGAAGCACCTGAGAATGCTTCAATGAGAGCAGCAGGGCGAGGAAGCCCGGCCAGAGGGCAAGCCCGACTGACACATGTAGCATCTGAGCAGTTGAGGGAAGCCATCGATATTGTCACGGGTAAGTTAATCATCCCACTATCATTAGGCACTGTTATTTTTGACCCTAGAGTAACCCATTCATTTATTTCACAAACATTTGTAAAAGAGAATGGGTTAGTAAGTGAGTTGTTAGAGAAGTCGTTAGGAGTTCATACTCTAGCTGGAATTATAATAGTGACCTCCATTTTAACAAACCAACCCATCATCATCCAAGATACTAAATTTTCAGCTGACCTCCATGTGATAGGCCTAACCAACCTAGATGTGATATTAGGCATGGATTGGCTAGCCACAAATGGTGTGAAGATAGATTGCGAGCTCAAAAGTGCATCCATCAGAAAATCTGATGGCTCTAGGTTAATATATTTTGGAAGTAGAATGAAACTCTTGCAAACCAAGATGAGAGTAACTAGTTTTCAAGGAGTATAAGCAGTAGACATACCAGTGGTTCATGAATTTCTTGATGTATTTCCTAATGGGCTATCTAGCATGCCACCAAATCGAGAATTAGAATTTGCAGTTGAACTCATTCTGGGCACAACACACATTTCCAACAGACCATACAGAATGACGTCAAGGGAGCTAGTAGAGTTAAAAACCCAGTTAGATGAACTAGAGGCGAAGGGCTTTATTAAAGAGAGTGTGCCCCCATAGGGAGCCCCGGTATTGTTCACAAAAAAGAAGAATGGATGCCTAAGACTTTGCACTGACTACCGAGAAGTCACCACAAAGAACAAGTATCTTTTGCCTATAATAGATGATCTGTTTGATCAACTCAAGGGTGCTTGTGTATTTTCAAATATTGACTTAAGGTCAGGATACTACCAAATGAAAGTAGAGCCAGAAGATATCCCGAAGACCACATTTGTATCCTGTTATGGAAATCATGAATACACCATTGTTCCATTTGGGCTAACTAATGCACCAGCCATATTCATGAATTTAATGAACAAGCTCTTGATGAAATACCTGAATAAATTCATGGTTTTCTTCATCGATTTAATCCTGGTATATTCAAAGAGCAAGGAAGAACATAGCTAACAAGTCGATTTAATCATGAATAAAGCTATTGATGAAATATGCTAAATTTAGTTAATGTGAGTTTTGGTTAGACCAAGTCGCATTCCTTGAACATATAGTATTATGTAGAGGAATAGAAGTAGATCCCAGCAAGATTGAAGCTATTATGTCATGGAATCACCCCACCAATCCCATTGAAATCTAAAGTTTCTTGGGTTTGGCTGGATATTACCACAGGTTTGTACAAAGGTTTTCTCAAATATCCTAACTACTCGGTAAGTTGTTAAGGAAAGCCGAGAAATATAATTGGACAGAAGCCTACGAAGAGAGTTTCCAAAAGCTCAAATGTCTTCTGAACACCGCCCCTGTACTAGCCTTACGAGAGAGTGGTATTGAGTACATGGTATACTGCGATGCTTCAAGATTAGGATTGGGATGCGTTTAATGTAGAAGGATAGGGTGATAGCTTATGCTTCCAGCTAGTTAAGGCCCCATGAGGTGAATTACCCCACTCATGACTTGGAATTGAATGCTGTAGTATTCGCCTTGAAAATATGGAGACATTAGCTATACGGATCGAAGTGTATCCTATACAGTGTTTATAAAAGCCTCAAATATGTATTCACCCAGGGAGAATTGAATATGAGACAATGACAATGGCTAGAACTCATCAAATACTATGAACTAACCATCAATTACCACCCAGCAAAGGCCAACGTAGTAGTAGATGCACTCAGCAGAAGATCTCACTGTAAGCACTCTCAATCTCTGAGGATAACCCAAACCTATTGCAAGAAATAGCCAAGATGGAGATTAAATTCAGATCATCCATGACAGAAGCTACCATAGCCGCCATGCCCTTTCACCTGACTTTACTTGACCAGATAAAATAAA
Source organism: Dendrocalamus latiflorus (assembly GCA_017311315.1). NCBI lineage: Eukaryota > Viridiplantae > Streptophyta > Magnoliopsida > Poales > Poaceae > Dendrocalamus > Dendrocalamus latiflorus. The sequence continues at coordinate 15,620,997 of CM029633.1, read as the reverse complement.
ATCAATCAACAGACACATTTATAATTGAAGAAATAAGAAGAATAAAATTAGGACAGCTATCTGAATTTGAGCTAGATAAGGAGGGATCTTTATGCAATCACGGTAGAATCTGCGCACCTGATAATCCAGAAATCAAAGAAAGAATCCTCCGAGAAGCCCATGATGCCTTATACAAAATTCACCTAGGGAGCACAAAAATGTATAAGAACATCAAGGGAAATTTCTAGTGGATCAACATGAAAAGGGAGATTGCCCCATTTGTTAGCAGCTGTGACACCTGTCAGAGAGTTAAAGTAGAACACCAATCTATAGTAAAACTACTGCAACATCTAGAAAAGCTAGAATGCAAGTGGGAAAACATAAGCATGGATGTTATCACTAGTTTACCCATGACCCTAAAGGAAAAGGACTCTATTTGGGTAGTGTTAGACTAACTCACCAAATCAGCCCATTTCATCGCCACCATATAGACCTTGTCTATATCTAGAAAGAATAGTAGTGATGAGGATATAATAATCATCTAATTATTATGTCATTATATTACTCGAGCATACCCCTTATCGGTAAGAGAGAGATTTCACATGGATGCCGTAAGCTCTTCTATGACCACTCCTTAGTTGTAAGTCATTCTACGACTACTTAGTCATAAGTCATTCTATGACCACTTAGTCGTAAGCCATTCTACGACCACCTAGTTGTGATTTGTCCTATGACCACCTCGTAGTCGTGGACCTTCTTGCGACCAGTTTATCTCTAACTGGCTTGTCTATAATGACTTACTACATTGTGGGTTCATCTGACAAGGTGGTTAGAGTGTGCCTTATTCCTAATAATCGCATACAATCTCTCTCTAACAATAATTGTCGCACGACAAACGGGCCATCACATCTCTCTGACAAATAACTTTCGTCGGATGGTTATCTCCAAAAGTGTTGAGGGTCTTTTGGTAGGGACAACGGCCGTCGCTTCGCCAACTATATAAAGGTTGACATCGGAGAGAAGGGGGGATAGAACAGTTGAGATCAAAACACATCGAATCAAAGGATAGTGCAAATGGGTTGGCTTCTTTTCTATCGCTTTAAGTAATATAATAGATAGGTATAACTAGCCAAATCTCCACGCAACTGTGCGGCTAGATACTACTATACTTATACTTATTATACAATTCTGATGCTTATGATTGAAAATTTCTTATACAACTGTAACAACTCTTGTACATATATGATTAATTTGCATCGTAATAATCTGGACCCACAAAAAATCAACGGTGTAGATCTTTTTCTTTTTACTCTGACTAACGTAGAATTTCTAACCCTTGTGAGTGAACATCAGCGATGGCTTCTTTTTCTATCATTTCAATAATATAATAGATTGATGAAACCAATCTTGAAAGTTGAAAGGTAAACATATGTACAACTACATGAAGGCGAGCATTGACCTCGTGAAAGAAAGGGATGAGCATATGTAAACTAAATTTAATAACAAAAAACTAAGTGGCATGGCAGTACAGCTGAATTAGTAGTGTCGTAAGGCAAATAATAAAGCATACCGGAAAGTTTTCGACACTAAATTGATGTCATCTTTGGATATTTCTACCTTTTCAGCTTCTGCTATCTGATAAATCGCTTCATCCATTGTTGTCACAAGATACCGGCAATCATTATCATATAGTTTCGTGAAGCGATCAACTATGTCTTGTTCCCAGACATCATCAGGTAGGATTAACATGCTCCTTCCAACCAACGCGGTCTGAAGCAACAGACATCTTCAAGATCTTTGCGCATGTCCTCATTGCCAGTCATGGAACCAATCTGCACTAGGAATTTGCATATCTTCCTAATGAGGCGCTTATGGTAATCGCTCCTGCTTCCATTACATGCTGCTCTACTGCACCACCGCCCAAAACTAAGTTCAATTGCGCCATCTGTCGAGCGAGACACGACTTCCCAATACCAGATAGCCCGACAATCAGGACAGCTCGGTGGCCACCATCCTTCTCCAATAGCTCCCTAACACGGATGCACTTCTTCGACACTGGATAACCAAGCCACTACTTGAGTCTCACGAATGACAGTGTACTCTTAGCAGTAGATGCTATATATGACACTGCCGACACTCTCTGTAAGCTTCTGCAACTCCAGCCACCAGTTGAGATCATCTCTGATAAGCTGAACATACTTCATGAGTGGGTCTCCCACGCTGGTGACTGCGGTTCAAGAGACGGCAATAGGTTTTCTGGGTTAGCATCACCCTCAACATACCTAGCCAAGTTTCTTCTAGATAGCTTTGAGTGCTATCTCGGTTGTGAGTTATCTAGTGCCTTCGGTTGCATATTGATTAATATATCATATTGTGCTATACTCGTGTAGATTCATATATGTTCTTTTCAGTTGATTCACTAGTATTTGAAGAATTGACATGATGAATGGTGAGCTTATGATTGCTCGATGAGGACTAGGATATGTTTGAATAGTGTGACAATAATATGTTTGATTAGTATGACAATAATTGAGTTGTTCTAGCCATTGAATTATTATTGTCAGTGAGCTCTTCAGTCTTTGATTCATTACCACTACTATGGAACAAGTAACTAAATTTTTGATAAGTAGCTTGCCGCTTCTTAACTTCTGTTGTTAATTTTCAGCACTTGTTATCTCCTTTGGCTTTTTATCAAGTATCTTTTAGATACCTTGTCAATTAATTGTCTAGTAATTAGAACAGTTCCATATCTAGTTTATTTATGGTTTTACTGTCACACTATTAGTAAATTAAAGCCTTTGTGAGTTGTGACGAGGTGACGTTGTTCTAATACAAGTGCAGCCAACATTTGAGATTGAGAGCAATAAAACTTAAATGTCAATTTGAGCAATATGTTAATTAAGTATTGTCAATCACTTGCTCTGGTTGATATGATTTTGATTATATATGCCTTGAGATTAGATTGTTATCGTGCGATAATTTTACTCATGCTCTTGTCATTATTCTTTACTCAATCATATATTTCATATAATTATCAATTCTAGTGTTATGGATAAATTATCCCTAAAACGTACTGTTTACAACAAAAGCTACGGTGCAGAACCTACAGTATCTTCGCTGCAATATTTTCATCACAGTACTGTATAGTTTTTTTTGGTACGAGATATTTCCATTGTGAACGGAAATAACGTTCCACAGTATTGTACAGTTGCTACAGTATTTTACAGCTCTCTCGCTGTTCGCCGCTGTTCCGCACTGTGCGCCTCTCACTTACCTCCTCCGTCTCGTCGCCTTTCTGGTTTCTGCGGTTCATGCATCCACTACACGCTGCTCCTCCGCGAGCTCGACTTCCCACCCCAGCCAGGCCGGCCGTGCGTACCAGCACAGCCACGCCGCCGGGCCGACGCTTCCTCCGTGTCGGCGGCGCACGAGAGATTTTATCTGCGCCGACGCGGCCAGTGAACCCGCACCGCACGGCCGCCTGCGCTGTTGGTTTCAACTACTGCCGTCTGGGCTGCCGATGGGTCCGGCCGCGCGCTGACGGGTGGACTGGGCTTGGGCGCTTCGTCTAACTGTCTTTTGGTGTTCTTTTGACTGACTGAGCTCAGTGCCATTGGCACAGGGCTCCAACCACGGGAAAGGGACTCACTGAGTTCCCTCCTTTCTATTGTATACCGGTGACATAATTAAATTTGTGTAACGTGTGAATGAGATGGTGACTTGTGACAAAAGTACTGTAGCAGATATTTTAAAAATATGTTCCGTACGACTGGTACTGTACCAAAAAGTACAAATATTATTTTTTTGTATAGGCTACAGTACTGCTACAGTGCATTGTTGCAATGTTCTTACCGTGTGTCGCCACCTCATTCGCGCGTTACACAAACTTGATTGTGTCACCAGTATATAATAGAAATTTTCGTGTACGAGAGAGGGCTACACACATGATAGCATCTGAGGAAGGAAAATTTCTATTGTATACCGATGACACAATCAAGTTTGTGTAACGCGCGAACGAGGTGGCGACACGCGGTAAGAACACTGTAGCCCGTACAAAAAAAATAATATTTGTACTTCTTGGTACAGTACCAGTCGTACGGAAAAATATTTTTAAAATATATGCTATAGTACTTTTACCATATGTCATCATCTCATTCACACGTTACACAAACTTGATTATATCACCGGAATACAATAGAAATTTCAGATTGGATCTGGATATGAGCACTGTGGGGGTGGGGGTGGGGAATATTACGTTAAAAGTATCGGAATAGTATAGGGAATTATTTTCTTTTTTTGAATAATCATTAAATCAGGATATGTATCGGCGCGTATCGGGGTAGTATCCGTATCCGTTACAGTATCTGATACTAGTACGTGACTTTTATGAAGTATCCGTACAATATATATAGACGACGACGACGACACAGCGAATCGAAGAAGAAGATTTCGTTGGTTTCACAAGTATTCGTTGCCTCTTTCGCCCCAGCTCAAAGGCCTGGATGCACGTACAAGGCTTCGAAATTCCATCATACCTCCTGTACATTTCTAGCTCGGAGCTTCGGCCACTGTAAAAAAAACGATCCGTTCGTACGCGCAGCCAGTAGTACCCTAGTTCGCTCCCCCCAACCAAAAGCCCGCCCATATCCATCATCTTGAAAATCGGTGCGACGTGCTCGCAAGTGAAGGAGCTAGCGCAAATAAAAGGAGACGACGCGAACACGACAGCGCCTCCAAAGACAGCGCAGCAACGAGCTCGGTAGTGCCGGCCGCCTTTGGTTCGGCCCCAGGCAGGATAACCATGCCCTCCCATGATAAAAGGCAAGGCAAAGAGAGCGGCCGGGAAAGAAGTTGGCAGAGGCTTAAAAGAAAGAAAGCGGCGGGCAGCCAAAGCTGAGGCGGCCATGTATAAAGCTCGGAAAGGGCGAGGCGATCGAAGAAGGAATCTCGCCGAGCGCCGAGAGCCAATCCGCTGCCAGCGCCGCCGTGGAGGGTTGGTCGGAGGGAAGAGGAAGCTAGAACTCAACAGTGCCAACACATGCATGATGATGCATCGAGGGGGCACCGCTTTTGACCGAGATATCTCTTATCTCTCCATCACATTCTCCTCATTTGGGCGGCACATGCAGATGCATGCTCCAAAAGAGTTAAAAGACAACAAGAGCATCCAATGCACATGACGCACTTGAGAGTGTGAGGCTGAATTCATCTCTAACGTACCTATCATCCATTGGGTCCTGTGCTGGCTTTCATTTTTCACCGCGAGGTATCTGGTGTTTACGTGTTCTGCACGTGCTGCCGCGCGGTCTTGTAAAAGAAAAAAAAAACAAGCGCTGCTACATACATGTGGCAGCACGAATTGGCGCGGGGACAGGTTGAAGTTTCGCCGCGCCGCGCAAGTGGATTGCACGTGCATCAGTGCATGGGTACTAGCTAGATTTCGTTTGAGTTGCTTGGATGTTATCAGAGCTAAGTACAAGCGTTAGATTGCGCTAGTTTCAGGGTTTTCAAATATATTCTGGCTGGTAATTTTGTACTTTTGTTTCGCATTATGCAGTTCTGGCTAGCCAAACTTCTCTTAAGACATTGCTTCTTTTTTGTTCTTGCTGTATACCGGTTCAAGGCTTGTTCTTTCACATATGAACGTGCCAACATATTACACATCTTTTCTCCGAACAAAATGAACATGGATGGACATGCGCTCGGCAGAGATACACAGTCATATCATATAATTGAAAGACATAAGACGCATATATCAATCATCACATAAAAACCTTATTGAAAAGGAGAAACGGCCAGGAACATTAAGAAGCAACAGTACTAGTTAATACTTCTCAAGCAAGCGTTTTGGGTTACATGACTCGAAAAGCAAACATGCCGAAAGGAACGGAAATGAAACGGGAAACATAGATCATCAGAGTACGGTCCCAAATGGGACGAACGAGAACCAAACCTAAAACGGGAAGAAACAAAACTAGTAATAGCATTGGGGATTTCTTTTGCATTCTACTTTCATCTTATGTGGGGGACTCTTGCTGCTGCTGCTCGCCGTCGTTGCAAACCTCATGAGATCGATCAGCTCCCTACACCTCAGTGCCTGCAAATGCATAACACGCATACAGCATACTCAGATCATGAATCAGACAAGAAAGAAGGGAAGATTTGATAATTTACAAGTAATTTTCGTATGTCGTTGCGCTACCGGAGTCCCGTGGTGCATTGCACCTGAAGCATTCCATCCTGCTGGCGAAGTTGTGCTCGTTGCATCCAGACCTGTGGGCATACAGAGATGACAAACAGCGTTAACGGGAAGTGAAATTCATGCCACATCAAAACTGGACATGCAAGGAACAGGCTGCTACAGTTGAACACGAAGCTAAAAATGACAGCGTCGACACATGGAGAAACCTTGCATAGACGCGGTACTGTATACACCAAATGAGTCATATGATTACCCTTTTGGCGCGACATCCACATCTAGTTACTTATTTATAAAAAGTGTAAAACGGCAGCCAGTTCAGTGACACAAATATGGGAAAATATACAAGCTATTCTGGTATTCTGATGCATGCAGGCACACAGGGCAACTAGCTTTCTCATGCATGCAGACAGACAGCGTAACCAGCTGATTATTGTCTTGCTCCGGTGATCCACCCCTTCTTTTCTTGATAAAGCCCGGAAACATGGAGAAATGGCAGACAGAAGATACAGGCGTACACAAGGCCACAGCTACCACTAAATTAACCATGCAAAGTATCTGTACCATGTACGGTTTGTTCAAAAACAAGGTCTGGGCCGGAAAAATTACAGTATATTATGTCTGCGAATAGTTCGTTTGTAAGCTACATTAACGTACCCAAAAGAAAGGACAGTGTTTAAGTAACACGCACCTGGTGCAAATCCAGTCGCCAGACTTCCAACCAGGGCGGCTGGCACGGCCAGTACCACCACCGCTGCCGAAGCCAAAGCCCCGGGTGCGTGACATGTCACCATCAAAACCACCAGCACCACTGTTGACAACAGCTTCCTCCTTGAAGGAAGCACACTTGAAGCAGCTGGAGCGGCTGGCGAAGTTGTGTGCGCCGCAGGAGCAGTACCAGTCGCCTGGGCGGACGTCAGAGCCAGCACCAAAGCCACCGCCAAAGGAGGAACCACCACGGCCACCGAAGTTGGCGTAGTCACCTCCACCACTGCCACGATCAGCGGCACCACGAGGCTCACCGCAGCGCTGGCATAGGTCCCGGCGGCTGAAGTTGAGGTGCTGGCACGCCCTGCAGTTCCAGTCTCCTGGCTTCCTGTTCATCTTGCCTGTAGAATATGCATCATCAAAACAATGCCAAATGGACACATGTAGTCAAATAAGGTGGTAACGATCAAAATGAGAGCAAGAACAACAACACACACAACCCAACTTTCATCAACATCGCAGTCAAGAAAAAGAATTTAACCAACAGCATGTTTATGAAATAACACACTAATAGAAAGCTAAATTACCTAAAAAATGCTCGGCTGTTGTGTTGATGAGCTCTAAGGTGATAAGTGTTGTGAAGTGAAATGGTGATGCAGCAAGGTGCGTATGTGCAGGGGTATTTATAGTGCGTTTGGAGGGGATGCTGAAACAGAGGGTCTGCTATCTTTGTGCCTTTGATTCTTGGTGCCCTTTGGCCCGCGAAGAACAAGGGAATCACGTAAAACTAGAAAGAAGAGGCGAGTTAAAGAAAAGAAGAGAAAGCCATTAAAGGGCAAAAGAATTATGGGGAGTTTGAATGCTTCCTTTACCCTGCATCTCTGCCTGCCTTGGCAACATCTTTTGAGACATGGGGTGGAGGGATGTGCATTTGTGCGCATTCTTGTGCTTAGGAAATTTAACATCCATTAGTTTTTGTTATAGTGATTACAGATTAGAATATTTTTATCAGAAATGCATCCAGAATCAAAGTTGGCAAGAGTTGCATGGAATTTCAGGACAAGATCAGCATATCATTCAAACAAAAAAATGCTAATAAGTGTTCTCCAGTATTTTCAGGGCACACTGAGTCAACAATCAGAATTTTTAGAATAATGTTAAAATATCAGAAATGAAGGGGGCATGTAAATCAAGAATGGAAATTTCTACAAAATCATCTGTGCTTAAGTAGATCCAACTCTTTTTGTTCTTTTAAGTACAACTTGAGTCAAAAGCTATTCGTCTCATAAGAGAACAGTTCCACAAAACTGCTGCAACTGACATTTCACAAACTTCCACATGAAAAGGATTGTACATCTTCAGGCCAAGTAATAGATGTACCGATTCACAGCGTTGGATCATACTTAATAGGAACCAATAATGTTGCAATTGACACACTCGGTTTCAGGAGGGAAAAGGACTTCAAATTAGGTTCTGCATTATTGTGCTTAGGAGAAAATAGCAAATATCTTGGGTGGAACATGTATCATGTGTGGTTCAACATTTAATTTTCTGTAAGCGTGCCTGAATTGAGAATCGGTGCCACATGCTAAAAAAGGCAGCATTATATAATTTGAGTATTTAACTGACATTTCAGGCTTTGATAAGAAAGAAATGAACAATTTCAGGCTCAGAAATACAGGCCATGCTTGAGGTTTTGATTCGATTGTATGTGGTTCGAATGTTTCACTCTTCGAGGATAATTGAGACAAGAATCGGGACCAGTCTGTGTAATAAATAGTCAAGACTGACATTTCAGGAGCTTTCTGGGCAGCGAATGTGTAGTTTCACATCAAGAAGAGATACAGATTTGGCTAGACATGGAGTTGAGGATGGCTACTGTTAACTGCTGCGTGACAGAATTCTGACATACCAATTTTCCCAGGGCCAACGTGTCACCCTCTTCTTTAATTGATTCTAAAACCACAAACCATATCTATAATAAAAGGGTGTAAAATCCAATTAAATACGACTAATAATGCGGTTCTAAAAAAATGGGCCTAATAATGCAGAATATCACAGAGTTGAGCAATTGTGGCACCGATGCTCCAGTGCTATCCACACACGTGTGCTGGAATACTGCATGTACAGGACCAATTCAAGCATTATAGCAAACATATGGAAAGAAGAGAAGCAAAACCTAAAACAAGCAATTATTTGATCCTAAAGAAAATGAGCATAGATCCAAATGAATAAATCTATGAGGTGTCAAAAGAAAAGTTCTATGAGGTGTCGAGAAGCACTTATTTGATCCTAAAGAAAATGAGCATAGATCCAAATGAATAAGTCTATGAGGTGTCAAAAGAAAAGGTCATGAGGTGTCAAAAGAAGAGGTCTATGAGGTGTCGAGAATGGTGGTTATCATTCTGAACTTATGCTATATTTATTGCTATATAACTAGATTCTTGCAACTAAAAAAGGCTATTCCCATCCCTCATATTCGACGCTTTGCCTTCTTTTACTAACAATAATTGAAAAAAGTCCATAGCATCCATTCCAACCAACCATCACATCGGCTCAAGGCTATATCTATTTCTGTCAAGCAATCTCCACCAAGCCGATAACCATCTCATTCTTCAGTATAACTTCAAACAAGTTTTCTTAAACTGGATTTTTTTCCTTCAATACTGATAAGTGATAACAATTTAGAAGTCTTTTTGATGTAAACATAATTAACTGGCTAATTTTTTTTATTGCTATTCACTAAGATGGCAGAAAGAAATCACAGAATCTAGATGAAAAACTTAGATAGATATCACACGAAGCTCCTATGAAGTGCCTTTTTTTCATGTATTACAAATGGACTAGATAAAATTTCGGATAAGAAGGAACAAGCATGGCTGTGGTGACCATATAGCGGCACGTGAATATTCGAGATGCACGGAGAGAAGGGAGCATAAAGCTTTCTTCAACTTACAGACAATGTAAACATCTACATGGCAATGACATGATGTGCAAGTGACAAAGCAAAACCAGCCCTAGTGAAATCTAACAAATGAGAAACTTGTTTTCTTTAGAGAGAAGACCTCCCAGTGGAGAAGATTTATGACGAGAGTGGGAATCATTAATATAGTTCATATAATAATAGAGTTACGTGCTTGAGGTTGAACAAATAAGAGGTTGAGAAACAAGTACTTGTTACACTAACTCAGTCAATAATATGAGCTTAATTTTCTGGGAACATCCTCAGAACCTTTCAGGAATTCAAGCACCTCCTTGGGCCCCTTGTGTTTCCTCACTTATCAACAATACGTGGCTACTGTAACACACCTTTATCCATGCGTACTAAAATTTTGCCTAATCTAAATGCAAAAGCATACTGACATATGTTATATCACTAGACAATATCACGATAGTGATAGGAGATAAGTGAAAGAAAAGGGATGACTTCAAATCAAGACAGAGAATAGATTGCTGAGCTGTAAGTGTTGAGCACTAAGCTTTATCTTTTTCGTTAGAAGAGCAAACATTGAGAGGGAATTTTTGAATACAGAGAAAGATGGCATCATCTTATAATTAACCCTCCATGCACACACCAAGATGAAAATGATTCATGGCAGAAAGCAAAGGGAGAGGGGCTGATGCATAACTGGTGAGAATGCATGAATTTCAATAAAGATAGGGCGAAATCAAGAGCATAGTAGTCTTCAAGGGTGGCGTTGACCACCCTCTTTAGAATTCTTTTCACCTTCCTTTTGTTTTCAGTTGTGTTTTGCATCTCCTGTGTAGTTTCCCTTACCCCTTTACTTGCGCTCATCCTTGAGGCTTTACATCAGTGGATTTACTTTTGCTTTTTATCTATCTATTTTCTTTCTCTTATGTCACTGTACTATACTTACTAGTACTAGTGGTGGTAGTAGATGCTAGGATGGGAGATATAGGTTTCAAAACCATAGGATGATATGCCTTCTCTTCCATTCCATTCTCTTGGGTGAAGTGAAAGCAGCAGCAGATACAAATCATGGAGTCGTTGGGAAAAAAACTGAGGGGCCAAAAGCTAGCTTGGATTCTCACCTAGGGAAGTGCTTCCATGCATGACCATGACCAAACTCCAAAGGAAGTGATCACTTGATAGCCCCTAACATGCTTTGATTCTCTGCTTTTGCACATCCAAGAAAAACCGCTCAGGCTTTTACCTTTTGTGTTAACAAGCGTACTAAAACTAGAGTGAAGACTGCTAATAGAACACGGACAATCTTCAGCTTTAGTCCTACTAAGTGTTTGTTTGACTGGTGGGACCAACAAAAGGACTAAGCTTCAAAATACCTGGATTTTAGATGCAAAGGTACTAGGTATAAAGCATAAAGTATCAAGTGGAAACTGAACCTCCATACCTCTATGACTATTTGTAGAAGGGTATGAATTTAAATTTTGATAGATATCCAATTATGTATGCATTTAAGCATGTGTAGATACTAAATGGGTCTTAGGATAAATGTATTTCAACAGTTAAAATACACTATGACAACCTGTTATGTTTATGATGAGAGCATACACGTCTTTTAAATGTAAAGTTTGTTGTAGGTGTGAAAACCGAACACAAGTTGGGGGGCGGACGTCGGCCGTGTTACGGGTCGACATCCATGAGAACAAAAGTGACACGAGAATTTATACAGGTTCAAAGGGGTCCGAGAAGACCGCCCTACTCCTGTCGGTGGCCTTAGGGGGTGGGGTTTCGAGGGTTCCTCCCAGTGCACACTAGTTTGAATGTCTTCCTGTATTCCTTGTGAGCTTGAGTTACAAATGAGAGATGCATAAGGTATTTATAGACTCTTGAACCTATACAAATGAATACCCCTTAGGGGATAGCTACACTATAAGTACAAGTGAGGGCTATAATCGTCCTTTGCGAGCGTAATTGCATTTCTTGGTCTATAGATAGGCGCCTTCTGTAGAACAGGTGCCATCAGAGAGGGATAAATTATTCTTCCAACACTAGCCCCCTTGCCCCTTGGCGTTAAGAAGGAATGCCTAGAGGGGTAATTTCAAATTGTTCTGCTTTGCCATGTCCAAGTTGATGTTTTGATGGCCTTGAAGATCTTGACCATAGATGTGTCCAAGATTAGACTCTTAAGTTATATCAAGAATTAACTTACCCCTTGCTGCTGGGTCGAACATGACTTGTCTTGCGAAGTGTTTTCAGGGCAAGATAAACGAGCCGCGTACTCTAGCACCTTCCCTTTTGGGATTATCAAGATGACCCCTGCAGCCCCCCTCCCACCAAACGCTTGGAGCCATCGAAGTATGGTGTCCAATGCTTGCTAGGAATGCTTAGGCCACTTGCTGGTGCTTCTTGGTTGGTTGAGGGTGTAGCCCACTTAGCCATGAAGTCGGCGAGGTCCTGCGATTTGATAGAGGTCCTCCCCCACAAGCTTGAGGGAGAAAGGTACCAGCTCTATGTCCCATTTTGTTATTCTTCCCATAGCCTCTTTGTCCCCATTACCTTGTTGAGAGGATAACTTGATGGGACGGTGATAGCATGCCCCAGGAAGTAGTGACGGAGCTTTCTTGAAGCCATAAGCAAGACACAGAATATTTTCTCTATCTCTGTGTATCTTGTCTTGCGCCCGCAAGGACCTTGCTAACATAATATATTGGATGTTGAACTCTGTCCTTTTCCTTAACCAGGACGATGCTCACTGCAATAGGGTTGCAGCGAGGTATAGAAGAAGTGTGTCTCCAAGTCTTAGACTTGCGAGGAATGGAGGGGCTACCAGGTAAGCTTTCAAGTCTTCAAAGGCCTTCTGGGCTTCGGGAGTCCATAGGAAGCCTTCCAAGTCTACAGAGCACCTTGAAGAAGGGGAGACCCTTTTCTGCTGATCACAACACAAAAGGCTCGAGCACGGCCATGCGTCTCATGAGGCGCTAGACATCCTTCGTGGACCGAGGTGGTTCTATGTCCAAGATTGCATGAATTTTCTTGGGGTTTGCCTCGATACCCCTTTGTGACACCAAGAATCCTAGGAGCTTCCCCTCTTTAACACCTAAGGTGCATTTTTCAAGGTTCAGTTTGACGCCGAATTTGCGGAGGTTGGCAAATGTCTCAGAGATCTTCAATATGTGATGAGACCAAAATGCTCTTACAACAACGTCGTCAACATAAACCTCCACATTGCGGTGATCTCTGAGGACGAGGCAGACGAGACGCTAAAAAGTGTCTCCAGCATTCTTCAACCCAAAAGGCATGCGTAGATAGTAGAATGTGCCCACAGGGGTGATGAAGCTGGTTTTCTTCTCGTCCTCCTTCGCCATTTCGACTTGATGATAACCCGAATATGTGTCTAAGAAACTCATCAACTCACACCCAGTGGAGTCAACGAGTTGGTCGATGTGCGAGAGAGGGTAATTGTCCTTTGGGCATGCCTTGTTAAGGTCAGTGAAGTCAATGCACATGCACCACTTGCCGTTGGACTTCTTAACCAAAGTAGGGTTGGTCAACCATTCTGGATGTCAAACCTCGCGAAGGAGGCCGGCCTTCATGAGCTTGTAAATTTCATCTTTTATGGCCTAGCATCATTCTGAGGATATTTTTTTTGGAGTTTTTGCTTCATTGGAGGGCACTCGGGTCTCACCACGAGGTGATGCTACATCACCCCACAGGGGATGCCAGTCATGTTTGACGGTGTCTATGCAAACATGTCAGCATTGGACTTCAAGAACTATGAGCTTCTCCATTCTCTCTGGGAGATCGACCCCGATTCTGACGGATCGTGGGTTGTTCGGGCAGAAGAGTTGCACTTCTTTTAATTTCCCCTCGAACGAGGCTTGAGATAGAACTTTGCCAGAGAAAGCACATCCTTGTCGTGCCCTGGTGGAAGAGGTGAGGGCATACCTTGTTGTGACTCTTTAAGTTCGAGGAAGTTGATGTCGCCGGAGTTGGTTGCCGCTTTGTGGTATAGGCGGCGAGCCAAGTCTTGATCACCCTTCACGGAGATGACCCCGCAGGGGCCTGGTATCTTTAAGCACAGGTAGTTTTGATGAACTGCTGCACAGGAGCGGTTGAGAGTTGCCCGCACAATTATAGCATTGAATGGGGACTCGATGTCAACAACATCGAATCTGATGGCTTTTGTGTGATAATTCTCCTGTTTCAAACGTCATAAAGAGTTTGATCCTCTGAAAGGGTTGAATAGATTTTCCTAGTATGAATCCATTGAGGGGCAATCGGATGGTAATAGAATACCATGATGATAGCCCCCTATGACTCACACAGCTCTTTGAGCGCATGCAGGTAGAGTATATCTGCAGAGCTTCCTCCGTCGACGAGGATGCGGGAGACTTCACAATTAGATATTGTGGCAGTTACCAAGAGGGCGTCAAGCCTTTTGTATCCTCAGCTGTGAAGCTAAGGGGAATGCTTGCCTAGGGGTGCTTTGAGAGGTCACCCCTACGACGTTGACCTCTCAAGTGTACTACTTCTGCTGGCGCTTTGACCTATACCCAAAGGGCGAGCCCCCCATTATGATGTTTACTTGTCTTTGTGGTGCTTGGAAGGGGAGCTCTTGCTCAGCATCTTGCAGGTGCCCCCCAAGGGTAGATCAACAGGGCCTGTGCCAGGGGTGGTGGGATTGCTTGAATGGGCATCACCTCTGCAGCTGTGGGATGCGATGGAGACACTCGATGTGGCTCGGGGTCACGTTTGAGGAGTTTCACTACCTCAACGGCGCACTGGCAGCACTCATTTGTATCATGCACGTTCATTTTGTGGTAAGCACACCCGCGCCCATCTCCTTGATTAGAGTTGTTCCTCCTCTCCTTGCGGCCTTCATCGGGGTGCCCCTTCTAGTGGGCTTTAGGCCTTGACTCCTTTTTGGATCCTCTGGCAAAATTGCTCCTACGTTCCCACGAAGGGGTGTCGGTCACGACGAGGACTTTGGAAAGATGTACCCCCGCTGGAGTGATCCTTCCCTGCGGTCCTTGTTCTTCTTCCCAAAGGAGCTTTTTGACTTCTCGGGGGAGTCGCCTCCATCTTGCGGGAGAGACCCCTTTTTGGCCAAGTCGTCTTCTTCTCCTTGGGCGTATTTCTCTATGACCTCGAAGAAATCATGGGTCGTTATCAGGGGATCTCTTCCCAGCTCGCGGTTGAGCTCCCTTGGGAGTAGCCCCTCTTTGCATGCATTGATAACAATGGAGTCCAGGGCGTCTGCCACTTGGCTTCGCACTTTGGAAAAGGGCTTGAGGAATTTCCTCGTGGATTCACCCTGCTGCTTGATGGTAAAGAGTTGATTGGGGAGCATGAGGCGCTTATTGCTTCCTTGTAAGTTCACGCTGAACTCTTCCCGCAGCTGGTCCTAAGAGTAGATAGAGCCTTTTCTGGTTGAAGAAGGGTGGTGATCACGCAGTGCAACGATGGCGGTGTCGGGGCTCCCCTGAGCTAGAAGAGCTAGATGCCCAGTGATGGTGGCGATAGTGCCCGCGCACTGGCAAGTTAGAGCACCCGCGCCGACCTGTGGTTTGGTTTAGCCTGGAGATTAGGGACTCAACCTCCAATTCTTCGTGGCGGTCGCAACCATGCCCATCAGCGGATCCGGCTGGTGGCATAGGGACACTCCTAGTGCTTGCTGAGTAAAGGCTCTTCTGACCACCTTGGCCATAGTCCTCTCGATGTGAATCCCTTCGACTCATTGAGTGCGCTTAGGTTGCAACGAGCAGGATAGCTGTTCGCCTGAAGGTGCTGAAGGGACTTTTCCATATATAAAAGGGGCAATACACAACTTATGATATAAAAGGTGGACTTTGATAAAAAAATTCCATGAAACACACTTTGGAGTATCTTATAATCATTATTAGAGTATGCTTAAATAGATAGAGGTATAACACTATTAAAGGAGTATATTTGAAGTGGGAGTACGTACTCCCAAGAATAGAACCATTTTCCTATATGTATGTATGTATATACGGTTGCGCTAATCAGCGTGTGCACACATACTACGCGTGGGTCGCTGGCTGCGCGCATAAGCATTCTGGTGCGTTTCATGTTTGATGATAATTTTATGTGCATGAGATAGTAAGTTTGACATCTGTAAGTCAATAGATAATAACTTTATATTCAGGAGATAGTAACTTGATGAATTATCGAAGATAACTTTATGTTCGGGAGATAGTAACTTGATTTGCATGCATGCAGCATGAGAGAAGAGAATAAATGCACTTGACTTATGATTGTTTATCTTATTTACAAGCTAAAAAAAATACAATAACACTTTCATCAAAAATTTAATCTACGATCTGTTTGCAGTGTTGTGTTCGAAATTACAAGCTTAACAAAACAAGATCTATATTGAATATATTTTGACACTACGAAATTCATTTAATCTAAAGTTACTATCGTGTATGAGTGAAGTTATTATTAAATACATGTAGTTACTGTTAATTTTATAGTGTTATAATGGACAGTAACTCTATATGTGTTTGGCAGTAACTTTACTCGTACGAGTTATTTGCTATTGACATGCATGTTTCTCTCTCATCTTAATGCATACATGTTGATAGTAATTTTACTCACACATGGCAATAATTTCATGAATTACGGATAACTGTAACTTCATGAATTACATATGATAATTTGATGTACATACGATAATAACTTTACCATAATTAACAAACGCTAGTAACTGTCCTTGGGGTGGGATGGTAGAGCGGCTGACTGGTTGGGTCGGTCAGGGACGCACGCTTATTCTATGCGTAGCCACTAATTAGTAATTATACACACACACGAAACCTTTTCCATACTCTCAAGATTATATACTCTCACTTGTAATATACCACTTAAACGGATATTTTATACTTCTTTATCACTTTTGGTATATTTAAATACAAATTCTAAGATACTCCAATGCGACTTAGTTGAAAATTTTTCATTGTAGTCCTTTATTTTTGCTATATACCTTTTCCATGTATAAAAGAGTACACACACAAATTATGCTATAAAAAATAGACTTCAATGAAAGTAACTCAGTTTGTAGTATCTCATAATCATTATTAGAGTATACTCAAAAAGATATAACAACACCATTAAAGGGGGTATATTAGAAGTGAGAGTACGTACTTCCAGGAGTATAGAAATATATATATATATATATATATATATATATATATATATATATATATATATATATATATATATATATATATATATATATATATATATATATATATATATATATATATATATATATATATATATATATATGACGCTAAAATGAGACACTATGGTGTCTGAGCAGTGAGCACCAAGTCTCTTTGTCTTTGGATTGCTTTTACATGCGTGCAAATGCAATGATATATAATATATGTCTCAATCATGGATGGAAAGTCTCAAGTATGGAGCCTGGGCACCGTGGTGTGTGTGTGTATAATGAACAGGATACATCTCAAAACATTTCATGCCATGCAGTACCTACCAGATTGGAGCTCACATACTAGTCAAACAGTCATAAACAATCCTATTCTGCCTCAAGGCATAAAAATTTCAATTAAGACCCCACTTAAGCAAACATTGGTTTAAGACTTCTTTTGTTCCTAGAAAATGAATCATTAGTTGCACTTCAATGTAATATCTTGGTCCATAGGATTCCAAAGACGGTGATTCCATTTCGCAGAGCACACCTCTTTCTAGTTGCTCATGTACACCCTCACTGACATGCAAGTCCAAGCAGTGCACAGCACTGGTAGTCGTCCGGTATGGTTCACTTTTGAGCGGCCTGCACCCTGACCCACATAACAATGAGTCGGCACACGGATGAGCCACAATGAGGGCACTCTACCTAAGACAAAGAGCAATATTATAGTACATGAACTTTAATTATATTGCTACAGTTTTGATGCACACGCCATGAGTACAACAGATTCCATGGCATGTGTGGTGTGTTGATAAGCACACTTGCACTCCAGTAGTTTCTTGATGACGTAATCGGGCATCGACAAGGGGTGAAAGTTAGCCAGCCAGTTTGGCTGACCAGCTTTCTTGTATAGACCCGATGCGGTGCATTGCATTGCATCACGGAGTTGCGCTAAAGATCAAGCATTTCACTTTAAGGTTGGCCCGTTGGGGACATCAAAGCATATGCACTAGATAGTTTTTATCAAGTAGATAACGCCAGAATAGTGCACAGCATGATTGCACAGCACAACTCACGTAGTGTAGGACTTCATATCTTAGGAGCCAAACAGATAACCGTCCAAAATCAAACCAGCCAAGCTACCAAAGCTCAAAACCTAAAAATTTCAGAGCAGACCACAACCCGTAAAGCCCACAACTGTCACTGAAGGGTGGGTCAAGAATTTTTTTTTCAAAAAAAAAAAAACTCAAAAGAAACTGCGTAGTGCGTATATTTGATTTGGAGAGCACGAGGACTTGAAATATGACCTCAACTACTACAGTCTTGCCCTATAACTCGGCTACGTGAGTGTAATTGCTATTCGTCAAGAATGACAGATTTTCCTTGCAACCAAAAACGTCAAACAGAAATCCTCAAATCCCCTATATACCAGAAGATTGTGCATTGTGGCGACGACGATTGCAGCAAAAACTAGCACCACCACTCTGCCCCACGACCCGTGCCGGCAAAAGACCCAACCCCCCACCCGAATCAGTACCGCAGCTGTCGACCGATCAGCAGCGGCACGAATCTCGAGGGCGGGCGCCATCAAACCCTGCCCAAACCCTACGGCGCGAACGAAGCGCCTAGCAAAATTGACATAGCGATAGGGAGAGGCCAAAAATCGCACCGCAATGTATAGCCTAGTTCCGATTTCTCGATCGAATCTCGTTTCTACCGATCGATCCATCACCACGGAACAGAAACAAACAACAGACACAGAGCATCGAATCCAAAACAGGGGAGCAAACCGAACCAAGCATGATCTGATCACACGAACAACGGAGCGACAACGCAAGGGAGCGGCGACGCGTACCTGGTCTCGGATTCTCCCCGAGTCCTCGCTCCTGCGCCGGCGGCTGGGAGGCGACGGGGACGCGATCCGAAGCGAAGGGAGCAGAACAATCTCGTCAGGGGGATCGAGGAGGCGAGAGGAATTAGACGAAAGGAGAGAAGATTTAAGGAGAGATTAAAACCTACCTCTTCTTATCTCGCGTTTTTTTTGGGGAGGGGTTTGTGTGAGAATTCGCTTCGATGGATCGGGGAGGGAGGGACGGACGGCACCGACGTCGAGGCGGGTCAGAGGGAAGCTCCCGGGCCCACGTGTCATGGCTCGCAGGCGGGACGTGCCTTTCGTGGAGGCCAAGTGTCCAGCCGGTGACGTGATTTGCGCCTCGCTGACAGGTGGGCCGGTGTTTAGGCCCTCCTAGATGCCTGGCACACGTGTTTGGGCACGAGGATCCGGAGGGTCTCGTTATCTCGGCCGTCCGTCGGATGACCCACCGTCGGGGGATCGGCTCAGGTGCTGTGCCCCTGGCACTTAGCGCAGCGTAGGGTGCCTTAGCACCAGTCACGTGTCCTTCAATATTAAAAAAATTCCGAAAATTCAAAAAATCACTTTAAAAAATCTGAAAAATTGTAAAAAATACTTTTTAAGTATAAAAGTATTTTTTAAGTACTTAAATTTTTTGATTTATACTCACCCGCCACATATCCCCCAATATTGAAAAAAATTCCGAAAAATTCAAAAAAATACTTTAAAAAATCCAAAAAATTGTAAAAAGTACTTTTTAAGTGTAAAAAGTACTTTTTAAGTACTTAATTTTTTTGATTTATACCTTTAATACAAGTATTTTTTTAAGTACTTAAAAGTATTTTCCGAAATTTTTTTCGGATTTTTAAAGTATTTTTTTTTTGAAATTTTCGAATTTTTTTTGAATATTGAGGGACATGTGCCGGGTGCTAAGCATCTTTGCACCGCGCTAAGTGCAGGGCACAGAACCTGAGCCGATTCCCACCGTCGGTGTTCGTCCTGGGCTTCTACGGCTCAAAGGAGAGAAAAAAAAAATCTGGAATGCTTGCTTTTCTTGACTCGCTTGGTGATCCTTGCCCCCCGAAGGAAGGCGTGTTTCGTTCAGAAGCACAAGACGTACCCGCACACGCAGCTACACCCATGCACACCATACGAACATTGGTTAACCTTTGTCATGAACTGTTTCTTTTATTTCTGGAAAATTGTCATGAATAAAAAGCACTCTTTTAAACACATTCTTTCGACCATCTTGTATTGCTGTTTGACTAGTATGAGTTCCATCTTGTATTGTGCATTTGGTGCTCGAAGATTGTAATGCTCCCCTCAATCAATAAAATCTCCAAAAAAATTTGAACTAAACATCAAAAAAATTCTAAAGAAATCCCCCTCGTATAAACACCATAATATTTTTGCCTATGCATGTACTGATTTGTACCGTGAGAGAGAAATCTTCTTGATTTTGTTATCAGAACGTATACACCACCCAAATGCCTAGTCGACCGGTCCGTCCATGGGAGAAAATGGAGATTGATAAAACCCTACGAATAAGTACAGACGACATAAGGAATTGACCAACATTTCGTTTAGGGGTGTTAATGGGTTGTGTTCAAATGGGTTAAATGGTTTAGGTCCTTGATTAGGTTGGTTTTGGTTGGGTGAAAATGAGTTGAAATAATGAATGGGTTGGATCGGGTTAGGTTGTCTCATAAAAAGGTTTAGATAGGGTTGCAATGGGTTCTAAAATTTAGGGTTGAATTTGAGTTAAGAATGGGTTCAACCCATGGTGTTGTAATATGGCTCATCCGTAGTTTGGCTTCACCCATAGGATCCATCTGGGCATGTAGACCTAATAATTTACACAAAGTAGTGTCTCTGTACTCAAAATCATCCATAGTAAATTTCAAAAAAATTTGTGAAGCTTTGATGGTGTGAACGCGAGTTATAAATTTTAAATACCGAACTTTTTCAAAAGTTTTCTATAAAAACCTATTGGTCCCACTTTTGTGTCTAAGCCTAAAAATTTGCACAATGTAACGTCTCTACACCTCAAATCATTTATAGTAAATTTCAGGCAAGTTCGTGAAACTTTTATAGTGTGAACGCGAGTTAGAAATTCCAAATACCGAACATTCTCAAAAAAATTCTATAAAAACTTGTTGTTTCCACCTATGGCCTGTTCTTTTCAGTTTCTAAAAGCTGTTTTCGGCTTTTCTATAATAACTAGTTTTTAAACGGAGTATCTTTTGAAAATAGGGTCTACTACTTAATTATAGTACATATTGTACCGACTTCATTTATATCGGCAAAAACCACATGTGAGTTTCTGTTACTCTGTAATCTCTCACACGAAAGCCCAAAAGCCGCAAGCCGCAGCCAAAAGCCATAAGATTTAACCAAAAAGAACATGCCCTATGTGCGTAGGCTTAATAATTTGTACAAAGTAGCGTCTCTATACCCGAAATCATCTGTAGTAAATTTCAGAAAATTTCGTAAAACTCATGATGTGATTGCGAGTTATAAATTTTAAATATCGAACTTTTTTAAAAATTCTTATAAAAGCCTGTTAGTCCCACCTTTATGTCTAGGCCTAAAAATTTGCCTAAAGTAGTATCTCTACACCTAAAATCATCTATAGTAAATTTTAGGCAATTTCATGAAACTTTTATGGTGTGAATGCGAGTTAGAAATTTCAAATACCAAACTTTTTCAAAAAATTTCTATAAAAGTCTATTGATTTCGCCTATGTGCCTAGACCTAATAATTTGCACAAAATAGTGTCTCTATACCTGAATCATCTATAATAAATTTCGTGAAACTTTATGGTGTGAACGAGAATTATAAATTTTAAGTACCATACTCTTTCAAATGTTTTCTATAAAAGCCTGTTGGTCTCACTTTTATGTCTAGGCCTAAAAAATTGCACAAATTAGCGTCTCTACACCCCAAATTATCTATAGTAAATTTTAGACAATTTTGTGAAACTTTTATGGTGTGAACGTGAGTTAGAAATTATAAATACCGAACTTTTTCGAAAGTTTCCTATAAATGCATTTGCATGTAGTAGATTAGTAAATAGTGGGTTGGCAACAAGTTTCGAAATGGGTTGAAAATGGGTTTCAACTCATTTCAACCATTTGGGTTGGGTTGGGTGGAAATGTCATATGGGTTGGGTTGGGTTAGATTGGGTCGTGGAAGGTGTTCTTTGGGTTGGGTTGACTGGTGTTTTAAGCTTCTTTAAGTGCGGATTGGATTGGATTTGGGTTAGGTTGGATTTAGATTAGGTTTTAAGTGATGAAATTTTCATCACAAAACCAGTTTTATTGGAACTTGCATGGCTCAGAGACTGCAACTTAACAAATGCTAAGACGTGAAAGTACATACCGTTTCAGTCTATGGTCCTCTCCTCGTGTGCTAACCAATGCTTGATCAAAGAAAATAAACAATCAATTATTTATCAAAGAAATGTCAAAAAAGGCATCTATTACTACCAAGAATCCAAGATATAATTGACTTTGTTGCCCAACAGTTGTAGAGACTAGAGATGGATTGACTGTGCTACAGAAACATATTTTAGCAAATTCTATCTTTGCACAATACATAGTAGATTATGTCATCATCAATATTTTTATTCTTGTCTTCTAGACATGCCAAAGCTAGCTCTGTTTGAGCTCTTGCAAGAGCGAAAAATACCATTACGTATAACATATTGCGCAAAATAAAAATATCATAGTAAACAAAAAAAACTGATGCTGCGACTAATCCAAGTTAATATTTCTCCTGGGAAATCATTTTGTATTGATACTATCTCTAGATGGAGAAAAATTATAGATAAACGAATAGCATGCTTTCCCCCTATCTATACGGAATAAGCATTTTCAATGATATTTAGATGATCACCCTTACAAAATTTAGACTTTCAGCTGAACATGTCAATGACATCATTCATCATAGACTTAATGCAATTGTTTTGGTGATTGATGTTTCAAGTGCAACACCACAAATATTTAGATGCTTCAAGTATTGGATCAGGTTTTTAGATGCTTCAACACCACAAGTACTGATGGATTCATAAACAATGCAGTTGATATGTCCATTTGTTGGCAGCCCACTGATACTAGTTAAAGGGGGTTATATAAGTCTTCTTGTATCTCAAGTTATTAGTTTCAACCTTTCTGACTGGGAGGTTTATTGTTGAGATATTGTGTTATTCCTACAGTAGTTGCTTATCACATGTTTTTGGGAGTTGAAGTGCGATGTTATTTCCATTTTTCTATTCCATTTTCTCTATCATGGTTATTTTTTCCTTTCAGATAAGGAAATGTGTGTTGAGCTGGTCAAGTGCCCTCAAAACTAGATGTATCAATACCTTATGATAGGATTGGGATGTTTTCCTATTTTTACAGTGCTTCTAATTAGGGTCTAACAATAAACTATGACTATAGAAGCATATTGATTTTTGCAAAGCATCTCTATGTTGAGCGTCAAATTAACCAAAAACAAATCTAAAAAAACAGAATTAAGGCATATTAGAACGTACAAGCGAGTCATAAGTCTGTAACTTCGCAAGATTCATCCAATATAGAGTCTGCACTAGCATTTGGGGGGGGGGGGGGGGGGGGGTTAGCACATTTGGGATGTGAATATATCATCTGGGGATGATTAAGGAATTAATTTTGTTCGACATTGATATGATCTTTACTGTACAACCACATGTGATGAAACTGGTGTAATAAACTATCGTATATTGGTGCTACCTTGCATGGTTGAATTGGAGGGTCACTCCATTGGGTTGTGTGGCGGAGGGTTACTTTGACTAAATGAGACAACAGGTTATGGTACTGATTCACGGGTTATGCAATCTCCCAAACAATGGTGAGCCCTCATTAAAAATGTAGACTCAGGTTATGGGAATGCGTTCCTGGGGGTAGACCAGCTAGGTCACATCCTAGGGTTGAGGGGATAAGCTTATCAGGCAGGGTGGTGCTAGTGAGTTTACTTGTTTTAAATGAAATTCTTGAAATTATTCATTATACATTTCTAGCTTCACTTTTCAATCTACTTATTGTATTTACATTCATTCATTCATTACTGCTAAATAACAATATGCCTTCTGTTGTGGTTACAGACCAAACAGAGAGAGAGATGGTAGTGGAGAGGTGGGAGTGTTCTGTCTCACCCTCCCCCTCATCTTGATATATATATTCACATGGGGTATACTTTTACAGTTATGCCCTTACATCCATACATCCCCATTAGGGGCATTTATGTCATTACACATGTTATTCTGGTTCTTATAACCTCCTAACAGGCCCGCTGGGCTTAGGTGAGGGCCACCCCTACGATAGGAGCCTCTCATGGTGAAGGGCTTCACAGGGCCGAAGCCATGTTGCCGAGTCCTTTGGCCCCCTCCGTCCCCTGCGGCCTGTGAATTTCTCCAAGCTTGTGGCTGGGGAGCCTGAGGTCTGGGATGGAAGGTGCCTTGTTGCAGCAGACGCGCGCGCTCCGTCGTAGACGCACGCGCTCCGTCCCCTACCCTCCGAACGGGTGGCAGCGGAGGCTAGCGCCTGGCTCGAAGTAGACGCGCGCGCTCTATCCCCTACCCTTCGAACGGGTGGCAGCGGAGGCAGGCGTCTAAGTCAAAGCCGAGGCGCGCGCGCTCCGTCCCCTACCCTTCGAACGGGTGGCAGCGGAGGCTGGCGCCTAGCTCGAAGTAGACGCGCGCGCGCTCCGTCCCCTACCCTTCGAACGGGTGGTACCCCTCGAACGGGTGGCAGCGGAGGCTGGCGCCTAGCTCGAAGTAGACGCGCGCGCGCTCCGTCCCCTACCCTTCGAACGGGTGGCAGCGGAGGCTGGCGCCTAAGTCGAAGTAGACGCGCGCGCTCCGTCCCCTACCCTTCGAACGGGTGGCAGCGGAGGCTGGCGCCTAAGTCGAAGTAGACGCGCGCGCTCCGTCCCCTACCCTTCAAACGGGTGGCAGCGGAGGCTGGCGCCTAAGTGGAAGTAGACGCGCGCGCTCCGTCCCCTACCCTTCGAACGGGTGGCAGCGGAGGCTGGCGCCTAAGTCGAAGTAGACGCGCGCGCTCCGTCCCCTACCCTTCGAACGGGTGGCAGCGGAGGCTGGCGCCTAAGTCGAAGTAGACGCGCGCGCTCCGTCCCCTACCCTTCGAACGGGTGGCAGCGGAGGCTGGCCCCTAGCTCGAAGTAGACGCGCGCGCTCCGTCCCCTAGCCTTCGAACGGGTGGCAGCGGAGGCTGGCGCCTAAGTCGAAGTAGACGCGCGTGCTCCGTCCCCTAGCCTTCAAACGGGTGGCAGCGGAGGCTGGCGCCTAAGTCGAAGTAGACGCGCGTGCTCCGTCCCCTACCCTTCGAACGGGTGGCAGCGGAGGCTGGCGCCTAAGTCGAAGCCGAGGCGCGCGTGCTCCGTCCCTGCGCTGAGATTGGAGCTTGGCGCAGGTATGGTTGCGCTCTGGGGCTGTTGTGACCTTGCAGTCTGGTAGTGCGCTTTTAATGGCGGCTGGAATCACGCCGACGCCTGGCCTGGCAGAAGTCAGGCTGTTGCGTCGTGCAGTCTGCCATTCTGCAGGTGGGACACGTGGCGACTCACGACTGGTGCGTCGTGGGATGTGGGCGGTTGCGTGACCGCGGCCGTTCGCCTCGTCCCCCGAGAAGTTGGACGCGTGTTGAAGGCGTGGAGGCATTGTGCGCTGCTTGGCCACCTACCCGGCGCGGCCCTCTAGGCCCCGGCGGTTCTTCTTTCCAAATCTTGGGCAGCCGAATTGCTGCGAATTTGATCTGTCTATGCGTTGAGCCATATGACAGGCGAGCGGCCTTTATAAGGTGCTAGTGTTGAGGTGGAGGCACCCTTTCTTGCTTGGCTTTTTGATCTGCCGCCTTGTTTCCGCCCGTGCTAATTGCCACGCCAGTTGCTCCTTTCCCTGCTTCTTCTTCCCTTGTCGCGAAGAGCGATGGCCAGCCATGACGACGCCACCTACCATCCCCGCAGCGGTTCCTTGCCTAGCCAGGGCGAGGTGTCCCATCCTTCCAAGGAGTACAAACTGGTGCCGCGGGGGAGCTCGCGCGCCGACAAGTGGTGGAACGCCATGGAGCACTCGGGAGGCTGCTGCTCCCGTGTGCTGGAGAAGAGCCGCATGACTGAAGGGATGCTGCAGCGACTCGTGGATGAGGGGAAGATCATGGATCGCAATGGGGCTCGCCTACCCCGCCGGGACGAGACGGAGCCGAAGCCCGGGGCAATGGAGGCGATTGTTTTTGCCGCGTTCTTTGACGCCGGCCTTCGAATGCCCTGCACGTTGTTCGTGGGCGAAGTCCTGCGGGCCTACAAGTTGGAGCTAGCCCAGTTGACGCCCCACGCGATACTCCGCCTAGCTGTCTTCACATGGGCGATGCGGACAGAGGGGTGGCGTCCCAGCGCGAGCTTATTCGCCACACTGCACGACGCACAGTGTCGACCCAGAAAGGTTAACGGGGTGATGTCCAACTTCGGCGGTGTGGACTTCGTGCTCCGGGCGTCATGCGCGACGTTGTTCCCTGTGCCAGCCTCGTCGGGGCAATGGGCGTCCGGCTGGACTCGGCGGTGGTTCTATTACACCGTGACCGACAAGAGCGGAATGCAGTGCCGAGGTGGGCCGATCTCGTTTAACAGTACGCCGAGTCTGAAGGCGGAGATTGACGACACGCAAAAGCTACAGAGTCTTGTCGGTGTCGCTCGTCGAATGAGCGTGCGCGACCTAGCCGAGGAGTTCACAATGTATGGGGCAGCGCCACTCTCCTCCCGGGGGAAGTATGTTGGACAGAACGGCCCCCGCGGGGATGGGTTCGATCCATCCGTGTCTCGCCTGCTTCCGCCCTCCGCTCCTTGTAAGTCGCCCAACACGCTTTACGCGCACCATGGTATCTGTTTGGTTTCCGCCTGACTGACGTGATCTCCTGCGCAGTGGCTCGGCTAGAAGATGCGGAGCGCGCGGTTGCGGCACTCCTCGGCCCGTATACGCTTAAGGAGCACCAGGCTCGCGAGGCCGCAGTCAAGGCGGCTAAGCAGGGGCGGGTAAACCGCACCTGCGAGGCTCTGGGCATTACTGTGCCCGAGCGCGCGGTGGCGGAAGAGCTTCCCGCCGGGACTCCGGGCGCTCAGGACGGTGATAGCCCAATGGGGGTGTTATCTTCGCGACGCCGGGCCCGTTTCCCGGCTGCCGTATGCGACCCGGCAGCCCCCTCGGCGGCTAGCACAGCTGAAACGGGGCGTGCGACCGGCGGTGGGCCTGGCCATACTGCTTCGGAGGGGCGCGCCGCCTCGGATCCCCCGGCATCTTCTGCCGACGCCCACGAGCCCGTGCTCGCGGCCGTCGTTGAGTTGGAACTCGTCAACCCGGGGGGTGGCGTCGTTCCTGGCGAGAAAACCACGGTTGAAGGTGCGTTATCAACCGCAACGGCCGACGAGGGCGCGCCCCCTACCGAGGAAGCCGTGGGGGCGACGGTAACTGTAGCTGGTGTTGCCGCGGGAGAATCGCTTGTGCCACCGCCGGTGAAACGCCCTCGGACTCAGTCCCCGCCGCCAGCGAGGGGTCAATACGCCGTTGCGGGGCCTTGCCGCGGGATTACGGCGTCTGGCGCGGCCGAGAAGACCTCCTCCCCGACCGTCGAGTCGCCCGCCTCCCCGTGGGTGGTCGAACCGACGCCACTTCCTACCGCGACAAGGGGCGCAGGAGGTAGGCGTGAGTCCCTTTCTTCACTTGACTTCGCGAGACTCTCTCCGATCTGCTCGCTCATTCTGCCAACATCAGGCGAGACGAAGTCTCCCGAACGTGGCGAAGGATCGAGCAGCGGAGGTATGCGCGAAGTCGGAAGCCTTGTGCAGGGTGCCCCGCAGGTGTCCGCTGTTGTTGACGTGGCCGTGGCCGCGGTAAATCCTGGCTCGTTGGGGCCGGGGCTCGCTCGCTCGGACTTCCTCCCTCGCCCGGAGATATTTTGCGACCTCACCGCAGCCGCAGAGCGTGCCGACAACGGCCTCGACCGAGAGATGTTGTCGTCATGCGAGGGGGAACTCCTAGCGCTCGCGCTGCAGGCCTCCAAGATGAGGGTAAATATGTGCGCTTCAGCTTTGTAAGGTACTGCTGGACGCCTGCTGATTTGTTATTTTTGCCAGACGCTTGCCCTCAGCCGGTCCTTTGATGAGGCCCGCGTTCGGGAGCGGAGGGCTCTGGAAGCCAGCCTTCGTGAAGCAAGCAATGCTCTCGCCGCGAAGGATGAAGAACTTCGCGCGCTGGAGGGCGCCATGGCGGCCGCAGAACTCGAGGCCACGGAAGCCAAGTGCGACGCAGCTGAGGAGCGTGCCGCCTTCGTGCAGCAGATTGCTGTCCTAGAAGGGAAGAACGCCCAGCTGGTGGAATCTGCTGTCGAGAATAGCCGCGTCCTGGAAGATGCGTCCATGTCGGCGTGGCGGGCCATGGAGGCTCTGAACCAGGGCCTCCGAGATCTGTGCATCAGAGTGCCGGACACTACGCACGGGCCGGAGGCCCTGTAGGAGACACTCGGGTTGATTGAGGAGGGGGCCGGCGTTGCTCTTCGTGGCGCCAGAACGTTTGGCGAGCACTGCGGTTATCTTGGTGCGTGCTTCGCCCTCGCCCTGCTTCACACTCGTGGGTGCAGACATACCCATGAGCTAGCAAATCCTCAACTGGATCTTCCCGAACGACCAGAGGTCATGTCGGACGCCATCCACTCCATCGGGCCTAGCCTGCAGAACTTCCATCAACGGATCTGGGGCCGCTTTGGGAAGATGCAGCGAGGGTCGCCGTGCAGCAGACGCTGCATGGGGAGGGGGACCTCCTCCAGTGGCTCGAAAGGGTCCTTCAGCATAACGGCGACGGCGGCACGGGTTCGTCCACACCGCGCCAAGGCTGAGCGATTGGTCGGGTAAGGCAGGGGGAGGATGTACTGGTTCTTACGCTTGTAACCATGTAACCCCTTTGCTTTTGCAATGAATCCAAGTAGTACCTTATTCTGGGTGTTACCTGCCGCCGAACGCGAAGGGAAGAAGACCTCCGCACCTTGTTTATACTCCGTAGAGCGCGCAGGGAGGGCATCCGCGTCTTATTAAAAGTCCATGGACCGGCGCGTGCGGAGGCGAACCTCGCCGCTACGACTTTCTTTATAGTCCGAAGACTCACGCGTGCGGAGGCGGACCTCAACGCTACGTCTTGTTTAAAGTCCGTAGACTAGCGCATGCGGAGGCGGACCTCGACGCTATGACTTCCTTTATAGTCCGGAGACTCGCGCGTGCGGAGGCGGACCTCAACGCTACGTCTTATTTAAAGTCCGTAGACTAGCGCGTGCGGAGGCGGACCTCGACGCTACGACTTCCTTTATAGTCCGGAGACTCGCGCGTGCGGAGGCGGACCTCAACGCTACGTCTTATTTAAAGTCCGTAGACTAGCGCTTGCGGAGGCGGACCTCGACGCTACGTCTTATTTAAAGTCCGTAGACTGGTGCGCGCGAGGGCGTCCCCCCGTTGCGTCTTATTTAAAGTCCGTAGACTAGTGCGTGCGGAGGCGGACCTCGACGCTACGTCTTATTTAAAGTCCGTAGACTAGTGCGTGCGGAGGCGGACCTCGACGCTACGTCTTATTTAAAGTCCGTAGACTGGTGCGTGCGGAGGCGGACCTCGACGCTACGTCTTATTTAAAGTCCGTGGACTGGTGCGTGCGGAGGCGGACCTCGACGCTACGTCTTCTTTATAGTCCAGAGACTCGCACGTGCGGAGGCGGACCTCGACGCTACGTCTTATTTAAAGTCCGCGGACTGGTGCGTGCGGAGGCGGACCTCGACGCTACGTCTTCTTTATAGTCCGGAGACTCGCGCGTGCGGAGGCGGACCTCGACGCTACGTCTTATTTAAAGTCCGTGGACTGGTGCGTGCGGAGGCGGACCTCGACGCTACGTCTTCTTTATAGTCCGGAGACTCTCGCGTGCAGAAGCTGAGCTCAACGCTACGTCTTATTTAAAGTCCGTGGACTGGTGCGGAGCTAGGCTCAACGCTACGTCTTATTTATAGTCCGTAGACTCTCGCGTGCGGAAGCTGAGCTCAACGCTACGTCTTATTTAAAGTCCGTGGACTGGTGCGTGCGGAGCTAGGCTCAACGCTACGTCTTATTTATAGTCCGTAGACTCTCGCGTGCGGAAGCTGAGCTCAACACTACGTCTTATTTAGAGTCCGTAGACTTTGTTCTGCTCAGCGCGGACAGGGGATGCTCTGGGAACAGCAACCTTTATTGAACTCCCGTTTGCGCGGGCGGGCATCACATAACAAAGGGCTGGTGGCTCTACGCTTGCTGTCCTGCTTCTAGGCGTAGTATCGCCGCAACCTGTCCGCGTTCCATGTGTGCCGGAGGGCTTGTCCCTCGAGCGTGGCGAGGCGGTATGCCCCCTTCGGCAATGCCTCCATCACGATGTACGGGCCTTCCCACTTGGACTCCAGCTTGCCAACGGTCTCCGCCTGGAGCGCTACTCTGAGAACGAGATCCCCAGGCTTGAACCCCCGCGGGCATATAGAGCGGTCCCGAGTACGCATTGTCTGTCGCGCGTACTTCTCAACATGGTGGGCTGCATCTGCCCGTATCCCGTCGAGGAGGTCCAAGGACACACGGCGCTCCTCTTCGGGTGCTTGGACGAGGACCCTCCGCGAGCCGGCCTTGATTTCCTCGGGCGTCACCGCCTCATCACCGAAAAGGAGCCTGAACGGCGTGAATCCCGTCGGGCGCATTACCGTTGTGCGAAGCGACCACAGAACGCTGTGAAGCTCGCTTGGCCACTTGCCCTTCGGCAATCCGACCAGGCGCTTTTTGATGGCGGCGGAGATGGCGCCATTCGCCCGTTCGACCGCCCCGTTGGACTGGGGATGCCCTACCGAGGCGAATCGGAGGGTGATGCCTATGCTGTCACAATAGTCTTTGAAAAGGGTGGCGTCGAACTGCAGGCCATTGTCAACCGTGAGCTCCCGGGGCACGCCGAAGCGACATATGATGTTTTGCCATAGGAAGCGCTGTATGGCCGCAGAAGTTACTTTGGCCAGGGCAACCGCTTCCGGCCATCTAGAGAAATACTCCAGCGCGACTACCACGAACCAGAGGTCCCCTGAAGCTCGGGCAAGTGGTCCTACTATGTCGAGGCCCCAGCGTGCCAGTGGCCACACCGGGGGAATGGGGTTAAGGCTCGTCGGGGGCCTGCGGATGATGCGCGCCATCCACTGGCACCCTTGGCACCGACGGACGAGGTCCTGGGCGTCGGTGGTGGCGGTTGGCCAGTAGAAGCCTTGCCTGAACGCCTTGCCGACCAACGACCTCGGCGCCAGGTGGGATCCGCACACGCCCGCGTGGATCTCCGCCAGGAGCTCCTTTCCCCCTTCCGTCGAGAGGCAGCGCAGGAGCGGTGCGCAAACCCCCCTCTTGTAGAGTATCCCTTCGAACACCTGGAAGGACCTTGCGTGGTACTGCAAGCGCCGAAGCTCGGCGGGGTCGTCGGGCTCGGCGATGCCTTGCAAGAAATTGAAGATGGGCTCTCGCCAGTCACCT
Organism: Dendrocalamus latiflorus; assembly: GCA_017311315.1. Classification (NCBI taxonomy): domain Eukaryota; kingdom Viridiplantae; phylum Streptophyta; class Magnoliopsida; order Poales; family Poaceae; genus Dendrocalamus; species Dendrocalamus latiflorus. The sequence continues at coordinate 15,589,574 of CM029633.1, read as the reverse complement.
GGCCGGTCGATGCGGTGGACGAGTGCCGCGTCCCGGTTGTCTTGCGTGATGGCCGCCTGCGCTAGTATCTCGTAAAACGCCCCCTCAGGGGGGGCAGTTGCTGGCTGGCCGCCTTAGCGAGGGCGTCGGCCTGCTCGTTCTCCGCGCGGGGGATGGCCTTGACGGTGACGCCCAAAAAGTGTCTTTCCCTCGCCCTCACGGCCACGAGGTACTTGGCCAACTCAGGGTCCTTGGCTTGATATGACTTGTCCACATGACCAGCCACCAAGCGCGAGTCGGTGCGGACTAGCACCCGTCTCGCGCCAACTGCCTTGAGCTTCGCCAGGCCGAAGAGCAGTGCCTCGTATTCAGCCGTGTTGTTGGTGGCGGGGAAGGCAAGGCGCGCTGAGTATAGCAAACGCTGCCCCTCGGGCGTGACGACCACCGCCCCTACGCCTGCGCCGGCGACGCCGTAAGCGCCGTCGATCGTGAGCGTCCAGACGGGGTCATCGTGCGTCTGGACGGGTTGGGCCGGCGGGGTCCATTCGGCGAGAAAATCCGCAAGGGCTTGGGATTTGATTGCCGTTCGCGAAGCATACGTCAAGGAGAAGGGAGCGAGCTCGGCAGCCCATTTGCCGATGCGCCCTGTGGACTCCTTATTGTGCAGCATCTCTGCCAGGGGGAATGAGGAAGGCACTGTGATCGGGTGGGCCAGGAAATAATGCCGAAGCTTCCTGGAGGCCATGACCAGCGCGTAGGCGAGCTTCTCAAGCTCCGTGTATCTTGTCTTGGCACCTTGGAGGGCTTCGAAGACAAAGTAGACGGGCCGCTGCATGGCGCCTTCCTCTAAGACGAGGACGGCGCTGACCGCGGTGGCTGACGCGGCCAGATAGAGCAGGAGGGGAGCCTCTGGTGCTGGGGCGACCAGCGTGGGGAGGCTGGCCAGGTGCTCCTTGAGCTCGTTGAAGGCCTTCGCGCAATCTCCGTCCCAACGAAATCCGTCGCACCCGCGGAGCATCTTGAAAAATGGCAAGCCCCGTTCCGCCGCCCTGGATAGGAAGCGGCTTAGTGCTGCCATGCGGCCCGCCAGCCTCTGGACCTCCCTCATAGTCTTGGGCGGCTCCATACCCAGGATGGCGTCTACTTTGTCGGGGTTCGCCTGGATGCCCCGTCCGGAGACGAGGAAACCCAGGAGCTTGCCCGCCTGCACCCCGAAGACACATTTGTCGGGGTTGAGTTTGATGCCCGCCTTCCGGAGGTTGTCAAAGGTCTCCTGGAGGTCCCGGCCATGCAGAGCAAGCTACCGAGTTTTGACCACCACGTCATCGACATAAGCTTCGACGTTCCTCCCGAGCTGGGCGGCCAGGGCAATAGCGACGAGGCGGGTGAAGGTAGCGCCGGCATTCTTCAAGCAAAAGGGCATTCTGACGAAGCAGAACGTCCCAAGTGGTGTGATGAAACTGGTCTTCTCTTCGTCGTCTTCGGCCATGTATACCTGGTGATAGCCAGAATAGGCGTCCAGGAAACTCATGAGTTCGCACCCATCAGTGTCGTCGACCAGCTGATCGATGCGCGGCAAGGGGTAATTGTCCTTCGGGCACGCCTTGTTGAGTGCTGTGAAGTCGATGCACATACGCCAGGCCCCGCTGGCCTTTTTGACTAGCACCGGGTTAGCGAGCCACTCTGGGTGGTGGACCTCGCGGATGACCCCAGCGCGAAGAAGCTTCGCGACCTCTGTTTTGGCCGCCTGCTGCCGATCCATTGACATACACCGAAGCCTTTGCTTGACCGGCTTGGCGTCGGGGCGGACCGCCAAGCGATGCTCGATTACTGCTCGATCTACGCCCTTGATGTCCTCCGGGGACCATGTGAAAATGTCAACGTTGTTCTGAAGCACTCGGAGCAGATCCCGTTCGACCCCCGGTGGGAGTCCCTCGCCGATGGACACAAACTGCCCCTCCGCTTGGAGTGGCACCTTCTTGACTCCGCCCTCGGGCTGAGGCTTGGGCGTCCATCCGGGGGCGGAGGGCCCGTCGCCGCGCGCGCCGGAGAGGGCATGCACCGGGCGATGCGGAACGCGGCTGCCGACCTCGGCCCGTCTGGCCAGGTCCTGATCGCCGAAGACGGTGATAACACCCTCTGGGCCCGGGAGCTTCACACACAAAAACGCATAGTGTGGGATCGCCTCGAAAGAGTTGATGGCGGGCCGACCCAGTATGGCGTTGTAGGGATGCGAGATATCGACGACGTCGAAGATGACATGCTCGGTCCGGATGTTACCCTTGTTGCCCTCCTGACGGAAAGTGACCGGAAGGGACAGTGCCCCAAGGCCTGCAGCGGTTGACCCCCGAAACCTTGAAGTGGAGCTCCTGGCTGCTCTAGCCGGCTTCGTGGGATCCCCATACGGTCGAGGGCCTCTGCGAACAAGATATTCGCGGAGCTTCCCCCGTCGACAAGGACGCGCCTGACGTCACAACGTGCTATGTGGGCCTGGATGACTAGGGGGTCTTGGTGAGGGTACTCCACACCCCTGGCGTCGTTCAAGTCGAAGGTGATGTTGCGGGGCGGCATCCACAGTTGCGGCTGCTCCCCGGGAGCTTTTGAGGAGCCTCCGGTGATGACGCTGACGGTGCGATGCTGCGCGCCCTCCGTTGGGGGCGGAGCCCGAGACCCGGCCGTCACCCTCCGTAGCTCCATGACTGCAGCGCATGCCCTTGTGTAATGATCGCCGTAGCCGTGTACCTCGCACCACTTGCCATAGTGCAGGAGCTCTTGTTCTGCGTAGGGTTGGCCGCCGTAATCGAGTCCGCCTTCCGATCCCCGGTCTCCCCTCCGTGAGGCGGGGTCGGGTCCTTGGCGGGCACCCTCGGTGTCGCGGACATGATGGGCCGCCTGTGTCCTGTGCTGGCGGCGCCGAGGCTTACGCCCGCTCCTTGAAGAGCCTTCCTGTACCTCGGTGTCGCCACCTCGGGGAGGGCCTCTGCGAGGTTCTCGGCCGCGGCCCTGCTTCGAGGAGGGACCACCCGCCCCCGCCTCGCGCGGGGGGCGCTCCCCCTGGACGAGGTCGAGGGCGGTGATGCTGCGTCTTCGCGCATCCTCCTCCGCCCGCGCATACTCGTCCATTTTGTCGAAGAGTTTGACGACTGTCTTGATGGGCCTCCGCGCGTTGTACTCGGCCATCGGGCCCGGACGAAGGCCCTGTATGGCTGCATTAACGACGGAGGTTTCATTAATGTCTTTCACCTGGCATCGAATCTTGGCGAAGCGCTGGAAGTAGTCCCGGAGCTTCTTCGAGGGTCCTTGCTTCACAGCAAAGAGCTGGTCCGCATCGACTCGCTCGACATAGTTTCCTTGGAAGTTGCTTTGAAGGCGGTCGCGAAGCTGCTCCCACGCGTAGATGGAGCCCGGCTCTATGGTAAAAAATCAAGAGAGTGCCACTCCTTGCAGCGCGAGGGGGAGTCCCTTCGCCTTCGTGGTGTCACCTCCGCCCGCGGCCTCGATCGCGGTTTCGTACACGCGCACGAACTCGCGAGGATCCGTGTCGCCTTTGTACGGGTTGGTGACGCTAGGGAACTTGAAGTCTTCGGGCCACGCCGCCTGCTGCAGCCCCGCCGAAAACGGGGACTCCAGATCTACGCGCCTCAACGGCACGCGGCTGGACGTGGGGGCTTCGCGGTTGTCCGCCTTCTCCAGCGCGGGCTCGTGCGCGATTACTGGCGCGACCTGCTGGCTCCGAGCCTCTTGTATATCGCGGACGGCTCCGCGAAGGTCTCCTAGTTCCCGCTGGAACGCGTTGAGGGCTGCTAGTAGGGCGCTTTCCACCACAGGTGCTGTCGGGTCCGCCGGAACGCCCAGCGGACGGGTCGGTGCAGGGACCATCGCCTCGCGAACTCCAGATCCGCCGGATGGTTCGTTGCGGTTACCCCCGGCCGTCTGATCCGCGCTACCGGCGAGGGTGGCTGGGGCTGTCGCCGCAGTGCTCGCGACGGGGTTGGATGTCGTTGTAGCGGCGCTGGCGGGGTCGGTAGTTGTAGCGCGAGCGTCGATGCCCGCGACCACTGCGCCTACGCCGCCGCCGACTCCTTCGGCGGCCGATGCCGAAGCCCTGGTATTCACGCGCCGCTCCGGCCCAGCCGTCTTCTTTCCCTTCGCCGCCGCTGGTAAAGCTTTTTTCGGTGCCATCCTTCTTCTTCGGTCTTCAGGCTTGTCCTCGTCCTCCCCACGGACGACGCCAACTGTTGTGGTTACAGACCAAACAGAGAGAGAGATGGTAGTGGAGAGGTGGGAGTGTTCTGTCTCACCCTCCCCCTCATCTTGATATATATATTCACATGGGGTATACTTTTACAGTTATGCCCTTACATCCATACATCCCCATTAGGGGCATTTATGTCATTACACATGTTATTCTGGTTCTTATAACCTCCTAACAGGCCTGCTGGGCTTAGGTGGGGGCCACCCCTACAACACCTTCCTTTGTTAAGCTTTGTGTAATTATAAACACATTTTGTTACATACGACTTTTTAGTATTCTATGTACTCATGGCTATATATATTGTTGCTCAGTTGCTGATGAAGAATCAGGGACCGCAAATTTCTATGACGAGTACTATGAGGACTAGGATTGCCCCAGTCGATTGCCCGTGGGCAAGTCGATTGGTCACCATGATTTATCTTTACTTTCCATTGCAAAATTATTGTTATTCAGCCATGTGTAGCACATTGTATGAACCTTGACCATAAGGTCACTTTATTATTATTATTCAATAATAATTTGCTTCTTCCTTAGTTCATTGTTGAATGGTTGATATTTATCACTGTTACAATATGTTTGATTCTAGACTAGTATAGTTAACATAGTGGGTTTTAGATTTTAAAATACGGGCCACAACAAGCGGGCCCCTGGCCCCACCTGTTAATGCAGAGGAAGAAGTACTATGCTTCTTCCCCATGCCTCTTCTCTCAACTCGCTCACTCTCTCTCCATGTCACTGAGCCAAGCTCATGAAGGAGACGTCCTTGAGTGCATGTAGATGCCACCTTCAAGCCTTGTGCCACTGCGAGGTAGTCACATCCACGCGCTAGAGCCCTTTGCACATTGCTCTGCTTGGGTGCCCACGCCATGACAAGCTCCCTCACCTCTTTCTCCCTTTCCCCTCTACTTAAGTGTTGCCCGAGCATGTCAAAACCCTTGCCCACTCTTCCTCTACTTTCCCCCAAGTTTTACCGTCTTGTCCACCCTGGGTGGAGGAGAATCAAGCTGTCATCTCCAACTAGTTGTTGGCTTTGCCCATTGGATTCCCACAGTCAGGTGAGCTTTCATTGCTATTATCGTGCACATCATGGTCACCCGACCTCCTCTACCTAATGTTCACTTTGCCCATGCTTGTTCTTCCCAGGGAGGACGGAACATCGTTGCGCCACCGCCCGCAAAGCATGATTGGAGGACATCCTCACCGTCATCGCCCCATCCCCTCCATCCTAGTGAACTTTGACCTCAAAGCTCATGTCCATCTTGTTTGCCTCAAGTTCTTTCTAATGCTTATCTTCTTCTTGCTTGTAGTGCACTAGATTCATCGGAATACCCTCTTCTTCCCCACTGCTGGTCAAAGCACGCGGAGACCTCGCTGCCATCGTCGATCTCCTTCCTCTCTCTGTCCCTCAATGAGTCTCCCTATTTCCATGCATTCCTTCATGTCACAAACTTGGTAAGCTAGTCAACAAGCCATTTAGTTGCTTGTAGCACCATCGTACCATAGCTCCTCGCCGCACCGCCGTAGACCACCATGGATAGCCTGGCTCGGTGCCTCATCTTGAACACTGACAGTCTGATAGCACCCCTAGTTTCAATGTAACTTATAGATGGTGAATTGAGCGCCAATTTGAAGCTTTTAGCCACGGTTATTAGTCGCCTCTGTGCACAGTAGTGCCGCCTTCTCCAACCGCACCGTCACTACCGTTGGAGTCTCCAATCCCCGCAACCCATTTTGCCCATCCCGGGTGGTCGTCGAGCCTTTCTTCATAGGCACCAAGCTTGAACATAGCCAGCCATGGCTACCCCTATTCCATTGTTTTGATAGAAGAGGAAGACAATCAGAGACGTTGACCTGTGGGCTCTGTGGTGGATTATATTAAGTTAATCTAGTATTTTGTTAATGGTTAATTATTAGTTTGTGTCAGTATGACATGTGGGTCTGAGATGATTAGGAAATCTAATTAAACCCTAGTTTAAAGTCTAAGTGTATGGCATATGGGCCCCATCTCTTAAAACACCTATGTAAGCTATGTCCATGGACCATAGTCGCCGACATGTGGGCCCCAGCCGCATGGACCGAGTCTGTATGTACCATGATGCGGATACGCATATGTCTTATACTTTTCTTGAAGAATTATTGAGCCACATTAAATATTATCAGGTGAATTTGTTTATTAATACATTGCCTTCTATTGATGAGAACAATATACTACTTCATGCCAATTACTTTATGCATTCAGATTTGAACGTTACGACAACTTTGGAATCGAGAGTGAGGAGAGGGAGGCTGGGGCCAAAGCACTAGAGGAGCACAAGTTTAAGATCAAGGAAGGATGCAGCAAGGCACATGAAGCCGTCAGCCAAAGGCTGGTCACCCGTGAGAACAGGTCACGACTAAGTTCCAAGGAGATGGCCCTTGTGGCAAACACAAGACATCATCCCAAGGCCAGCACGTGAGGCCAAACCAAAGACAACCCATATGACATGGCTATGTATTGTTGTTTTGATCATATGAGTGAATTGGACAGAGAGTTATTTGAGTCCGAACTGCTATGGGATTAGAACATGGAGTTGAGTTAGACTCTTGGGCCGAATTGGAGTTGGCTGCATATGGGTTTGGCCGAAGCCACCACCCAGCCAACCCTGAATTGTGCACAAGGGAGGGTGCTGCCCTTAAATATCTTTGCATTCCTCTTGTAACGGGGGACGAGAAAATAGATATGAGATGACTAGCTAACTTGACAAAGACTAGATAATGGAAAGGTGGCCCCACTTGTCATTTTCTCAGGTTTTTCCTTAATTAAAAACCCAATTGGACTCCTCTTGTCAGCCACCGAGGATTTTCCTTAAGAAAATAAAATGGAAAACGAAAGGAAAAACTATGGACCCCATCAGTTAGGGATCTCGAATTTTCAAGAATTTCTTTTGGGTCAAACTTTGGATAGCTCATTCTCCCTTGTTTTAAATCTAAGTGATTTCATTTTTGTTTTCTAAATTCATGAATTTTCTCCATTAGTACCAAAATCATAATTTTTGGAGTTCATTTTAATTCATTTGAATTTGTGTTGAATTTGGATGCTTTTCATATTTATAGAATTCAACGCTTCGAACGCCTTTGTTGCTACCGGTCAAGAACCAACACTATCAACTGTTGAGCACAGCAAGTCCATATGATTGATCATCTTGAACCTAGTTTGCAAGTGCAAATTACATTGCTTTCAAATGCAATTGCATGCTTATTATTAATTATTAAATGCTATATCTAATGTTGATGCTTATCTATACTATGCAATTGATACTTGTTATTCTTTTCCTTGATTATCGATATTACTTGTTGCCTTGTCACCCTAGGATAAATATCATAATGTTTTGCCCTTGGTTAATATTTAATGAACAATGGTTATGCCTAGAAATGTATAGTGGTAAATTTGAATACTACACAAACATTACTATTGCAACCCTTGGACTTGGGTGATAAGTAGAGTGGTAACATAGGTTACCACTAGAAATAGAAAAAATATTTATAAAATGGTGGAGACTTCAGAGAGTGGGATGTATGAGATCGGTGTAGGATTGCACAAGAGTTGTATTTGTTGTTTGTCTTGCCTGAGTCAATTAAGGATCGAATTATGTGCCACATTTCTAAACTACCAATCGTACAACCACAAGTTAAGTATGGATGCAACCTGACCAAATAATTTGCTTAGTTTTGTGTGATTCCCATGCATAGATGTAGGTTGGATTTCTATTAGCAAGAAGGGTGATAGATTCCTTCACAATGGTGGATCTCTCATTGAAAATATAGCCTGCAGAATCCCATAACGGTCATGGTCCCGGTGCTAGGTATTGTAAAGCCATTGTGATGACCTACTCAGGTGCTCTCGCCAAAGGAAGCATGAATGGCAACATGAGTTGGACATCTCTTGTGGGTAAAGTTATACAACCTCTGTAAAGTGTATAATTTATTCTAGTAGCTATGCAATGACGATCTTGTCACTGTATTTGAAAGAGTGTCTTGTTGCAAGCCAATGTTGTTGGCCTCACTCATTCCCATTTCTTTTAGATTACAGTGTTGAAATGAGTTGTTAAGTCACAGTTTGGTTGCTTGTCATCGAGATATTTTTACCACTGCATTCAGGATGTCTACAAGACTGCCATAAAGCATACAAAACCACCTGTTTCATTTACTGGCTAGGTGAGTCCATTTGTAACAGCATCTGTTTGTTCTGAAGGTAAAAAATATGACATCTGAGTGCTTGGCTTATGTTCTTGTGAAAGTTGTTGTGGTAGGACTTCTTCTACACAATGTCTTTTGGTACTCCTAATTTTGATCGTATGAAATGAAACAAAATATGCAAACAGGTCTGCTTCATTCGATCCTATCATCTCCTTTGCTACAACTCTCTTCTTTCTATCATAATCCGAATTCCTTTTAGTCGAGATTCCATGGAGAGAGAATGAAAAGCTATTTGTTGCATGGAGAGATTGTCAGATAGGATATCCTCGGATTGATGCTATCATGATTCAGGTTTGTTGTGGCAAACCCATAACAACTTTGCACCAATCAATGCATCTTGCTTCCCTTTTTGTTTTCCCTTTCTGTTCCTTCACTTGCATCACCTATAACTACCAAATCTTGTAAGCTATTGCTCATTTTGTTAACTACCAGCTGAGGAAGTAGGGTTGTGAAAGTGTGTAGTGTTTTGGAGAAATCACGTAATGACTTGATTGATGAATCAATTGTTACATATATAGGCCTCCTCCTTCTATATCTAAACAACCGGTTTATATAAACAAACCCGAGAGACAAGGAAGGAAGAGATCTGAAAAGATACATGTGATCCGTGGTACATAACAACCACGGGAGGTTGACCACAGTCGACATTACGTGATTGACACAACGTGGTCGATGTTTGTATGCAAATAACTAACACTCCCCGCAGTCGGAACGACAGAAGAATGAATGTTCAGACTGGATCGAAACTCAGTGAAGACAGACGTGGGCAGACTTTTGGTGAAGATATCTGTGTACTGCGATGATGTTGGGACATGAAGAACACACACGTCACTAAGAGCAACATGCTCCCGAATGAAATGCAGGTCAATCTCTACATGTTTGGTACACTGATGCTAAACCGGATTGGTGGAGAGGTTGACCGTGTTGACATTATCGCAGTAGACTGGGTGGCACGGTGAAATGGACAGTGTAGCTCCATGAGCAATTGGCGCAATCAGCAGGGTGATGCCATTTGCGATGGCACGGTACTAGGCCTCTGCACTTGACCGAGAGATAGTGTGCTGCTGTTTTGATGACCAAGAGACGAGGTTATCACCAAGGAAAATACCGTAGTCCGAGGTGGACTTGCGTGTGTCAGGATGCTCGCCCAATCGGTATCTGAGTACACAACTAGTTCAGCAGGTGAAGTGCAGTGAAGGAACAGACCATGCTCAAGAGTCCCCTGAAGGTATCGTAGGATACATTTCACCAAAGCAAGATGTGACTCACGTGCATCATGCATGTAAAGACACACCTGCTACACAACGTAGGCAATATCAAGGCGAGTGAAAGTCATATACTGCAAAGCACTAGCAAGACTATAGTAGTGAGTCAGATCATCAACTGGAGTGCATTCACCAAAGAGCTTGGAGTACGTGTCAACAAGTGTGTTACAGGGCTTGCAGGCAGACATCCTAACATGCTCTAGGATGTCTAAAATATACTGACACTGGGAAAGAAAGAGAGCATCTTCCTGATGGTGGACTGGCATCCGAAAAAACGGTGAAGTTGACTGAGATCCTTCATGGGAAATTCTTGCTGAAGAGCTGAGATCGTCTGAAGAAGAAGACCATCAGAGGAGGTAGTCAAGACTATGTCATCCACATAGAGCAGTAAGTACACCGTGTCAGTACCCCGGTGGAACACAAAGAGTGATGTGTCCGACTTGGCCTCCACAAAGCCAAGGGATAGGAGATGTGAGGCAAAACAATTGTACCATGCACGAGGAGCTTTCTTCAAGCCGTAGAGAGATTTGTTGAGCCAACAAACATGGTTGGGTCGAGCAGGGTCAACAAATCAAGAGGGCTGCACATAGTAGACAGTCTCAGATACAGTGGCATACAGAAAGGCGTTCTTGACATCAAGCTGATGAATCGGCCAGTCTCGAGATAGTGCCAATGTGGGCACAGTGCGGATTGTAGCAGGCTTAACCATGAGACTGAATGTCTCATCAAGATCAATGCCAAGGCGTTGTGTGAAACCATAAAGAACCTAACGAGCCTTGTACTGATCAAGCGAACCATCCAAGAGAAATTTGTGCCAAAAAATCCATTTTCCTATCACCACATTAACTCTAGGTGGACGCAGAATGAGGTCCCAGGTGTTGTTGGCTTGAAGAGCGTTGTATTCGTTAGTCATAGCGTGGCACCAATTAGGATCAGTGAAGGCATCTCGGTGTGTTTTGGGCATAGGGGAGAGCACTGTGGCATGTATATTGAGTCGTTGAACTGGAAGACGAAATTCGAACTTTTTGCACGTAACCATGTGATGATCATTGGCTGTCGGTGTAATAGGGATGGCTGTCGGCAGGCGGGAGATAGTGCCAGCTCTGCTAGCATCAACCTGAGGTGTAGAGCCATCAATGGAAGCAGGGCTGGCGGAGTCACCCGCAGTGGCAGATGAGAGCGTGGGTGCCAAGGGCGACACACATTCGGTGCCACGGCTGGTCGACCACAGTAGGTTGACCACGGCTGGTCAACCATGGCAGGTTTGGGAGGAGGCAGCGAGCCGGCTAAGCGCGACCACGGCCCAGTGTGGTGGAGCAAGCCGACCGGGGCTGGCACCACTAAGGTAGAAGTTAGGGTGTTAGCGCCATTGGGCGAGGGCCAACTGGCAGTGGCTAGTAATGGCCAGCCGACGCTTGGGGGGATCCGCTAGTACCAGGTTTTGCAACAACTTATGATCCAATTGGCAAAGGTGAAGTGCCATAATCGGATAAAAAAATCAAGGTCAGAGGGAGCCGCAGGAGAGGCTTCGGCAAAGGGGAAGTAGGACTCACCAAAAGAGACATGGCAGGAGATGATGATTCTGTTGGACGAAAGATCAAGACACCAGGAACCTTTGTGATCGGATGGATAGCCAAGAAAAACAGACAAGGTGGAACGCAGTGAAAGCTTATTTGGAGCCGTGGAGATTAGGTTGGGGTAGCACTTGCATCCAAAGATGCGAAGATGCGAGTAGGAGGGGGCAACACCGTAGTGGGCAAAGAAGGGAGTAGAAAAGTTAAGAGTTTTGGTGGGGTGAAGATTAAGGAAATAGGTGGCAGCGTGGAGGGCTTCCACCCAAAAAGTGGGAGGGAGGCTAGCCTGAAACAAGAGCGATCACGATGATGTCATTTGTGGTGCGAATGATGCGTTCTGCTCTCCCATTTTTCTAAGAAGTATAGGAACACTACATGCGGAGTGTAATGCCATGGGTGAGAAAGAAAGTGCGAGCGGTGGAATTGTCGAACTTACGACTATTGTCACATTGAACATTCTTTATGGTGGCTCTGAACTGGGTGCGAACATAAGTGACAAATTGAGAAATGTGAGTGAAGGTGTCAGACTTAAGACACAAAAGAAAAGTCCAAAGAAAATGGGAGCAATCATCAAGAATAACAAAATAACATTTGTAACCAGACACACTGGCGATAGGAGAGGACCAAAGATCACAATGTATTAAATCAAAAATATGACTAGCCCGAGAGGAGGAAGTGCTGAATGGCAAACGCATGTGGCGGCCAACTGACATGCATGACAAAGGGGTTCGGACACAATTTTATTATATGGAAAAACACTAGAACTAGTGAGTTTAGACAAAGCTTCATGACCAAGATGCCCAAGACAACGGTGCCACAACGTGAAGGAGGAGGTGGCAGCAAGAGCGTGGGGGCTGGCAGAGGACTGGTGAAACGGATATAAGTTCTCGGAACTATTGCACCTGGCGATCACGCTCTTGGTACGAAGATCCTTCACAGAAAAACCATAAGGACCAAATTCCACAGAACGATTATTATCAATTTTGAACCGACGAATGGAAATAAGATTTTTGATTATCTGTGCATTGATAAGAACATGACGCAAAGAGAAGGGGGTATGGGTGGTGGGGAACGACAGCGAGCCGGTCGAGGTAACGGGCAGCATTGACACATAACCGACAATGATGCTAGAAGGAGTAGACATGGAGGGGTGAAAAGTAGAGAGAGTACCAGTGTCTGAAGTCATGTGCGAAGACTCACCGGAATCCATATTCCACTCAGTGATGGAGGGAGGCAGTGTACGCATCATTGTACTGAAAGCGTTGGCGAGGTGCTATTGGTCCCAGGAGATGACACCGGACATGAGGGTCCACGGTACCGACTGGGGCGGCTGAGGAGGGCCGCCAAAGCTGCTGATGTTTCCAGGAGGGGCCAGTACACTAAACTAGATGCCGGGATTGTCGGAGGGGGTGCGAAGGTGAGAGCATGGTGCGCCGGGCGTGACGGTGGAGTTAGCGGATTGGGTCGGGGACTGAGGACGCCATCGGTGTGGTGTGGCCACACTTGAACAGTCTCGGTCTATGGGTTAAAAAAGGATGACCAACCCATCTGCCGGGCTTTGCCAGCCGCATGGCTAGTGGCAGGTGGCCCGCTGGCCCCGCCCGAGCCGCTGTTCCCACCATTGCCGCCGGTGCCCTTATGACGGCGGTGGTTGCAACTGTTGTTCTTCCTGTAGCCACCGTTCCGGCCGTTACCGCCGCCACCCCCGCATTCTTCATTTTGATGGTGATGGTTTGCTATCTTTGTGATGTTACTCGCCGCTCGGTGAAAGATCAAGCTCCATTTAAATTAGTTTTGGTGATAATGACAAATACTATTATGAGATTATAGTGATAATGACAAATGCATTGTTAGACTTACTTTGTTTATTGATTATGATATTACTTAGTATCATTTGGATGAAAAGGTGAAAACCGTAAGAGGTATGCATTCGAAATCAAATTCTCATATATTAGTGCATTCCTTGAATCCAAAATATAGATTGAACTCCATAAATGGTCCTAAATGAATATGTGTATATGTCTACATTATACATACTTGTATGCACACATTTAGGAGGAGTTCACTCTATGTTTTGAGGTTTCATAAGTATTGATTCATGTTTCCTTTAATATGCATATTTAAGATCTTTATTTTGAAACACATCTTTGAGTATATATAGCTTGTGTAGTTTATATATACTTATTTGCAGTCGGGTTATCGTCTAACTTCTCCATTATGTATTAATGGTTAGATGATTAATGACAATCAGATAAGTAAGCTTTGCTTAAAAGCTTATATTAGAATATACAAGTGTTGTGTATATGTTGTATACTCGCAACAACAATATTTATCTCATATTCTGTTGAGATTGTCATGAATTACCAAAAGGGAATATTGTAGAATCTAGTCCCTCCATTATGAGTTAATGGTGAAGTTTGGTAATTGATGGCAATTGATTTGTGGACTAACATTTTCCATAAGTTGGATGAATAGGTTAGGTGCCACAAATGAGGATCACTTTGGATGACTTCATGTGTTGAAGATCATCAAGTCTAGATGGAAGATGACTTCATGTGTTGAAGATCATCAAGTCTAGATGGAAGATGGCTTCATGTGTTGAAGGCCATTAAGAGAAAGATGCACATAAATTTTTGCATGTCCAAGAGGAGATGATCATGTGTTGATTATCAAGTCAAGTAGAGACCATCATGAGTTCATGGAGTTGATGAAAAGGATGCATCATGAGTTGATGCATATCAAGACAATGTCTTAAGGCAAATGTATGACTAGCTAGGGCTAAGGATATGTTCCTAGTTTTTTACCAGTCTTAATGTTTGGTTGGAAGACCGGATTGCTAGTATAGGTTGCCGTACTATTAAGAGGGGCCATGCCTAGTAGTTTGCGTCTCATTATGTGTTGATAGCTCAACCTCATCTCTAATAGCTCATCTTGGCATGAGGCTTGTATTTGCAAATGTGTTTTGGAAATAGTTGAAACTCATGTGTTGAATCCTTGTAACATGGGACTATGTATTGCAAATGTATTTTGCAAGTGCTTGAAGGTCATGTTTCCATTCTTTGTGATATGAGGCTTATATTTACAAATGTGTTTGGAAAATGGTTGAAGCTCATATTCAATCCTTGTGTCATGATTCCAAAAGTATGCAAATATGTTTTGATATTTGTTGGGAATCATGTTTGCTCTTGTATGCATGATACTAAAGTTGCAAATGTGTTTTGCAAAATTTGGTGAAGTATTTGCATTCCTCAGGACAATCAGAACTACCGCAGTATAACCTGCGGTACTAATGCGAACCGAAACTACCAGCATTGTAATCACGAAAATACCACATGCGTTGGTGATCGAAGACCTGTGTGGTCAAAGAATAGAGCAGTTGAGCCCAGGTGGTTGAAGACCAGAGCGGTCCAGCCCAGGTGGTCGAAGACTTGTGTGGTCGAAGACCAGAGCGGTCGAGCCCAGGTGGTCGAAGACCAGAGTGGTCGAACCGACTTGGTTGAACCAACGTGGTCGGGATCTACGTGGTCGTAGGCGTTCATGGTTGTAAACCAGCATGGTTGATATCGACGTGGTCGTAAACCAGCGTGGTCGAACTAGCGTGGTTGTGAACCAGCGTGGTCGTAAACCAGTGTGGTCGAAACCAGCTTGGTCGAACCAGCGTGGTTGAACCGACATGGTCGAGACCTGTGTGGTCGTAAATCGATGTGGTCGAAACAACGTGATTAAAACAATGTAGTCGAAGAGCGATGTGGAGGTTGGAGATTTGTGTGATCGAAGATTGATATGGTTGACGTGGTTGAGACCTGAGTGGTCGAAACCAATGTGGTCAGAGACCAGCGTAGTCGAAGACCTGTGTGTTCGACCCAAACAACGTAGTCGGAGACCAACGTGGTCGTGGACCAAGGTAGTCGACGATCAGAGTTTCTGATCGTCTCTGTGTGAGCAGTTCGATTAGCTCTGTGTGAGTGATCCGATCGATGAGTAGAAGTACCAGCTTTGTGTGAGCGGTACTACCGGCTAGTGGAAGTACCGGCATTGTGTGAGCAGTACTACTGGCGAGCGGAAGTGCCGGCTTGTGTAGTAGCACGTTTCTTCTAGAGAGACACCTATGTGGAGTCTTCTCATCTCCTGTGAGATTAGTAGTTCTACATGTGTGGCGCGGTCCTTCCGATGATCGGAAGTACCGGAAAATGAACAACGGAACTTCCGATTCTGACTGTAACGGCTTGTTTTTTTAACCATTGCTGAGGGGAGTGGAAGTATCGACCGTATGCCTGTGGTACTTCTGATTTCCTTGATTTTTCAAGGATCTGATTCCAGTGGCTAATTTTCTTGTGTGGGGGTATAAATACCCCCTTGTGGCGGGGTTGGAGAAGTTGTTGCTTGACGCATTTCTATTTTGTTGAGTTAGTGTGAGGCTCTCCACTCAATTGTGCATGTGTTGCACTTGGTGAGCAAGGAGAAGAGCCTAGATTGCATGTGTTGCATCTAGAGATAGATTGTGTATTCATTTGAGCTTGTGCATTCGTTGCACGTGGTGAGAGTCAAGCGAGGGGCTTGACTTGTTACTCTTGGAGTTTGTTGACTCCTAGATGGCGTTGGAGGCATCATGCGCGGGATTTTCTCGAAGAAGATTGTGAGAAGACCTGGTAAAGTGTGAAGGTTGGAGCTCACCTATCCGGAGTGAGAAAGAGCTACCACTAGTGGATTTGAGGTGGAAGGCTTAATTCGTGGAGCCGGTCCAATTATTTTGGACTTACCTTAACTTAGAATAGGGGAGACTGGCAAGTCTCCGATCACCATGGTAAAAAGAGACCACGTCTATTGTTGTTTATTTTCTTGTGCTCAATTTATCTTCAAGCAATTTACTTTCATAGAGTTAAATTGATTGTTTATCACCCTAGGATTGCAAACCTTAATATTGCCTTAAGGTGTTGATGCACTTAGGTGAACTTATTTGATCTAGACGCTATTTGTGCTATACCAAATTGATTTAAGTTTTCGCATTATATACTTGGTTTTAAAAAATAGAAAATGTCTTGAATTGATATTAATTAAAAGAAGAACTTTTAAGACCGCCTATTCACCCCCTCTAGTCGGCCTCCTCAATCTTACACTCGGGTTCAAAGGGCGGGTACTGTGCTGTCTAGCAGCAAGGAAAATGGAGGGTGGCGTGGCTAGTCTGGAGTTCTTAGTGATCTCTTCAAGGAAAAGATGCGAACAAGTCTCCACGAATGTAGGAAACGGTCGTTGCATCTTGAGGATTGGCACCATATGAGAGAACTTCTCGTTGAGGCCACAAATGACAAACAACATGAGTGTTCGGTCAAAGATAGATTCGCTGATATTGCCAAGACTATCTGCCATACTTTGAGTTTGCGGCAAAAAATCAGAGATTGATAAACCACCTTAAACGAACTTGCGGAATTCCGCCTCCATGTACAAAGCACGGGTCTCCTTGTTGCTAAGGAATTGGTGCTTGAGGTTCGTCCACACGATGCGGGCAGTAGTGGTGGGGGGCATGACGATCTCTAAGAGGTCCGCAGTAATAGTGTCGTAAAGCCACGACAAGGCCACACAGTCCATGCGTGCCCAATCCGCCTAATCGGGAAGGGGCCATCGTCGGAGAGGACGTGGTTTGTCAAGGCGTACTTACCGAGTGTGACGAGGAAGAGTCCGCACCACTTTTCGTAGTTAGAGGAGGAAAGTCGAGGGTGACTAGGATGAGAGCCTTGATGTTGAGGACGCCAACAGCTTGGGCATGAAGGGCAGCGATGGCGTAGTCCGGTTGGTTGGCGACACCGTGGGCGAGATCGGTAGCCAGGAGCTATTGGTGTTTGGCAACGATTGCGGCGAATGCCTCCTGTCATGTGATCGATGGCAGCCGTGACAATGGCCTGAACCCAACGGTCCTCAGCGGTAGCGCCGTCGGTCATAGCTGCGTAGGCAGCCAAAGCCGCCTGCTCGGCCTGAGCCACCTGGTTGGCAGAGAGGTCAGTGGAGCCAGCCATAGGAAAGAGAGGGATAGATTGGCCGGAAGATGGAGGCCGATGGCTAGGGTTTGTGGAAATGTGCGATCGCAGGAGCGATCGCTCTCATACTATGAAAACGTGTAGTGTTTTGGAGAAATCATGAAATGACTTGATTAATGAATCAAGGTTACATATATATACTTCTTCCTTCTATATCTGAATAACTGGTTTATAGGAAAAATATCCAGGAGATAAGGAAGGAAAATATATGAAAATATACGCGCGATCCGTGGTACATAACAACCACAGGAGGTTGACCACGACAGGTCGATCACGGTCGACACAACGTGGTCGAGTGTCGTATGCAGATAACTAATAGGGTGCATCATCTTGCACGCCACTCTGTTGCTTGTTTTCTGACTTGGGGTGATCTGGTATGTATGATCTATATAATAGTTGATGTGATGTTATTTGTTTGAAAATGTTACAGTCGGCTAACTTTTTACTTTTCAACAATTGCTATAGACATTATGATGGTAAAACTAGATCTTTACTTTAATTCAGCATATTCTGAAAATTGGTAAAAAAAAATTGAGCTGTGATGCCTCTTATAGAGTTATAGGGATATCAACAAAACTATCAATAGTTTCGTATCTAAAACGTTTGATGGAAAATTATGGTGAAGAAACAAAGGAGATCACAAATAGTACCTGTGTGTGAGACAAATCCCTATTTTTTTTGCGTAGTGCTCGGGTGAGGTATTTATTGTGGTCAATATTGTGCAGGTGGACTTCTGAAAAAAAAATAAGCCATTTAATTGCCTAACGATGTCTGATAACGACAATACCTTTTTCAAAGCAACATGGACATTGACACCGACAGATTTTGAAGACACTAATGCCTATGAAGTATTTTTTTCAAGTCTGATTCCAAGCTTGGATATTTTTCTTTACCTGAACTTGTCAACTTCTCTTTTACATGAAGTTTATCCACTGGTGAAAGGCCGTGACATCTTTGAAAGGCTACTGATAGATTCTGATTGGGCCATTGACAACGGCTATTGGCTGTGGCTCTCATGTTCATCCTTCTTTAGCAGGTCAGTCAATGAAACAATCCCTTCAGCCTTCAGGTAATACTTATGATCTACATTTCAATTAAGTCTAATAGTTTCTTTACCTTTGTTCAATGTTCTTCAACACAGTATCACAGAATTAACTCCCCTAGCTCCTTTGGAAAGAAGTATGATCCTAACAGAAACTACATCAGGCATTTCATCCCAGCGCTGAAAGGTACTTCATAAACAACATTTCAGCACCAGATAGCAGCTCCTTTGTGATTTCAGATTTCGAGCTAATCCCATTTTGTATTTTAGATATGCCTAAGAAGTACATCTATGAGCCTTGGACCGCACCCCTTACCATCCAGAAGAAAGCCAAGTGCATTATTGGCAAAGACCGCCCAAAACCAGGTAAAAAGAAACTATTTTCAGGTACAAAAGACATCACTAATACAATGGTTGGACTTTCAGTAAAAATATTGTCGGTTGTTGAGAGACCATGTGGAGGTATCTCCATGTTTGTGATGAGTAATTGACGGTTGTGTTAGAGAGTTTGAGTTTGTTTTGAGTATTCTAGGTTTGAGTACCTTTCGTCTATGCTAATGATGATTATGCTATTTCGTGCGGTGCTATGTGGCGGTTTGCTTGTCTGTGTGACTGCAAGACTTTGGAGCTAGGTCATGGTGAGGCGAGAAGGACCGGGACTAGGCACAGGAGGTGTTGAGGTCCAGACGGTCGGTGATGCTGAAGATGATCGAGGCTGCTGAGGTGGTTACGAGTCGGGAGACGAGGAACCGGAGTTGGAGCTACCGGTGGAGGACATGACGGGCAACGACGAGTGGACCGGGACTAGGCTCAGGGAGGAGTCGGAGGTCCAGATGGTTGGATGTTGGTTGCGGTCGTGTGCGACAGAACAAACCAGGACTAGACTCAGGAGGAGTCGGAGGTCTCGGTCGGAGTCAGGTGGACACGACGGGCAGCGACGAGGTGGACCGGGACTAGACTCAGGTGGAGTCGGAGGTCCAGACGGTCAGGATGCCGGGTGCGGTTGTGTGCAGCGAAGCGGATCGGGACTAGACTCAGGGAGGAGTCGAGGTCCAGACAGTCAAGGTACCGGTTGCGGGAAGCTTCCGGGAAGGTACTTGAGGGCAATTTGGAGAATTGACTCAAGTTTGGGAGACATGGCTGGTTCCCTCCATTTCTCTACATGTGTTTGACCTTTGCCTTGTGTGGGTGTAAGGTGAGGGAGTGGAGGTAGTATGCCACTTCTTGATTTGCTCCTTTGGGGAGAGCCTGGTGCCTTCATATGGAGAGGTGGAGGCAGAGGAAAAGTGGTAAGAAGCAAGAGAGTGAGCAGTGTGCTCTGTGTGTTCTCTGCGTGTGTGTGCTTCTCAAGTGAGCAAGCATGTAGTGAGTGTGTTCTTGCTATTTCAAACTGCGTATGGGGACGTAGTGGTAGTAAACCTCATGTAATCATTCATCTCTTTGAGATGCCTTTTATTTGAATTGAATTATTTCTTTCCTCTCTGTGCTTTGCCCTGGATGGTGTTCTTTGTTTATGTGATGTTTGATTCGATCTCTATTTGAAGTAGCTGCAAATTCTTGTTGCTTTGTGATGGAAACTAATCTCAAGACCATTTGGTCAGCTTTTCCCAAGAGCTAAAGAACTCTAGTGCAGATTTCTTCCAAATAATCTCAACTGCAAAGTTCCTCTGTTTCTCACTGTGCTAGGGTTTGATGTCAGGGGAACATGAGATTTCTTTGGATAACCTGGGAGGAGTGATTCTAGCTTCATATTCACACATATGAGAATACCTCTCTGTTGTTTGCAAAGGATCATGAGCAAAAGATTTGAGTTTGATAAGAAATTTGGAGATTAGTCTCTTTCTCCTCACTGTTTACAGTTTCTTGGCTCAAATCTTGATTCCTAGCTCATCTGATGTAATTTCTTGTCTCCCAGGGTCTCTATGCTGTTTAGAATATGTTAATGCTCTTTTGGTCAGAGAGAAACAGTAGCAATTCGTCAATTTGGCTGAAATATGCATTTCTAGTAAACCTGTGCAAAGTTTCAGTCGTCAGCTCTGTTTCTCAGGGTCCGGTCTGACCTCTAGGGTTTCGGTCGGTCAGACCGGTCCCTGACTTGCGGTCAGACCGGAGTTTGTGAGCCGGTCAGACTGGTGGCCACTAGGCGGTCTGACCGGCCCCTTGATGACAGTCCGACCGGCCATACCCTGCGCGGTCAGACCGGTCTTGAACCGGCGGTATGACCGGCCGGGCTCATGCGGTCTGACCGGCCTGGCTATTTCTTTTGAAGTGCTTTTTGCTGCCAGATTCTTCTCGTTGTTTTATTTGCCGATCTTTCGCTAGTTGCCAGTGAGTTTGAGCATGCCTTCTTCATAGCTCTATAGCTATCGGAGAAGAGTGTCTTTTTAGTAGATACTTGAGGGGCGGTTTTTTAAAGGATACCATTCACCCCCCTATTGCCATTTCCGATCCTACAGTTGTTTCAGAGGGTGATCATGAGACTACAAGCAAGGAAGCAGGAAGAGGATGGGAGAAGCTTATGTGTCGAGTCGCCTTGACGGTAACTCTGTCAAACGAAAGCCCTCAAACACGTCGTGAAGAAATCAAAAAAGTTGTCTGATGGCAGCCAAGATGCCTCTGACTCATCCAAGACTAAGAAAACGAAGGGGGGAGTAGCTGAGCTGAGCAATGTGCAGCTCCCCTTCCGTAGCAGCTTCACACTAATTGATTCACTTTCAGTATGAGTTATTTCTCATAAAATCCTGCCTAACTCTAATTACTCCATCTTATCACGCACTTAATACTCTGATTGATGGGTAGGAAAGGCGCAGATGGTTGCTTGGCACGAAACCAAAATACGTAAGCAAACACGTGAAGCCAATGCCCAAATCATGCTCTCTACTCATCCTGTGCCCATGAGGTTTGGCACACTAATCTGCAAACTGACGATAGTGATAAGCTTATCTTTACCCACCAGTGGAAGGAAAGAGATACACGCTAACAACATGAGTCCATGATTGTTGCACATGTTTCTTACAAGAATAAGACGAGGTGAATAGTTAGATGAAGCAGTAAAATCACGGTAAACAAGTTGAATTGACGAAGGGCAAGTTGTCCTGTAGAGAGAGAGAGAGAGAGAGAGAGAGAGAGAGAGAGAGAGAGAGAGAGAGAGTCGTCCTGAAGTTTAGCATGGTATCATCAATCAGTATCGTTGACACCAGTAGTACAACCAGTACGTACTAATCTATCTACCTTTGGTTTCCATTGCCTTCCGTTGCGGCCTAACAAACCGCAACCTAATTTAAACTGCGACGCCCAAGAATTGAAAGGGATTTCCTTCAAAAAAGAAGCGAAAGGGAGGAATGCCCAACTCATGCCGTCGACCATGCTTATGCCATGCACGAACTGTATATGAAAGTGTGAATGATTTATAAAGAGTGTTCTGTACTTTTCTCTCTAATAAAGGTAACATTAATCTCAAAGCACATAAAGAGATAAGTAATATCTTTATCATTTATCATGTTTTAAAAATTGTGTAAATCACTATTAAGAAAAGTATAAAAACATCTTTAATGATTTTATCATTCATGAGCATATCTTTTATGCAGATGGGTTTGTGGAAGTTCACCTTTTTGGTTATCCTTTCCTGCACCACAAGAAACGGAAAACCATGAAACCAAGCAAACCCAAAACCATGGGAGCAGCAAGCCAGCAATCCGTGATCACTAGGCCAGCCCCGAATTGTTAGCTACTATAGGACATATCTAATAATGCTATGTCAGCTATTTTTAGATATATTAAATGAATAAAATCTTATATGGAGGAGAGAAGGTGAGAAGAGATAATATGCTGCCTCTTATGTAAGAGGTGATTGAGCCCACAAATCAACGTAAATAGTGAGAGAGTGTGACGCATGAAGTTATAGTGAAATAGTATAAAATGGTTAGATGATGATTTACTATTAGAGATGTTGTTTCTAGTGCTGTTTTTAGAAGAGGTGAAAGCCTTAAATATAACTTTAAGAGATAGACTATTGTATATACCATTATACGCCGGCCTTGATTACAATTGAATCCTACATTAGTTTGCCAAAGTTACCTGTTTTAAAAGCAACGGAATGCCAGGATGTGCCTGAAGTTGTAACTTGAGTTGAAAAAGTAGATTATACATTATTTGCACATGTATTAAGTAGTGATTCAAAGCCCATTAACATATAGGATTGGATGGATATAAATGAAGAGTTCATTGGCACATGCTCATTTGGAATACAATAATTTGACAAGAAATAATATGATTCTCGCAGAAATCGAGAAAATTTCTGTATTTTGAATAGAACATTAAGTATTCAACTCAAAACATTCGCTATTGTATATTTTAGCACATCTCAAACAAAAAATGGCTTACAATTTCAAAAACTTTTCTGGCATTTCAAACCTGTTTTTTCAACACCGCAGGAAGGCCAGGCACACCATCTGTATCATAACCGACAACCCAAGACAGGGATATTACCCTAAGAAGAGCCCGACCCATCCAAGCGGTCCAATTCGCATCAGACGACCAGGATTGGACGCTGAGGTGGTGGACTCGGAGCACAGTGGCCGGCGGTTCGGATCCAACGGCTGGGATGAGACTACATTTGTCGCCTTGCTCTCTGGATAGCGCCACCACGCTACCTGACTACCTCCTTTCCTGATACTTACGTATAAATGCCCACAATTCTCAAATTAATTAAAAGAACCTTTAATTCTACATTCTTTTTTCTGCTTCTTGATTTCCCCCCAATTTTCTCTTCGTATAATCCCTTCTCGTTCAAGACGGAATTTTGCGGGCTCGGAGGAATCTTTCCTCGGATTTTTCCGTGCCTCTTTCGGTCGCATCCGGCGTCGCAAGGTTTGTGCTTGTTCTTAAATTTTCGTTTTGGTGTTTGGGGGCGTGGTTCTTGATGCCTTTGTGCGGGGATGGAGGCGGCGAGAAGCGTAGCGCATTGATTGATTAGTTGGGCGACTAAGTGCGATGGTTTATTGGCCCCAACTCGCCAGTTCAAAGGTTTTTGTTTGGTTGTTACGCCTGGTGATTAGATCGTTCTGCTATGAGGATTTCGTACGATCTTTGATCTGTTTCTCTCCGATGTCGTCGTCTTTTCTTAAGGATCCTGTGTTGGAGTTTGTAATTTCTAGTGTATTGCTGGTTTGGGAAACTAGATTGTAATTTGCTTGAAGTATCTTGAGTTATCCATGAATTAATTACCTGTTGTCTGTTGATCTGTTGGGCGATACGCCGGTTAATCTTTTCCTTCTCTGTTTGATTACTTGGTGTAGACGTTGGTTGTTGTGGCCCGAAGCAATTGCCGATGTAAAGTATTTTCGTTTGGAGTATCCTAATGGTTCATTCAATCACTTGTTTGTTCATCTGTTCTTCTGTGGATTGGTAATTTGATACATCTGATTCCATTTAGATTTGCACTGCTTGCAGTTTATTGCAAGGTCCCGATATGCAAAACTAGATTAAATTTTCTGTTAGAGCATATCAACTTGTCATTACGCTTCGGAGTACCCATACCGATCAATGATGAATTTGGTGGAGTGAGACTGAGAGAGTATAATTTGTGATTTTGTTTTGAATGCTCTCTCTCTCTCTCTCTCGCGCGCGCGCGCGAGGAAAGCCTTAGTCTCATTTTAGAATAGTATTATTTGCAGTGGCGTAGCCAGGATTTGTAGCTATGGTGGTCTATTGTCTAAAATTTATTTAACCGCTATAAATTTAACATGTCGGTACACAAGTATATGAATTACGAAATGCAATTAAGGTAAAAAGGACATACGAACTTCATAAAATAGACGAATATAGCTTTCTTAACATAGAATTGAAATATTACATACAGCTGCAGCCACGGAAGGAGATGGAGAAGAAGCCTTCTTCTTTGATGCATATTTCTGAAAAAGAGAGGCAATATCACCACTCATCTTCATGTTTTAACAAATCTACAAGAGAATTATATAAAGTTTCAGTTTACCAAACCAATAATCTAATACTGCAAAAAAACATATAATTGAAATTAAATCAGTTTTACATACCCTGTGGGCCTGTGCACTTTTCCTGTTCGTGGCTTATCACCGTTGATCCTGGCTTCTATTTTGCATAGTCGCTAGCCGCTAGGCCGCTAGGGGAGAAATTAGAGAAGCTGAAAGAGTGAAAGGAAAAGGAGAAACGTGAGTACAGAGTACGTGACTAAAACAGTAAAGATTTTTGTATGATCTGTTGTAACAGAACAGCTGCTATTTTTGGTACTGTTCGTCATCCGGCACTTCTATATAGTATATATACAGAGCAATCCCCTGCTGCTTGCAGTGAGGAAACTCCCTCTATTCCTCCAGCTCTCTTCTCCAATCTATAACAAGCCTATTTCTCTTATAACTCCGACCTGAATTCAATTCAATTCGAATTCGCAATATTGGAGCTTGACTTGAGAGTATGCACTCTGAAATGCAGCATATGCGACTTTCTTAGTATGAAAGTTCGTCACAATCTACTACACACCAAAGCACTCAGAAATCATTACAGGTTATTGCTGTATCCATTTGCAAGCTAGTTCATGATGGGCTGATGCCAGTGGAAGAGGAAAAGAAAGCATTGTTGGAATTGAACGAATTAAAATACATAAACAAACTGCCGAAGACCATCTCACGTGCCATGACATTGCAACTTATCCAAAATAACATCAAAGGTTAGTAGCCAGAAGGTCGCCCGCCCCACGGCTGCATACATACGATTTTTGTGCCTGTATACATATGTAGTTTCAGAACGCAGAAGCCAGAAGGTCGCTGGGAGGGAGCCACCGATTTTTGTGGGCTGCATCTGCGTGGGAAGGCGTGGTCATATTAGCTGTATATAGGTATGCGGACTCTATTCAATGGGCTTTGGTTGGACCGAGCGCAGGGTGGTCCGCGGCCCACAGGGACCACCCTGTAGCTCCGCCCCTGATTATTTGTGTTCTGCTTACGAGTTTATTTTATTCTGTTGTTCTATACTGCTACGCTAGTTTAGATCTTTGTATTGTCTTCACTACCCACCTAATTTATTCAATTACTAAATTTGTTAGGTTCCTGTCTGCAACAGCTGGGAGATAGGAAGACCCAATGAAATTCTGCAGAGGGGGCAAGGTGGAGGTATTGCAGAAGGCGGAGGCACCCCTGGGTTCCTGGAGGCCTGCTGAGATCGTCTCTGGCAATGGGCACACCTATCTTGTAAGCTATGATCCATGTTCTGTTGACAGTAGTGTGGCTGTGGAAAGGGTGCCAAGAAAGGCAATGAGGCCTTCCCCCCCACCCCCGGATGGTCCGGTGTGCTGGGCCACATGCGACATCCTTGAAGTCTTTGACAGATCCTCATGGAAGGTTGCGGAAGTGGTGAGACTGCTTGGTTTTAATTACTATCTCGTTAGGCTCATTGGATCCTCCCTGGAGTTGAGAGTACATGCACCCAATCTTAGGATAAGGCAGCTCTGGCAAGATGGCAATTGGGTTGCTATTCCAAAGGTACAGTTCATCCCTTTAAATTACCAGACAAGTGTTATTTGTGCACAAGTCCTAATCTGTGTTGATGCTAATGCCTGTTTGGAAATTATGGCTAGCATATGCCAAATTGTTGATATGGCCTTATTTTGTTGTGTCATAAATACTCTACTATGGGGTTTGAAGAATCTCTTCAGTCACTCGCTAATGAGTCCTGGCAATTAATTTCAGGATTCCGCAAAATGCCCTGGTGGTTCACTTAGGTGTAAGTCAAAAGGTGGAAAATTTGGCCATGGGCTGATCCACACTTCAGGGGACAGTCATCTTCTACTAGAGAACAAGAATGTGTTTGAGGGCAATATGTCTCGAGGCATGAAGAGAAAATCATCTCCTCTATCAGCTTTCCGTACGCAGCGTAGTGAAGTCACTAAGCGATTTCAGACTTCTCATAAAGATGGAAGATGCCTTCATCTTGTTCGTGGAGATTCTCTTGATTTGACAGATAAGGTAGATGCTGTTGCTTCCCCATGCTTAATGATGGGTGAAAAATGCATGCATGGTTCCTTAAATAACAGAGCAAATGGCTTTCCTAATACAAACTTGGCTGTGGTTAACACTAATGCTGATTATCAGTATCCCGCTGTAACAACTCAAGATAGTGATACTGATAGTGTTGCATCCTCTGTTGGTAGTTGCAATCCCAGCGGTAGCTCCTATACGCCAACACATCCTCAAGAGTATGACAGTGGAGATATTTGCAGTGGGACTGATGATGCTGAAGCTTCTGTATCTGGAAGAGAATCACCTCTTCCTATTCAAGATGGTCTGAGGGAAGAAACCCATCTGCTTGAGTTGCATGCTTATCGTGCAACAATGATGGAACTATATGCTTCTGGGTCAATTAGCTGGGAGCAAGAGGCTTTGATGACTAATCTCAGGCTTACACTGAACATCTCAACTGATGAACATTTAGCTGAGTTAAGGAATTTGGCTTCCTCTGCAGTTCATTCTAGATAGCCATATGAAACAGTAGTTCTGTCTTGGTTGTTATGTTGTCATATCACTTACTTTAGAATTGTAGAATCATGGTTAGTGTGGAAATCCCATTCACTTGTTGGAGTACTTGATGTTCTGTATGAACAATGGAGATAGGGGAATTTTTTGTATGATGGATTTACCGAAACTTCTCAAATACTACTTTTACCCACAGACTCAAAGCTTCCTTCTTTAATTGAACCCAGTTGTCTTCTTAACTTCATATTATCATGTATTTGTTTTGCGCTGCTGTGAAGCCCTTCATATGTGGTGTTAGAAATGCTATTTGATGATGATACCATGTTATACCACTTTAAAGTCTTTTGTAAGTGGTTGTAATTCAGTGACATGATGCGGCAATGAAATTTCAGTTCTAGAGATCTGCATGTTCCGCTAACAATTTCCATGTATTCAATATGTTACTTTAGCTGTTCTATTTGACTATGTTGATGTATAATGTATTATTATTCCATCTTTGCTAGATCTTTTTCATATTTGTGCAAAAAGAAGCCATTGCTCCACTGTAGGCAAAACACCTTTATTAAACAGCATCAATATGTATAACCTTAGAGTTGACCAACATCCTACTCTCTTCTCCTGTCATTATGCTGCTCTTGATAGATACCTACTACCTTGTACGACCTCTTTGCTCACTGCATTAGAAATCATCACTAAATCTCTTGTTTGTTTTAGATGATTTGTTTTTCCGTTTTCCCGATGGTGTGCAATTGCAAAGGAACCAAAAAAAAAAAAAAGAAGGAAAAGATGACATCTGATGTTTCTCATGCATTTTCCAGGGCCGAAGTTGGAGGCTTGTAAAGCATCCTTCGGTAGGTCCATGTTGATGGAGGCGTTTGCCACATGGTTTACATGGTGATGGATGTGGCAACATTTCCATCAAACCTTGGTTCGTATCTTTTTTTAATCTTCTTTCTAGCTTCTTTTCCTGTACCACTAGCTTTTGCATGGAAATTGCAAAGGAGATTTGTCTTGACATTAATTAACAATTAAGTTTCAATGCTAAACTTCCACATGCATTATTCTTTCAAACAAGAATGCTACTGCCTGTACAGAGATAACGCTTAACATTATACCTTGAGAACTAGTGCCTTTTTCTCTCTGAACTCACTGAAATTTCTGATTGTGTTTTCTCTTCTCCTTTCCTTTTTCTTTGGAACAGGGAAATCAAAAGGAGCAGTTAAAATTCACTTAGAGTGAAAAACAGTGATTAAAAAATAATATCAAAGTTAGAACCTAAAATATGGCTTATAAGTCATAACCATGTACAAAATAGATAAAATCATAGTTCTATTTAGATAATTTGTTGTAACAAATTGCAACAGCCCCGAATCTTATATTGGTAAAAGAAGGAAGAGGATAATGGACATCATAATTGCATAATGCACTCTCCATGGTTAATCGCTAAAACAATAGTAAAGCTATATATGTGTTGTTTAAGTTGAAAAGCTCAATAAATGTAGGCATGGTCACCGAACTATACGGTGATAAAGTAGATAGCATGTGTGTTTCGTTATCGAAAGTAACCTGCAGAGATTTATCTTGGTCACATTACAGTCTTGACATATCTTCAAAAGCTAGATCTCTGAGGTTCATATCTATCGAAGTTCATAGTTGGTTTTGATTTGCAAGAGTTCATATTTGTCAAAAGATTATTTGGCCACATCTATACTAATATAAAAAGCACCAGTTTGATTAAACCATTTGTCACCCAACCACATTAATACCCTCCTCTCTTGATCATTAGATCAACATAATCCATTGGCAGATACCGCAAGTTGAACCTGCCATCTGAATATCTACACTGTTTATTCAGTTCATCCAACGTCCACGATTGCAAGTTGGTCCTGCCAATTCCGCCGCATGTCGGCCCACCCACTCCCTCAGCAATCACGCCCGCAATCCATCAGCGCCACCCCTCATGCCTGCAATATATCCATCGGCGCCGCCCCAATGCTCCCCTGCTCCTGCGATGCCCCCTACTCCACCCTACCCCTATGCTCCACTGCTCTGCCCTTGCAACGCCGCATCATGCCTGTAATCCATCGGCGCCGATCCTCACACCCGCAATATATTCATCGGCGCTGCCCCAATGCTCCCCCGCTCCCGCGACGCCCCTACTTCGCTCCACCCCCATGCTCCACCGCTCCTCCCCCACGCCGCTCGAACCCCTTCCACTCTCGCTCCGTTCCATGCTCTGTCCCCTCCACTCCCGCGCCGCCGCTCCGTCGCTCCGCCCCCGCTTCGCCCCATGCTCTGCCCCAATGCTCCGCCGCTCCTCCCCCACGCCGCCGCTCCTCCCACTCCGCCGCTCCACCCCCCTCCGCTCTCGTTCCGCCCCATGCTCTGCCCCCTCTACTCCCGCATCGTCGCTCCTTCCCCGTCGCTCCGTCCCCTCCGCCCCATGCTCTACCCTCCTCCGCTCCTGCTCCACCCCATGCTCTGCCCTCCTTCGCTCCCTCTCCGCTGCACCGCTGCACTCCGCGCTCCGCCCCACTCAGTTCCCGCTGCCGGTGTCGAAATCTTCGACCGCTGCCGTTGTCGAAATCTTCGACCGCAGCGGGTGTCGAAATCTTCGACCGTTGCCGGTGTCGAAATCTCCGACCGCTTCTATTGTCGAAATCTTCGACCGCAGCCAGTGTTGAAATCTTCGATTGCTGCCGGTGTCGAAATCTTCAACCATACCCTCTAGCCCGACGCCACTCGTGACCCACTACGTCGACATAACACATCCATGCCTCGACGAACACAAGGTCTGTTATGTCCTCCTCCCATCTTCTTGAATTTAGTTGATTATGGAAAATAAGCTTGACCACGACGCCTGGACCGCAACACTTTGACCACGGTCCTTTGACCACGGAGCCTCAACCCTAGGACTTCGACCATGGCGCGTCGACCACGGGACTTCCACCACGGTGCCTCGACCACAGGACGTCGACCACAATACTTCAACCACGACACTTCGACCACGGGGTTTCGACCATGGTTCTTCGACCACGATGCCTCGACCACGAGATTTCGACCACGGAGCCTCGACCACGGTGCTTCGACTAGGGTGCATCGACCACGGCACCTCGACCACGGTATCTCAACCACGGCTCTTACCGCATCTCTGGTCATACCACTCGCACAATGCCGGTACAACCGGTCTTTGACCATGCAGGTCTTCCAAGCAGTGACCAGGTATTGTAGCTACGATTATCGACCAAGGACTATCGATCGGTTCACTGTATCTACGACCATACACACATATCTGACCAAGTCTATGACCACACGCAAACCTGACCAAGTTGACTCCTTACGACTTTGAGTCCTTTGACCACGGTGTCTCGACCGCGGGACTTTGACCACGGGATTTCTACCATGGTGCCTTGACCACGGCACTTCGACCACCGCTCTTCGACCACGGCGCCTCGACCACGGTCCTGCGACCTATGTTACCCAGATACTCCGATACGGATACGGATACGCGATACGACGATACCGCGACTCGCCATTTTCCTAAAAACACCGATACGGCGATACGTGTGTATATATATATATATATTTATGTTTATATGTATATATATAGTAAAGATAAAAATAAGAAATTAATGAATTCTTATAAGGAATTGAGAATACCTTAATATTGATGTAGCAACTTGCTTGATACTTCAGTTCTCCCTCCTGGCTGTTAGACTAATATAATGAACCATCTGCGAAAAATAATAGAATAGATAAGTACATGTACACAAATAATGAAGTAAAAAGCAGAATCACAAGTCATGAATCATGATTGATAGTAGGTAGTAAAGTATTCGACAGACCACCTAGTAAATAAACTTAGTACATAATTCAACCAGTCCAAGTGTTCAAATTCAACAGACCATAAGTCCATAAGACCATAACTATTACATAATAAGATAGCTAGATAAAAGACATGACATAAGACAAATGTGTAGTCTAATTGTTGTTTCCATCATGTGGAGTTGTCTCTGATTCGACCAAAGGTCCACCATCTGATGAAGACAAGTCCAGCGCCCCAAGATCTTCTAACACTTTCTCAAGGTCTGGTTCATCTAGTGAGAGGTCAGCATGTTGAAGGAATTGAGCACCGCCATCAAAGAATTCGAAGCTATCTCCTCCAACATCCCACATTCGATGCACTTGAGCCTCCAAATCCACCACCAGATGCCATATCTGATCGGGACAACCAATAGCAAATGAACAAACTAATGACAACAAACAACATCACTGATCACTTCCCCTACTGAATCATCCAACACATTGTCAACACATAGCAAATAAACAGCACTGAGGGTCTGAGGGAGCAGTGAGCATACTGAGGTGGCGACTGGCGACTGGAGGCGTCGGCGTCGGGAGGGGAAAGGCGGAGTGGCGGGCGAGGTGGCAACCGGAGGCGTCGGGCGACGGGCGAGGCAGACCGGCGGGCGACGGGCCACGCGGCGGGCAAGGTGGCAACCGGAGGCGTCGGCGTCGGGAGGGGAAAGGCGGAGGCGTCGGGCGAGGCAGACTGGCGGGCGACGGGCGACGCGGCAGCCGAGGTGACAACCGGAAGCGACGAGCGACACGATGGGCGAGGCAGACCGGCGGAGGCGGCGGGCGACGCGACGGTCGGAGGCTGCAGCCGAGGCGACGGGCGAGGCAGACCGGCGGAGGCGGCGAGCGACGCAGCGGGCGAGGCAGACCGGCGGAGGCGGCGGGCGAGCGGAGCGCCGGGCGAGGAGGCCAGCCGCGCGTGGGTGGAGGCGCGGTGCCAGCGAGCGTGGGTGGAGGCGCGGTGTGTGGTTTCAGATCTAGATCTGGATGGTTTGGTGGGGATATTAGGGTAGAAGTATCCAAAAAGTATCGGAGAGGTATCGCAGAAGTATCGGGAATTAATTTCTTTTTTTGAATACTCAATAAATTCCGATACTTACAGGATACGTATCGGCGCGTATCGGGGCAGTATCCGTATCCGGTATAGTATCCGATACCAGTACGTGACTTTTGGGAAGTATTCGCGCAACGTAGCCTGCGACCACGGAGTCTCTACCACGACGCTTAGACTAGGGTGCCTCGACCATAGGACTTCCACGACGACGCCTTGACCACGAGACGTCAACCACGGCACTTCAACCACGGCTTTTCGACCACGGGACTTTGACCATAGCGTGGCGACCACGGTCCTTTGACCATGGAGCCTCGACCATGGAGCCTCGACCACAGTGCCTCGACCATGGCACTTTGACCACGGGACGTAGACCACGGCACTGCGATCACGGCACTTCGACCACGGCGTGGCGATCACAATCCTTTGACCATGGCGCCTCGACCACGGGGCTTCGACCACGGCGCCTCTACCACGATGCCTCGACCATGGTGCCTCAACCACGAAACTTCGACCACGGCGCTTTGATAGCGTCTACGATCACGGCTTCTCGCCCACGCCACTTCGATCACAACTCTGACCATGGCTTCTTGACCACAGCACTTCGACCGCTTCTTTGACCACGGCTTCTCCACCACGGTACTTCGACCACCCCTCTGACCATGGCTTCTCGACCACGCCTCTTCGACGGCTTCTCCGACCATGGCTTCTCGACCACAGCACTTCGACCGTGTCTCCGACCACGGCACTTCAACCGCATCTCCGACCACGGCACTTTGACCACGTCTCCGACCACGACACTTCGACCGCTTCTCCGACCACGGCACTTTGACCACGGCGCCTCAACCACGGATCTTTGACCATAGCGTTGTTGGAACTAAACTCATCAGCTCCAAACTAAACACATGCTTTCTTTCTTGGAACGATGCACACAACTGCAACTCATCGAGCCATCCTTGACCATGGCTTCTCGACCACGACACTTTGACTGCCACTCCGACCATGGCTTCTCGACCACACCATTTCGATCGTCCCTCCGACCACAGCTTCTCGACCACAGCACTTCAACCGCAAGTCCAACCACGACACTTAAACCGCAACTCCGACCACGACACTTTGACCGCTGCTCCCACCGCGGCTTCTTGACCACGGCACTTTGACCGCTACTCCGACCGCGACTTCTCTACCACGCCACTTTGATCGCTTCTCCGACCACGGCTTCTTGACCATAGTACTTCGACCGTGTCTCCAACCATGGCTTCTCGACTACGACACTTCGACTGCCACTCCGACCACAACCTGTCCACCACGACACTTCGACCGCTTCTCCGACCATGGCTTCTCGACCACGGTACTTCGATCACTTCTCTGACCATGGTAGGTCGACCATGGCAGAACGACCACAAAAGAATGACCACAACAGAATGACCGCTCGGTATTGTTGCTTATGACCACCGACCACGGCTCTTACCACAACTTCGGTCGTACCGTTCACGCAAAGTCGGTACTACCAGGTCGATCACGCAGGTCTTCCGAGCACCGACCAGGTACTGTATCTTACGACTATTGATCAGTTACTGTAGCTTACGACTACTGACCGGTTACTGTAGCTACGATTGTCGAATCGGTGATGGGAAGCAAATCTTGGCAAGTCTCGGTACATTTAGTATGGCCATTCCATTCCGTACCCGCCTTTTCCATAAGATAATTTCCATTAAGCCGGCATGGAAAGCAAATCTCGGCATGGGAAGCAAACCTTGGCTTGTTTCCATATGGAACATTTAGCATTTAGCATGTCCTATTTCCATATGAAACAGCCGGCGTGGAATGGAATGTTTAGTAACGTAATGAATGGTGAGATTATGCAATGGAATGTTCCCATACAGAATGTTAATTTCGTTATGTTTCCATACACTAAACATTTAGTATTGTTTCCATACGGAATGTTAATTTCCTTATAGTGCCTTGACCTACATAAGGACAGAATGTTAGTGTTGTTTCGCATGACTCGGCAACTCATTGAGTCAGTTGTTACCCGGACGTCCAATGACGACTTACGACCACCGCGCCTCAACCATGGCTGCTCGACCACGGTGCCTCACAACTTCACTTCAACCACAGCCGCTCGACCATGCCACTTCGATCACGGCTACTCGACCATGCCACTTCGACTACGGCTTTTGGACCATGGCATTTCGACCGCAACTCCGACCATGGCACTTCGACCGCTTCTCCGGCAGTACCGCTTACACAGAGCGGTGCTATCGCTCTTCGAGCACCAACCGGGTATTGTAGCTTACGAGTATCGAGCTCTACTGTAGCTTACGAGTACTGACTACGACTGCTACAACCCGTTCACTGTATCCATGACCGGTTCACTGTAGCCATGACTGGTTCACTGGAGCTATGACTCCTACACAACTTGACTCACGACTGCGATTGGTTCACTATAGCTTCAACCGGTTTACTGATTCCAAGGTCTTCGACTACACAGTACTATAGTTGCAACCGGTTCATTATAGCTTCGGCTCGTTTACTGATTCTGAGGTCTTCGACTACACAGTACTATAGCTGCGACAGGTTTACTGACTCCGAGGTCTTCGACTGCATAGTACTCGAACGCACGAGTACTCGACACATGATTACATAGTACTTTGACTATGACGTTTTGACCACGGTTTTGACCACGACACTTCGACCATGGCTTCTACCACGGCACTTCGACCACAGCGCTTCGACTGCAACTAGATAGGCATCCGCGCGGGGGGTCAAAGGGGGAATTTTGCGGGAGGGGCCAAAGAGGGAATTTCTCTGCCACAAGGGGCCAAAAATGACCACGCTTCGCCAGGGGTCAAGTTCCTCGACCTCCGGTTTAGCATAGCTATCCTATTCATTCAAGAACGTGACAGAATTTCTTGGCTGTCTATCATAAGGTGTACCTGACTACATGACTCATGAGAAATTCAGTCATGAGGCATGGACCAAAATTTGCATTTTATTTTTGGACATATAATCAATGCTTTTTACGTAGATTTCACGTGCATGCTTACTAGTTCTGTAAAATTAGGGAGAGTATCCCTAATAATAGACTACTGGCTTTGGCAAACACGAATGGTCAGCTATACCTGCAACTTACTTTGATGTGGACGGTGGGAGGTAAGTAGGCACATTGTTTATCCTCAGGCCTCAGCAGTTCTACAATATCTCATCCATGATGCATATTGCAAATGCAAAGTACTGCCTTGCTTTGGTGATTACTAATTAGGCTCTGAAAAGTGCTAGCTGAGATGATATTACAGGTTTTTTTTGTATTTCCTTATAAACATTTACAAAGGCAATGTAATGCTAATTTTAGACTTGTTGCTTCTGTTCGGTTGAGGTTGGGTCTTTTATCTACATGTCCTTTTGGATGATTGTGCACTCTCTATATAAAAATACTAATGTCTTACAATGTCCTACTGCTACTTTTATCTTCAAGAATTTTGTGATGTTTCTGTGTAATAGCAACCCTCGGTAATCCTCCTATGGTCATATTGTCGGTATACTTTGATCTTCCTTTTTTCCCCGTACTCTCTGTGTGACAATAATGGTTCAGCTTTTGATATGCTAGTACACCATTCAATATATCAGTCCCAGGGGTCAACTGGCACATTTTTTCTATTGCACGCTTGTATGAACATAACGAGTTGGAAGAATTTTTATGAAAGAAAGTTGTAATTTACAATATTCAAAGCTTGATGAGCAACAATGTGAAATATTCAAAAGAACATCAATATATGTTGCAACCTAGATTTCACAGCTTTAAGATACCAAGGTGCCAATATATGGGAAATGCAATATGCCGAGGAGGCCAAGAGCACTATGTGCACAAACTTTGTTGTGCAAACTATTCACAAATTATTTTCTATACCATGTACAATCTCTTACTGGAGGGTGGAGACTGGAGACCACTTTTTTGCACACATTGCGTACAAGTTTTTTGAATGTAAAGCATTTCTGAATGTATAACTTCTTTCTGAAAAAGCATCATAATAGCTCCTCGTTATTAGCCAGGATTTTTTTTCCAGGCAGCTACAAGCAAGAAATGCTTTGGAGTTTGGACTGTGGAGACTGTTATTCAATCAAAGACTGCAGTCTTACTGTTATTAAACTTAGCTGATGTTATTGAAGTCCCTATTTACAATTGGCAACACTTTAAGTTTGGAGGAAATGAGCTATTTTTTCAAATTAAAAACTATTTATTTGTCTTGAAGACATAAGATCATAATGTATGTATAAGACCAGGTTTGGGCAATTTCCATGAAGCCTATAATGACGAAAATGTGACACTAGCCCCAGCTCAAGGTTGCCACAGCACTCCGGCAAGTTGCGGCGAGACCAGGGCGCCTGGACGTCTAGTCAACTAGGTGCCCGCTATGGCGATAGTTAGATGATAGTAGTTAGACGATACAAGTAATACCTTATGCAACCCAAAATTAAATAACCATGAAACATAATAGCATAAATTATTCAAATAACAAGATTCATAATAGCAAATAGTATTAACATAACAAGGTCAATAGCGAGGATGTTGCATTCACAACCGGTGGAGAGCGTTGAACAATGAAGATAGCACTTTGTAGCTACAAGTGTGTGTAGTATTGTATTTTCCCATAGGGGCCATCTGTATGCCTTAAAATTTCTTAACTTTCAGTCAATTTTCTTAGCCCTTAGATCTAGATTCAACCATCCAGATCATTCCCCTCATTCCATATGTATACCCATCCTAACCCTAACCTCACTCAACTCCCACCCTACCCCACCACCAGCCACCGCCGCCCCCATCCCTTCTAGCATGCCGCCTCCCACCGCCTTGCTGGCGCCGGCGAAGCCCGTTAGCCAACTCCACCCTTCTCTGCTTCCACCGCCCGACGCAACTGCCAGCACCAACGCCCCCTGCCTCCTCCTTTGCCCCGCCCTCCACCTCGCCGCCTCCTTCCTCTGCCCTGTTGGAGAGGGAAGCCGGCGGCGGGAGCAGGTGGGAGATCGGCGCCGACAGTGGGCAATCTCCCAGGCGACCACCTAACTCATGTGCTTGGAGAACAGCCTCGGGGACAGGACGACTTGGCGTCACCTAGGCGACACCGTGACAACCTTGCCCCAGCTTATGTCAACCACAAAAGTTACCACTGAAAAAAATACTGATGTTCTTTTTTGTAGATAGAACAAATTTGTGATAACTTTTCCCCCCTAAAAAAACAGCTTTGTAGTCATTTTTCCCTATGACTTGCTTATTTGTGCAGGCTGCTTTCAACCGCAACAATATTTTCCCTGGAAAAATAAAACAAACAGATTATCGAGGTGCTGTGGTGATTATTGAGGTGCTGTGGTTCCCTTGGGATTGCGTCAGCCAGAACAGATTGGCGAACTTCTATGCATAAAAAAAGTTCTTGGATTCCATAGTTGATCTCAGGAGATCTTATCAGAACATGGTGTACGAAGAAAACAGGCACTTTCTGTATGTTTTCAGCCGACATGTGGATATAACAGAGTTGATGTTCACTTTATTGTGGCTGTATTTTGACGGCACACTTTGGTGCGTTTTGGTAACCACATTTGCAGGCCTTTCTAACAAAGATTGTACTATTGCTTCAGGTGGTTTTAGTCTGAAGGCAGAATTGATTGAAGTAGAGCTCCATTTTCTCATGCCAGTCCAAAGGTTTGGACTGAGCTATTCAATGTTTTTGGAACAGAAGTCCATTTCTGAGAAGCTGGTTGCTAAATATGACCTTAACCTTCAATGGTGTTTATACTATTGCTATTTTATTGCTTACGAGTGTTGTTAAGAGTTGAGACTCAAAATCAAATTTTTTGTATGTAAAGTTCGAGCAGTAATAGCAAGGAAATTCTCATGGCAGCTTTATTCTCATTGGTCTGGGCACCCTGAATTTTCTGGTAGGCTTTTCCTGTCTAATCTGTCCCTTTTGTCTTGAAGCATATTCCTCCACCTGTTGATGCATTGGAATCCAGGTATGTAACATGATTATTTCTTTTCTATCAATGAGCTGTTAAAAATCACTATATCAGATGATTCATTTCTGTTTTTCTTGGGGATGCATAGTTGTTTTCTTGTGGCTGAATCTATTCTTTTGATGCATTAGCACAGCACCTGAAGCTGTGCTGTTCATCATGTAACTCGCTTTTTTCACTGCATCAGCCCTTGGTATGTCAATAACACAGATAAAGCAGCTAGCAGACAGACCCAAGGAGATGTGCCAGATGGCTGGGGTGCACTATGATCTGAAGCTTGTGAAGTCAGCCATCAGGTGGCCATCAGTGTACTGTGAGGTTGGTTCTACCACATGGTTCAGTTTAGCCACCCCATCCATGCGCGTGTTCACACGCAAACATTTACTCCCTGTTTGTTATGTAAGGGAACCCTGACTTGAGGCACCTTTGGCTTTGTTCTTACCATGGTCCTTATCCATTTGATGGTTCTCACAGTTTAGTGCTTCAAGAGTCTAGAGTTTGGCATTCTACAGCACTTATCTGTGTATGGTTCTCATCATCTTAGTCATTAATTTCCTTCTGGTCTATCTGCATCGTCAATAAGTTCAGAGATGGTTGTTGAGATTCATGACTGAATATAAATTTGTAACTGACTGCAAAAACAGTACTACTATAGTCACAAAAGAATGTCGTTATGAACATCGACACGGTCCCTACAACGTAATTGTGACCACTAATTTATATTGTAATAGATTTGTAAAACCTAATAAAATTATACTTTTATGAAAGTTACGAGACTATTCGATACATATTATTTTCATGTGTTCAATCTAAATATTAAAAAAGATATCGACAGTTAAAGTTTAGAAAGTTTGACTACATGTAACCCAAAACGATATTCTTCTGTGACTGGAGGGAGTGGTTGTTGAGCGGAAGCTGTAATGATGGGGCTGGAGCAGCATTTGGGGTCTTGTCTGGTTGAAATAAATGATTGACATT
Organism: Dendrocalamus latiflorus; assembly: GCA_017311315.1. Taxonomy (NCBI): domain Eukaryota; kingdom Viridiplantae; phylum Streptophyta; class Magnoliopsida; order Poales; family Poaceae; genus Dendrocalamus; species Dendrocalamus latiflorus. The sequence continues at coordinate 15,550,791 of CM029633.1, read as the reverse complement.
TGTGTCCATAAACTTGTGATCTTGGATGGCAAAAACTATGTTGGGATACGGGTAGACTATACTAGCTCAGATTAAAATTTTCTATCGCGTAAACCAGGAAACCATGCAAGTAAGAGATCATGGTTCATTTCCACCAGACACGCAGTGCAGCGAAAGTAGAAGTAGACGATTCAACGAAGAGCGCATCGGTGTAGTCGCAGTAGTCGATTGTTCTTTGACCAACCTTCTCCTCACGATTGTCCCAATTAGCACCGCAGTCGCAGCAGCGTCTCTACTGAGCTCCACACGTTCAGGGATGGAACACCGTGCATTGGCGTGCTAACACCAGTGCGCACAGCAGGGGTTATGAGAGGTGGCGGCTAGGGTTTCGACGGATGTTTTTTGGGATGCCTCTCTTAGCCCCTCCCACCTCTCCTTATATAGCCTCCAATCAGTTTCTTATTCGATATGAGTAGAAACAGTATCCCTACTCGGATACTATCATCTGAATCCTTATCGTTCTAGCCCATTAAGTGTGTGGCCCTATAGGTTCATATATATTTGGCCATGGTCTAAAAACTCCTTTCCGGTTCATAAGTCGATAGCGGTCCCTAGCAGAATACAATGACTCCCAAATATACATAAAGATCATATCGGAGTGCTTATATGCTGATCCCTTTGCCTCATGATACCAAATCGAACTCAAGGCGAGAAGTGTGCTATCCTATGATAGCTCGATCCTTCACTCAAATCTATAGTGGATTACTCAGTTGTGATTGACTCCTCAACCGCATTTGGCATGGCCATGCACTTCCTTAATCCAATCACATTGAGGGGTCTAGAGATATCTCTCCTATTATATAGGAGGGGTAAATTCCATCTTGATCGCTCATATTCCTCCGCATGTTTCATAGTAAACCCGAAAGATACCTTTATGACCACTCAGTCACAGAGTAGTGTTTGGTAACCCCTAAGCAAACTATTTTACATGTAGGAAACAATAACAACGTTGGGTCTAAGGATACTACATACACTATGTATGAGACCAACTAATGACACTTAAGAATATAACAATTTCCGCAGTGTCTCATGGTGGGTCAATCTAATATCATGTTCTCTAACATGTCTATATTATTGATTTGATATCTCATATCCATGATCCGTGAAACATGATCATCAATCAATATATGTGCTGATCTATAAATCATAATGGTCCCATATATGATATAAGATCAGGGATAATTTAGAATAACATCAAAACATGAATAAAGAGTTCCACGAAGAAGTCACATACTTATTGATCAATACAAAAGACATTTATTCAAGGGACAAAATAACATATTATTCAAAAGATCATAAATATAGAAGTGACACAATCATCTTTATAATTGTCTCTAGGGCATATCACTAACAAACTATTGGATGAATGAAAGAATCACTGGATGTGTTCTTTTCGGTTGTGACTGATGGTTTTTGGCTCTAGCGTGAGTGCTTGTATGAATGAACCAAATGCCGATAAACCAATAAGCTATTTCGAAAAGGCTGTATCGATAAGTTGCTTCAAAAATACAACGAAGAAACTGTCTCATTTGTTTGTTCGAGAGAAGTCCTAAATTATAAGTTGAAAAAAATATGGTCGTTGACACACAAGGCCAGCACTGGACTTCATAAGGGCGTGCATGGGTCAGCAAAGCTACGAAGATGCTTTGGTAAGAAACAAAGCCATCCTGATCTTTGTAACTGTTAAGGTACACTAATTGGCATTAGGACCCCATACATGTAAGAATGTCTATGAGTAGTAATGTAAAACCTTCTTGACCCATTTAGCTTTAAGGTACATCGATTGTATGAGATAATGTGAAGGTTATCCTATGTGTGTAATGTGTATTTGATTTTATTGTGCAAGTTCTATGGATGTTCGAGTATGGTTTTTGAAGCTTTTTAGTTTTCAGAGTTGCTGTTAGGAGTTAACCGGTCTTACCGGCTTAGCAAAAGTAGTTTGACCTGCTTGGCATCGTGGGTTTGACTAGTTGATTTGTAGCGGTCGGACTAGCTATGTGGCCTTTTGAAAAATGAACATCAAACACTTATGTAGGCATGTTTGAGGATGTGTTTGCACTAATTGTCATTTTATTTGGAGTTGAGTTGAAACTAGATAGAGATTAATCAAAATTTTAGAGATCTTGTTTTTTGGTGCTCTTAAGCGGTCTGACCGGCTTATGGCTAGTGGTCAGACCGGGGCGGTCTGATCGACATTGGGCCAGCGGTTAGACCAATCCCCTATTACTAGGGTAAGGTTGAGAGGAGTTGGACATTCTGACTAGCCTATGGTTGGCGGTCAGACTAGCCCTGTAGGTTCATAGTGTGTTTTGGGTTGAGTGGTTTAAGTGTGTGTACGGCATATGTGCTATTGGATGGGTGTGTTGCATTATGCATGATTTAGCTAAGTCAAGTGCATAGAAATTGTACTCAAAATCATATTGTTTGGTCTTTGGATGTGCAGAGTTGCTTGAAGAATGGTGGCTGACAATGACAATGGACTAGGACTAGGTGAGGAAGCTGAGGTTGGTGCGGTCGGGTAAGTCCAGGTAAGGCTATATGTCTTAAGTGTGAAGCACAGAAAAGACGGGGATTGCGATGATGCGAGTTGGTGCATTTGGTGCACCAAGTGATGAGGCTGATGCACGTAGAGACGATTTGGGGGAATCATAATATGTGAAGGAGCGACGGCTAGTCATTAGGCACTACGAGCTACGTGTCAAAGTATGTGGAGATGTTTTGATAGATTGGGTTAGCATTTTGGGCTAACAGAGCCCTTTGAATGAGCCTCTTTGAAAAACATACACGTGCGTGTAAAACCCAGTATGGTGTTGGGTTAACGGGTTATCCCTTATAAATGGATGAAACCCAAATAGAGGTGCTGGTTAGGGTTCTTTGTGAGCCTCCATATATAAGGAGAGAGGGGTGTGACTTAGGTGCTAAGCTTGGGGAGTCTTGATTGAGCCTTTGAGAGTTAGGGTTAGGGTTTCCAAGAGGAAATTTCGTGTATGTGTGCTCCATGGAGAGAGAGCTCTGCCCTCCAAGGGTGGAGTGGCTTTAAATATTTATCACCAACTGAAATAAAGATCTAAATTTCATCCAAGTAAGTTTTGACATGGATTTCTCCTTGTGCTTTTGATTTGCTTGGTTTTCTTATTTGGATTTCTATTCTCTTTGATTTTGCTGGTTCCCGAGGATGTGTGGATGATGGAAAAACCTCCTAGAGGCTAGATACCATCCATCTAGACAACCCTATAGCAAATTCTTGGTGTTTGCCTTGATTTACTTAGTTTTGTTGTGATCTGCCTTGTTTTGGGCAACTGTTAAAACTTTGTTGAGTAGCTTATTGATCCATTGATGGAATAGATTCATAGGACCTTGAGGAAGCTACGTTTCAAGTTTCATGTCTTTTGGTTTAGTAGATTATAAGTTAGGTCAGTTTGAGTTCTTGGTAGTGGGATGTTTTCTGTTCTAAATCGGCGAGTGGTCAAACCGCCTAGGCCTAGTTTGACTGAGTGACGCCTACGGTCAGGCTAGCCAGCTATTGCTTTGGCCCATTTATTGCTTCTTTCATTCCCTTGGGTTGTTGGCGTGCTTGTTTTCGCTGTGCATCTGAACTGATTAGCTTCTCATAGCTAATTGAGTGAAGAAGCTAAAGTGGTTGATTTTGTTAAATTTGAAAAAGGGGCAAAGATCATCCGCTCCCCTTTGATCTCCGCCATCGATTTTATAAGTAGTATCAGAGCTCTATGACTTCTTTATCTATAAGATCTTCACTGGTCTTTGAAGTATAGTGCCAGAGAGGTATTCAGCTAAGGCTCCTATCTTCGATGGGGTTGACTATCCTTATTGGAAGAATAGGATGACATGCTATATTTAGAGCCAAGGTCAAGCAATTTGGAAAATGATTTGAGATCCATTCAATGTGCCTAAGGTCATTACTCTAGGAACACCCTTGATGTGGAGAACAATGACAAGGCAAGAAACATTCTTTAAAATCTCTGGCTTAGGTAGGAATGGGATGATAGAGTTTATCATTTGCCTACCTCGCATGAGATCTAGAGGACACTTGAGAAATATTGTAGGATTAAGGATAACCGACTAGAGCTTGGCGGAGTGAATAGGAGGTTTTTACATTATTTTGGCTAAATCACAATCTTATAACAAGTATGAACTAATCAAATTATTTTGCATAAGCAAGACCTAAATCATCTAGGTTTCACTAAGGCACCATAAGCATATGTTTTAACTAGATACATTCTAGCTACACAATTCAATTCAATAATTGCTAGAAATATAAATGCGAAAAACAAAGACAAGAGAGATAAACCACAATGAAGACACGTTATGTTTTTTTGTAGTCTTGAAGACTTATCGATCTTCCCTAATTTATGTTGAGGTAAGCCCAAACAGATTAGACCAGCTCTAGAAATTAAGCCTAACCACCTTAGTTTCACTAGGGTTGCTCTTCCTCCACTCCAGAGATGGCGAGCACCACACCACTCACAATATGTCGGGTCTCTTTATAAGCTTCTTTGAAGAGATCATGGTGCAAACTCCTCCAACCTGTCTAGGTGTCAGCAACCACCAAGAGTAATAAGTCAATGATACTTACTTGAAGGTTTTGAAGTGCCACATGAATCAACTAATGATGCAATGCACTTGAATGCTCCCAACAACCTCAAAATGTGTAAATGGAATAAATAAGTTAAAGAGAGAGTAGCAAAGGCTTAAGGGTATTCAATGAGGTTCAAGTTGAAGCTCTTGCTGCTGGTGGGGAGGTATTTATAGCCTCCACCCAGTAGGATCAACGTTAGGGTCAAAATCCCCAATAATCAAGGGATGCGGTACTACCGCCATGTAGTGACTGGTACTACTATACCTACTATTCAATGGCTACTTAATGTTCATTAAATACATAGAAACTAGTTGTTAACTCAAATATTGGTAGTACAACACTCACAGTGCCTGGTAGTACCGATCACGCAGTAGTACCACGCCTCAGCAACGGTGGTAACAATTTCCAGAGGAGAGAAAATGCACCAAAATGCACTTATCTAGAAATTAGCTACTGCCAACTAAAGGTAGTCATACCACACTCTAGTAGTACCGATCACAGGGTGTAGTCATATTGCTTAGCAGTATGACCACACACACAAGAAATGTGGTCATACCGCTCTACGGTACTTCCATGCAACACATGTGGTAGTATCGTTTATAGCAAAGATCAGAAATGCACCCCTTTAGAAATAAGCTACCGGCATATATTGACTGATAGTACTAATGCAGTAGTACTACCATCAATATGCCTGTAGTCATACCGGTTTCCAAGGAAAAATTCAAAGAGGGTTCAAAATAATGTTCTAAATGCATGCATGAACCATAATTGATCAAAGTGGCACAAGGTTAACTTCAAGCTACTAGCCATGATCCCATCTTTATAGTACGACATCTATTCTACAAATATGATCTTTTGAACCAAACACCAAAATCATTAAAAACTATAAAGAGGTCATTAGAATACAATATACCTTTGCCTTGAGCAATGTCTTGATCCATGTCAATCTTTGATCACCTTTGCATGCTTTTTTTCATGATATTAATAAAATCTAAGATTAAACCTTTCAATCATCTTAATAAACAAGTTAGTACTTTTAATCATTACCATCATTAATTACCAAAATGGGCCTAAATGCTTCACCTATCATGAGGGCTCATCCTAGATCAAGGAACATCACCAGGATCTTTACAAGCTTTAGTTCAATGCCTTTGAGATGAAACCTAGTGAGTCTATTAATGAGTTATTTGCTTGGTTCATTAGGATTGTGAGTCAATTACGGTCCGTGGGCATGGACTTGTCTGACTCTGAGAAAGCTAGGGCTATCTTGAGTGCCCTTGACTCTATGGTGTGAGATTCAAAGGCTACCGCCATACAAGAGTGTAACAAGCTTAGTGATTTGACTCTTGATTCCCTTTACTCTAAGTTGAAGACTTATGCGATTGCTCAAGACAAGAAGATGCCAAAGGATCACTCTATGACTTTGGTAGTTAATCCTAAGACGGGTGTGTCTTCTAGTGTTTCTTCTTCTTTTGATGCTTCTAGAGTTTTTAGCTTTTCGTTGTTCTAGCTTTCAGTCTTGAGTGACGAGTAGATCGAGAGCATCCCAAAGGAAGAACTAGGCCTCATTTCCAGAAAATTTAACCGAGCCTACAGAAATGTGAGGGAGAGAAAATTTAACTGAGCCTACAGAAATGTGAGTGTGGTGAGCCTAATCACATCAGGGCATTCTGCCCCAAACTCAAGAACAAGGGAGAGGATGAGTACACCAAGAAGAGCTTCAAGAAGCCCCAATTTGAGGGCAATTACAAGACCAAGCTCAAGAAGGTAGCCATAACCGTGCCTACAACTCTTGGAGATCGAGACTTGGACGACATCGACTCCAGTAGTGATGAGGAGAAGTTGAAGATGGAGGAGAAGAAGAAATCTGTGGACTTCACTAGCATATGCTTCATGGCCGCCAACAAGGATAATCTTGACATCAAGCATAGCGAGGTGAGTCACACCTACAATGAGCTTCTTGCTCAACATGATAAATTATTTGACAGTTATCTTGAACAAGATAATGCTCTTAGGCATGTCATGAAGAAGTCTAAGAAATATGAGTCTAAAATTGAATCCATGAACATGGAAATTGCTAGGATTAGATCTCTTATTCCTGATGATGATAGTTGTAGCTATTGTCTCACTTTGTATACTGAAATCGAGAAATTGAGATAATCTAGGTCATCCTTGCTAGAACAACTAGAAAATGCTAGGGCTAAAATTGTTGACATCAAGTCTACTGTATGTTCTAGTTGCTTGTGAGTTGGTGACATTGCTAATGCTAGAGCTTTTTCACCTTGCTCTAAGTGTAAAATGCTTGAAAAGAAACTAGTAGTTCAAATTGAAAACTTGCTTCAATTTGGGCCTAAACATGCTTGTGAAAATTGTCATAAGCTAACCACTGACATTAAAGCTCTCTCTAAAATCTTGGAAGACAAACGTGATAGAGAAATTCTCGCTTTTGTTCATGCTTCTAAGGAAATTGGGTCACCTAATTCTATTGCTTGTGCATTTTGTGCTAAAATTGAGCAAGATCTTGATGACATGCGTAAGGCTTTTAGAGTTAGTTTTGAGAAGCAATTGAACAGTGTTAAGGATGCTCCTTGTATGTCTTATGAGGCCTTGAGGCTAGAGGTAGTTGTTCACAATGAAAGATATGCTAGAGCCACTAAGGGTGAGTGTTGTGAGAAGTGTTCAAGTCTTGCTAGTGATAATGACTATTTGAGGAAAACCCTTGAGAAGTTCACTAGTGGTGAAAAGAACTTGAACATGATCCTAGATTAATCCAAAGTTAGCACATCCCATAGAGGTCTAGGCTTCAGCCAACTTAAGTATATGAAGAATTATCCTCCTTAGATTCTGAGAGCAATTGAGAGTGGAAGATAGAGGTTGCCCCTCATGAGCCAGCCAAAACAGTGTTTAAGTGAGCTGGATTTGTCCATACCACTTCTAGCAATATATGTGCTTCTACTTCATTAAGTACGACCCCTTAATAGGTCAAGTACCCCTGCACCTTTTGCAAGAAGGATAGCTACATTGTAGAGTTTTGCTATAGGACAGCCAAGATCTTTCATTGTGATTGTGCTAGAGCTTTATCGAGAATTTGAGGATGTAGGATCGAATACTGCAATCAGAGGGGGCGAATGATTGTTGCCGCTTTTTGGAGTCTCCTGGTGGTCAACGAAGCTTTCTACCACTAACACTTAATTGCTTAGTTGTTGTATACATCGAGATGATTTTGACCGCTCGAAGTTTGATCACTTGATCGCTTCAACTTGTAGGATCTTTAACCAGTTTGCACGTGGTCGTAAGCTTCAATCCACCCACAATGACCAGCACTCTTTGTGCAAATCACAAACCAGATTGATTCAAGATGATCTTTATTGCTAGATTTCAGTGGATTTATAAAGTGCCCTCACAAGCACCCCTAAAAGCCTTCCCGTCGAAAAGCCCTAAAAAAATCTTCTCTAATCTTATCAAAACATGATGTTAACCCTTAGCCTCTCCTACCTTTATAGGCTAACGTCCCAAACCGTGTCCATCTTTAACACGGACACAAAATTCTATCTCTTTCGAAAATCAAGGGACTCGAAACCCTTCTAAACACGAGTTTTAACTAATCTCTAAATCTTCTTAGTTATGGACTCCTTCCACAACTCCTAACTCATCACGTCTCGAAGCCTCCAGGACAACACCTACTGTAGCCTCTCCACACATCACCCATCCCATGTCAAGGCTTTCTGGACCGTACCTCTCGTAGCTTCTCCATGCATCACCACCTTTGATCTCCACGTGCTCCAGCATGAGACTGACCACCTCGTGACATCCTCGATCGCCTGGACCTTAGATTTCCCAATCCTAGTCCTGGTCCTCCTCGTTACCAACCATGACGGTCTCCATGCTAAACTTGCACATGCAAAGACCAAAGAATGTTTTTCCTCGGCATAAGTTCTTCCCAACTTGACCGACATTAGTCCACACATTCAAACCACACCTTTATACATCCATCAACATTAACCAGGTTAGCCATGACCACAAAATCTACCACTTTCTAGAAATTAGCCTTAGACAACTTATTACGACCATTATGACTACCATGCACAGGCCAGTCAGACCTCTGGTTCAACAAGTACTCAATAATTACTATTGCTCCCTCATACTTTCAAAAACACAAGCATCGTACTACCGACCACCAACCAATCATAGTTCCATTGATCACCGACTAGGCACTGTAGCAACAACTACTGAGTACCGAATAGGTACTGTAGCACCGACTGCAGACTACAGGGTACCGACTTGGTACTGTAGCACTGACCACCGACTGGTAACTGTCACATCTGACTGGTCCACTAAAGCTCATGACCTGTTCACTTTAGCTCCAACCATCCTGGTCGAAGCCTGTCAACTGCTGAATATAGTCCATTGAATCTTACGACCAGTTCCCTATGTCATACAACTGGTTCACTGTTCTGTACGACCGGTTTCCCATAGCATCTGACCGATTACATTGAAGCATAAGACCAGTTCCTCTTAGCTTATGACAATTGACTGATTTACTGTAGCTATGACCGGTTTCTCCGGAGTCTCCACCTTGGGGTCTTTGACCTCCTTGACTGCTCTCCAATTCTTCTAAAAACTCTGAACCGAGGTTGTTCTGATGTGGTCGTTCACCTGTAGTCGTTCAACCATGCTCAACCTTCAGTGGTTGATTTGTCGTGGTCGATCTGCCACCGACATCTGTAGTGGTCGACTTGCGATGGTCGACTACCATGGTTGACCTGCTGTGGTAGACCTGCCATGGTCGACTACCATGGTCGACCTGCCTTGGTCATCTACCGTGGTCATCTTGCCTTGGTCGTCTGCAGTGGTTGATTTACTGTGGTCGACGCCTGCCGACCAGACCTACTACCCTGAAAACTCCAGCAACAATAGCGTATCGACTAGAACTTTCACAGACATAAATTCTAATGCAGCACAAATATCAATTATTCATCATTTCTTAATGCATGACCTAAAGACATGGTCTAATAATCTCCCCCTTGATGGATACATTGACAACACCTCACAAACTCTTCAATGAGAAAATTTGCAAAAAGAAAAAACTCATAGTTGTAGACCACACCAGAAAGATCACAGTGAAAGCAAGACAGCAGCAGAAAACTTAGAAAACTCCCCTTAATACAAGAGAAGCAATTTTAGCAAATTCCAATTTTTTTCCCAATATCTCCAATCTCTCCCCCTTTGGCAATGACGTCATCAAGAAGTCCAGAGAAAAAATAATTCTAAAAATGAGTAGGGAGAGTAAAATAATTCTAAAAAGGAGCAGTAAGAGTAAACACTAGAAGCATTGTAGATTATCTGTCACTTTGTATTGAATTAAGAATGTACCTAAGCCATATTTTTTAGTAGAGCTCCCTAGATCATATAAAGTCATATACCATATAGCAAGTCAAAACAAATCTTTTGGCATGATTACGCATATTGGATTAATGACAAACATCTCAACAATGACCAAATTGATCTATAAAGAGCACAAATGGATATCACACCAAAAATAGTAAGCCTAAAAGTGAAGCAAACAGTAAGTCTTGACGAGTCTCAAATAGCAACCTATTGCTCCACACTCAATTCTTAAGCATATGACATGCTTGTAGCATACTTCTTTTCATGATGCCATCTTTGTAGCAAACTTGCTTGACATGGTGGCATGCTTGAAGTATACTTCTTTTTATTCGAGGACGTTTTGTGCCTTTTCTTTTGTTTAACCATGGCATGTTTGAAGCATATATCTTTCCAATCTTCTCTCTTTTTTATAACATGCCAACTCGAGTGAGTATAAAAAGATTGCAATATCAAAAAATGCGCTTTTGAATCTAGAATATAAATTGAGCTTTAGATTGAGCTTTGCTAGTTATTTGGTGTATCATATCATTACTCAATGAACTAGTGCCTAACTTTAATGCATGATCTATTTTGTGCTTAATCATAAATCTAAAGAATTCTTCTTCATGAGACAGCTTGCAATTGCACTTGGTCACTTGGTATGAATTCAGAGAGAGTTTTGCCTAACCAAGACTACTCTTTTAAGTTTAATGCTTGAGATGGTTGACAATGGTTTTAGATCGATCAAAATGAAATTAATTCAAGTTGGTTGAAGCTCAGGAGGCAGTTGCAAATGGCTTAGTATAGGACTTGCTTTACTGAGATACACCATACAATTATGAGCAATGGTCGAAGCTTAGGAGATTCCTGTGAATGGCTCCTAGTCCAGTACTTGATTTACTAAGATAAGACCTTAAAATCATCTTCAAAATCTCAAGTTTGGCTTTAATTAAGTTCTTGAGTTTTAGTAGTTTGATTGACTCAATTATGGCTTCTTTGTTCTATTTAGCCGTTTTGACATGGCTTAGCTTATATTTGGATATCTTTAGATAAACATGTCAATTTTGATGCTTTGCTTATCTTGAGATTAATTTGAATTCTTTAAATTATGTTATCTTGTCTAGATTTCTCATATATGCCTCATCATGATCTAGATATCCTTGTATACATTATAAGTGGTATCTTTTTAATTTGAGCCTCACTTTGAATAATTTTTAAAGCTCTTTTTGGTTATGCATTTTCATTTATGCATACATACTCTTCCTTTGCTCCTTTGTGCTTTACTTATTAGCATGCATCATTTAAGGAGGAGAATTAGAATGGGTGAGTTTTAGTGAGCTTGCATAGCCTCTTGACCCTTGATGTCTACTTTGCCAAAAGGGGGAGAATGATTAAGGCAAAATTTGGTTTTAGTCAAAAAGGGGAAAATATTGAGAATGATGTTAAAAAGGGTGAGAATGCTCATTCAAATGGTAAATGAACTAAAAATATGAAAAATAAGCATTATGAGGTTGAAAAAGAGCAAAATGAACTATTGCGTGAGAAGAATGCATCTTGAGACATAAATGAGATCTTGTGTTGAAAGGAAGATCATCTGGATTGCATTTGTTCTCTTTTGCTCTTTTAGTGCTTTGTCTTGCTATAAAAATGGTTATGTTGAGCAATTGCTCTTTTCTTTGGACCATGAGCAAGACTTTACCCTTAGAGGTCTTTGGAGTGTTTTGGAGCTCTTGTCGAAAACTTGCCCTTTCTTGTGTTAGCTCCTTTCCATTTCCAGCCAACATAGTCATATTCTTTTCTTTCCCTTGGAAATGGACTATGTGTGGTTTTTGCAACTCGTGAGCTTCTTTTGTCGAAAACAAACCCAAACTTTTGCCTTTTGGAGTGTCTGTCAAATTACTTAAGGGGGAGATTGTGGGACCATGTGAAGGTTACCCCATGTGTGTGATGAGTATTTAACTTTATTGTGCAAGTTCTATCAAAGTTTGAGTTTGGTTTTTGAAGCATTTTAGTTTTTAGAGTTGCTATTAGGAGTTTGTGTTTTGAGTCTGATTGGCCTGGCATCGGCAGTCTGATCAGCAGCTTTGGAGCAGTCAGACTGGCTGTGTCGCATTTTGGAAAATGGATACCAAACACATGTGTAGGCATGTTTGAGGATGTGTTTGCACTAGGTGTCGCTCTATTTGGAGTTACAAAATTCTAGAGATGATGTTTTCTGGTACTCTTAAGCAGTCAGACCGGTCCCCTATTACTGGGTGAGGTTGAGAGGAGTTGGACGGTTTGACCAGCCCTATAGGTCCAGATTGTGTTTCGGTTGAGTTGAGTGGTTTGAGTGTGTGCACGGGATGAGTGCCATTGGATGGGTGTGTTGTGTTGCATGATGTATGACTTGGGTAACGTGAGTCAAGTGCATGAAACTTATGTTCAGAATCAGATTACTTGGTATTTGGATGTCCAGGGTTGCTTGGAGAATGATGGCTATCAACAACAATTGACCAGAACTAGGCAGGGGAGTTGAGGTCTGTGTGGTTGGGTAAGTTTAGGTGAGGCCATGTGTCTCAAGTGTGAAGCACAGAAGAGACGAGAATCGCGATGATACAAGTTGGTGCATATGGTGTGCCAAGTGACGAGGCTGATGCATGTAGAGACAGTTCAGGGGAATCTGAATGCATGAAGATGTGATGGCTAGTCATTAGGTACTACGGGCTTCGTGTCAAAGCATGCTGATATGCTTTGATAGATTGGATTGGGGTGTGTGTGTGTAAAACCCGGTATGGTGTTAGGTTAACGGCTTAGCCCATGTAAATGGATGGAACCCAAATAGAAGTGCTGGTTAGGGTTCCTGATGGGAGTCTTAACTAAGCCTTTAAGAGTTAGGGTTTCCAAGAGGAAACTTTGTGTGTGTCCTCCATGGAGAGGAAGCTCTGTCCTCCAAGAGTGGAGTGGCTTTAAACATCCATCTTGTCGATGATCGAGTCACTGACCTTGAGAATAATGTGAGAAAAGAGGCTGGAAATATTTAGCAAGAGAAAGGGAATGATCTTTATTGCTATGAACTGGTTACAAAGGGGCCTACAAAGGAGAATTAACTAGCCGTAATCTATAATCTTCCATTGCTCGGAAGATGTTGGTTGCCTTGACTTGTTCTCTAAACTCTTGTCCCCATTCTGGATCTCTTGTCAACCTTAAAATACTGTTGAAGGGCCCCCAGTTATCTATCTGAGGAGACATCTCATGGAATCATCGTGTTCGATCGGAGGGGTGGATGCTGTTAAAGAGAGATACCTTGTGAAAACTGACATTCGGTTGTTGCTAGTGGGAGATAATCATGGGGACAACTGCATGGCAGTTGTTGTTAGATATACAAGTCCGAAATATCATGCCTTTTGGGAAGGATAGCACACATCTTATCCATCGCACAAGAGGAGTCCCTTAGAAGTGGGATCTCATACCAGTTCATGAACTCTTTGAGTGGTATGTTAGTTAGGCGAAATGCACAGTAATCCTCCAACCAGGGTACTCGGGAAATAGCTTTAGGAAGCTTACGATCATATGGGCCTCATGGCCTTAATTAAGTATTAAAGTTGGATTTAATAGATGTTTTAAGCCTCATCAGCTAGCCCTTGAACTCTAAGTGAATTTATAATCTAAGTTTTTTTTTACTGAATTCAATTCAGAGAATAATCTTTTTAATGATAAGAGCAAAGAAGTAGTTTCCATTCACTTAATGTTGAGAAAGCTAACTGGCAAAAACTAAAATATTTTCTGTCTGTTGGGCTTCAGATTGAATAACTACTATTTTGCAGTTAGAAAAACCTTGGCGTGGTACATGTTGGCTTCATGCTTTCTCAAAAAACCGTTCATCTTCTTTCGCCCCTTCGCCTTTGCATCTATTTGACTATAGCCTCAAATCCTTTCAATCCTTAACTACATTTCCAACAACTCTAGCCAAAATGTCAGATTGATCACTGATTGACCGGTGTTCAAGCTTGGATCGAAGAAACTGAAGGCTATGGAAGAGGCGGGGATGATTCTTGATAAGGTTCTGGTCTTGTGGAGATCTGCTGTCACATAAAACTTTTTGAGTGAAAGCGGTGGCAAAATCCCAATCTTCTGGGCATACGTGGAGTGTGGATTTAGGCTTTTGACGCATCTGTTCCTATTAGAAGTCTTGGAGTTTTACGAGATTGAGTTGGTCAATTTGGCCCCCAACTGAATCACCAATCTCAGCATTTTCATCCATCTTAGTGAAGTGTATTTGGGAATTCCAGCAAATTTGGAGCTCCTCAGGTACTACTACAAGATGACGAGAAGATTTGAGAAAGTGGTGATGTAGGAGTGTTCTCTACTGCTTCATGATGGGAAGGTGAGAGAGTACATTCCCATGTTCTCCTGTTGTAGGTGTGAAATCCCAAACACAAGTGAGGAGGGTGGACGTCAGCCATCTAATAGGCCATTATCCACAAGAGTAAGAATAACATAGGGATTTATACAGGTTTGGGGGTTCGAGAGGACCGCCTTACTCCTGTCGGTGAGCCTACGGGAGTCACCTCCAGGGAGAGAAGCTTTCAAAGGCTCACCAATTTGAATATGCTTCTTTATTGCTTATGAGAGCTCTCCCCCACAAATGAGAGATGCATAGGGTATTTATAGTTTCTTGGGCTTGTACAAATGATAGTGTCGATGTTTTAATATTGATCTTACGTATGATCTGTTTGAGTTCGGGGGAACTCTTGAAGACCTAGCTATGATCACATAGAGGAAAGACACAGGGATTTTTATACAGGTTCGGGCCTTCTACTAAGAGAATAACAACCCTACTCCTATGTGGATATTGCTCAATGAACTGATTACAATGGACAATGTAATGTAGAAAGCCTTGCTCTACTTCTATTCTCCCTTGGGTCTATCCCGGTCCTCCTCCCTCCTTCCCCCCCTTCTCCCTAACGTCCACCTTTATATAGCTTGCATGGCGGTGAAAATTTCTCCTTGCCAAGAGACACCTTAACGTTTTGAATGATAACCGTCTGCTGGGAGTTATTAGAGACGTGGTATCTCACTCATTGTGCGATGATTTTTGCCGAGGAGAAGTTATGTGCACTTGTTCCAGAGAATAGATACACATGCTAACCGCCTTGTTAGACAGGCCCACGATGCAATAGATTGTTGTAGACAGGTCAGTCAGAGTTTGGCTAAGTTATAGGAGGATCTATGACCACAAGGTAGTCGCAGGATAACTTATGACTATGTCATGGTCGTAGGAGAATTTACAACTATGAGGTGGTCATAGGAAAGGCTTACTACCAAGGAATGGTGGTCGTAGAAGAGCTTATGACTAAGATGTGGTCGTAGAAGAGCTTATGACTAAGAAGTGGTCGTAGAAGAGCTTACGACTAAGGAGTTGTCACAAAAGAGCTTACGACTATCTTGTGAGATCTCTCCCATGTATATAAGGAGTATACTCAAGGTGTATAATGATGTAACAATGTCTTTTACAGATAAATAACAATTTGAGGATTGGTTATATCCTCGTTGGATGGGAATACCCCTCAATGAGATAACTAGCCTACAAGTACAAATGAGGGGTATTGTTGCCCTTTTGAGCATGACTGCAATTCTTCGATCTGTATGTATGTGTCTTCTACAGAGCGGGCCAAGGCATTTCGTGTCCTTTGATCATGTTGAACCCATATTTAAAATCTATTATGTATTATTTTGTTTTAAATTATCATGCATCGCTATTTTATTATAAAACCTTTATATTGGTAGTTATTGTCTAAATTGATTAATCCCTCCTTGATAATTTGGTTGCCATAATTCCATTGTCATGTTAGGATAGGTAATTATCTAATGATGCAATACTAGTTGTCACATGGGTTGTACGTTTAATTTGCTTAGCCATGCTTATAGTAACGTTGAGTTTATCATCACATTTGATCAAATAATTAATTTTGACTTAATGAGAATTGAATTGTGGTTGTAGCCATAGTGATAAAATTTGTGTACCATGGCATGGGTAGCGTCATTGGTGTTGGTTATACAAAATGGTTTTCACTTGGGCGAGTGATCGTGCAGTAAAGGGGGAAGTGTTGATTCACTCCAAGGGATGTGGATGTCTCGCATGGGTAATGTTAAGAACTTAACTTTGTGCGCTATTGATCTGAACCTTACTGTACAACCACATATCTAGTATAGGATAGACCTGACTGATTAATTTGTGATGTTTCATTTTTGGTTCCGTCATTAAGATGAATATGGTGTGGTCGTAGACATGGATCCACATTGGTGCAAGAGGGGGTTGGGATGGCGAAACCTTAGAGTGGTGGAATTGGGTTGAGATTGAACATTATAAAGGCCGTTGACATGCCAAAGGAAGCATGTTATACCGATGACATTACAAGATGGTCATATCATGTGGGTAAAGTTGTAACTCTGTAGAGTGTAAAACTATTCGAATAGCCGTGTCTCTGGTTATGGACAATGCTCGGTGATTTCACACAATGGGTAGAGTTTTCATAAAAATCTGGATGGGTTAAGCTGGGAAGTGAATGGTTAATTCACTGGTGGTTCATTACATGAATGGTAGTTCACGGATGGTTCATTGGAGTGAATAGTCAATTCACTTGTGGTTACTCTCGATTTCTTTGATTATTTACTTATTAATCATTTTCAAAGTTCGCTTTCAATGTATTTATTGTATTTACTTTAAATTGTTGATTTACGCAAATTAACCTTTTAGCCGTCCATTGGTAAGCCTTGCATATTATATTGTATTTTTGTTACAAACGACTTGTTGATTACTTTATGTACTCACGACTATATCTATATTTGCTCAGTTGAAGGAGAAGAATCGTATCGGCAGGAGGTACTAGCAGGAGGATACTTCGACAACTTCACGGATTAGGACTTCACTCCCCAGTCGGTTGCCTGTGGGCATGTCGAATGATTACTACGCTTATTTTTGTTTTCTGCTGCAAGTTTCTTAGGCCATTCAGGCTGTTATGTGTAAACTTAGTCATAAGGTCGCAACTATGATAATTATTAATAATATTTGAGTATTTTCTTAGTAAATCATGATATGGTTGGTATTCCATATTTGTTAATACTATATGCATTAGCGTGATCCTGGACTAGTGAAAAATACACAGGAGTGTCCGGATCAGCAGATTCGGGTCTCGATACCTACATGCTACAGGCCACAAGCTCTCATGTATTGGTCGTGCCACAGGAACACAGACCATCCCTAATGCCTGTCTACGAAGCCTTGCTGAGTTGAGTCGTGCGACTAAAAAGCCTTTGGTGGCTTGTGGGGGCGGACCACAAGGCCCAACAAAGCTCCCTTGTCTTGACTACCTGGACACCCGAGAGCTTGCCTGCTCCAAGCCCTTTCTTCGTTGTGCATTGTCATCAAGGCGTGACCAAAGTAGGCAATGCTTGTCCTTTGCCGTGGGCGTGGCCCAAGGAGGGCTTGGTTTTGAGCTCTGCATCAAGGAAGGCGTACAGTGAATGAATACCTGCAGGAGTTCAATCAATTGGCGTGATATGCACAAGAAGATGTTGCAATGGATGAGGTGAAGCAGGAGAGGTTCTTGGACAGCCTCAATGATAACATCTCTGTACAGCCCATCTCCAATGACTACTCTGAGTTCCACAGCTTGTTAGCAAGCCTATTCGCCAAGAGGGCAAGCATGTCGAGATGAAAAACAGCAAAAGAAGGATGGCCACCCAGAAGGTCAACACAGGAGGATTTCCTAAACCTCGCAGCACCCCGCCACCATCCGACAGCTTCAGCCCAACCACCAACCATCCATCTTTCCAGGCTAATCGCTCCACTCCTCAGGTGATCCACGCCCTTCCTGCTAGTGGGCCTGTGCCAAAGAACCCCACCTTATCAGATGGAGTGATCTATTTCTACTACAAGGGGATGGGGTATTTTGCCAAGTCTTGCCTTAAGAAGCTCCAAGCTGCAGCCAATGCATGATCCTAAGGATTGGCAAGCCTTGAAGAAGCCCCGAAACTTCATCAAAGGACGTGTGAACCACATCACTGTAGAGGAAGCCCAGGCTACACCGAACATCGTGCTAGGTAAGTTTCTAGTGAACTTAGTACCAGTATCAGTTTTGTTTGATTTTGAAGCTTCCCATTCATTTATTTCCAAAGCATTTGTGGTTAAAAAAGGGTTGGATTCAGTTCCCCTTAACAATCCCATCCTAGTCCATTCCATTAGAGCAGAAATGAGAACCGAGACCCTACGCCCAAAAGTGGAATTGCTCATTGAAGGAATACCATTTCTAGCCAAGTTGATAGTCCTAGACTCTCAAGAGTTGGATATCATTCTTGGCCTGGTTGTCCAAGAATAAAGGTCAGATAAACTGTGCCACTAGATCCATTACTCTCACCAATAGTTAGGGATTGGAAGTGACCTTTACACCAAGGATACCTACAATGGAAAAGTGTACCCTTAATCACCTCCAATCCTAGAAGAAGTATCAGTCATGCGAGAATATCCAGACGTATTTTCAGAAGACTTACCCGGAATGCCACCGGATAGGGACATTGAGTTCATGATTGACCTAGTCCCTAGTAAAGCTCCAATTTCTAAGACACTGTACTATATGCCAGCTAATGAGTTAGCCAAGTTGAAACAACAAATCCAAGAACTGGAGGACAAAGGCTATATCTGACCGAGTTCATGACCTTGGGGTGCACCCGTTCTCTTCATCAAGAAGAAAGATGGTAGCATGAGAATGTGTGTGGATTATCGGATACTTAACGATGCCACTGTCAAGAATAAGTATCTATTTCCTAAGATCAATGATCTCTTTGATCATTTGAAAGGAGCAAGTATCTTCTCCAAGATAGATCTGAGATCAGGGTACCATCAGTTGAAATTAGAGAGGAGAATATAACCAAGACCACCTTCACCACTCGTTACGGCTAGTACGAGTTCACCATCATGTCTTTCAGAGTGATAAATGCACCAGTGTACTTCACAAGTATGATGAACAAGGTGTTTATGGAGTACCTAGATAAGTTCATAGTGATCTTCGTTGATGATATTCTCATTTACTCCAAGAGTGAGAAAGAGCACAAAGACCACCTTAACTTAGAGAGTACCAATTGTATGCCAAGTTTAGTAAGTGTGAGTTCTGGCTAAAGGAGGTAGCTTTTCTTGGTCACATTGTGATGGCCATAGAAATTGTAGTGGATCTCTCCAAGGTTAAAGTAGTAATGGACTGGAAGCAACCTACGTTAGTGACTGAAGTCAAGAGTTTCATTAGACTTGCTAGTTACTATCGACGCTTCGTAGTAGGATTCTCTGAGATAGCAAAACCCATGACTCAACTTCTGAAGAAGGAGAAGAAATTTGAAGGGATAAAAACTTGTGAGCAGAGTTTCTAGACCCTCAAGAAGAAGTGTCAGCCCCAGTGCTTGTTTTGCTGGATATCCGTAAGGATTTTGTGGTATTCGGCGATGCCTCCTGCTAAGGACTTGGTTGCGTTCTAATGCAAGAAGGCATGGTGTTAGCCTATGCATCATGCCAGCTGAGACCTCATAAGTGCAGCTACCCCACTCATGATTTAGAGTTAGCAGCTGTGGTTCATGCCTTAAAAATCTGGTGGCACTATCTCATTGGTAACCATTATAAGGTTTACACAGACCATAAGAGCTTGAAGTACATCTTTACTCAGGCAGAACTCAACCTAAGGCAGCGAAGATGGTTAGAGCTAATCAAGGATTATAACCTTAGGATTCACTACCATCCAGGTAAGGCCAATGTTGTAGTAGATGCATTGAGCAAGAAGACTTATGAAAACTGCACTTTGCAAGTTTGCATTGAGCAGGAAGACTTATGCAAACAATACTTTGGCAGAAGTGGTTTAGACACAACTTCAGGAGGGAGTTGCCCATCTTAGCCTAAATCCAGTAGACCAGAGTGCTATGTCAACTTTGGAAATTTAGTCCACCTTACCGGATCAGGTCAAGGAAGCCCAAAAGGTAGATGAGGGTATCCAAGAGATAAAGAAGAACATGAGAAGAGGAAAAATCACCAGTTTTAGTGAGGATAAGCATGTAACCGTTTGGTTCAAGAATCATATCTGTGTTCCAAATAACAAAGAGATTAAGGATATGATTCTGTGAGAAGCCCATAAGACCTCGTACTTTATCCACCTAGGTCATATCAAGATGTACCAGGACTTTAGAGAAAGATATTGGTAGGTCAACATGAAGAGAGAAATCGCTGAGTATATTGATACCTGTGACACCTGTCAAAAGGTTAAGGTCGATCATCAAAGACTCGCTAGACTTTTACAGCCTTTGCCAATCCCTGATTGGAAGTGGGAAGAGATTGGCATGGACTTCATCACTAGACTTCCCAGGACTCAGTCTAGTTATGATTCCATCTAAGTGGTGCTAGCTAGATTGTCTGACTAAGGTAGCTCATTTCATACTACCTAAGACTACCTACTCTGGAGGAAAATTAGCAAAGATATACACGTCTAGGATTGTATGCCTACATGGAGTCTCCAAGAAGATTGTGTCAGATCGAGGAAGCCAATTTACCCCTCTGTTCTGGCAGAAGCTACATGAGGAGTTGGGTTGACCCTTAGATCGATGGTCAGATTGAGCGAGTCAACCAACTGTTAGAAGACATGCTGAGAGCTTGTGCTTTAGATTTTGGAGACAGTTGGGATCGTGCCCTATCCTATGTCGAGTTCTCCTACAATAACAACTATCAAGCTAGTCTCTAGATGGCACCTTTTGAGGCTCTATATGGATGAAAGTGTAGAACTCCACTATTGTGGGATCGATCAAAAGAATCTCAAGACCCCAGATCCAATCCGCTTCAAGACTCTAAATAAAAAGTCAGAAAGATCAAGGATAGACTAAAGATAGCCCAGTCCCAATAGAAGAGCTACGTCGACAATCATCGTCGAGAGTTGACCTTCGAAGTGGGTGACTTTGTTTACTTCAGGGTATCCCCACTTAGAGGAGTCAAGAGGTTTCAAACAAAGGGAAAGCTTACACTGAAGTTCGTGGGACCATTCAACATCTTGAGCCATAGAGAAGAAGTCATGTACGAGTTAGAATTGCCACCAACGATGACTGGAGTACATGATGTCTTTCATGTATCTCCCTAATCTCAAGGACGGATGAGCCTGGGATGGAGGATGATGATAAAGAAGCGTTGTGTTCCATGGTGTGGATGCATGCGTCCATGGTGAGGTCAGCGTAGTGGGCCAAATCGAACTAGTTCTCCTCCTCTCAAGTTCCTGCCGTGATCGCACGAGCGATATTGACAAAAGATGGGAGAGGATGATGCTTGATAATGAAGGAACTTTAAGGATTCAACGCCTTCTTCCTTATGGATGACGCCAACTGTCGACGGTCAAGTCATCAATCTACAAATAATGTGAGAAAAGGGGCTAGATTCCATGGAATTATTCAGCAAGAGAAAGAGGATGATCTTTATTGTTACGAATCGGTTACAAAGGGGCCTACAAAGGGGAATTAACTAGCCCTAATCTATAATCTCTCACTGCTCGGAAGATGTTGGTTGCCTTGATTTGTTCTTTGAACTATTGTCCCCATTTTGGATCTCTTGTCATCCTTTAAATATTTCTGAAGGGGTGTCAGCTATCCGTCTGAGGAGACGTCTCATGAAATCATCACATCCAATCAGACAGGTGGTTACTGTCATAGAGAGATACCAGGTGATAACTAATCTTCAGTTGTTCTCAATGAGAGATAATCATAGGAACACCTACATGACGGTTGTTGTCAGAGATATATGGCTGAAACGTCATACCTTTTGGGAAGGATAAAGCATGTGTCTTATCCATCACATGGGAGGAGTCCCTTAGAAGCGGGCTCTCATACTAGATCATGAACTCTTAGCGGTCTATTGGTCAGGCAAAATGCACAGTAATCCTCTGACCAGGTTACTCGGGAAATAGATTTAGGAAGCTTACGACCACATGGGCCTCGTGGCCTTAATTAAGTATTGAATCCATATTTTATGGATATTTTAATCCTCGTCATATCTCTAAGTGAAATAGAGATCCAAATCTTGTCTAAGTGAGTTTTGCCATGGATTTCTCTTTATGCTTTTGATTTACTTGATTTTCTTATTTGGATTTCCTCTTTCCTTGATCTTGCTGGTTTCTAAGGATGTGTGAATGGTGGAAGAATCTCCTAGATGCTAGATCTCATCCATCTTGATAGCCCTGTAGAAAGTTCTTGGTGTTTGCCTCGGTTTACTTGGTTTTGTTGTGATCTACCTTGTTTTAGGTAAAAGTCAAAACTTTGTTTAGTTGCTTATCGATCGATTGATGGAATAGGTTCATAGGACCTTGAGGAAGCTATGTTTCAAGTTTCAAGTCTTTTGGTTCAGTAGATTGGAAGTTAGGTCGTTTGAGTTTTTGGCGGTGGGCTATTTTCTATTATGAATCGACGAGCAGTTAGACTATTGTGACCTGAGTGGTTAGACCACTCAGGATCGGTCCTACCGGTGTGATGCCTGTGGTCAAACCGGTCAGTTGTTGCTTCCATCTATTTGTTGCTTCTTTTGTTCCCTTGGCTTAGATTCTGTTTTTGTTCTTGTTTCCGCTGTGCATTTGAACTAATTGGCTTCTCATCATGGTTCTGATAATC
The DNA here is from genome assembly GCA_017311315.1 of Dendrocalamus latiflorus. Taxonomy (NCBI): domain Eukaryota; kingdom Viridiplantae; phylum Streptophyta; class Magnoliopsida; order Poales; family Poaceae; genus Dendrocalamus; species Dendrocalamus latiflorus. The sequence goes on along the minus strand of CM029633.1, from coordinate 15,528,131 downwards.
GGTCAATTATCGATTTTATCGGCTATAGGTCCCCCTAGTAAAATTGCAAATTGGCTTCGAAAAAATTATTTCGCATGAATTTTATCAAATATAGAAGAATTTTTGCTAAAATTGGTTTTCAAAAATTTTGGCCAATATTTGGACCCTTTTGTTTTGCCGATTTTCATCAATTTTTGACCGAAATTTGTTTGAATTTTTGGGCCTAAAGTCACCGAAAATTGATGATTATCGGGATTATCGCTTGTATCAACCTCCTCTAGGTAAAAAAGGCCGGTATTGAAAACCTTGCTTCCCATAGCTAATTGAGTGAAGATGCTAAAAGGGTTGATTTTGTTATAGTTGAAAAAAGGACAAAAATCATTCACCTTCTTTGATCTCAACCATCGATCCTACAGATTGCTCAATGGTATTTGTCATTTTTAGGTGATCACTATTGTCTTCTGGAGTTAGGTAGTATATATATCCATGCCTAGTGAAGAAACAAGGATCAGATACAAGTTGGTTTCCCTGGATGGCAATTCGCAAAATTAATGTTTTTTTTTTCTTACGGGGATTCTGCGGCCTGCAGGTAAGATATGGAATTATTGAGCAAGGTCACTAGCCATACTTGCCTTTTTAATTGATTTGACAGCCATGTCCTTCTCCACACAAAAGATGTGCTCATATTCACAACAATTTAAATCAAACATGCAACCAGAGTCCGACTTCAGATTGGCTCGTAGCTAGGAACAAGAAAAAGAATGCTCCTGGAATAAAGCTTAGATTCTCCAGATAGATCTTTGTCCTGTCCTTGTACGAGTCTAGAAAAGAGAAGTTACTGCCAAGGAAAACATTTATCAAGGGATATTCGCATAAAAGTTTCACACAATTTGCATGTAACGAAAAGCTAAGAGGCTGTTTGGTTGCCAGCCACAGTTTACCACGCCTAAGGTTAGGCAAGTTTGACCAACTTTGGAAGCTGTTTGGTTGCAGCCACAGTTGTGGCAAGATTCCCTTCCAGCAAACTAGGTCCCATGCGTCAATGACTCCAAAAAGTGTGGCAAGATTCCCTTAGACTTGCTAAGGTGTGGCAAAGAATTTGGCAACCTCAACTTAGGCAAGTGTGGCAATTTTTGTTGGCAAAGTGTGGCTAGCAACCAAACAGGCCCTAAATGGGTACGTATGTTTAAATCATCATTTTTTAGATAATGGAACAAAGTTCCAGCTTCTACTTTCTGGGGAGAAAGTACACAGCTGTTCAATACAAAACCGAGCACATAGGCTTCAACTCCACAAGAAATCAAACTACAAATAAAGAAAGGAGAAGAAAGAAGCTACGCTTCAATTCTATTCCTAAATTTCCAACCGAACTTCGCAAAAACCTCCATGATTACGGTCTCCAACAATCTGCATCCATTTTTGAGATTTGATCTCGCCTCTTCTTTAAGTAGTAGGGACCATTGTCGAATCCAATATGTTGCCCTGAAGATAACCTGCAGAAATGTATTAGATTTAGAATTATTGAATACCATATCGTTTCTATTCAACCACATAGACCAACATAAAGCAGCAGCTCCTACAAATATTTGATTTCTAAGTTTTGGCTGAATGGCATTCAACCAAGAATCAAACATGTTCGCAAAACTAGAAGGGGGCTGAATTCCAAAGGTGATATAAACGGTATTCCAAATAAATCTTGCAAAGTGGCAATCAAAGAAAAGATGTTGTATCGTCTTCATAGAGCTACAAAAACAACAAATGGTGCTACCTTGCCAATTCCGTTTTGCTAGATTATCCTTTGTGAGAGTAACCCCTTTTGAAGGTACCAAAGGAAGATCTTAATTTTCAGAGGTTACTTAATGTTCCAAAGAGGAGTCTTTTGGGGAACTACCCCTTCTTGTATCACATACATATAAAAAGAATGATAACGGTGATCAAAATTTATATTGACGTATATTAAGAGGACACTAAGATTACATAACATATGTATCTTTCATGCCATTGTGATACAATAAGTGGCGGAGCCATATTTACTCCACATGATCTAGTCCATTTATGCACCTTTAATAATTATTCACATAGCAGAAACACACTAACAAAATAATCTAGCTCCGCCACCATAAACCATGTTAGTGCTGACATCGAATCGAAGGTTTACACATTACCACCAAATTAGGTCTTATTTAGAACACATGAATTTAACAAGAACTTTGTCGGGATTTAATAAGAAATAATTATATTCATGTAGGAAGCAGGAAAAAAATTCTCATATTTCAAACGTGGCATTAATGGTTTGGAAATCGTACAATTCGCACCGGAGTTAATTACTCAGCCCTGAAAGGAACTTTAAACTTTAGCAATCGCCATTAACAGAGAGGTTTTGAATGACAGAGCAATGAAAGAAGAATTAAGCCTGTTGGCAAGGCTGTGCTGAGCGGACGCGGATTAGGCAGACAACGACACGACCAACCCGGGGACCAGGCGACGCCCTGGCACCCCTCCCTGCCTCCACCACCGCTGCCAGGATATGGACATTCATCAGCAGCCAGCAGCCAGTAGAGCAGAGCACACCTCTCCTCCTGCCGCCGCTGCCATACCAGCGTAACGAACCTCATGATGATGGTACTACTGCCTCTGTCACCGCTGCCTCTGCCGCATCGCGTCGCGTCGCATTGTATTGTGTGCCATTGGTGGCTGCCCCTGCCCTGAATGGGCTTCTCTCACTCTGCGCTGCTAATGTTCTGAAGCTCTGATCAAGCATAAAGCAATAGACATAAATGAGTACCAGGGGGGAGGGGGTGGGGTGGGTATGTACTGCGCTGCTGCTGCTGGTGGCTACCTGGCTACCCACATGAATCTTCTGTTCATCTGTACACTTCCACCACTGTGTGTGTGCAATGCATGGAGCCTTATGCTTGAGCCACTCACTAGCTTTTGCTTGCACAATGTGGTACCAGATGCAAGGCCTTCACTAGCTCAGTCACTTGTGTATGTGTGTGTATGGATACCGATAATTGCATATGCATCCATCCATCCATCCATCTATCCTTCTGTCAGAGAAAACAAAAGCCGGTTGCATCACTCAGTACCTAGGTACCTGCTGTGGCCATCCATCACATTCATGGCTATTCTTTGAGGAGGGCGGTTGCATGTGGAGTGCATGTGTTCTGCAATACTGCTGGATTGATATTCTTTCATATATGCCATGGCATAGTTATATGCAGGATCTCATGTTCATTGGTGTAGCTTTCATGCCATCTTAATTCCTGACATAGCTAGTGACATGTTCCATTCAGCTGTTCGGTTAGCGGCACCAGCATCTCTGAACCTCTGATGCTTCTTCGATCTCATGTGTGTATCCCTAGTATCCACTTCCCATTGGTCTCTGCAAATTAAGAAACTTCTGCTGAGAAGCTCGCTTCTGCTGTCTCTGGTGATTCTTTTCCCATCAACAAATTAACCCGTCATCGCATTGACTACTCGTTCGATCCACAATTATTCGCGATGGATCATCGACCGCGACACGCCAGGGCGAATGATCGTCTCGTAGAAGATCTCGACCGGCGCTGCGGCGTACGGTTATGCCATGCCACAGCTGCAGCAGCGCAGCCTCTCATGTGATGGATGGTACCTAGATAGAGCTAAGGGAGTACTAACAATTAGGTACTGGAGAGTGAGGAGGAGGAGCCTGTGCCCTTTGGCCTCTAGCTAGTAGCAAAGCTAGCCATGAGGTAGTCCCCCATGACATCCATTCCATCCTCTCAATAATTTCCTCCCTTTCATTCTTCAGTGTGCCTCTCTTCAGCCAGTAGTGAGTAATGGCAGTACTAGTAGCTTAGGTACAGTATACCTTTGGGACTGTGGTGTGGCTGCTGCACTCTCAAGATGGAGGCATGCACTTACCTGCCTCTCTTTTATTGTTCTTGGGATCTAACTCTGAACAAGCTTGGCATTTTGGCAGCTGCAACATTGCCTTTTCGGTAGTGCCCACCAGATTTCTAGTAGATGTGCTGCCCTTTCCCCTCTGAGCTCTCTGATGATACTCATAGCTGATGAGCCAGTGCTTCAGTTAAGATTCATGTGTCATCACTGAGCTAATGCAAGGGCAGCTAGCAGTGCTGCTTCTTCCTCAGTGTGCATAAATTAAGAGCCACTAGCTAGAGTGCAGCTACCAGCTCAGTACTACTCATGGCCGCTAATTAATTGACTGCATTAGATACTAGATAGAGATATTATCTATAATGGCAACAATTCCGTTCATTGGAAATCTGAAACAAGATCCTAGTTAAGCAAAGTTCGTTTGTTTTCCATGTTACTGTCTTATGATCCCTTCTTAGGAAAGGCATGCGCATCGGATGAAATATATCCCTCGTCGCGCCCAGGTTAACCGATCGGATTCGCTGTCGCTCCGGTCTCCGATGATCAGCTTCTCTGGCCAAGTAAACAACCGTCTTTCCTCTAAAGAAGATAAGTGTTGATGTTTTGACACAAAACCAGATGCTCTCTCAAAAATATAGTATGGATCCTTCTCATTCCATAGGATTGCAGCAGAGGTTGATCTTTTAATCATAGGGTAATTAATTTAGGAGCCGCGCTTTCCGGGACAGATTGGCACAAATTGGGCATGCAGCTGAAAGTAGACGTAGTAGTACTAAACCAGCAGCTAGCCTACCACTAGAAGAGGGAGGAAGCCATGGAATCAAGTAAACAAAGTAACAAAATGGAGAGCTAGGCAGCTAGCTAGCCAGCCCTCTGATCAGAGGTAGCTTGAGTTGCAAACGTGGAGGGATTTACTTGGGGATTAATTGTACTATCAGTGGGGGATCATAATTAATCAAGTGGTTAGTTGCTCATGTGGCCTATTAATTGGATCTTGGATATGTCTCATGTTGAGCTGGAAACCATGAGGGGGGAGTTCACCGCAGTGCCCAAGTTTATGTCGTGCTCGCTTGGCGCCATGTGCCAAGAACCCTTTCTTATTCCGTAGGCAGCGGAAGGACGACGTCGGGTGCTACCGGCCGGGCTCGGGGATAGGCGAGACCGACCTCGATCGAAACAGCTGTGCCGTCGTTAGTCGGACGGCTGTCGGGTAGAACAGCCACCACTGTGCATCACATTGCTGCTGATAGCACCCCTGGCCATTTCCATTAATGAAAGAAATCTAAATGACGATCATTTGTTCATGTTGAAAATAGCAACGCATATTTGTAATGAAGCTTCAAGAAGATATATCACTGTTAACTACTAATAACTAATGTCTGTTGGGGTTTTTGAAGAAATGTGGCTGTGCAAAGAAAGCTGCAGATTTGATTGAGATAATGCAAGCAGTTTACTTACGGGAGGCTTCAAGAGGCGTGTCGGCAATAAAGCCTCTAGTGAATGACTGAGTTTAGAGATGGCAACGGGTAAATACCCATCGGGTATTGTCATTCCATACCCGTACCCACTAGATGTAAATTTACCCGTCGGGTTACCCGTATCCGCACGCGGGTAGAAAAATTTACCCATACCCGTACCCGCGCGGGTATTACTACCCGACGGGTAACCTGTACCCGCAAGCATACCCGGTTCAACACATAAGAATATCATTAATTTAGACATTTATTAATCATACATGCCAAGCACAAAAGCGTCTAATGATCAAAATTAGTACATCACATAAACATACTTGACATGACCATATCAACATATGACAAACAAATAAACAACCAACAACAAGTAGATAATAAAATTAACATTTGAGTGGGATGTCTAGTTGTCTAATGCGGGTATTCATTACCCGCGGGTAGGCGGGTATGGGTAGTATATACCCACACCCGCACCCGCCTACCCGGTGGGTAGAGGATTTCGCCCAATAACGTACCCATGGGTACATAAAATTTTCCATACCCGTCTCTTTATCGGGTAAAACCTGTCGGGTATTCGGGTATCGGGTACCCATTGCCATCTCTAACTGAGTTGGGTCATTAGCTGGCTGAAATATCTAGTTATTAGCCAGCTTTGTGTGTGGTGTAAAAGCCACATGTTAGTTCTTCCTAGTTAAGAGTTTAGTCAGTTTGTTTGGTTTGTCAAGTCGACATGGTCATATCGGTTCAGAGTCTATAAAAGGACCAGGCCTCTTTGTGATGCAGATCCACCTAGCAAGCTAGCTGAACCCCGTTGGTTTGGCCCTGATCTTTCACGATACACCTTGTTGGATGCCCTCTCCAAGATAAGCCTTCTCTCACGCACACCGCAGCACGTGAATGAAGGGTAGAGAAACCGAAGTTTCAGCGAGTAGAATTCAACACTACAATTAGATTCAACACACCAAGAGCAATTCCTCGATGGAAATCTCAAGAACACGCCAACAATGGCCACCAAACCATGGTGATTTTCTAGTTTCTATTTCTCAATTCATAACCTAAGTTACAATGGGGCTAAGGCCCTGGCCTTATATTGGTGCACAATGCACGGTCTTGACTAAAACTCACGCACAACCTGGTCTAAGGCCGAAACAAACTCCAATACGAACTAAAAAGAAAATATCTAAACTACTACCACCGGATTCTCTCTTAATTTGCGATCTAACTATGAGGATTTCGTAGCTTTCACCTTATCCATTGTGTGGGGCTTCGAAATAGCTTTCCAACGAGTCCAAGAACGCCCAAATCGGACTCCATTTGTGAAAGTTATGGACGTTTTAGTATCGGTCTTGCCAGCTGTCCCAATCAGAGTTCGAATCAGTTTCAAATCTTTATATGTTTTGTTTTCTTGTTCAAGGGGCTTCCAAATCCATTTAGAACCTAAAAAGAGTCCTTCTCAACCTTTAGAAACACATGGTGTGGTCGGATTTTACCCTTACTTGCATTGCAATACTCGAACTCTTTATGTTTGGCAAGTCTCGCGCGTCTCTCCGGACAGCTCGTGCAGCATCCAATGAAATTGCCATAACTTTGTGTAGAAAGCTTTAATCAAGTGCCGTTTGATTCGTTGGAAAATAGACTTCATTAGCTTTTCAAATATGTCTTTTGTGCACATTAGAAACCTCATAATTGGTATTCAAAGCTTCTTGAACATTGTGCACAGAACTGCAAGCACTAACCAAAATTGTAGTGCTACTTGGTGCCACATCACTTTGTAACGAGTATGCACATGGAGATGAGAAAGTGGTACCTCAATGTGTATGTGTGTGTTTTCAGAGCTATGCTAAGATAGCAATACATGTGAGCCATAGCTTCATGTGTGAGATATGTATGCTGCTGAAAATTGAGTGCCTTGTCACCTTATGATTTTCAATAAGTAGTATCAGAGCCAGGTTGTCTGAAACCGTCAAGATCGAGAGGAGTCTTTAAATCACTAAGAGGAGACTCTGCCGATGTAGGGTCTGGGACTATGAAGCTCGTTGGTCTGGGACCAAAGCTTACTTGACGTCTGGCGTCAGTCACCATGGCAGGTTTTACTAGCGCGAGCAGTGGGATCAAGAAGCTCAATAGCCAAAACTATGACTATTGGCAAACCTGTATAGGGCCCTACCTATAAGGTCAGGATCTATGGGAGGTCGTTGCGGGCACTGAGACAACTCCTCTATCAAAGAAAAATGTAGAAGCCTAGTGGCATATCAAGACTAGCAAGTCTTTATTTGTACTGAAGACAACAATTGAGGAGGACCTACTGGAGCACATTTGTGATGAAAAGATACCACAATCGGCTTGGGAGACTTTGGCAAAATTGTTCTCGACGAAGAATGAGGCGCGGCTCCAGCTCCTTGAGAATGAGCTTGCAGGTATCTTACAAGACACTCTGAGTATTAGTCAGTATTTTACGAAGGTAAAAAATATTTGCCATGAGATATCTCAGCTTGATCCTGAGGAGAAAATTAGCAAGGCAAGGATAAAGAGGATCATCATCCATGGCCTAAGATCCCAGTACAACGGATTTATGGTCGTAGTAAGAGGATGGCCGTCGCAGCTATCATTGATGGAGTTGGAGAATTTATTGGCTAATCAAGAAGAGTTAGCCAAGCAGATAAAGAGTATTACTATAAAGAAAGAAGAGGAGTTACTCTTCACTAACAATAAGAAGGGTCCACCTCGAGGACCATGGAGGCCCAAATCAAGGTGGAAAGAAGGTGACAATCAGCATCCAAAAGAGAGAAGCAACTCTTCAGGAGGAGCTCAACGAGGAAGACAAGATCAACAGCAAGATAAGAATGAGAGAAAACAATATGGTGTATGCTTCAATTGTGGTAAGAAGGGTCACTTTGCTCGAGGTTACCGATACCGGAGAAGGTGATTCGAAGGGAACTTGGCCACCACAAAGGAGGAGGAGATTACTTTAGAAGCATTCGTAAGTGAAGAAGAGTGGGACGCTGAATCTGGATTTTCTCAAGAAGTTAAAGAAGAGGAGCTTAAGGAGGACATAGAAGCACTAGCTTTTGTAGTTACGACAGATCCAGGGATAACTTATAAGAAAGATTGGATTATCAATTCAGATTGATCCAATCATATGAACTAATGATGATAAGAAGCTGTAAAATATGACTGAATACAAGAGAAGGAAAGTGGTGTTAATAGCCAATAACTCTAAGCTACCCATCTCTCATATTGGAAACACGGTTGTTCCAAGGTATAGTCCTCAATAACTCCATCTTGAGAAGGTCTATCATATCTCAAGCTTGAAAAATAATCTGTTGTTAGTGCCTCAATTGACAATAGTAGGGAACTATATGCTCTTCGGCTCTGAAGAAGAGTAAAGGTGATCGGCACATCTATTATGGAAGGAAGAAGACAATCTGCGTATGTGCTCTCCACAAAGTCAGCATATGTGGACAAGATTTGAAAAATGAAACATTTAATCTCTGGCATGCGTGGCTTGGACATGTTAGCTACAGCAAGTTGAAGGGAATGATAGAGAAGCACGCGTTGAAAGGACTTCCTCATTTGGACATCCAGACAGAGGTAGCCTATGCTGACTGTCAGTATGGCAAGGCTCACCAATCGCCATACAAGGAGTCAGAATATCGGTCCAAAATACCTTTGGAGCTCATACACTTAGATGTGTTTGGCCCAGTCAAGCAAATATCACTTGGAGGCATAAGGTACATGGTGACGTTTATCGACGACTTCTCAAGGTATGTTTGAGTTTACTTTATGAAAAAGAAATCTGAAACTTTTATGAAGTTTAAGGATTTTAAGAAGAAAATAAAAAGTGAGCTTGACAAAAAGATTCAGTGCATAGAGAATATTTATCCAATGAGTTCACTATCTATCTCAATGAGCATAAGATAAAAAGACAATTAACTTGCCCCAATACTCCACAATAAAATGGAGTACGAAGCGCAAAAATCATCACCTTGCAGAAATCTGTTGAAGTATGCTACATGCTAAGAATGTACTAGGAAGATTCTGGGCTGAGTATATGAGGACTGCAGCCTATGTGATTAATAGGCTACCACAAATAAGGCTGCGATTTAAATCACCACATGAGAAGTCATGGAAGATTAAGCCAGTCACTAGCCACTTCAAAGTATTTGACTCTGTGTGCTATGTCTTTGTGTCAGATCACTTGAGGAGAAAGTTTGACAAGAAGGCGATTCGATGCATCTTCATTGGCTATGATGATGCCCGAAAAGGTTGGAGGTGTTATGATTTGATCACAGGCAAGTGCCACACTTCAAGTAATATTATGTTTGATGAAGCCTATTCATGGTGGACTCCAAAGAAGATTGAGATTTCTGAATCCCAAGATTTGGATGAGGTTCTAGAAGAAATTAAGCCAGAAGTTGAGGAGCAAGCATCAACTCCAAGTGAAGTTGAAGGAAGCTCACCCAGTAAGGCCAAGAATCCATGGAAGACTGGTGAACATCAGCCTGTACTCGAGAAACATCATCCAAATCAAGTGGCAATTGAAGATACTACACATGAACTACAAATATCTACATGCTAATGCTACCCTTATTGATGAGGCTATACCTATTGAGCCATCTTCTTATGAGGAAATGGCACAAGGCCTTGAGTGGCGAAAGGCTATGGAGAAAGAGGTTAAGGCACTAAAAGAAAATCAAACATAGGACTTAGTGCCAATATCAAAGGATGTGAAGCCAATATCCTGTTAATGAGTCTATAAAATCAAGACTCGCCTAGATGGGTTAATCGAAAGGTATAAAGCTCGACTTGTTTCTCGGGGATTCTCTCAACAATATGGGCTAGACTACGAAGAAACATTCAGTTTTGTGGCGAAGATCACAGTTGTTCAAGTCTTGCTTGCTTTGGCTGCTAGTAAATCTTGGAAGTTGTGGCAAATAGATGTCAAGAACGCCTTCCTACATGGAGAGCTTGACAAGGAAATCTATATGGAACAACCAAAAGGCTTTGAGATCAAGACTCAACCAGGGTATGTCTGTAAATTGAAGAAGGTGCTCTATGGCTTGAAACAGGCTCCAAGAGCTTGGTACATGAAAATCGATGAGTTTCTAGTACAAAGTGGATTTAAAGTTGCTCCATTAGACTCTAGTCTATTTGTGAAGGCCAAAGAAGGTAGACTAGCAATAGTTCTAGTCTATGTTGATGATTTAATCATCACAGGAGAAAATTACGAGGAGATATAAAGGACAAAAGAAAATATCTCGGTTAGATTTCAAATGAAAAATCTTGGAGAGTTGAAGCACTTCCTTGAACTTGAGGTGGAGCATACAAAGGAGAGGTTATTTTTAGGTCAACAAAAATATGCAAAGGACCTTTTTCAAAGGTATGAGATGCTTGATTGCAAGCTTATTTCACTCCTATGGATCTTAATATGAAGCTACAAGAAGAACAAGGAAAGGATCTAGAGGATGTGACTATGTATCTGCAGCTAGTCGGGGGTCTTATCTATCTCACACTTAGTCGACCAGATATTTTCTATGCTGTTAGAATTGAAAGTCGTTATATGACCAAGCCAAAGAAGCCTCACCTCAGTGCAGTTAGACACATTCTCAGGTATGTCAAAGGCACCGTTAACTATGGTATTTTATACAATAAAACAAAAGGATGCCAAGTGACTAGATATTGTGACGCCTACTATGCTGGAGATTGTGACACACGTCGATCAACAACCGGATATTTCTTCAATCTTGGATTAGGAGATGTATCTTGGTGTAGTAAGAGGTAGCCTACCACTGAAGCAGAATACCGATCAACAGCAACAACGGCACAAGAAAGCACTTGGCTTAAGCAACTGATGAAAGATCTCTACCAACCGATAGACTATCAAGTAAGGCTTCTCTGTGATAATCTATCATCTATACATCTAGTAGAGAATCCAGTCTTTCATGTAAGGATACAACATATAGAAGTACGCTATCATTACATAAGAGAAAAAGTTCTTGGAAGAGATATCGAGATAGTGCCGACAAATACAAATGAATGAGCTATAGATATTCTTACAATGAGTCTCAACAAATTAAAGTTCAAGAAATGTCGAGAGGCTCTTGGGATGGTATGCAAGACAACTTTGAAAGCAAATATGCATTGAGGGGGAGTATTGAAAATAGCAATGCATATTTGTGATGAAGCTTCAAAAAGATATGTCACTGTTAACTACTAATAACTAATGTCGGTTGGGGTTTCTGAAGAAATGTGGCTATGCAAAGGAAGCTGCAGATTTGATTTAGATAATGCTAGTAGTTTACTTATTGGAGGCTTCAAGAGGATTGTCGGCATTGAAGCCTTTATTGAATGGCTGAGTTGGGTGATTAGCTGGCTAAAATATCTAGTTATTGGCCAGCTTTGCATGTGGTGTAAAAGTCACATGTTAGTTCATGCTAGTTAAGAGTTTAGTTAGTTTGGTTAGCTAGTCAGTTTGTTTGGTTTGTCAAGTCAGTATGGTCATGTCGATTCAGATTTTATAAAAGGACCTGGCCTCTTCGTACTGAGTATGCACATGGAGATGAGAAAGTAGTACCTCAATGTGTGTGTGTGTGTGTGTTTTGAGAGCTATGCTAAGATAGCAATACATGTGAGCCATAGCTTCATGTGATCATTAGATCATATGATTTCATATCTTACTACTGATTGTACTAGTAGGGGCATGGCCTATTTGGCTAGTGCTTCTGAGGTTGGCAAGGATGTTCAGACTCAATCCTGGTAAATAGTGAAGTTTAGTAGTATCATACCATGAGCTGTGCAATGATTAGCTTATCGAGCCACGAGCCCAAGGTGTGGGCTCTCTATAGTCTAGGAGATTGAAGAGAAGCCATGGATGTTGTTTTGGGGATGTGAACTCGATATGGGATCTCGATTTCCTCGAGCAGTAATGTATTTGTAGATTTTGTTGCAATGGGTTGTGTGTCTCCTTATATTTTGTTTATGTCGCACTTGTAGTTCCCGGGAAGCAATGGAAAAGGTAGTGAATCTTGTTCCTGAGAGGCTGAGACTACACTTAGAAGCTTTTGAGATGCCTTCTTGTGGTGCTCTGTTGCGAGCAAGCAAAGCATGTAGATTTGTGAGGCTTCCAAGATTTAATCAAGAGCAAAATATAGCAACTTGTTTGGTTTCCCAAAGGGAAAAGAACACCTGAGACAGCTGTTGACTCCAGGTGGGTGAATTCTAAATCATTCTAAAAGTACAGTGCTAGCTAAGACAAAGAGTACTTGATGAAGAACACTAGGAGCTATCCGAGCTTGAAATAAAAGAAGAATAAAAATTATATTTGCGAAGTTGTTAGAACATGTTGTTGTAACTGGTAAGTACAGTTGTAGTACTCATCTGCAACCTTGATGATCTCAGTCTGTTTAATGGTTGACATTAGCATCAAAAAAACTAGCAGTGTTTTCAGATGACATTGGGGAGCTTGGGAACATAATCTGCATTTCTTATCTTCCTGTTCCATTAATGAAAAATATATTAAGGCTATGCTAATGGAGATTGAGAGGCTTTCAACAAATAAGTCAATGTGCAATGGGGATTTTACACTCATTTTATATAGCTAGCCACCCATGTCGTTTATCTCATGCAAGCACAACATTTTTAAGATGATCTCTATTCAGGAAATGCAAAATATTTGCTCGCTCTAATTTCTAAAGTATTCCTTCTCACCTTTTAATCTACTAAGATGAATAAAATAGAATAAGCACTGCCATTCTCTGCATTTCTCATTCCTCATAGTAAATTGAGTAAATCTAAATCATTTTCTATCCACAATGTACTGGTTGTGAATATTTGTCTCTCCTTGATGCATTTCTAGCTCCATGTACTCTTATTTAGTGATTAGGAGCTTCATAAGTGGAGAATCAAGGTTGAAGTTGGGGGGTCAACCTCAAACATTTGTTAGTTATGCGCTCCTTTAATGCCACGATTGTTGATGCTAATCATCCTTAGAGTTGACCTAATGAATTCCAATTTTCAATGTCATGAGCTAGTTTTGAGTGATTCAGAATCTTTTTCCACGTCTGATCATGCATTTGCTAGTTAATAGTCTTTGGTGTGCTGACTAAGCACACCAATCCCTACAGCATTACAGTGTTGTTGCTTGCTAGTGAATCATTTCAAATGCCACCTGGTGTGTCCTTCATTACTGCAATGGAACTTTCTTCTACAGATTATTGCATTGGAAGTAAGAACTGAAATATAAGACAACAAACTTCTTAATTGCACATGCTGCCATGCCCCATATGTTAGTACTTGTAAGACCGATGTAGGCAATCAAAGTGGGTGAATGATTCTCGAAACTCCCCCCTGTGGTATTCAAAATCTTCACCTTAAGTGACTATAAGAGTTAACAACTTCAGACTACTCCAAACATACTTCATGAAACAAAGATAGAACAAAATCAGCAATCTTCTACCTAAGGCCGGTTAGACCGCCATGGATGGGCCGGTCTGACCACCACGGCCGGTCTGACCATAGGGACAAGGATGGTCTAACCGTTGGGGCCGGTCTAACCAGTCCTCTATTCTTAGACCTAAAACCTCTAGGATCAAAACTCAAATTTCAAGAATTTGCTCAATTCTCATCGAAACACTTTTAAGTTTTGCATAAGACTTATTCAAGGCATTTGAAACCTGAACCAATCAAGAATCATAAAATTCTTAGGCTCAGGTTCACTAAATTTGAGATAATCAAATCTAGCTCATAGAAACACCAAAAACCATAAAACTCAAATTACTTCTTACTTATGAGCAGTGGCGGAGAGAGGGGGCCTGGCACCCCCAACCTTCTACTAATCCCCCAGCCTGCATGACAGAATTCAACACAATTACTAAGAGATGCATTAAAAAAGTCAGTCAGCCACCGTTGTCCGGAGATCAAGCATGATAACTTTGGATGCTGATTATTGCAGTTGTAAAAGATGCCAGTCACTGAGCAAATATGCCTAGATGAAATACATCAGAAAAGATTAAAAAAAGCAATAATGTCATAGCCAAAGAAGAATTATGCAATATCCAGAAGATGCCGCCGTCCAGCAAAATAAGGAAATTAACATGCTGAGCATTTCTTAACTGCAGGCAAGCAATATTATAGCATCTTAAGGTATGCGGAAATTAACCATAAGCCACAATAGGCTGCTAGTGAACTGCTAACCACATCTAATCTGAATGCAGTGAAGTTGAACTGGCATATCAAAAATTGGGGACCGATGATCTGTTAAGAGTATATAAAATGTGGAAGAAAACTAGAGCAAACTCGAAGGCTACTCTTAACTAATGAGTTTTGTTCAACATCATTCATGTAGTTACAATCAAGAAAACATACTAAGCTTAGTCAGATCAGGGGGTAGATGGCAAACATAACCAGAGTAGACAAAGAACTTGTCGTTCCTTAATTAAAAATCTAGGACTAAATAGCTTCAATTCACAAATTATCCAATAGATCATAATAGGAACAGTAAATCATTTTACAATCCCCCCTTTGCTGGTTTGCAAACCATAGCAGAACTATTCTTCTTTGTCTTTGTTTTCACATCAAGATCAGTACAAACAAACGAGGAAAAAATAAATTGTAAACACCAAACTAATGAAACAAGGAGGAACAAATCCCCAAATGTACATGGACTAATACAACACGATTTGCCTCTCTAGTGGGCGGTGACCATCATGTCTGGCGGGTTTAGGAACTCCATAACCGCCTCGACGGGCAGGTCCGGGCACGGTGGCGGCAGCATGGTTCATTGGTCTACTCTATTTGTTGTCCATATTCTCCCCCCATATCCAATTCCTGACTCCGCCCCTGCTTATGAGGAACTAAGACATGAGGTCTTCTAGATCTATTCTCACATATCCTAGCAAGGTAATTTGAGCAAAAAGTCAGGTTAGAACTCCCATGATCACAAAATCACAATCTTACTCAAGAGCACTCAAGAACCGGGCATAATCTTGATTCTTGCGATGGAGATGATCTAGATGGACAATGATTGATCACTTAGGATCTACTATTGCCTCTTATTCACCATGGATCAAATAACTTCTTGCTCGTGAGGATGTAAGGTATAAGGTCTTTCAGATCTATTCTCACATGTAGTAGCAAGGTAATTTGAGCAAGAATTTGGGCTAGAACTCCTACGATAACAAAATCACAAGTCTTGCTCAAGAGCCCTCAAGAATCAGGCATAATCTTGATTCTTACTATGGAGGTGATCTAGATGGACAACAATTGATCAACTAGTATTTACTAGTGCCTCTTACTCATCATGAATCACAATAAGACCAAGAGAAAGCTCAGGAGAGAAAAAAATCATATCAAGAACACAAGATACAAGCAAAGTTCAAGACATGAATAACTAGCAAGTTTGGGAGGCAAGGTTTGATCTTCATTACCACATAGAGAGGAAGGATTAAAGCAGTATGGAGATTACAAGATGCTCCCAAAGCACCACTCTTTCCGCTCCTACTCTCTTTCTCAAACCATGGAAGTAGGCAAGGTGGAATAATAAAAACTTAAACCCTAAAATCCTTGGACCTAACATCTCCTCTCCTCCCCTTTAACCATCAACAAACTCTAATGGGTCCAATCTATTAAGACACCTAGGAAACCCTTTAACCCCATTAACATGGGTTTACACACTCATGCATGCTTCTTAAAGCGTTTACAAGACTCAACCTGCTAAACCTTTAGCGATGGATCCACTTAGTATTTTTGGCTCTCCTTAACCTAAACCATGTCTCCTTTGCATCTCCCCATGCCGTTGTTTTAATCAAGGCACCAACTCGATATTTGCCTAACTACCAAAATACCTCCGATGAACCTTTCGGGCACCTTCTCTTGATTCCATCTTCACTTTCACATCAAAGCATCTCCGTATAGTTTGACACGTAATCCATAATGCCTAATTACTACCAGTCATGTCTTCACACGTTCAGTCTCCCAACCGTCTCTACGTGTATTGGCCTCGCACTTGGCACACCATATGCACCAACTCGTCTCTTTACGATCCTTGTCATTTCTATGCTTCTTGCTTGAGCCATATAGCCTCATTCAGACTTACACGACTACACAGACCTCAGCTCCTCCACCTAGTCCCAATCACTTGTCGTCGACAGCTAATGTTCTCCAAGTCATATGCATATCCAAAGACCAAACAACTATCTCGAACACAAGTTCTATGCAGTTAACTCGTATTAATCAAATCCATGCATCATACAACACAACACAGCCAACTAATGACACACATACTGTGCACCCATTTAAACCACTCAAAAAATACCTCTCACTGTTCTCTGATTGTAGATACCGATCTAACTGCTTAAGAACACCCAAAAATACCCTCTTTGGAATTTCGGTAAACTCTATGTAGTTTCAGCTCTAGTTTCCATTTTCAGTTTCACCAAGTGCAAGCACATTCCCAAACAAACCTACACCAGTGTTTGGTGTGCTATTTCTAGAAAGCCATATGGCCGATCTAACTGCTTGCCCTATGGCGGTCAAACCTCATTCCCTATGGTGGTGAGACTGTTGGGCACAAAACATAATGAACAGGTCAAGACCTGACCGCCATCTCAGATCCGATCAGACCGTCTAAGACTTGATAACAACTCTAAACGTCTAAATTTTACGAAACTTTCATAAAATTCAATTTCAACTCAACTAAAATAGTGACTATTTATCATAAACCCATTCTACTTCTTCTACATGGTCTCAGTACTAAAATATCTTCCATGATATTGTGAGGATGCCAATGCCATCTGAGAAAGCAGAAGGAAGCTGAGGCTTGTGTAGCCTCGGAGTTAGTGACAACCTTCGCATCGAAATTATTTTTTACGCAATTTTCGATATCTTTAATTATACGTAAATCCATTCACGGCGCATGGATATTATTATAAACTTTACAAATGATTGGTGTCATTCTGTTTGCTAAATTCTGCGCAAGTGGTAGAGCCCTAATCAGTTGATGCAAGATGCAAGCTGTCACTGTGAAGCATTGCTTTCTATATTCATAAGAGTTTGTCTGATGATTATTTTACTTGTACATCATTCATGCTTGTTTGTACATGTCATGTCTTAGCAATGCACTGCATTGTGTATATATGAACAAACATTTATAACTGGGATACTGGTGAGCTGCTGCAATGGAATCATGGAATATTAGCATCATCTCTATATATATTCTGATCTGCCATAGTTGAAATTTGGGATAGGCATGAGATGTGCCCCTAAATATACAATTGGCAAGGGGTTGTGATGGTGTAGGGTCTTCAAGGAACATCAGAATCAGAGTGGGAGATAAACTAATGGACCTTTGTGGTGACTGGTGAGTAGGACAAAATGCTGGTTCCTGCTAGTGAGGCACCAAAGTGAGCTCCTGCTTCCTACCAGCCATCCCTTCCCTGCCAGGAAGGGCTGTTTTTGCATCTGAAAGCACCATTCTACCTCCTATGGAACTGTGAACAAATAATGCAAGCTGCTTTGTTTCTTCCCCATCACAACCTCATTTTCTTCTCACTGCAAATGCAATGATTCAGTGTATCATGCTTTTGTCATTAGGAGGGCTGTTCTGTTCCCTAAAGCAAGGGAACAGGCTATGCATACTAGAGAACAAACGGTACCCTTTCATATTACTGTCTAGAAGTAGAACATTAGTCCATGCATCTGCACTCTACATTGGCCTAAATTGCTCTAGAACATTAATTAGTTCATGCATCTGCATTCTACATTGGCCTAAATTGCTCTTTCCTCACTTCTTTTCAGGCCACCGTTGCGAATAAAGCGCTCGCTTAGGGCGCCGATGATGGAATCGATCCTTACTACGCATGTCGGCGGAGGGCAGGGCAGCCACCATGAACAAGACAGTGTGCATTGGCTCAAGAACCTTTTGAAACATGGAAACCCAGCAACCATTCTTGAAGGTATCGAAGCTAGCAATAATGCCTTGAGGCATTGAGGGTCACATGGCTCCCTCTATTTTATGCATGGGAGGAGAGAGGGAGGAGGGAGAAGCCAATGCAGTAACTGCAGCAAGTAACAAAGAATCCCTCTCCCACATGCCCTTCCAGGGGACCAGAATTTACACACGACAAACAAGGGGCAACCTCATCGTCTCATTCTCACAAAACAAGGAGCAAATTATTGGAGATCTCTGAAAAGCAAGATGAGGAGGGGGTTTCAGGGGGGGCCCTTGCAAAATGTTTGCAGCCAAAATGGCCAGGCCAAGCACACAAGAAATGAAGGGAAGATGTCAGGATTTGCAGCAGCAGCAGTAACTGAATTGGCATTGCATTGAATTGCATCTCACAGGCTGTTCTTATCATCAGGATCACCTGGTGAAATGTGAGGGCAACCAATGCAATGCATTGTGCTGCCATTGCTTGTGTCTGTATGGGGAGGGTGGCACTGTGCAGCATGGCACTCACTAAACAGTGACGCTTCTGCTCTGTTCATCAATGATTGATGGCTTCCATTGGACCAGTGATTTGGAATGCCAGGAAAGATGTGTACTTTTTTGGTGTACTACATATATAACAGGCTTTGGGTTGGGGCTGCCGGCAAATATGGGCACTCCTATCTTGGGATAGCCCGTCTTTTAGCAACCTATCCATCGGAAACATCGCAATCCAGACTAGTCTATAATCTACTAGCCGCATAAGCGCGGCGCACGCCGCGCTAGCTACCGTGTGGACCAAAGTAAAAGAGACGGTAATTCGCAGGGAGCTTCGTAAAAAAAACCAGGGACAAATGCGTAATTTCGGGAAAATAAAAGGGTTTTTTGAAAAAAAGTGAGGACTTGTAAGGGCCTGTACGTAAGTAAATAAGGACCTGTACGTAATTTTGGAAACCCGCGGGGCGCCATCAAAAAAGTTTTTAATGGGAAAAAACTTGCAGGGACCTATTCGCGAGGAAAAAGGACCTTTACGTAATTTTCAAAAAACCTGAGGAAATCACCTCGGCCGGCCGTACGCGGATTCTCTCGCCACGCGCCGGCCGGCCGAGCGCAGGGCCGTGACGTGGATGCGCTGGGGGGGCCGGAATCCCCCCAGCTTTGTATAGCGGTAGCACCTCGGCCAGCCGTACGCGGATTCTCTCGCCACGCGCCGGCCGGCCGAGCGCAGGGCCGTGACGTGGATGCGCTGGGGGGGCCGGAATCCCCCCAGCTTTGTATAGCGGTAGCATATACGTCGCTAGGATATATCTGGCCATTATTCAGTCTAATTTTACTAATCCCTCCTGTAATGTGTAAAGTGTAAAGGAAACTAAACCTCAGTGTGTTGTAAAATAGAGAGACAAGGAGTCACGAATTTTACATGAAAAATCCTTATAAAAAAAATAGGAACATACAAAAGTGGTTTTCACTATGTGAGGAAATACTGCAAGCACGAAAAACTTCAGTATATCTCAACCATGTAATTACATGGGTATATATATATATATGTTAGGGAACAAGAGTTCTAGAAGATTATAAAACTAAGATGAGGTCTACGTATGCACCCACTTAGATACGTATATGAATTCATATCATACTTTAACACAGTGCTTGCTAAGCAGAGCTCTTGCTGAAACTGCACATAAAAAATGGAACAAAATATGCAACGACTATGATAATGATCAACAGCACACACCATAATATTTCTCGCGCTTATTTTTAAAAAAAAGATGAGCTAAATATTCTATTTAACACTCTTGTAAAAATCATCGTTTTAGAAAGAAAGGATTCTTATAGACAAATTGGAGCTAGTTCCACACAACATGAAGGTAACATGTGACCTTTTGCATAACCACAAAAATGAAGTTAGGCCGTAGGTTATCATCACACGGTACACAACACTCTTGGTCTAAGGGGGTGTCTGAATTGTTTTTTTTTATGGATTTTAGCTATAGCTTAAGATATTTGATTGAAAATAAATAGTAATGACTGAAAGAAGTGATTTTAAAAATGAGAACGCGAGCCATGGAGAAAGTGGGGAAGAGATGAGTATGCATGATGGGAGCGAGAGGAGTAGAGTATGTGATGCATCTATGACCCGGTAGCGAAAGAAGTGAAGAAATCGCTTCAAAGAACTAGATATTTGTATTAACTTTTGACTTTTCTAAGTAAAATATAGAGACAAAAACAATTATAAACAGAAAGTCTAACAAATATGGTCTAAATAATTTATAGGAGACAAAATCATAGTGAATGTAAAAAAACATGCCACTTCATTTAAGTGGTTGGGCCAGTAAACAACCATGCATATACTGATATACACTTCATTATCACGATGGTCCAACAGAAAATATGTTCTTTCGCCGTAGAAAAACCGGGTCGCTCATAAGACCATCAACCTCCTGAAAATCTCGTGCGAGTCATCCATTAGCCGCTCTCAAGAATTGAACGCAATGGATCGTGCCAAAACTCGCGTTTACACGTCGACTTTTTTTTATTTCAATGACTCGTGAGGTCATCTGCACTGAATTAGGCATAGAAATTCCGGCAATGGAAGGCAACAAATAAAGTTTTCGCATGGTGACATCTGGAGTGTTGAAAGAATAAAGGAGGCTGCGTGTTTACGCACCATTTGGTAACGTTTTGCTTCCTTTCGTCAACAAGAAGGAATTTTTGGACCAAACCACACGGTTACACGCCTTCATATTAGGTGTGAAAACGGATCGGATAGTTTTCGACTGATCCAAATGAAAATGGATACGGATTGTGTTGGATCGGATTTTCTTCGGATAATTCTCGGATCGGATACAAATACGGATTTTTTTTTGTCGGATACGAATACAGTAGCCCTAATATCCGCGAATACGGATACGAATACTGATTATTCGGATAATACAAAAACGGATATCCAGGATTTCAGCCCAACATTTCTCAGCCCAAGTCAGCCTCTCTCATCTTTCTTGCCACCAGCCCACTAGCCCAACCAAGCCATAAGCCTCTATTACCATTAGGCATTAGGTTTCTTAGTCATATTAAATTACAAACACCACTAGCAAATATTTATATTTATTAAAAAATTAAATTTAATATTGTCGATGGATTAAAATTTGTACCGATTAATTGATGTACTCTCGTTTAAATCATTTTGATGCAAATTTAAATACTTAATTAATTTATTAGTCACATGTAAATGGTAGAAATCCATTAAGAATTATTTAGGACTTTAGAAAAATTAACTACCACTTGAAGATTTAAAATATGTACAACGGTATGACTATTGTGGATAAAAATACTTATGCTTGTTTAGATTTCATGAATGTTTTGACAAGATAAACTATTTTTGTGTTTTCAATGATTTTGGATGTATAGTTTAAGGGGTTTTTCATGTTCCGATAAATATTCGTGACCGTATTCGTTTCAATTCGTATTCGCTCCGTATCTGTATTCGATATTATTCATATTTGTATTCGTATCTGCATCCGAGAAAAAAATATGAAACCAAATATGATAGAGACATTATCTGTCCGTATTCGATCTGTTTGCATCCCTACTTCAGCTAGGCTTATTACAAACGGTTTATGAACCGTCTGAATTTATGTATTTATGATAATAGGTGGTTATCATATACAGCTCTTAAACCGTATGTAATAATTATAACACCATCTGTGATATATCAATTATCATATATATATATATATATATATATATATACATATATATATATATATATAAAAGAAAATACCTTCTACACCCGAGTGTAATTATACCTACCTCTAATATACCACCTAAACAAGCTAGATCTACAAGCGGTATGCTTTCACCAAACTCCCCAGAGCTGACCACCTCCTTCAATGCAGCGTAATGAAGACAGATTTGTCGAGACCACGCTGGGGCTATTTATATTACATGGCATATCCCAGACGGTTCCAACCACAAACCGTCTGTGATATGAAACGATCACAGACGGTTTGTATTAATAACCGTCTGTGAATTTTCACAGACGGTTATTAATATGAACCGTCGGTGATGTCTACTATTATCACAGACGATTTGTATTAATAACCATCTGTGAAAAATATCACAAACGGTTGTTCGTATGAACAGTCTGTCATAGTTGCGTATCACAGATGGTATACGATTACGCTTATAAAACCGTCTGTAATAATTACAGCACAAATAATTATTCATAAATTATATATGATATAGCTGTTCAGGATAGTCTTTTGTATACTAGTGTTATGACCACGGAGAATTCAAGCTGACAGTGCAGTGGAACTATGACACACAAAGTCAAAATTGTAAGTTAAGTCGCATCTATATACTTTGAAACGAAAGACACACGATAACGACAACAAAAAATACAGAAAGAAAACTCCATGTGAGTTTATTTTCAATGTAGTAGCTTGCCTGCCCGCAACAATCCAACGCACACATTTCCCAGAGCGAAAGGGAAAATAGTTAATAGTGGGGCCTACAAATTCATCATTTTTAAAGAGTAAGCATCCCTACGTATCTTAACCACAACCACTATCATGCTCCATCCAGTTTACAAAACAAGTCATTTTAAATATCAATGCGATCTCAAAATATAACTCTGATCATTAGTTATTATTATAATATATTTGTAAATCCCAACGGAATTATAATACTATAAAGTATTTTTTTGAGATAAATCTATAAATATGTTTTTTATATATCTAATCTAAATATTTAAAAAGATATCGACAACCAAAGTTTCTAAAGTTTAACTACATATATTCTAAAACGGTTTGCTTTTTGAATTGAATGGAGTATATGTCATGACCTGCTACGTGCAGATTTAGCAGCCAAGATCGTGTTTGTATTGCTACGTGCAGATTTAGCAGCCAAGATCGTGTTTGTATTGGCTTCTGTTTCTGACTTCTACTTAGAAAAACTAAAAATTAATATAAATATCTGATTTCTCAAAATAACTTTTTCTAATTTTTCGTTACAGAGATAAAATAGAAAATCACAGATGGATCATCCATTCTATCAGCTTGCTCCAGGTGCAGCTCGTACTACGCAGAAAGGAGGAATTACTCCTCCATGGCTAGCTCTCGATCCGGTCCAGGTACGTTGTCCGTTCGGGCAACTGTTCGGAATGCTCCTTGTCCTGCGGCACTGACAGCTAGCCCCCAAGGACAGGCAGGCACACACCGATCTCCCCCAGCTGCTCGCTTGCTCGCCCCTGCCCAACCCCACCCGATTTGGCTGCTGCTCCCCGCCCGGCCCCACCCAACATGCCCGCTCATGTCCCCCTCCATGCCGTCCCCACGCCTCACTGCGTGCCTTAAATCTTCTAGGCCCTGTTTGAAATGCGAAAATTTTTCTTGATTCCTGCGGGAATTGAACTTTTTCCTGCAAAATTCCTGTAAAATTCCTGTGAAATTCCTCTGTTCCAAACAGGCCCCTATTTAGTGCTACAATCCTTGGTTGATTTGCGCATGGATGGAGTTTTACTAGTGGTGGACGTAGGGCCTGTATTTTTTTTTAACTTTTGAAATCGATTTTTAATTTTTATTAAACGGAGTATTTTTTTCAAAACAAAATCTATAAATTAATTATAGTACACACTAATAGCCTAACATCTATACTGGCTAAAATCGCAAACGAGTATCTATCTCCGTAATCTCCGTTGCAAACAACCAAAATTCAAAAATTTCAGTCAAAAGTCATAACTCACAGCTACAAAGAACAAGCTTGTTAGTTGCTAGCATATCGTAACTCATAAATCACGGTTTAATTCCCTCGGGTGGGATCCTACATAAGTGTAAATTGTTATGTGCGGTATATAATGAATTGCACTCGAGCTTCTGGTGGCTTTAAGTTGAATTTCATTTTAGGGATGTTTATATTGGCAGCGACTAATAATTTTTGGCTATGATTGATAGCTTTTAGTTAAAAATAAATAGTAGTGGCCGAAAGAAGTATCTTTCAAAGAGTAGGGCGAGTGGTAGGAAAAATGGGAGAGAAATGCATGTGTGAGATAGAAGCAAGAGGTACGTGATACGCCTGTGTCTCCTGCATTATCCTCAAAGCGATACAAGAATTAGAGGAATGGAGAAGCCACTTCGAGAAGCTCGGTGTTCGTATTAACTTTTGGTTTTTTTAAGCAAAAGTTAAAAGCAAAAGCTAATATAAATATCCCTAAGGCCTCTCTGGTAAAACTATAATGATTGCCTGGAAAAATAAGGCGCTGCAACAGAGCTCACACAACTGACTTGTTCATAAAGTTTGTGGAAATACTGAGTGACAGTTCTTGTAGGCCAGGTATGCTGCACAAATTGGATCACCAAACAGAACCAGGATTGTTAATCAAGGAAGTTCTTTGTATATTAAGGAGGATCACCGACCACACACACAAAGAGACCGGCAAAACGGGGAATGCCGTGTGGAAGGCGGACAAATATCAATTGTTTTTTTCTTCCTTCTCTCTCTCTCTCTGCATTTTCTTCTCTCGTATAGAAGATGGAATAAACCTCTATACAAATACATACACCAAAAGCCATGGGCAAGGCAACGAAAGAGGGGGGAGGGTGGGGCCTTCTCTTGTGTGTCATCAAATCTTAAAAAAGGCTCTTCTGATCCGGTCTGTTAAGGAGGGCATTTTTGGCAACCTGGGTGGGCCCCAAGGCACAGGCTAGGACAAAAAGTTCGTGCTTCTTGCCTTTTTTTTGTCACTTGGCATATACACAGGAAGGGCCTAAGGAGAGGGGCATTTAGGTCATTTTGGACAAGTCTATGATTTGGGGGCGCTGATGTGGCCCACAGCGAAACATTTTCTTGCCAAAAGAATGGGGCTTGGGACAAGCAAAGCAGTTGGGCTATGGGCCACTCGATCCAACAGCTACGATGACCGTGGGCGGAAGATCAACGGCGCTCCATATTGCGGGTATAAGAGCATCAGGACCGTCGGAGCATGTACATAGTTTGGAGAGGTCCGGATCTCAAAGCGTTGTAGGAGGATGGCCATGGTGAGCTTGGCCTCGAGACGTGCCAAGTTCTGGCCTACGCACATCCGAGCCCCTAGCCCGAATGGTATGAACGCCAATGGGTGCTTCGCCGCCCTGGCCATGCCGTCAGCAAACCGCGCCGGGTTGAACTGCGCCGCGTCTTGGCCCCAGTACCTCGTGTCGTGGTGGATGGCCATGATCGGGATGAGCAGCTCCATGTCACGGGGAATCATGCATCCGTCTGAGAGTTGGACATCCATCTTGGCGCGACGGATGGTGGCGACTGCTGGTGGATACAGGCGGAGCGTCTCATTTATGATCATGCCAAGCTGTCACAAGACACATAAAACAAGCACTGTAAGTCAGCACCTAAAATGACCAAAATGCCCTTTGTAGCAAATTTGAAAAATCACCTGCATCTCACGGAAGGAATTGGAATCAAGGCAAACTGATAGTGGTGGGACGTACCGTTTTCAGCTTGGGGAGGTGCTCCTTGGAGGGGAGCTCGTCGGCGCCGCAGACGTCGAGGACCTCGCGGCGGGCGCACTCCTGCCATTCCGGGTGCATGGCGAGAAGCACGGTGGCCCACGTCAGGAGGTTAGTCGTCGTCTGCTTACCGGCGAAGAAGAAGGTCTTGCACTCCTCTACCATGTCCTCCATCGGAATCGCCCTAGGCGACGTCGCCCGTGTCTTCCTCTCGCCAGCATTGATCATGAGACCGAGCAAGTCGCGGAAGCTGCTGGCGTCGGTCTTCTCCCCATCCGCCTCCTCGGCGGCCGCCTCGTCGCTGCGCTGGCCGATGAGCCTGGTCAGGCTTCGCCGTATCTCCCTGTCCAGCTTCCACGACAGCCGGTTCTTCTTGGTCGGCAAGAACCTGCAAGAACATATCTTCTTGGTCAATTGGTGTCTTTAGCTTCCGAGATGGACCAATGGCGCCGGCCGGAGAGCACGTACCGGTAGCCGGGGACGAGGACCTTGCGGAACGCCTCGGAGGCGAAGGCCATGAGCTGGCCCTGCATGGCAAACACGATGCGGCCGTCGTCGTAGCTGCGGCCGAAGGTGGCGCGCGTGATGGCCTCCTCCGTCACCGCCTCGAACAACTCCGCCACGTCCACCTCAACCTCGCCTTTCCCCCCGGCGGCTGCAGCCATCGCGCGCCACTTCTCCGCCAACGCCGCCACCGACTTGCCGACGTGCGGTATCACCCGCTGCAAAACCACATCGCCGTCAGCCATCCATCCATTGAACACACAGCACGGCCAAGGCCACGAAACAGAGCAGCAGCATGGCGCGTCTATGTATACGTACGTTGAGGTTGTCGGGGTAGAAGGCGTCGGTGAGGACGCGGCGGTGGAGCGCCCACTTGTCGCCGTGGAGGCTGACGAGGCCGTCGCCCTCGAGCTGGCGCACGATGGGGTGCGCCTCGTAGCGGTCGAACGCCTCCGCGCGCGACAGGAAGATCTCCCGGATCAGCTCTGGCTCCGCCACTGTCAGCCGCGGCGTCGGCCCGAACCATATCAAGAACGTCGGCCCTGCAACACACCACCAGCACCATTTGTAATTGTAACACCCAAAAGAAAGAGAAAGAAAGCGAAAATTTCCATTCAATGCAAGAACCAGGCAGGCATACAACACAGGGGAAGCACAAGAGCAGCAGCAGCAGCAGCAATGGCGGCAGCAGCAACTGAGGTGAAAATTAAGGAGATGTTTGCGGAGAAAGAAAGAGGGAGAAGAAGCGAAGTAGATACCATAAACCTCATATGCGCAAATGGATAGAGAGAGAGAGAGAGAGAGAGAGAGAGAGAGAGAGAGAGAGAGAAGCTAGCTGAGCTGAGCTGACAACAAGAGACAAAAGCTGAGCCCTGGCCACAAACAGACAGAGCAAGAGAGAGCAAGAGAGAGGAGAGACACGGAAGAGCAAACCCACAGCAGACATGGAGGGAACAGATCAACAAGCAGATGCAACCAAAACCGCCCAAAAAGATGAGCAATTAAACCACGCAGAGGCGCAGACAGATACTGCTACTCTACACATGCGTATGTATGTACGCATGAGCAATACGCGCACATGGCCGTAATAGCAACAACGGCGACGGCGGAGACGACGAACGCACCGTAGATCTTCCGCCAGTAGTGGTAGAAGGCGAGGACGCGGGGGAGCGCGTTGTGGGAGGTGGGTGGCGACATGGGTTTGGACGAGGCCTCCACCATGAGCCCCACCATCTCCTTCACCGACCCCAGCAGGAACCGGTACGGCGGCCCGCGCACGCCCTGCGCCGCGAAGTGCCGCTCCAGACGCCGGGGGCGCCACCACAGCGCGTCCGCCACCCGCGCCGCCACGTGCAGCGCCAGCCACGCAGCCAGCGCCAGAGCCGCCGCCCGCCATGTCAGCCAACCGCACGCCGCCTCCGCCTCCATCTCCTCCCCCATTGCCGCGGTGTCTGGCTGGCTCCCTCCTCTGTTTCTTGAAACAGAGCAGAGCAGGGCGGGAAACGAGCAGAGTGGTAGCAGGTACTGGGTCGCGTGCTACGTATCTTGGTGTGCGTGAGCGAGGTGGTGTTAATGGCAGGGGCTTTGGCGTGAGAAGGGAAGGCGAGGGAGGGAAGGGGAGGGCGGTTATATAGTGGGGAGGGGAGGGGGAGAGGCCGGCGGCGATGGGGCCGGGAGAGAGAGAGAGAGTTTTGTGTTTTGTTTTGGGTTGGGTTGTAGGGTCAACGTGGTGGGCTTTGGCACTTTTGATTAAGGACGTGCAAACGCTCGTATGCCTCAGTCGTACTTAGATATCACTTAAACCAATTAATCTTAATTATTTTATGTAATGCAATAAAAATTCATGAAACTGAACAATAAATTACTCGGCTTATAATAAAACTCGCCCCAGTTGCAATAAACAAAATACAACCCAAAACATTGCAACAAACAGGAATTATTTGTGGAACAATACAAAAAACTATATAAAATGTCCTTTCAACAAACACAAAACACAGCTAAAAAATATAAAAATAGAAATTATTTAAGCAACAATACAAGAAAACTACCCCAACAAAAAGAATATGCTGTAACAAATGAAATACTCGTTGGAACAACTGCAATATTTTAGAAAATGTATTGCAACATAGTAAAAGACTTGCCGTAACAACTCAACTTATTTGTTGCAACAATTCGGATGAGCACGAAGGAGAAGACAACGTCTGATCAAATTCAGCACATTGTCGCTGGAGCTCATCGGAGGAGGCCATCTGCTTCCTAATCGCTGGTAGGCATAGGCCTGGATCTAACGAGGGACAAGGTCGGCCCGACTGCATTGTCACCGAGCATGTTGCTCGTCCTTGATGAGGCCGGCACTGAGAAGAGACGGCGCCGGCGATCGAGGTTCTCCGTTCATCTCCGTTAGTGTTGGGGTAAGGATGGCAACTCCGCACCTGGTCGAAGGCCACGGCTATTGGCCGGCCTCGGTGGTGCTCATGGAGGTCACGCCCAGTGATGAGACACGAGTCGCCATAGCGTGCTTATGAAGACTACATGCATCGGCACTCGCTTCCCAACACGTGGCGAAGCTTGACCTTGGGTGGAGAGAGAGGGGTGGAAGGAGATTGCATACTTGTGTATCGGAGAGAGGCGTTTGGTCATAGCTCACCGGAGAAGCTTGATGATGGTAGCTTGGTCGGAGCAGTCGAGGAGGGGGGAGAGAGCTACCTATGGTCAGGAGGGGGGAGTGGATGAGGAGATGCTTAATTTTTATGTAGACATATGTTACTAGAAGTCAGTCATTGTGAGGTCATGTGACCGTGTTGCTTAGTTGCTGAGCGAGGCGTCCGATGGGAGTAGCACGTCCAGACTCACGGCCCATATTACTACCCTTTGTTAATTGACATGTTGATGGATGGATGGATGGTGTGGTGTGGCCTGTGACGTTTGGTGCGGAGAAAAACGAATTCATTTCCCTTTTTTCAGTTTCCTAAGTGTGAGTGGTTGGAAGGACGGGTCAATAATCTGGTGCTGAGAACGAGGGTGTTCATTCTATCGAAGAATCGATGTGGTATTTCTTATTTAACCAGAAAGCTTCCTGAGGTCTTGGATCTCCACGATCCTTGGCCTATGTAGTCGATGGGTACACATGCATGCTTATGCGTGTGGTGTGGGTGGGCGAGTAACTGAGTATTTATTGACTGATTAATTCGCATCGTTATAATTTAATTTTATTGAAATAGTAGTGTGGATTCTTCTGTTTTTCTGGATCCATGATAGAATTTATATGCTTTTCCCTTTTTTCCAGACTAGTATGGGAATTTCTAGCCCTTATAACAAAAAAGATGTTTTGAATCTCATCAGTTGTTTATATTATATATAGATAGTTATTATACAGTCCATATAAGCTTTTGCATGGTTTTGCATGCATGTGTAGGTTTACTGATATATGGGTAAAATTATATATATATATAAAATCATATTTGGACTTGGATGTGATAATGACAAATAAAAAAACCATAGGGTTGTTAAATGATTCTAATATATTTTCCGTTAAATTGTTAAAACAAGCAGTGTATTCCACGCAATTTCACGGGTAGACAATTTCTATGGATCTGTGTGTCTACAATAGAGTTGTATCTGTCATGTAATCTTGTACTTCTACCTTGTATTTGATTAATCTGTACTATTATAATACGAGTCCACCAAATAAGTGGTGTAAATTTTTTCTCCTTTAGGTTTAATTAATGTGAAAATTTTTAGCCTTTCAAAGTGAATGTGAAAGCTCTTTTTAAACCATTTTAATAATATAATAGATATATAGATAATTTCTACTATCCCTAAAAGGACATTCTTCACCTCTAGAGTTAACAATCAACAAATCACAATTGGGATGAAAAGCTTCACTCTCTCTTGCTAAACACACAAAAAGTGCAAGTAAACAAGCACAGCAGCTACGTCCAATAGGAACGTCGATCGTTGCATGATATGATAGGATTAGATTCCTGGGAGACGACCTTTCATGCAAGTCCTTTTAATTTGAGAAAGAGCGTCTCATTGGTGTCTTTTCGAGCAATTGTATGACCTGCTGGTGACAGGTTACTATTGCTGGAGCGCGAGATATTGAGGGCTCACTACTACAATAAAGGTCATCACAAACGGTTCAAAAACGTCATCACAGATGATTTTGTGAACCGTCTGAATTTATGGGTCAGTGATAATATGAGGTCATCACAGACGGTTTTCGAACCGTCTGTGATGCAAATATCACAGACGGTTTTTAGTTAAAAACTGTCTGTGATTTATAAATATCACAGACGGTTTTAGTTAAAAACCGTCTGTGATATTTATAAATCACAAACGGTTTTTAACTAAAAATCGTCTGTGATTATAACTATCACAGACGGTTTTTAGTTAAAACCCGTCTGTGATATTCCCTTCTATTCCTAAACCTATTTCTGTTTATTGGCTAGCCTCAGGAAATGATAGCCATGCCCTCTGAAACAAGCAGATCAGCATGTACATGTATACATCCAATTCACATCTCAATTTATTTCACAAACATAAAACATCAATTTTTATTAAGATTAGAGTATACCATTACAATATCTCAAAACAATGAGCAGGTTACACAACAAGAACAACGAGCAGGTTATACAACAAGAACAACAAGAACAACGAGCAGGTTACACAACAAGAACAACGAGCAGGTTACACAACAAGCAAAGATCCTCTATGCCTTCTTGCCCCTGATGCAACGCATGAGCTGAATGTCTTTGACGACCACCATCATCGGCGTTGATTGAGCGTCTGCCCGGTTGGCACGAGCTAGATGCTTCTGCGTCGTCTGCAAGGAGGAGGACAACAAGGAGGAGGAGAACAACAAGGAAGAGGACAGCAAGGAAGAGGAGACCAGCAAAGAGGCTGGATTTTGGTTATATTTATAGGGGAGGGAGAGGCGGGAATTCGAAATTTTTGGCGCGGGGGAACGGAAAAGCGGAGCTACGATTCGTGGGGCTGAGGATCGACGGGCCCAGCGGTCAGACGATCACAGACGGTTCTATATATAGAACCGTCTGTAATGAATGAATATCACAGACGGTTCTATATATAGAACCGTCTGTGAATTGGAGCACAAATTTTATATACCGATGCAATATAAACAACTAGTCTGAAAAGATAAAATAGCAAATGTTTATATAGTTTATATATACTCATTTGAAAGGTTTCGACGAGATCTACAACTTTGTAGTTGAAGAAAATCCAAATTCCGAAAATAAAACCAAGAAAAAGGGCAAAAACAGAAACCAAAAACTTGCGACGCAGGTTTAGGTCCAAAGATGGCCGATTTTCGGGGTCTTGGAGGGCGACTAGCGCAAGCTGGTCATTCTTTTTTGGATCGAGCTTGTCGTTAGCTTTCCAACGAGTACAAGAACGTCGAAAACGGACACCTATGCAAAAGTTATGCCCGTTTTACTGAAGGTATCTCAAAACTGAACTATACTCGGACTTAAGCGGGAAAATATGAAATTTTGAGGGATTGCAAGGCGGGAAACGTATCACAGACGGTTTTTTATTATAAAACCGTCTGTGATATTCGGATACTAGAATATCACAGACGGTTTTATAATAAAAACCGTCTGTGATATTCCAGTATCACAGACGGTTTTTATTATAAAACCGTCTGTGATATTCTAGTATCACAGACGGTTTTATAATAAAAACCGTCTGTGATATTCTAGTATCACAGACGGTTCAGCGGTAAGAACCGTCTGTGATACTCCTTTTTCCCGCCACAAATACCACAGACGGCCTCCAAATTAAAACCGTCTGTAATAGTGTAAATCACAGACGGTTCCACAAAACCGTCTGTGACACAGACGGTTTTATAATAAAAACCATCTGTGATAATCTGGAATATCACAGACGGTTTTTATTATAAAACCGTCTGTGGTATTCTAGTATCACAGACGGTTCAGCGGTAAGAACCGTCTGTGATACTCCTTTTTACCGCCACAAATATCACAGACGGCCTCCAAATTAAAATCGTCTGTAATAGTGTAAATCACAGATGGTTTCATAAAACTGTCTGTGATTTGGTGTCTACTATTAGCCTTTCTGTAGTAGTGGCTGCCTAATGGTGAGCGATTTTGATGTGCAGCCCTATTATATTTCGTGTACATTTCATGGCGGCAATGCGTTCTGTGGTGTGTGTTAATTGCTGTGATCTGATCGGTCCACACTGCATAAATATACTGTGGCAGATCATTGTGTTACTGATCATCCAATTTTGTAAGGATGTATTAATTATGAGAATTCAGTCTGAAGAAACATTATTTTTGAGACAAGCCAAGTTAAACTATAGCATCTTGAATCTTTGTTCTGAGGTTGTATTTTCTGGATGACATCTAGATTAATTGGCAATTTTTTTGACGGTATGTAGAATTTTAGGACATAGTTTCGATCGGGACATATAGTGCTTGTACTATATATTGCCCTATCTTAATGGCTAGTCTCTTATATGAGCTATTCAGGAACTGTTTCCAGATGGACAAAGTGCAATTGCCACGTTCTCTCTGCTGCCGGCACTGGTATAGCCCAACATTGATAGCGAGATCACAGATGAGCAGCCAGTGGAGCAAACCTTATGTGGTTTAGGCAATAGGCACTTTGTATGATCGATTTAAGGTTATGCTGGCTACATGGTGCTCATAATTGAACTGTTTCCACAGTACTTCGCACCCTGCAATGCACCCATTTCTAAAAGCGTTGGTAATCCTCACAACTGCCCATGATTGTTCAGTTGTGGAGTACTATACATAAATAAGCATCAGTTCAACACATACTTACAAACAAGAACCAAACTTTATTACAGAAATAAGACTTAACAACCTAGTTTTGAACGCAATGGGTATGCAAGTCTAAAGCTAATTTACAGTACAAAAGAAACTCCCACAAGTGTACTTGAGTGTGGTTAAGACCTAAAACCACTTGTCACCAAAAAAAGTAGAACTCTTCCGAATCTCCATCAATAGCTTGTTTATCGAAATCCAATACTCTTCTATTTGTTGTTTAGCAAGTAATAAGTACAACCGTACCAGCAAGTCACAAGGTAAATCCTACTTTATCTTTTTGCACGGATTGCCAAGGATGGGAACATACTCATTTTATTAATGAGTGTGGATACAATTTTATTTCCAAACATTTGAAAAATAAGAAAATACAAACGAAAACTTCTCAAGATTAGGGAGTTTCCAACACTTAGTTACTCAGCTTACTCAAATTAAAACATAAAGAAATCTATTTATACTTCGCTGTAGGAATCACCCAATAAACACAGCTTCATTTACCAGAAGCACGGCGTATTCAAATACCATTTACTTCACTTTGCAGAGTTACCCAGCTTTACCCACAAGATTTCTCAAACTACCAGTGTCATGCAATAGGCACGATTCAGCTTGCGTGCGACTAAGTTGAGAAAATAAGATTTTTCACTGCTCAATTCTTTATATAGGCTCTACCTGGTAGGTCCATTCAAACCCAGTTTTACACTGTCTAGACCTAATTACTTATGTCCGTCGTAAGTGACACCTACCATTGTTAGGTATGGTTTTACCATTCCGCATACTAACTCCCAGTCATCCACACTCCTGCCTCCTGTAGAGATTCAATCGAGTTGAGCAGTTACTAGACCAAGGTTGATAAGTCAACACTTGTGGTTGAGCAATCTTTGTGTCCTTTACTCAGCACAAGGTTCTTATTCTTACTTTTCGCTTGAGCTTGCCAACCATATCCTAGATCCTCTGTGGTCGACGACACTACTACCCATCTACTTAAGCCTCTACCCTAGGGTAAGGTCATAGACTCCAATCATCTCGTGGCTTTCTACAATTCCTCCTTACCCTAGAACCATTTTAATAATTCTACCAGCCAAATGCCAAGTAGTGAGCTAATCTACAATTATTTATAGAATAATTAAATATTACCAAGGTTGTCAAGAATAAATATGACCTCAAATTAAACATGGCATTTTTCAGTGGTAGGACATAACTAATTAACAAGTAATTCTAAACATTTATTTTAATCAAATAATGCTTCATAAATAACATTAATGCAAATACTGTAATTAAATATTTATGAGATTCAATATGATCAAAAACTTGAAACTTGCCTTGCTACTCTATGAACTCAACTGTCTCGTACACTTCGATGCTTGGATCCAGTCCTTGTATGATCGCCTCGGAATAATCGGAAACTAGCGCAAACGCATAAAATAACATAAGATCCATGCTTGAAACTAATCAAGCTAGGAAAATAAATAAAATAAAAAGGATTAAAATACAATAAAAACCAAATGAAGTTGGTTTGGATTTTATTGAACCTGAGATTGGTGGAACGGAGGTCAAAAATAGGTTTGTGGCATTGGAACGATCGAAATAGGGTATTTTTGTGTTTTTGGGCTCGAATGAACAGTGTTTGCTATAGGAATGAACGGCCCAACACGCGCACGCGGCCGAACGGCCCAGCTGCAATGTGTGCCTGCACTCGGCCATCGATCCACGGTGCTTGGACTGCAGCAAGCGAGCCACATCATCCCTGGGCCTTCGTCTACCTCCAGACGGGTCTCAGCGGCGGATAAACAGGGGCGCGGCACCCCTCAAGAATTGGCGTCGGCGAGGCTTTTTTGCTAAAAAGAAAGGCACGGTTGGGTTCCTCGGAGCATGGGGAGTCCATTTTGGGGCTTTGGGAGGTGGGAGCATGGGTGGTGGCAGCTGGCGGTAGGAGAGAAGGTGGCGGCTTCCATGGCGGCTTAGGGCTCAACCGGTGATTCTTCGGCGAGCTCAAAAGTAATTTAACCATCTCTAGATGACTAGAAGTGATGTAGAGATGGTGGTTTTGGTTGGGAAGGATTGAGTCGAGCTATCGACGGTGAAGGCATCATGGCTAGCGGTAGCTTTCGTCGGTAGAGTTACAGGGAAACGCTCATGCTCGAGAGAGTTCATCAGTGTGATCAGGAAACAAAGAAGACTCTATTAGGGAATGCAATCAAGTTTTAACCGAAAGATGAAGAATATTAGGTTTAGGCTTCATTGGGCTCAGGGGAGGTCGTCGGCGGTGCTACGGTGAGCGAGAGCTTAATTGGGTGGTTCTGGTGTGTCCATGGTGTATGATGAGTATTTGATTTTATTTGTATGATGAGTATTTGATTTTATTATGTAAATGTTATTGAAGAGTTTGCAATATTCAAAGTTGCTATTAGGTGTAAGGTGGTCTGATTGCCATGGGAATGATAGTCTGACCAGCCAATGTCTAGCGGTCTGACCGTCATGGAACAAGCAGTCAAACCAGCCATATGGCTTTTCGAAATTACCTAATAAACACTTGTGTAAGCATGTTTGTAATAGATGTCACCTAAAATAGAGTTCTGAGCTGAAACTAGATAGATTTTAACCAAAATTCAAGAGAGATTGTTTTTTGTGCTTTTAAGTAGTCAGACCAGCCAAACACTAGTGGTCTGATCAGCATGGTGCCAGTGGTCAGATCACCACCATCGGTCAGACCGGCCTGGTAATGGCGGTCATACCTGCTTTTGGCAAATTGATGTTGAAATTGTGCATTTTGGTTTGAGGTTTAGTCTTAGGGTTAGGATCAGTGTATGAGCATGGTTTAATGTGTGCATGACATGGGTGTTGGTGTTTTGTTGTCGTGTGTTGCATAATGCATTGCTTTGACTAACGTAAGTCAAGTGTATAAAACTTATGCTCGAGATGGTTGCTTGGTCTTTTGATGTGTAGGAGGCTTGAAGAACGTTAGCAGTCGACGCAAAGGACCGAGACTAGATGAGGGAGTTGAGGTCTAGAACAGTCAGGGAAGGTGGGTGTCATCATGGTGTATGGAGAGGCATATGATATGCCAAGTGACTTGGGCTCGTTTGCAAGCAAGAACAGTTCAGTAGGATCTAGACGTGTGAGAGACCCAGCGACAAGTTATTGGGGCCACATGGAGTTGAAGATGAATCATGGGGCTGCTTCAAGGCGTAGGAAGCACGAAGCTTCATGGAAGGTGATTTGGGGTAAAACGGTATTTTTGCCTCAAACCAAAAAATTGAAGACTCGATCAAACCATGGCGCGAGGAAGTGCAGGAGAGGTGGTTTACATCAAGGATATGATGCAAATATTAAGTAGATCAAGTGTTGATTCACTATTGGATTAATCGTTGTGTATGCTTTAAGAAGTGTGCGTGTGTGAGTGTAAAATCTGGCACGGTGTTGGGTTAATGGGTTAGCCATGTGAGTGGATAAAACCCAACTAGAGGGCTGGTTAGAGTTTCTTGTGAGCCTTCATATATAAAGAGGGGGAGGTGTTGGCTTAGGGAAAAGTTTTTTGGAGAAACTTGTGCTAAGTGAACTTGAGAATGTTAGGATTGTTAGAGAGAACTTTGAGAGATGAATTGTAGCCCTTTATCTTGAGATTTTGTCGTTCTTGGCTTTGTAATTAGCTGTAAA
Source organism: Dendrocalamus latiflorus (assembly GCA_017311315.1). Lineage (NCBI taxonomy): Eukaryota > Viridiplantae > Streptophyta > Magnoliopsida > Poales > Poaceae > Dendrocalamus > Dendrocalamus latiflorus. The sequence goes on along the minus strand of CM029633.1, from coordinate 15,491,395 downwards.
TATTCATTTCCAAGTATCATAGATATCAAAATTCATCTAAATCTTTCTCCTTTTTGCTCGAGTGTTGAAATCTTGATTTGGCTTATTTTCTTTTTTGTGTTTCCTTCTCCCCTCTTGATCTTGTTGTGATACATGATGAGTAAGAGGTAGAAGACGAGTCTATTTATCAATCTTTACCCATCTAGATCACTTATATAGCAAAATTTGATATCAAACCTGTTTTGCTTGTTCCTAGCTCAAATTTGGGTTTTTGTGGTCAATATAGTTTTATGATGAATATATGCCTATATAACCTTACTATGACATGTAGAAATAGATCTGGATCATCCTCTTGATTAGAAACTTCTTGAGTAAGAACTAATTTGAATTTTAGGATTTTTGGTGTTCTTGAGACTTAGATTTAATTTACTTCAATTAATTAGCCTAAGCTCAAGAATCTTGTAATTCTTGATTGGTTTAGGTTACTTATGCCTTAAATAAGTCTCATGCAAAATGTGGAGATGTTTGTATGAGACTTGAGTAAGATCTTGATATTCGAATTTTGTCTCGAGAGGTTTTTAAATATGAGAACAGGGGACCAGTTAGACCAGTTTTAGACCTGTAGTCTAACCAGTGGACTGATCAGACTAGCATTGTCCTAACGATCAGACCGCCTGGGCCTGGTCAGACCAGAGTTGTCCTAGCGGTCAGATTGGCCTGATCATTTTGTACTTTAGTTGTTCGCTTTGCTAGTTGATTTTTATTTTGTCCCATTTTCGCTGTGTATTTGATGTTATTAGCTTCTCATAGCTAATTAAGTGAAAAAGCCAAAAGGGATCTATTTTGTTGAAGATGAAAAAGAGACAAAGATCATTCACCCCATCTAATCTCCGCTAGTGGTCTCTCTATATATATCTCTTTCTGGTTATACCGTAGCATTGTACTAGAACAAACTAATACAAGATGGATATTAAGTAGCTGAGATCATGCCACATGAACTTTATGTGCATGCATGTCCTAAGAACTTGGCCATCATTGTATACACGTATACACAGGTCATGGCATGCTAAGACCAAGCAATTGAATAAATTAGGGTCATCGTCTTATGTATTTTGATGTGATTTCTTGGCAAATCTCATGATTGTCTTTACTTGTTAATAATAAAGGAGTCCTAAAATTATCTTGACTTATTTTGAGACTTCAAATTATGTTGACCTGTACTGACAACACATGAACTAGTCCAGTGCTCTTGTTACTAAAACTTCGCAAAATATGTGCCTTCCTTTCTAAGAGGTTTTCTTTAGCATGTATACTTCTTGAATGCTCCAATTTTGAAGGAATAAAGATAAAGTGTTTCACTAGGAATTTCTTATTAAGCCATTTTAGTAGTATCACATTACTTGTTTTTATGTGAAACCCCACCTTAAATATGTTAACGCCCTTTATTAAGATGCCCAGTATATATAGTTATACGTTCGTACGCGTGGCGCTACACGTGCGTCTTGGCCCAGCCCAACTGGCACGTCCGTTCGTGAATTGCCGAGAGCCAAACATTTATAATTTCCCTTTTGTTTGTTCTCCAAACTTTAATAGTTATTATGCAATTTTATAATATAGTATTATTTATTTGCTTCCATGGGATATATATGCTCTTGAGCATCTCTGGTGTATCAAGACGGAGAACACTTTGAAGTAGTATCTTGTGAGAACATATGGAGACCATCTTATAGTTGTGATGATTAATTTATCTTCGGTTTTGAGAGTTTGCAAAGTTTGGATTTGATTTTTGAGAGGTTGCAATTTACCGGTTACTTTCTTCTGTTGGCAGTCTAATCAACATTGGAGCTGCGGTCAAATCGGCCAAGCAACGATCAGACAGGCATGGAAGCCACAGTTTAACCGGCCGGCGGCGATCAAACTGGCTCAGGGCCGATGGTCTGACCAGCCATGGTGGCAGTCATACCAGGGTTGCGGTGAACTAGGAAATAGCCAGCAGTAGCTATTTTCTAGTGAGGATATTGTCGAGTGATGCGTTGAGTGAGGCGGCGGTACGACCGGCCTTTGATTGGCGGTCATACCAGCCTAGGTGCTAACGGTCTAGTTGGCTTGGTGGCTGTAGTCAGACCGTTACCCTGTTTCCAAGGTGGAATGAGGCGATCAGACCAGCCTGGCCTTGTTGGTCTGACTGGTTGCTGGCAGCATTGTTGGTTTGAGCTAAGTTGGTTGAGTGTAGGCACGGTATGTGTGTTGTTGCTTGGGTGCATTTTCCATGGTGTATTGTATGGCCTAATTGTTCAATTAATATTTTTGTGTATTTGCAATGCTACATAATGATTTGCTTGTTGTTACTGGTTGTAGGATTTTGGAGTTATGTCATGGTAAGGCAGACAGAACCGGGACTAAATTAGGATAGCTTAAGTCCAAAGCGGTCAATGGATCAGAACTATACTCAGGAGGAGCTAAGGTCCAAATGATCAGGGAGCCGCCGAAAGATGACTGAGGCTAGTGGAGAGGATACAAGTAGAAACAACAAGGAACCGGAGGGGAAGTTATCAGTGGTGGACATGATGGGCAACTATAAGGTGGATCGAGATTAAACTCAAAAAGGAGTTGAAGTCTGAAACAGTCAGCAAAACCGGGTGCCGTCATGATGCAAGAAAAGGCATATGGCGCACCACATGATTTGGGTCTGTTTGCAAGCGAGGATAGTTTGGTGGGTTCCGTCGACAAGTCATTGGAGCCATATGGACTTGAAGATGAAGCACGGGGTTTCTTCAAGGTGAAAGAAGCAGGAAGCTTCGTGGAAGGCGGTAAAGGGGCATTATGGTAACTTACCCAATACGAAAAAGTGGCAATGTTCATGCGAAATCGTGGCTTAAGTGGTTTAGGTCATTGATGTGCTAAAAATATGAAGTAGATCAACTATTGATTCACTAATGAGATAATAGGTGTGCGCACTTTAAGAAGCGTGTTTGTAAGTGTAAAAATCTGATATGGTGTTAGGTTAACGAGTTAGCCTATGTAAGTAGATGAAATCCAACTAGAGTGGTTGGTTATAGTTTCTCATGTGCCTCCACTATAGAAGGGTGGAGAGGGTGGTTTAGCGTTAAGCCATCCATGCTAAGTAGAGAGAAGTTAGGGTTTTTAGAGAGAACCATGTGGGAGATGTGGGAGGCTCTTATGGCTGAGCTTTTTGTCATTCTTAAACTTTATGTATGGATAGGAAGTGACTGTAAATATTCATCTCTAAGTATTAATATATATCCAAAATTCGTTCCAGTCTCTTTCTCGTACGCTCTCATGTTGATGTATTGATTTGGCTCATTTTTTGTGTTTCTTCTTCCCTTCTTGATCTTACTGTGTGCCAAGAATATGTAAGTGATGAATATGTGTCTTGAAGACTAAATCTAATCCATCTAGGTAGTTGTATTTGAAAGTTCTTTTGTTTGCACAATTTTAGCTCAAGAAAGGGTGATTTTGGGGTTGACCGTGAGGGCGTTTTAGCTTGAGTTCATACTGTGATCTAACTAGCTATGATATGTGAGAACCCATCTAAGGTCATCTAGATCATCAAGAACTCACGAGCAAGAGTAGATTGATATTTTCCTCTTTTACTTAATTTTGATGCAACCTTCCTTCAAACGGACAAAGGTAAGAACTTTAGTAACGATTTTCTTGATCATTATTGGAATAGGTTCCTGAGATCTAGAGAAGGTGTATACTAAATTTCAAGAGATTTAGAGCCTTAGTTTAAGAGTTGGCTCAATTTATGATTTTAGACCGATTTTCATGCAACAGAGCTTTAAGAACCAAAATATCACAATTTTCTTAAGTTGTTTCAAGATCTTTGATTGGAATAGGTTCTTGAAGTCTTGATCTAGCCTTAGTTCAAGAGTTGGCTCAATTTATGATTTTAGACCGATTTTCATGCAACAAAGCTTTAAGAACCAAAATATCACAATTTTCTTAAGTTGTTTCAAGATCTTTGATTGGAATAGGTTCTTGAAGTCTTGATCTAGCCTTAGTTCAAGTTTCAAGTCTTTTGAAGTTTTGGATCAAAAGATGATTTGGCGAAGAGGATAGGAAATGTTTGCATTGATTGAGGCATAGTCGATCATTTCTATTGGTCTTGTCTGAGTTACAGGAATGTGAAACCACTAGAGTCCAAGGAGGACAAGGAACCTCATGGCTTGTATAGAGCGATCATGGAGAATGATCACAGGATGCTTTTCAAGGATGATCTTCGATTCAAGCTAAGCAAGGTGAGCAAGGAATAACCCATTCAGGATGTTACCTTTCTAAATTTAAGAATTGGTACTTTTGATAACCTTGTGAATATTCTAGAGATGAAGAAGAATGAATTGTTTGATGAAATTATTAGGTTGAAATCTCCTTTGCCATGCGAATCATTTCTTGTGGATAATGATAAATTAATAATTTCTCCTGCATGCTTGAAATCTGAAAATGAATTGCTTAGATCAAATGCTTTTATGTAATGTAATTCTTGTGTTGCTTTACATCATGAGTTTGATTGTGATAGATCAGCGATAGGCAATCTTAGGTCCATGACTAGAAATAATTGTGATTCTTGTGTAAGTATGCTTGCTGAAATTGAGAAGTTAAAATTTGCTCATTCCACATGTGTAGAACAACCTGAACATTCTAGAGCGGAAAATGAAAAATAGAATTTAAGTTTTTCCAATTATCTTGAGCAATTAGATAATGCTAGGGGTAAAATTGATAAGTTTAATTCTAGTCCTTCTAGTATGTGCTTGAAATATGAAAAATTACTTAATGATGATTTACTCTCTTGCAAGATTTGTACTAGCTTAGCAATGCATCCTCAATCTCTTACACATCTTGTATTGCCTTGAATAATGAGTTTGATTCTTTGAAGAGAGTGTGCGATGGTATGAGCACCAAATCATGTGGCTTTCATATTTCGTAATTGGGGATTTGGATTCTTTTCGTGCTTCTCTTGAGTCACTTGATGTTGGCCCTTATGCCATTGATTTACATAGCTCTAGCTTGGCTCTTGATGCTTATTGAAACTCTTCCAGTGTTGTTCAAAGGAATTCCAAAGACAATGGTACTTTTTTCTCATATGATACTACATCTCTTAAAGGGAAGTATTATTGCACCTTTTGTAGGAAAGATGGATATATTGTTGAGTTTTGCTTTCACCGTGTCAAGTACGATCGTCGAGTCTAGCATTGAGCTTTTAGGAACACACATCGCCCACCTCATGGCATGTGTGGAACTAGTGGCGATATGAGGTCTTCGTGTTTGTCCCAAGAGATATCTCCTTTGAGCAAGAATGGTGTTTTGTCCTCCCGGACCATATCTCCTAGTAGACATTTACACCATTGCTCATTTTATGCAAAGGATGGGTATCATGTAGACTTTTTTTCTTTCGGAGTGCCAAACGCATGCATCGAGCCAATGTTTCTAAGTCTCTGAGTGTTTATAACCTTTCTCATGGCATAAACACTTGTGAGCCTAACATGAAGGATCACTTTGTTGATGACTTATTTGACACCTTTTCTAGTGGTGTTTGATGGCATCGCGGGCTTGGTTCTCATGGTTTGGGTTTTCGTCCACGTACTGTCCTAAGCAAAGATTTTTTGCCATTTCTCAAGTAGTGGATCTCGTTTTCCCCATCGAGGTGCACACCTATGACGAAGATTTGTGAGTTATTTTGGTGTATTTATTGGTTCTCATCATGGTGCTTTCAAGCAAGGTTCTCACCACTTTTCTAGAGATGACGCTCATTTTCTTCATCGAGTTGTCCATTGGCTGACTTGCTTTCGTTTCATCATCTGTTGCTACTAGCGACAATCTTCCTCACCACCGACGTCGTCATGCAAGGGGTGGTAACAGGAGTTGAAGAGCTTCCTTACCATCTTCTTCTCAGTGTGGTGGTCTAGTTGGTGGTGGTTTGTGCATCTTGGGGCTCCTCCCCTTGCTCTACCCAGATCCGGATCTAGTCCCCACCAGATGAGGTTGTATGTAGTGGATGAGGTGGAGGCCTAGATTGAGCTCGTTGTCGATGTAGAGGCTCTGAGCATTGCAAGTCTTGGAATTGAATCTGATCTCCGCTCAGCGCTCTGAGATGGTTGTGGCTCCATCACCATTCCCTAGCTACCTCAATACCAGCTCGTCAGAGCAGCCATGGCACCGTCCATCACCATCTTCTCGGTGATGGTCTTGTACATCTTTGGCGTGTCTTGGCATGGCTTTCCTAGTGAGCTCCCCTAATACAAATAATGTAGTTCCCTCTGTGGATTTGGAGTTTACCACCGGTATTTTGACAACCACCTCCGTTCGGCTATTGTGGTCTTCCCTCTTTGTTCTTCCACTCCACAAATCTCTAAAGGCACCCTTTCAAGAAAGTTGCAAAAGTATAGTTGGCGGGATTGAGGATCCAAATAATTTTTGGTCCCATTGGCACTTTGGTGTGTTGCCAAATAGATCACCTGCGCTGGCTACCATAGCAAATCATATGCCCCCTTCAACCTCCGTTTCAAGAAGGTCCCCTTACTCCTTCCACGGCCCACAACCGCCGACAAATGCACAGAAGGTGGTAGAGCCATGTTAGGTGTGGACATCCATGGCGAGGAGTTACCATGTCGGTGACGGATTCCTCTCTCGCATCCTCAATGTTGCCAAGAGCACCTCTAGGAACACCACAAGGACTTGAATGTAACTTTAAGTTTTTGTTTAGTCCTTACTTCCATTTTTTAGGGACTGTTCTATAATTTGTTATCTTCTCATGATCCCTTTTGTAACTCTATAAGTGGTTGTGCTTTACCATTGAAATTAATCCAAAGCTAATGCCTTCTGGGGCATGTTTGCCTTTATAAAAAGACCCTTAATTAGCATGTATCGATCACTTGGTTTATTTGTTGGTTGCTCCTAGTCTTTGCAACGTGAGATATTGTCTTAGATGGTAGCACAGAAGGAGAGGCATGGTTTTAATTGCGAACCATGAACACTTCTGTTTTTGTTTCATTTTCAATAAAATGGAGCCTATGTGTTGAACCCTATGTTTCTAAAAATGTTAATGGTTAACGAAAAAGTGATACAGTACATAACTATGTTTTCACAACAACACAAATCCCACATAGAGACGTTTTTAATATAGTAGATGCTCTTTTCCATGTCTTTACATTATTATAGAGACGTTTTTAAAACGCCTCATAAGCACCTTCCTATACATCGTCGCTATAAATATAAAGATGTATTATTAAAAACGTATCTATATCCTTTGTGACAGTTATAGAGGTGTTTTATTGTGTCTCTAAGAGAATAAAGGCATTTTATAGTGACGTTAAATTATGCTACTAGTATAGTGTACCATAGAAATAAAATATAAAAAATATATGGACTCTTGCAAAGGTTGGTACTCAAACTCTAGACCTCATGTGAATAGCTCTTCTCTTGGACATGCTGCACTTGCCACCTCAATCTCATCGCTTCACGTGTTTAGTTGTGCCTTGTAATATTTATATGTAGGTCATTTAACACATGTAAACCACAAAAAAATGCCTCTAGATAGTTAAAAACATCTCAAAAAATATCTCTACACAACAAAAAACTTCAGGCAAATTAGAGGGCATCTCAAAATCGTCTTTACAAGATAAAACTTTGCACGTGGTTCTAAAGTGTCTAAAAACCACCTCTACAGTATAAAATTTTGCGATAATTTTTAAAGTGCATTTATGTTATGTAACTCTAATTTTAGAGGTAAGTTGAAAAGCACCCATAGATCACCTGCATTCGAGAAGCTAGAGGCATCCCATATGTCCAGCAGTACCAACTTAACCTTCGTTTGGAATGCAGGAATTTTGTAGCTAGATTTCTATAGAAATTGAATCGTTTCTTGTGAAATATGGTTCATGTGAAACTCTTGTCGTCTAGATGTTTGTCCGCTATATATAGGTTACTAATGGTGGTAGCTAGCTCGCCCAAGATTAGAATCCTAGCTATATCGAGAAAGAGTTTACAATTCATTAGCTTAAATGGGCAAGTTGTCTAAGTATGGAGAAGAGAGACTTGGAGTGAAATTTACTTATCTAATAAATTTATCATTTTTCTTTGATCAGAAACTATATATTTTCAATCTTATAGAAGATGCAACCTGATCACCTTGCACAAATATTGCAAAGATGTTAAAGAAAATTTACGTAAACTATTCTTTTGCAAACAATGAAACAACTAATTGAAGTTTTGGGGGAAGACAACTTTGCCACTCTTGCTCTTTCTAAATTCCTCCTCTTTTGCCATGTTTAGAGTTCCATCAATTCTGCAACTCAACAAGCATGCAGGCCAGGGACCAGTATCGTGTAGAATGTAGATCAATGGTAACTTGTAGGGAGGCGCAAGAAGCTACTGTAGAATCGTGTTTTAAAATACCATTCTAGCCATCTTTTTTTAAAATATGGCACTTGAACGTTCATTTTACAAATCTAGCACCTTCTACGGACCTACCACGTGCAACAGCACTATAACCGACCTACCGCGTGTGCAGCAGCCCCATTGAGCTACAGTAGCTATTTGAAAAAAAAGATGGTTAGAGTGGTATTTATGTGTGGATCAGAAATAAGATCAATTAAGGTACGTATAGCTTTTCCATTAAGTCAAATATGTGGTCAAAGAGCAATTAGCTTTTCTTGTAAAGGACAAACAAATATTTATCTCAAGGTTGGACAAATCCCGAAAAAAAGTAGACATCGGTCATGGGCATGCCAATAATTATGTACTTGTAAGAGCCCAATTGATTTTTGGTAAGTCGTACAAGTCACGCTAAAACCACTCGCTAGTTTCGGAGATCGATTGTCGGTCGATATATACAGTGGGTTTTTTTAACTGATGGTCTATGGTTTATAACTTAAATGTTTAAATTTTAAATATTTATGAGGATGGTCTATGGTTTATAACTTAAATATTTAAATTTTAAATATTTATGAGAGGCAAAATGTAAAAAAGATAGTTGTATGTAATTTTGATTAATATAGTTGAACTCGGTACATTTTTTACTATAATTTTTCTACTGCCCCGCTTTAAAAAAATGCACCGCTTAAAAACTAGTTACTGTAGATAGTATAAATATAAACCAACTTTAAGTAAAAAAACCTGGCTATAATTTGGTACGTTCCTTCAATGTAAACCCAAAAAGAAACATGCATGCAAGAATGAATGGTTCGCAAGCTTGGGTAAAACTTTGTTTGCGTGATAAATATAGAGGCCACGTCGGAGATAAGTTGTCAAGAGCATGGCATATTGGCATATTATTCTCTTCTACATATGAATCTATAACTGTTAGCGAATTATAACCAGGGCTTCTAGTCTGGATGAGCCCAACGACTTCCTCCTAAACATCTTGTAGGACCAATATGATAATAAAGAAAGCGTAAATGGTGTATTTAAATTTTTCTCCAAGTATTCGTAAGTAATATTTGGCATCCAGTAAGACCAAGAAGGGCAAAAGGAAGATAAAAACAACCAAATCAAGAGTAAATCAACTAAAATAAGATGGACCATTGGAGATAAACAAAATTGATATATTACTAGTTGAGAATGAAGATTTTATAGCCACTCCACCTAAATGACAAGAGAGTATACCACAACACTGACACTTCTTAAACCCTAACGCTAGAACACTTGGCTTCCATAAGTAAAGCTGGGATGGTTAGATGTTTAACTAATAAGTTTTCATCCTAATTCGTTAACTTACCAAAATACCATTTCTTGATCCAGTCTTCATCTTTCCTTGAAGGCAATCATTATGCTTGCCACATGTAGGTGCACCATTGGCTTGTCACACGTTGGTAAGTCTCTCCCGTTTCGACTACATAGGACCAGATCTCACTTGGACCGATCAAGCCACATGGTGCAACCCGTCGCTCAAACTTCTCTTCAATGTTTTTCACCTTTCTCATACCATGCTTAAGCTCAGCTATCTCACCCGTATTCTTGATCGTTCTGAGCCTTAGCTCCTTCATGAGCATAGCCCTGATCCTCGTTGTTGACCATGATTGACTTTAAGCGTTCCTACACATCCAAAGCTAAGAAATTATTTCAAGCTCAAGTTCTTCACAACTTGACCCACGTTAGTCAAACCATACTTCATGCAATATTAATACACTGATCAAACACAATTCAAGACAATCCAAAAATAAATTCCTAAAAGCCAAGAAACTATCGTCTATGCCAATCAAACCACCAACTACAGGCTGGTTAGATCGGTTAAAGCACTGCATAATTAGACCTCTCTGGAAAATAGCAACTGGCAAGTAGCCCGTGATACTACGGCTTGCTTTGTAGTCTGACTGCCATGGTCACACTGCTTGCCGGTCTGAATAGCAACTGCCCAATGGTCATATCACTGACCGGTCAGATTGACAGCATGCCAACAATCAGGCTGGTTTGTCTAAAGATTTCTGAAACTGATCTAGATAAAATACAATCTTTACAAAATTAAATATCCACTCTACAAAATTTATAATGATTTATCATAACACTATCCTGAACCTTCACGAGTGGTCCTTCACATCCCAAAGATATGTTCTTATACATTCAATCATAAGTAACACTAGAGATGACGCATATATGCTAGTGGTAACCCGATGGCTATTTTTCCTTGAATCCACCGTTGTGTGGCATAATGCCATATATATATATATATATATATATATATATATATATATATATATATATATATATATATATATATATATATATATATATATATATATATATATATATATATATATATAAATAAAAAAAGGCAACTACCATTCGAAATTTAATTCAAACTTGTTTGAACTAGCTAGTAAACTAGTTAAACATGACATCCAAGAAATTTTAAAATTTTTCACACACGATATATACCTATTATATATATATATATATATATATATATATGTGTGTGTGTGTGTGTGCGCGCGCGCGCGCGCAGGTACATGTACCGTCCGATTGATAGTTTCATGCGAAGTTCCTATGAATGGGAACTACCTCTTGGTAGAGTGACAAAGTTATTGATGTACGACTTCATTCAACAAAATAGTTTTCATCTTTATGTGCACATCGCTAGTTCGTCTTGGGCCTTTTCTAGCCAAGCTGAGCCCACCTCTAGCTTCCCCATGTCGAAGCCATGCCCATGTGCCTTGCCTTCATCGGAGTGTGTCACCACCAATACCATTGCGCTACTGTTTTAATCACTTCCAACCCTTTCTTCGTCGAGTGCCACGTACCACATCTCGCACTCTACCACCACCATTGCATCGAGCCCACCCACAACACTCCCTAGCAGCACTAGCGCTACCACGCCTCTGGCTATTTTGTCTCCATGGCGGGTGGGGATCTTGAGATGTTGGGGTGGGAGGGAGAGGACAAGTAGGTGGTAACCGATCCAGTTGGACAAAAGAGGGAAAGAGACGATGGTGGAGAAGGAAGAAGAAAACAGCTAGGAGAAGTTTGATCATTTTCGGAGAAAAACATACAGAAGTTTGATCATTTTTGGAGAAAAACATACAAGACTTAGGGCACTAACAACGACTAGACAGGGCCATGAAATGACATGAGAGGGTAACAAAATCTCATCCAGTGGCACGGGAAAGAGCGAATTTTCAATGGCCTATCCGGAAAAGTGTTAAATTTTCATTGCAAATAAGAAATTTGATCTGGAAAAAAGTTCCGAATTTTTTGTACGGATAATCCTTTTTTTATTCGAAATTACATAAATATACCCGTGGGAAAATTTTTTACAAAAATAGGCTCCAGTCGCCGAATGGTTGGGCGACTGGAGCCTATCGCCCAACCAGACCGCGGCAGCTGAAGAGTCTGCGAACCGTTGGGCGATTAACTCCAGTCGCCCAACGGTTCGGCGATTGCAAAGCAGTCGCTCAACCGTTGGGCGACTGCATATCAGTCGCCCAACGGTTGGGCGACTGAGGGTGGATATAAGGCCGCGGCTCGGCCGCCCCCGACGTCCACTTCTTCGGCGCGCAGAGAAGGAGAAAGAGAGGGAGAGGAGGAGAAGAGGGAGGGGAGAGAAAGAGAGGGAGAGGAGGAGAAGAGGGAGGGGAGAGAAAGAGAGGGAGAGGAGGAGAAGAGGAGAAGGCGTGCGCGATTTTCAGGTAAGTTTTTGTGTTATATTTTTTGTTAGTTTAGAAATATAGTTAGTGTAGATAATTTAGTTTAGAAACATAGTTAGTGTAGATAATTAGTTTAGAAAATTAGTTAGTTTAGATAGTTAGTGTAGATAATTAGTGTGGATAATTTAGTTTAGACATATAGTTAGTATAGATAAATTAGTTTAGAAAGATAATTAGTGTAGATAATTAGTTTAGAAAGATAGTTAGTGTAGATAATTAGTTTAGATAATTTAGTTTAGATAATTTAGTGTAGAAAGATAGTTAGTGTAGATAATTTAGTGTAGAAAGATAGTTAGTGTACATAATTAGTGTAGATAATTAGTTTAGAAAATTAGTGTAGAAATATAGTTAGTGTAGATAATTAGTGTAGATAATTAGTTTAGAAATATAGTTAGTGTAGATAATTAGTGTCGATAATTTAGGGTAGAAAGATAGTTAGTGTAGCTAATTAGTGTCGATAATTTAGTGTAGAAAGATAGTTAGTGTACATAATTAGTGTAGATAATTAGTTTAGAAAATTAGTGTAGAAATATAGTTAGTGTAGATAATTAGTTTAGATAATTAGTTTAGAAATATAGTTAGTGTAGATAATTAGTGTCGATAATTTAGTGTAGAAAGATAGTTAGTGTAGATAATTAGTGTCGATAATTTAGTGTAGAAAGATAGTTAGTGTACATAATTAGTGTAGATAATTAGTTTAGAAAATTAGTGTAGAAATATAGTTAGTGTAGATAATTAGTTTAGAAATATAGTTAGTGTAGATAATTAGTGTCGATAATTTAGTGTAGAAAGATAGTTAGTGTAGATAATTAGTGTACATAATTTAATATTGAAATTATTGTATAATTTAGATGTAGAAAATTTAATGTAGAAATTATTGTACAAATTTTGCAGGTATGACTCGTGCTGGACGTGCCTCCGAGTGGCAGTACGAGCTGTTGGACGAGCACGTGGACCGCTCTCATCGCGCTTCCCGTCTAGTGCCGACACCGGGGAGCACGGACGAGCCGCCTCAGCTGGGAGTGATCTGGACACGCACACCTCGCGTGGCCTGGAGACTCGACCCTCGTTGGACTGCCAGGTTTGCACTACTCCAGCGTTTAGTGTGACCGTAAGTTCATTCCGTGCTGACCTTCATTTTGTTTGCAGGCTTCGGGATGCCGGGCTACTCCCTCTTGCCCGGATGGTGCAGGCCACGGACGAGGATGCAGGCGCTGGCGGGGACGAGGGCGGGGACGAGGCGGGCGGGGACGAGGCGGGCGGGGAGCGATCACGACGCTTCCCGTTCGACCGTTCCCTGCTGACGGCTTTGGTGGACCGTTGGCGGCCCGAGACGCACACTTTCCACCTCCCATTCGGGGAGATGACGCCGACCCTGGAGGACGTGTCCCTGCTCCTTGGCCTTCCGATCGCGGGAGACGCTGCCTTCCTACCGGAGGCCCCAGACGACTGGCGCGCTGACCTGCTTGGCAGATTCGAGGGTGTCGTTCCACCGGGCCCTCAGCACCACGTGTTCACAGAGGCGCAGACCCATGGGCCGACGCTGAGGTGGCTCACACAGTACCGGGTACGTGGTTTTTTACATTCGATCGTGTCGTCCAACCGTTTATTTGTGGTATCACGTACTAATAACAACTTGTTTGAATTCAGCTGGAGCGCATGGTTCCACAGGCAGACGATCACCAGGTGGCGCGCCACCTGGAGGCGTACGTGCTGTGGCTGTTTGGTTGGGTGCTTTTCACCACCAGCCACGGCAACACGGTGGATGCGCGCCTTATCGCTTATGCGAGGGCGATCGCTGACGGCGAGCCCCACCAGGTCAGCTGGGGATCGGCCGTGCTTGCCGCGACGTACCGCGCCCTATGCGATGCGTGCACGAGGGTCAAGGCGAACTCGATCCTCACGGGCAGTCCGCTGCTACTGCAGTTGTGGTCGTTCGAGCGCTTATGCCTCGGGCGACCTGTGCTGGACGACATGGGCCCGTACGGGCCCGAGATGTATCCAGCGGGAGACGTCGACTGGCCGACGATGGGTTCTATCTGGTGCCGTCGTCGAGTAAGTATTATCACAGTCAACTATTTCTGTCTTATTGACGATCGTCATTCTAAACAGCTTATATTTCTTGCAGGTACAGTTCGCGCACGTGCAGGTCACGCGGGCGTACCGGGCCTTTGTGGAGCAGCTCGACCGCATCACAGCGGACGACGTGCGCTGGGAGCCGTACGCAGATACGGCAGTTCAGGCCCGTGCTCCTGGCGGGCTGTCCTCACTTTGCTGGCGTGACCGGGCTTTCTGGCTCACCCGCCGGAAGCTCGTGTACCTCATCTACGTGGAGGACTACGCACCCCAGCGGGTGATGCGGCAGTTCGGGCTACGGCAGCCGGTTCTTGCACCATTCGGACCATCGATTCCGCGCCACGTGCACGGGTGAGTGATCGTTTCTGTTAAATATTTACATACTTACTACTGCGTTCGCAAGTATCTCACATCCAGTAATGGTTTTATACGCAGGCAAAGCGCGAAGGGAGTGAAAAGAGGCACCGACTGGTCGTTGAGGATGCAGCCATGGGTCGAGCAGTGGCAGGGTGCGCTCGACGACCGCGTGGAGGAGGACAGCCCGTACGACAACAGGGAGTACGCCGAGTACCTGCGCTGGTACCAGCCGCGGACCCGTACCAGGCTCGTATATGTGGTAGACCCGCCTGCCACACACGTCGCCGCTCCGACGGACACGTACCCCTCACACTTCGCGCGCGACGCTCACATCGCGGTACGTTTCATGTCATTTCAAAGATTCCCAAATGGTAATGTCGTTTCGATAATCAACCATTTCATGTCTTTGTGTCCAGGCTGACGTCGGTTCTGCCCTATGCCTCGACTCCGGGACACTACTGGAGAGGCTCTCCAGTGGTGCGCACCTGACCCATGAGGAGGGCATCAGCTTTGCGCGTCGGGTGCACGACGGGTGTAGACGTATCGTTAGCCTACTCTCCTGCACGAGGCTACCGGCGGTCTCCACGCCCACCGCTTCGACTGCTCGTCCACCCCGACCAGCGTGGCACCACTCTGGTGCACCTACGTGGATACGTCCTCCACCACCTCACCCGGAGCAGCCAGGGGGTTCAGCCTGGGCAGGGCCTCCTACACCGGTTCACTTCACGCCTTCTACGCAGGGGGTGTACGCCCCTCCTCCTGCGTGGATGGCACCAGGCACGGGTACGCAGAGGTTCTTATATCGTGTTTATCCGAAGACGATATGCAACGAACTAACGTTATTAATATTGCAGGTGCTTACCAGCAGCACGGCGTCTCCGGCATCTCCCCAGGCCAGGAGGAAGTGGACCAGTTTTTCGCGTCTACACCGGAGTGGCATGGACACTACTCCGACGTAGCACCGGAGGTTATCTCTGCGCCCGGTGCACCGGAGAGCACACAGCCAGAGGTGCAGCTTACTCCGCCCCCGCCCCCGCGGGATAGACACCCTCCTCCTCGTTTTACTTTTTCGGATCGTCCTAACCCGTTGCACCGGAGGAGGGCCAAGCGAGGCCGTATGGGAGGACGCGGGCGCGGTGACGGGGCACACCAGGGTGACTAGTGAGGCGACGCTGCAGATGTATTTATGCATGTACTGAAAAAACATGCGGCATGTTACTCACAGTTATAATATGAAGTTTATTTAAATTTACATAAGTTTATTATCTCTCTCCGCACATAAACTATCTCACTTAACAGTGTATGTATCGATCGTTCTGTACTCAATCTTTCATGAAAAAAAATTTTAAAACTTTTTGCACACCTACAATATACAATGAACATAAACTTTTATTACAATTTCACCGTATTTTTTACCCGTTCAACGTTACAAAATTCACAAAATCTAAAACAAAACACGGGGGCTACATGCAGTCGCCATCCCGTATGACGACTGCATGCTAGTCGCTTAACGGAAGAGCGACTGCATGCCAGTCGCTTAACGGAAGAGCGACTGGATGTAGTCGCTCTACTGTGCAGCGAGACAAATTGTGTCGCGGTCTGGTTGGGCGATAGGCTCCAGTCGCCCAACCATTCGGCGACTGGAGCCTATTTTTGTAAAAAATTTTCCCGCGGGTATATTTCTGTAATTTCGAATAAAAAAAGGATTATCCGTACAAAAAATTCAAAAAGTTCCTACAAATAAATCTCCTCGTGGGTCCTGACCATGCAGTCGTCAATGACAATGTGCCGCTCCAAATCGCACCCCCATCGGCAGGGCCCACTCGTCAGCTGGTCCATGCGCCGGGATGTCCACAGAACGTCCGGATCAACAAAAACCAAGTTGTACGTGCGAGATCTGCGCAGAGGTCAGCACTTCACGATCGAGTCGCGTTAAGGTTGTTCCCATTTCCTCGCCGTACATGCACGCAAAAGCTTCAACGAAAGTTCGTTAGGTTCCCTCGCCGTGCATGCCCGCGTGGGAGGCCGCGCCGGTCGATCGAAATCAACAGTTTGTTCGTGCCGCCCTAAGGGGAAGTGTCTCGATATCATCTAAATATTTTAATCTTAACTATTATCTAAATTTATGATGTTTGGTTTAAAGATCAAGAAATTCCTTGTTTTTGGAGGAGGAGATTTTTTCAAGAGGGAGGGGGTAGAATCTAAGAAGGATGAAGAGAATTCATGACCATTGGATCTCTAATTCAATGATTCTAAATCTAAATTATAGTTAGAAAGAAAATATCCAGATGATATTTAACAGAACAAAAAAAATCCGGGTGAGAGGCTCGCGCGCGGCCGTGGCGACGGCACGGCACGGCACGGTGCCGGCGCGCGGCCCGGATGCACGCACGGCCGGAGCACGATGCTCGGGTTTCCGCCCCGGCGCGCGGCCTCGTCGCGCGCGAGCCCGGCACGACAGCAGTGCGATCGCGGCAGCGGCAACAGCGACTCGTGCATGATCGTTAAAAAAGAACATTCTCTCTCTCTCTCTCTCTTCTCTCTCGGACTTTTCGAGCCACGAATGCGGTGTAGTCTAGTACGTGCCGCTTCTTCTGGGAGTAGCTAGCTAGCTGATGCCCCACTCTATGCTGTAGTGAGAAGAACTTAATTGGAACTTTTTTTTTGCTCGTCTTTTTGGACAGCGTGGATCTCATGGTTCGCAGACTCGCAGTGGTGGTCACTGGATGGTCCAGACGGAGACCGGAATGGCGGAAATGGCAGTGATTTACTCGTATGTAAAGAATCACGCTCCTACGGATCGATCGAGGTGCGCCATTTTGGGGGCGTATCCAGTGCATTCGGTGCACCCATGCATGCATGCATGCATCTTCGGCTGCCGTCAATGGTGATCGATCTGCAGCTTTTGTTACGTACGCATGCTAAGCTTCCAAGAAACATGTCCAGCTAGGTAGAGTGCAGACGCCGGACAATATTACGTGCAAGCCAACTCTCTTCTCCTTTTCGATCTTTTTCCTTTTGAGTCGATCGGATATATATAATTGCTACGTAGCAAATTGAAATACGTACACACGCAAGAGATGATGACATGATCATACACATGCTTGATCGATTTGGGTTTGGCATTTGCGCATGTGTATGAGCTAGCTAGCTTTAATTTACATGTCTTGCATGCAAGCACCGGACGGCAATGTGTTACTAATCATAGCATCCTCCCCTTCGTATGTATGTGCCTTCAAAACATGGGAGCCGCCGCATTTCACGCATGAAGATCTAACTTTAGCCTAATCTCCATGCGCATGAGGTTGGTGAGAGATTAAAGGTGCCTTTGGTTGAGCTTTTGAGAGCTGCTTTTACTTCCAAAAAGCTAAAAGCCAATCAAAGGGGTGGAAACCAGAAGCTGCTTTTTTAGAAGCAGCTACTTTTGGGTAGTACAGTTTTGAAAGCACCTTGGACCCTGCTTTTGGCTTTCTGCTTTTTAAAATGGTGAAAATAGAGAGCTGTTTCACAGTTGTTTCAAGGAAAATAGAGATAGGATGTAAGTTTTATACTTGTTTGAACCAAACAGCTTACAGCTTTTCCACAGCCCACAACCTACAGCAGCTTTTCCACAGCCCATAGCTCACAGCAGCTTTTTCAGAAGTCACAACTCAACCAAACACATCCTAATTGTTGAAAGTTTTATTTGAAACGAAATGTTGCAAGTTTTGACTGGTCGTCAATTGGTTGAAGCATGGATATATAGATCGATCGAGACCGGAGATATATAGAGAGATGGAGATGGAGAGCGAAAACGTCGTACCAAACCTCGTCTCTGATCCAGGAACATATAAGACACACAGACTAATTAAGACACTAGTGTTAGGGTCAAACCTGTCTTGATGAAGCATCTAAAACATGTGAGGTCGACTAATATCCGCCGTGGCACTTAATTACTCCTCTGATGGATGCAGTGTCATGCTACAAGCTAGAAATTAAGAATTGAGAGTTTGAGACGCTAGCTCCCGTGGCAGTAATGCCGTGGGCATTGTTGTGACCATGGTTGCCAGGATCTTGTGCGCACCACCAGAAACCGAGACTTTCCTTAGGGTTTTTAACTATGTTAATCCTGTGGGACTAGTAATCTTGATCTAGACCCGTGTAAGATCTTAATTAGGAAAAAAACATGTGAAATCCTGGTCAAAAACTCAAACCTTAAATCGGGTGAACCTGAACCCTAGCTCGTCGAAGAGTCGCCATGCCAGAGATAAAGTTGAAGCATGAATCTTGAGAGACCATGTGGTCGTGACTCCATGAGAGTGATGAGTAATTGACAAGAGTTTAGGTCAGTCGAGTTTGGTTTGGGTGGTTTGGAACTTGACGTTGCGTGGTGCAACGGGCTCGGTCGGACTTGGTCAAACCTGGTCATACGGGATTAGGACGCTGATTCTTTGATTTGACAGGTTTGGACTTCATCTGTGGTAAGTATAATGGTATTTACGTTTTCATGTATCGAGCGGTGCTATTTGACGTGTTTCTTGTCTGTGTGACTGCAGGACATCGAGACGGAGTCGTGGCGAGACACGGTGGACCGGACTAGGCGCTGGTGGCGCTGAGGTCAGAACGGTCGGGATGTGTCGAAGACGACGTGGACTCGAGGTGGTTGCGAGGCGTGCGAGACAAGGAGCGCGGAAGCTTCCCGGAAGGTGCAGAGGGGCGAATCGGGAATTTCGCAAGACTGCACAAGCGGGAGCGGGCTCCGTTGGATTTAGCGGGCTTAACGGGGCGGAGACCCGTTAGCCGTAGGCTATAAATAGAGGTTGGTGGCTGCATGCCACTTTATGGTTGTTGGAGGGTATTAGGGTTTACTCTAGTCAAAAGAGGCTTTAGAGAGGTTGTTTGCTTTGGGTCTTTAGTGGTTGAGGGCAGCAAGTATGTCTCCTGAGTGTCCCCTACGTTCATCCCCTCCGCAGTGGTAGAATAGAGTGAGTTCATTCCCTCTCTCAAGCATGTATGGGTGTGTTCTCTTGAGATGGAGTGGGAGAGGATGACTTGAGGGTTTGTAATCCTTCCTCTGGTTGTAATCATGTAGGGGACGTCTCTTTGATCCTCAATATCAATAGGAGATGGTGTTTGTTTCATATTTGAGCTCTCTGTTAGTTCTGTTCATCGATGCCCCCTTTTGAGATTTGTTGATTTCTTGGTTTTGAGTTCTTGCCTGCTGGGATTGGCCAAAATGGGTTGCTCTATGATGGGTTAGTGCCACAAGATCATTTGATCGATTTCCCGAAGAGCAAACTTGGTTTAAATCTCAGATTTGGACTTTGAGCTCCCCTGTTCAGTTCTTGCAACTTTTAGGGTTTGGAGCATTTCTTGATTCCCTTCGCTAGATGGCTTGAAATTTGGAATGGAGAGGTCTGAGACTGTCTAGTATCTAGTTCTAAAATTTCATGTCCAAAGGATCAGTGAAGAGATGGCAATTTGGATTTTTGAAAGGTCCCTGTTCTTCTTTTTGAGTTTCTAGGGTTTGAGGTGTTCTCCTGTTCCCTTCAAGAAGGTGCTCTGAGATTTGAGCTGGAGGATCCTAGAGCTATTGCTAATATTTCCTCAAAATCTCATATGCAAAGGTCTTATGAATCTTGAGTTATTGGGTTTCTTTTGCTCTTCTCTGAAGTTTCCCTGAAATCCTAGGGTTTAAGTGCAGCTCTTGATTTCCTTCTTGGTTTGAGCTGATATCTGGTCTGGGAGGTACCCTTGCTATTGCTAATATACCCCAGAAGTCTCATGTGCAAAAGTTTTATGGTTAGAGAGGAATTAGGGTCTCTGCTCAGCTCTTGATATTTTCGGTTCCTGAAGTTTCAGTTTTCATTTCTTCAGCTCTTCCTTCGGGTGGCTCCTTGGTCTTATTTTTCTGCTATTGCTCTTATTGTCTGCAGTTGGGAGAATGAAGTTCTAGCAGTGATTATCTCAGTCTTCTTGTTCCTTTTTTTGTTCGGCTCCCCGCAGTGCAGTCCAATTCAGTTTAAGTTGCCAAATCTCTGTCCCTGCCGACAGTTCCAAAAAAATGTTTATCAGTTTTCTCAGTTTCAGCAGGAATCTGATGGCTAATTTCTACTAACTGGATTGTCAACAAAGGAAACTGCACTTTGCCAATTACTATATCTGCTTCTTGCTTGCACTAGAAGACACTTGGATTTGTTTGTCTTTAGTGCCTTTGCCCATTGCTTTCAGCGTGTAGTATCTTGCTCTCTTGCACATGAAAATTTTTATTTCTGCTGATGTTTGACAATTTTGCATGCAGATCAAACAGCGGTATTTTCTGTTGAAAGTTTTACTGGCTGGTCTCTGATTTATGCTGAATTTTTCAGTGTCGCATGTGTTCCAAATTTCAGCAAAATTAATTTTAATTTTCTGTGAGGTGCTTAGTTTTGCATCTTTTTGAAAAATCAGTGTTTGATTTCTTGGGGGCGATTTTGTAAGCGAACGACATTCACCCCCCTCTGTCGCCATTTCGGTCCTACAATTGGTATAAGAGCCGGTTAGCTCTAATTCATAGATCTTAACCGATCTCAAGAGCCATGGCGACGGACAAGTACTCGACCAAGCCGCCCGTTTCGATGGCATCGATTACCCCCTTCTGGAAGAGCCGAATGGAGACATACATTCAGGCCCAGGGGTACGCCATCTGGCGCAAGGTCAAGGTCCGGTTTGCTGTTCCTGCCGATGAGAACATCAATGCTGGGAATATGCATGATGTTGAGGCAAATGCTAAGGCAAGGAACATCATTATCCAGGGCCTGAGTCGTAGCGAGTTTGACCGCATCTCTCATCTTTTGTCCGCCTTCGATATCTGGGAGACCCTCGATGCAAACCATGAGGGCACCACCCAGATTAAGACGGTGAGACAGGACCAGTTCAAGCGAGATTACAACAAGTTTGAAATGCTCGCTGGCGAGTCCCTTGATGAGTGCTTTGCGCGTTTCCACAAGATCTTGAGCAATCTCCGAGCCGTCGGTCTCACATACTCCGACTCGGATAACGCTCGTCAAATGCTTGCTGCACTCGATCTTCGTGTTTGGGAGATGAAGGTGACTACCATCAAGGACACCACCGACCTCTCGACTTTGACGCTTGACGCGTTGTACTCGCGCCTCAAGACGCACGAGATCGACATTGTCTCTCGTAAGTCGAAGTCACAGTCGATGGCTCTAGTCACCGATCCAAGTTCGACTTCTGGTTTGTCTGCCGATTCACTTTGTGGGTTCTCCCTAGCTGCTCTCTGTGACGTAACTGATGATCAGTTAGAGCAGCTAGAGGATGAACAGCTGGCCCTCCTAGCTCGGAAGTTTTCCCATGCTTACAAGAGGAGGAGGGACAGAAAAAGAGGCGCACCAGTCATTTGCTTTGAGTGTGGTGGCCCCAACCACATTCGAGCAAACTGCCCCAAGCTGGAGAAGGGCAAGAACGACTACGACGGTTCGGGCAAGAACAACTACACCGACAAGAACCGCAACAAGAAGACTCCAGCTCAGACGCCGGGCAAGAAGAAGTTCCGCGACTTCGGGAAGGCCAAGAAGCTGTTTCACCGCGTCCTCACCGCCTTTGACGACCTCGACCTCAGCGAGGTGGAGGGATGGAGCGACGACGACGGGGCGGGTGACCAAGTGCCCAAGGATGGCGGCGACGACTTCTCCGGCATGTGCTTCATAGCCCTCGAGGACGAACTGAGCGACAACGAGCTGTACTCCGACTCGGATGAGGTACTCCCTTCTTATGACCAGCTTAATGATGCTTTTCTTAAGCTAGGTGGATTTCATGCTAGAGCTAGGTCTAGGTGTACCGAGTTAGAGAAGGAAGTAGATAGACTGTCACGGGAGATTACTTCACTTAGATCTGCTCCCTCCCGTGACGATTGTGATACATGCCCTGTTTTGCTTGGAGACATGGAGAAACTAAGGACCTCTCATGATAGTTTGTCTTCTGAGCTTGATGTGCTTAAGGTGGAGAATGTTAGTCTGCTTACTGAGTTAGAATTGAGTAGGATGGCTGTTACTCTACTTACGACTGATGAGACTACTTCTCCCACCTCATGTGATGTTAAGGACATTGCTGCTAGAGGACCTTATGCCATGCTCCTTGATCTGCCCGAGTCCTGTGAAAACTGCAATAACTTGAAGATGAACTTAAAACGGGCAGATCATAAAATTGCTGAACTACAAGCTTCTTTACTTGAGCCGATTGATTCATGCTTGAACTGTCCTAAGTTAACTGCTGAACTTGAAGCTGTCTCCAAACAGTTTCAAGATATGATTGATCATGATAGGAAGTTGGCTCAGTTTGCTTCTAAGGACCCTGTTAGCTCACCATGCAAAAATTGTGAAAAACTAAAAATTGACTTGGTTGCATTGGATGATAAATGTGTAAAGCTAACTAAGGACTTACTAGAGAAGCAACCATCAGCTTGTAATGTGATTGCTGAAAAGGGGAAGGAGCCCAAGGGTAAGATGGAGACGCTTAGCGACGTAAACCAACCGGCTAGTAGTAGGACTGTCCCTTCAGGGTCGGCTGTGCATGCACAAGCCATTCTCTCCTCTACTGTTGGTTCTTCCTCTGCTCCCTTACCTTCTGCTGTCTCTTCTTGCACCTCTCTCTTCCGGGAGTGTCAGTATCTTATGAACACTCTCGAGAGATTTGTAGGCGGCAAGAAGAAGCTTAATCTTATTCTAGATCAATCCAAGATTTGCAAGTTCAATCAAGGTCTAGGATATGATTTTTATGAGGATATGAGGAAGCATCCACCTGCTATTCTCCGACCCATAGTAGGAGGTGTGATCGAGGTCGAGCCCAGATCTGATGAGATTAAATTCAAATCAGCGGGCTTTGTCCAAGGGATCTCTGACAGCAAGGTGAGTCCACCTGCAGCTTCGGCCTCTCAGAAGGCGAAGCCTCCCCGTGCTACTTCTACCTCTCAGAAGGCGAAGTACCACTGTACCTTCTGTCAGAAGGATGGACACACAGTCGATCGATGCTTCAAGCGCGCTAGGATTGCGCGTAGAGACCGTGCGGAGGCACTTAGGCGTATTCAGGGTCAGCCCCAGATCCTGAGTGCATCTAAGACTAGCACGAGGTCCAGGTTTGCTTCTGACGGGTTTGGGCAGCATCGAGGACTTGGGTTTTCTGAGTCTTCTGGTTTTCGTCCTCGTGCTGCTCCGGGTCATGACTTCCGCCGTCCTGAGGGTACTTCTCGTTTTCCCCGTCGAGACAGCTACCCGCGGCGTGTTCAGCCTGTTGCCGGTGCTCCGACTCGCTTGCCTGTAGCAGCCGGACCCATCAACAGCTCTCGGTCTACTCGTAGACCATCTGCTTTTCTGAGTGACAGAGAGCGTAGGGTAGATAGAGGTCAGTCGTGCTTGACTACTTCATCTGCTCGACGTGTTGTTCAGTATTGGGTGCCAAAATCACTCTTGATTTACCCCAGTACTAAAACTTTACTCTCTGTTTGACTCAGGCTCGCCGGGCTGGGAAGGGAGAGGTTTGGCTTGTAGACTCCGGGTGTTCACGACATATGACCGGAGACTCCCGTTGGTTCTCTTCCCTAGCCCGTGCTCCAGGTGATGAGTCGATCACCTTCGGAGATGCTTCATCTGGGCGCGTCATCGCCAAAGGTATAGTGCGCGTTAGTGATTCGTTTCTTTTGAGAGATGTTGCCTTGGTTAGTAAGCTGCGTTCTAATTTGTTTTCAGTTTCTCAGCTTACCGATGACGGTTATGAGGTGAGCTTTAAGAAAAATGCTTGCAAAATTCTTGACTCTTCGGGTAGTCTGGTTTGTAGGATTTCACGTTATGGGAGGATCTTTCGTGCTGATTTTTCTGAGTCTTCCGGTGATCCTCTCCGGTGTTTGGTTGCTTCGGAGTCCCGCGATCTAACTTTCTGGCATAGGAGACTTGGTCATATCGGATTTGACCATTTGGCCCGAGTTAGCGGCCACGATCTCATTCGTGGTTTGCCGAAACTCAAAATGGTCAAAGATCTTGTTTGCGCTCCATGCCGGCACGGCAAGATGGTTGCCGCTTCTCATCCTCCGATTACAGTCACTATGACCGATGCATCGGGACATCTGCTCCACATGGACACAGTTGGACCAGCTCGAGTGCAGTCAGCAGGAGGGAAGTGGTATGTTCTTGTTGTGGTCGATGACTTCTCGAGGTATTCTTGGGTGTTTTTCTTAGCCTCGAAGGATGAGACGTTTTCACATTTCCGAGGTCTTTTCAGTAGGCTTTCTGTTGAGCTCCCGGGTGCCTTACGAGCGATCCGCAGTGACAATGGCACGGAGTTCAAGAATTCCTACTTCGAGAGTTTCTGTGGTGAGACAGGTGTAGAGCATCAGTTCTCCTCTCCGCACGTCCCACAGCAAAATGGCGTTGTGGAGAGAAAGAACCGTACCTTGGTCGAGATGGCCAGGACGATGCTTGATGAGTACTCTACACCGCGGAAGTTTTGGGCTGAGGCTATAGCCACCGCATGCCATGTCTCAAATCGAGTTTTTCTTCGGGCACACTTGCACCGCACTTCTTATGAGTTGAGATACGGGCGAAAGGCCAGCGTCTCTCATTTTTGTGTGTTTGGTTGCAAGTGCTTTATTCTGAAATCTGGGAACCTAGATAAGTTCGAGTCACGTTCTTGTGATGGGATCTTTCTAGGTTACTCGCCCTCTTCGCGGGCTTATAGGGTCTGGAACTGCGAGTCTAGCAAAATGGTAGAGACCTGTGAGGTGACCTTCGACGAGGCCAGTCCGGGGACTAGGCCTGATATCTCAGGTTCTTTAGAGCAGTCCAAGACCATCTTCGTGGATGACGAGGACGATGGAGATGAGGGTTGTCTACCCGATCCAGTCCCTTATCCACCCCTTGAGGTGCCGTCTTCCACCGCACCTCCAGGTGACCAGCCTATGCCTTCTGCTTCCTCTGGAGCTAGTGGCTCTGTTCCTACCTCATCAGCTCACGAGGTAGAGGCCACTTCTTCATCTCATCCTGGACCTCCCCGACATATCCAGAAAAGGCATCCTTCTAAGCAGATGATTGGAGACCTGTTCGAGCGTGTTACCCGCTCAAAATCTGGCTTATCTCAATTCTGTCTCCATTCTGCTTTCATTGCCTCCTTTGAGCCCAAGGATGTTTCTCATGCTCTTTCCGATGAGTCTTGGGTCAATGCCATGCATGAGGAGCTAGAAAACTTCGAGAGAAACAAGGTCTGGTCGCTTGTCGAGCCCCCGCGTGGTCACAATGTCATTGGGACTAAGTGGGTGTTCAAAAACAAGCAGAGCGAGGATGGAGTGGTTATTCGGAACAAGGCTAGACTGGTAGCTCAGGGGTTCTCCCAGGTTGAGAGTCTAGATTTCGAGGAGACCTTTGCCCCTGTAGCTAGACTTGAAGCCATTAGAATCCTGCTTGCCTTTGCAGCTTCTAAGGGTTTCAAGCTTTACCAGATGGACGTTAAGAGTGCCTTTCTCAATGGATTTATTGAGGAAGAGGTCTACGTCCGACAGCCTCCTGGTTTCGAAAACCCCAAATACCCAAACCATATCTTCAAGCTTTCCAAGGCTTTGTATGGACTTAAGCAAGCCCCTAGAGCTTGGTATGAGAGGCTTAAGTCCTACTTGTTAAGTCATAGTTTTGAGATGGGTAAAGTAGACAAGACCTTGTTCATCCGCCGTCATGGCAATGACCTTCTGCTCGTCCAGATCTATGTCGATGACATCATCTTTGGTGGCTCCTCCCATACTCTGGTTTCACAGTTCTCGGATGTCATGAGCACCGAGTTTGAGATGAGTATGATGGGCGAGTTGACCTTCTTCCTTGGCTTCCAAATTAAGCAGACTCGGGAGGGTACTTTCTTGCATCAAGGCAAGTACACTCGAGACCTCCTGAAGCGCTTCGATATGAGTGATGGTAAGCCAGTGTCCACTCCGATGGCTACCTCAGCTACACTCGACCCAGATGAGGATGGCGAGCCAGTTGATCAGAAGGAGTATAGGAGTATGATCGGCTCCCTCTTGTACCTCACTGCCTCGAGACCAGACATACACTTCTCTGTGTGTCTTTGTGCTCGGTTTCAGGCTTCTCCTCGCGTATCTCACCGCCAGGCGGTGAAACGCATTCTTCGGTACCTTCGAGCTACCATTGACTATGGTATCTGGTACTCTTCCTCTTCCTGTCTTTCCTTGAGAGCCTTCTCGGATGCAGATTTTGCCGGCTGTAGGATAGATAGGAAGAGCACTTCTGGCACTTGCCAATTCATTGGCACTTCTCTCGTCTCTTGGTCTTCTAGGAAGCAGTCCGGTGTTGCACAGTCCACCGCAGAGGCCGAGTATGTTGCTGCAGCCAGCTGCAGCAGTCAGGTACTCTAGATGGCTTCGACCCTGCGGGATTTTGGGTTAGTTATCGACAGTGTTCCACTCTTTTGTGATAACACTTCTGCGATTAACATTGCTAAGAACCCAGTGCAACACTCTCGGACTAAGCACATCGATATCCGTTATCACTTCCTTAGAGACCATGTAGAGAAGGGCGATATAGTGCTCCAGTTTGTGGAGAGTGACCACCAGTTGGCTGACATCTTCACCAAGCCATTGGATAGTTCGAGGTTTTCAGCTCTGCGGGGAGAGCTTGGGGTGGTTTGCCCTTATGGATTGTAGTGAGGGGGAGTTTTGGGCTTTACTGCTTTACTATATTATTTATGCTCTTACTCCTTGCTGTTTGCATTGCATTTTGGGTGCATTTGGGATTAGTCCTCCTAGCATAGATTAGAGTGCTTCTCTCGTCTAGTTGCTTAGACTTCTGCTCTTATCTTGTGATTCTAGGATCCTGCGTATTAGCTGTTTCTTATCTCAATAGGTTGAGCTCACTCACTGCTTGTAGGTTCTGGCGAGGGTTGGGCCACCCTCGGGTAAACAGGGTACGTGTTTGCTCTCTAGTGTGTGTGCTAGATGGTCAGCTGATAGTCCTGGAGTCATATGGGGTAGATGAGAGTCTGTCTGAGCCATAGCATTTTCTTTACCAGCTTCTCGTTTTTATTGCTTTGGTTCAAAGGGAGTTCATTTGGGAGCTTCTAAAGCTTAATATTGACATAACTCAACTTGAACTAAAAGTTGCATCTAATGTTGAGGGGGGCTGGATCTTCTGCATTTTAGCTTTCTGCATTGTAATATAACTCTTAGAGCCTTGATTATTATCCGTTGATGACATGCTTACAATGCTTTACACCGTGCCATGACTTGTGCTTATTTGCTAGATTTATCATGACTTCATATGTGTAGACTAGCTTTTGCCATGATAAGTTAATTAAAATTGCTCAACTTGAATTAAAACTTGTCATGCTAGCATTTGAGTCTAGTCTTTCTTGAGCGATCCTCTTATGATCCATGCCATGTCAAATAGGCTAAGTTGAGCGTTGAATCTCTATTGAGCCTTAGTTTGAGCTATATTAGTTCTTGATGATGCATAAGTTAGTACAACATGTTTAAAAAGCAAAACGATCTCTTTTGTGCGAAAAAACTGATTTCACCAATTCTTTCTCATGAGACGGCTTGCTATTGCACTAGGCATGAACTCAGGGGGAGTTTTGGATGACCTAGACTATCTTCTTAAGCTTCTCGCTTGGAGTAGTCGCATAAGGCTTGAGATCTAGCACATGAAAAAAATTGGGTTGGAAACGACCATGAGCTTTAAAAAGACAATGTGTTGTGTGTTCAATTTGCTTAAGCTACAAAAATAACCATGTACTTAACCAATGTTTTAATCTTGAGCTTATAGCACTCTATTTGGACTCAATATTAGCTTCCTTGTTCCGCTTAGCTTATTGACATGGCCTGCATCATCCTTTGATATCTCTAGTTAGACTTTGCTTATTGATGACTTGACATGCTCATAAAATGCATTACATTTCAGATCGTCATCTATGTGCTCTAGCTAGGATATACATATCTTGTCATGATCTAGATAGCCTTTTATTGAGTTATGCCTTGGTGTAGTTCATTATGGTCATCATGGATAATTCTCATGGCTCAAAATGCTTAAAAATAATCAAACTTCAGCCATTTCATCCATGTTTGTGATCTTATTCTCTCTTTTGCATTCTTGATGTGTTTATTGCCAAAAGGGGGAGAATAGAGAAGAAAAAGCTAGTTTGGGATCACTTTAGAGCTTTGGAGAACAATTTGCTCTTTCCTTATTGCTCTAGTGTTCCTTCTGTCGACATGGTCATTAGCTTCATTTTCTTCCTTTGGACCATGTTGGACTCTTCAAATCAAACTCTACTTAATGCTTTTTCTGAGTTTGTCAATATACTCATCAAGGGGGAGATTGAGAGACCATGTGGTCGTGACTCCATGAGAGTGATGAGTAATTGACAAGAGTTTAGGTCAGTTGAGTTTGGTTTGGGTGGTTTGGAACTTGACGTTGCGTGGTGCAACGGGCTCGGTCGGACTTGGTCAAACCTGGTCATACGGGATTAGGACACTGATTCTTTGATTTGACAGGTTTGGACTTCATCTGTGGTAAGTATAATGGTATTTACGCTTTCATGTATCGAGCGGTGCTATTTGACGTGTTTCTTGTCTGTGTGACTGCAGGACGTCGAGACGGAGTCGTGGCGAGACACGGTGGACCGGACTAGGCGCTGGTGGCGCTGAGGTCAGAACGGTCGGGATGTGTCGAAGACGACGTGGACTCGAGGTGGTTGCGAGGCGTGCGAGACAAGGAGCGCGGAAGCTTCCCGGAAGGTGCAGAGGGGCGAATCGGGAATTTCGCAAGACTGCACAAGCGGGAGCGGGCTCCGTTGGATTTAGCGGGCTTAACGGGGCGGAGACTTGAGGGTTTGTAATCCTTCCTCTGGTTGTAATCATGTATGGGGACGTCTCTTTGATCCTCAATATCAATAGGAGATGGTGTTTGTTTCATATTTGAGCTCTCTGTTAGTTCTGTTCATCGATGCCCCCTTTTGAGATTTGTTGATTTCTTGGTTTTGAGTTCTTGCCTGCTGGGATTGGCCAAAATGGGTTGCTCTATGATGGGTTAGTGCCACAAGATCATTTGATCGATTTCCCGAAGAGCAAACTTGGTTTAAATCTCAGATTTGGACTTTGAGCTCCCCTGTTCAGTTCTTGCAACTTTTAGGGTTTGGAGCATTTCTTGATTCCCTTCGCTAGATGGCTTGAAATTTGGAATGGAGAGGTCTGAGATTGTCTAGTATCTAGTTCTAAAATTTCATATCCAAAGGATCAGTGAAGAGATGGCAATTTGGATTTTTGAAAGGTCCCTGTTCTTCTTTTTGAGTTTCTAGGGTTTGAGGTGTTCTCCTGTTCCCTTCAAGAAGGTGCTCTGAGATTTGAGCTGGAGGATCCTAGAGCTATTGCTAATATTTCCTCAAAATCTCATATGCAAAGGTCTTATGAATCTTGAGTTATTGGGTTTCTTTTGCTCTTCTCTGAAGTTTCCCTGAAATCCTAGGGTTTAAGTGCAGCTCTTGATTTCCTTCTTGGTTTGAGCTGATATCTGGTCTGGGAGGTACCCTTGCTATTGCTAATATACCCCAGAAGTCTCATGTGCAAAAGTTTTATGGTTAGAGAGGAATTAGGGTCTCTGCTCAGCTCTTGATATTTTCGGTTCCTGAAGTTTCAGTTTTCATTTCTTCAGCTCTTCCTTCGGGTGGCTCCTTGGTCTTATTTTTCTGCTATTGCTCTTATTGTCTGCAGTTGGGAGAATGAAGTTCTAGCAGTGATTATCTCAGTCTTCTTGTTCCTTTTTTTTGTTCGGCTCCCCGCAGTGCAGTCCAATTCAGTTTAAGTTGCCAAATCTCTGTCCCTGCCGACAGTTCC
Organism: Dendrocalamus latiflorus; assembly: GCA_017311315.1. NCBI lineage: Eukaryota > Viridiplantae > Streptophyta > Magnoliopsida > Poales > Poaceae > Dendrocalamus > Dendrocalamus latiflorus. The sequence goes on along the minus strand of CM029633.1, from coordinate 15,460,972 downwards.
AAAAAAAATGTTTATCAGTTTTCTCAGTTTCGGCAGGAATCTGATGGCTAATTTCTGCTAACTGGATTGTCAACAAAGGAAACTGCACTTTGCCAATTACTATATCTGCTTCTTGCTTGCACTAGAAGACAATTGGATTTGTTTGTCTTTAGTGCCTTTGCCCATTGCTTTCAGCGTGTAGTATCTTGCTCTCTTGCACATGGAAATTTTTATTTCTGCTGATCTTTGACAATTTTGCATGCAGATCAAACAGCGGTATTTTCTGTTGAAAGTTTTACTGGCTGGTCTCTGATTTATGCTGAATTTTTCAGTGTCGCATGCATTCCAAATTTCAGCAAAATTAATTTTAATTTTCTGTGAGGTGCTTAGTTTTGCATCTTTTTGAAAAATCAGTGTTTGATTTCTTGGGGGCGATTTTGTAAGCGAACGACATTCACCCCCCCTCTGTCGCCATTTCGGTCCTACAAATCTTGATGTAGATCCAAAATGAGAGATTCGAGTACCCTCAATCTAAAAAACACCTTAGGACTCCTTATAAATTCAGAAATTTAATTGTATGTGGAAACCTGTAACATCAAGCTTGTCCACTTGGTATGAAACTTGTATGCACGTCCAAATCATGTATTCATCGATCGCACGCAAAGCACTACTTTTTAATCTGCTTTAATTTAGAGATTGCTAATATGGCATATGATTAGCTAGTTAAAGCGTGCAAGCAAAGCTTCTTGTAACAATTAGCAGCATCAATTCTTTGCAGAGTTGATCACTAAATGGTAATCAATTTGCATGTATGCATGCTGAGGTACGTAGTGGTACTACTACAAAAGAGGCTATACTGGACGGCTACATCACAAACAGATCATACGGAACCGTCTGTACTTAAACTATCACAGATGGTTTGTACTAGTAAATATCACAAACGGTCATTAACACGAACCGTCTATGATAATTAAGACATCACAGACAGTTCGTGTTAATAACCATCTGTGAAAGTTGCGGATACCATAGATGGATCGTATAAAAAACCGTCTCTAAAATTGTGGACATCACAGACAGTTCTTATAACAAACTATCTGTGATATTGTGGACATCACAGACGGTTATTAATACAAACTATCTGTGATAATGTCATATCATAGATGGTTTGTGGTTGGAACCGTCTGGGATAATCTGCGCTATTAAATAGCGGGCGTACATGGTCTCGACACAGGTCTGTCTTCATTGCGCTGCATCGGTGGAGCGAGGCAGCTGGCTTTGGGGAGTTTGGTGAAAACATATCGCTTATAGATCTATATAAGTCTTCTTGGTGATTAGAGGTTAGTTCTCAATTACTTCTAATAACTTATATGCCTTGTAATTGAAAGAGATGAGATCTAGCTAGCTAGGTTTAAAAAGATAATGATACTTTGCTCAATTTCAGAATAGGTAAGTACTCGTAGTTTATTTCAATATATTCTTACTTAATATTATTGTGTCATGAATACGTGGCTAGCTAGCTACCTAATATAGATGTGTGTAATTAAGTAGCTAGTCTGATTTATTATAGTAGCGCTAATATTCCAATTTGACACTATTTGTTACATGTAGCGTAGATGGACCGAAACTAGATGTACGTTGAGAACCGTGTGGGTGAATAGTACATTAATAGCGTGTTTGCTTTTAGAAGAGCGGCTGATCTGGATATATTGAAGAAGAGAATGAAATATATGTTGTTTAGAGCCTGATTTGTAGTAAGAGCTTTACATTATTTGTGAAAGTGATAGTGATAACTTCGATTAGATATAGGTAATTAACCAGTGATTCAAAGCATCCATCTCACATAACTTTTATATATTTATATAGATAGATAGATAGAAACAAACGCATACGTATGAGAATGCCTAAATGGACTAGCATATAATTGAGGTTACATCATATTCATATAGCTAATCATATGTACTATCCTTGCTAGACATTAGCTGGAGGCACTACTACATTTGTACCAACATTTAATACTGTACAGAATACTGTACAAGAGTATATTTGTTTCCCAGCACAACTGTGTACAAAGAAATTATAATGCTGATGCAATATTAAATAAATTTCTTAAGAAAAAAAAATGAAATATGGGCTTAGCTAACTCAGATGCTTAATTAAGTATAGCTTGTAAATTTCCCATTAATTAATCGCCTTAATTCTTATGTCTTACTACATCAGAAAGACCATTGTTCAGCTGCACAGAAATCTTTGTCATAGTACGTAAGGTGTCGTTCAGTTCACAGTGAGAGCAGCTACACCAATACAAGACCAAATTGGCGAATACATGTTGTTTTCCTGATGCAAAACCTAACAGCACTAAAAAAATGAAATAAAAAAATTTATATCCAATTTTTAAACGGAGCGTCTTTTCAATGTAGGGTCTACTAGTCGATTGTAGTATATATTGTAGTGACTTCATTTATATCGACTAAAATTGCACACGAGTATCTTCCTCTATAAGTTTTCTATAAGTTATTATTATTTATAAGCTAAAATAAAAAAACAAAGTAGCACTAAAAAGTTGGTGTTTCGTTGATTTCAAAACAGAGTTGGTATTTTGCTGATGTGACCTCATCCATATTGCAAGCTAGTAGTTAGCTAGCTCATCATCACGATTCATGAGTAAAGGGTGGATACACCAAACTTGGATAAGGAAACTAATATTGGAGTATAATCATTGAGCATGGTCTTAATTAGTTTATTTGGGTCAAACAATACATAATTAAGGACACGCATGAAATTGCGAAGGGTGAGAATAACTCCACAATCACACCGAGCGTAGGCACGCACTTTCTCACTGATGAGATGCATGCACTCTCACATGTTCATATACCGCAAAACATGAGATCCAGCCAATACTTTCTCACTGATTTCTACGCTGTTTCCTAGACATAAATTTGTAGTAGAAACTTTTCGCCGTTGTGGATCAAACGGCAAGAGGCTAGCTAGGAAAAGAGCTAGTACAGAGAGACGGCGACTTGCACATCGCCACCGGAGGACAAGCAGACGCCAAAGGTCGTTAGGTTTGTCCCTTGTGGACTTTTGGCGCCTGCACACACCTTGCCTTCGCCACCTCCGAGCGACAGCTACACTGCTCGCCACGGCGCCGGCACGGCGGACTACGCTGCCATGTGCTCCCCTGCGCCCGCGCCTCAGGGCGACGCGACTCCGCATGTGAATTCCTCGTGATCGCCATGCGCGTACACGCGTAGCTCTCCTCCAGCTCTATCTACTAGATCTACTGTGCCGTGAAAGTTGCAGACTAACAACCACGGCTCAACTGTAACTGATATGCGCCGTATCTTTGTGTTTTTTCGGCTGATGCATCCCCCTTTCACGTACCACCAAGGGTGAAGTCCCCATCAGCTATAGGGTTTGCTGCCTCACTTTGGAGTTGCCCGGTCTTGTTCTAGAGGACGAGGACGGACTGGATTTCCGTGGTAATTTCAGCGTCGACAGAAGAAAGAGAGACCGCATATATTTCGGTAAATATTATGAAAATGTGAGTTAGTGATTGGTCTATTCTCTCTCCTCTCTTCTCAACCATCCAATTTGATCTGGACTATTCGTCTCTCTCCTCTCTTTCTCAGGAGACAACCGCCCACCCCCTCCACTTTCCCTATCTCCTCGCGCATTCTGATCACCCTTCTGTCTCTGTCGTTTGCTCTCCAATATTTGATGTGTGAAGTTGATCAGGTAGTAAATTTTGTCTCATTATTTTTATAATTTTGTTGCAACGCACGAATCTCTAACTAATTTTGGTAAATATATATGTAATCGTGTAATCGTCGGTTTTGAGCTAAAGATCGGGACCATAGAATGTATGGTTGTCTCTTTTGAGCATTGATTTTTGTCCATTCGGAGGCGTGTTGGTGAAGCGGTGATCCTACCGCAATGCACACGAAAACTAGTTCCCGATAGCTTTTTGGGTTTCCCTTTTCACTATATTGTCTGATCCTTGTTTTTTCCATGTAAATGGACATGGTTGTCGATCGTAATCAGGAGCTTTCCAGTGCTGTAGATAAGTAACAGTGTCTCTGTCAGTCGATATCAGCCTATATCTTCTATTGATATTTGCCTCTAAGAAAACATGCATCTCTTCGTTCGACGTATCACAATCAGGCTGCAGTTCAATTTTGCATCGATCGAACAGTTAACGGGCAACAATTATTAATTCTTATTTACAGTCTTGACAAGTACGTAGCCATTAATTTTGGATATTTTTTCTTTGTGGCACTGCGGAGAGACAACCAATTGATACTTGAAGTCGTGACAGAACAACATGGCTTTGCGTACAAGCCATATACATGAATACATTATCCCATCTATGGTGCAACTAGTGTTCATTTCTTTTTACTGTGCTTGTGGGCGATTTTCTCACAGTGCAAAGTCGCAGTATTGTACAACGAGTGACTTGAATACGTAAAGTGATAGTTGGCACAGACTTGCTGTGGCAGAGTGACAAAATTTGACAAGCACGTTTGGGTTTGTATGAGATCATATCGAACTTTGTGGCCTCTTGTAAAAAAAAAAGAGCATAAATCCTTTAGTTTTTTTTTCGTTTGTGTTTCATGTAAGCGTTTTCACCCCTTCGTATCAAATCTAAGACCTTACGCTCGCGCACTTCCACACCCCACCCCCGAAACTCATTCGGATCTCAAACCTAAATGCCTGTAATGCACTTTTTATTTTATTTTATTGTATCACAATTTCGTAAATCGTATAGCAGTCCAAATATTGTAGTGCCTTTTATTGTATTATCTTTTTTATATAATATACTACAATTCATCAGCGAGTACTATTATCAACCACTACTATTTATCAGCTAAAAACTATTAACAAAAGCCAATATAAACAGGCCGTACATGTATACTAGAACTAATACAGCTAGTGTCTGTTTTCTATGCTCCACCTTTAACTTCTAGATCTAACTAATTAGGTTGAGCCTACCACAAAAATTCGATTGGAAAGTGTAGATTAGATACAAAGGTGTGCAATTATTTATTCTAGGCAAAAGAGTGTGCAATTCAAGGATTGGAGTACAGGACTGAGTGTTAGTAGTTACTACTTTGCATATGTTCCTTTTCATACATGCAAGGATAGAGTAAGCCTAACAAGCACCGATTACTCCATTAGTTCATGATTTATGTGCCTATTTTGGTAGGTCATATATACCAATATACCATGCGTTCAAGCTCCTCATGAGCAAATGAATCTCTCTTCGGCCAACAACCAATTATCACCACATATATGGCTTTGGATAAAAAGAGCATGAAACATTTGAATATATATATCATCAGAAGCCAAAATGCGATTCTAATATTCCAAATTCTATATGACTAAAATGCTCCGGTAGCTAGGATTCAAATTCTTCTTGCTAACTAGCGATCGAGGCACTGGACTTTTATGAAGTTCATGAGTCAGGTGGATTTATTTCCTTATCAATTTTCATCCGAATAGACTGATTCTGCTAGAGAATATATGCAAATTAGCTAGTTAGTTACAAAGAAGTATGCCCATAACTGCATGAATGGAAGATGTAGACATATAATAATCTCCCTAGCTCCCTTGTTCAAAGAGTGCAAAGTGTGTCCACGGAATCCAATTCTTTTGCATGAAGTGTTTATCTATGCATATATGCTTTCTAGCTGCAAATCAACATGTTAATCACAATGATGGAAAATTATATTAATAAACACTTTTGTTGATAGAAACATGTGCTCTACCTCATATCAAAACAGATGTAATTTTGGAGAACATGCAGTTCAATTTTTCTAACGCGCAATCTACTACTCTTTCAGTTACAGAAGAATGTTGTTTTGTGCATCAACACAATTCTAAAACGTAACTTTAATCACTAATTTATATTATAATATATTTATAAAAAATATTATAATAGCACTTTTCATGACAAATCTATGCATATAATTTTTATATATCCAATCTAAATATTTTTTTTAAAAAAAATAGCGATGACTAAAGTTTAGAAAGTTGGACAGCACGTATAGACAAATCTACATTCTTTTGTGACTAGGGAGTATGTACTAATGTAAGTAAAATTATCTTGATTAGCTGTATGAAAATAACACTGTATAGCAGGTCCATCATGAAACTAATTTCATAATTATATATTCTGATAGCATTTTGTCAATACATTGTGATATATAGAAATTATTGATCAAAGTTAATTGCATCTCAGAGACTATATGAATATCGACAATGGCACATATTTGTGGATGGAAGGATTAACAAATCACCCATTCATGAGCCTATCACACAACATGCATGTAGGAGCTAGTCTCATCACCCAAAAAAAGAAGATTATCTCCGGTTGAAATGGACAGTTGACACATACGGAATCTGTCCAAAGTGGGGGGATTTATGGTCTGGTTCCGCTAATGATTTATTCGGTCGAACTCGCTTTTCAGAAAGGTCGTAGACCTTATGTTATGTATGTATGTACGTCTATATATATGTATCTTGCCTGAAAAGTAATAATCCACAACATATGCAATCATGAATTCAAGACAATTCACGCAGGCTAGCTAGGATTAATTAAGAAAAAATACTCGTGGCTTTCCCACTAGCTTGTACATTTCAGTACATGCTAAGGCGCCACGTCACTCAAGTTGCATGCTTCTTGTTACACCACATGTGCATTAATGCATATACACATGCCTAATCCTAATATCTTCGTATATTAAGGGGGTGTTTGGAACTGCTCCACAAACTCTACCGTGGAGCAGCTCCACAAAAAATCTAGAGTTTGTGGAGCACCCCTTTAGGTGCTCTCACAACTCCACCTTTTTTTCCTCGAACAGAGTGCGTGGAGCTGAACCTGTTTGGCTAAAAAACGTGGAGCGAAGCTGAAAAACGTGGAGTGGAGCAGTCCCAAACACCCCCTAAAAAGATCATCGATGGATCAACTGCTAGAAATCGAGTTTTTATGGCAACTCCATACGTTACGTGAAGCCATCACAAAAAGCAAAATAGAGTTGCGTACTTGACCTTAGGCGGTGTAATACACGCACTACTACAGAAGAGGCTATACTGACGTCTACATCACAGACGGTTCATACGGAACCGTCTGTGATTAAACTGTCACAGACGGTTTATACTGGCAATCGTCGGTGATATTTTCACAGACGGTTATTAACACGAACGGTCTGTGATAAATGAGGCATCACAGACGGTTCGTTTTACTAACCGTCTGTGAAAGTTCACAGACGGTTATTAACATGAACCGTCTGTGATGTCTAAAATTATCACAGACGGTTTCAGTTAATAACCGTCTGTGAAAATATCACAGACGGTTATTAACTGAAACCGTCTGTGATAATTTTAGAGATCACAGATGGTTCGTATTACTAACCGTCTGTGAAATTTCACAGACGGTTAGTAATACGAACCGTCTGGGGTATCGTTTAAACTACAGAATCTATAGAGACGAGAGTCAAATTCAAGGTAATTTTATTACAAAAGTGCAATAAAAAGACATTCCCAGATTTGAATCTTCTGGGTTTCATATGCTTCTTCGTCGAATTTTGGAGTTGGAGGATCAGCCGATGTGTTCTCGAATGCCGTCAAGATTGCCCTTGCCTTCTCGACTTCCTCCTCAAGCATGGGCAAATGATCATTAGCATGTTCCATAGTCTGAAACAGGATGTCAAGATGCGCTTCCGCATTATCGGCCCAATCTGCTTGATCGGCAAGTTTATCCAAGTGTGTCTGCAGTGCCGCAAGATCTTCCTCCGCTTTGCGCATATTGTAGAGAAGAACGAGGTTGAGGGCAGTTTCCCTATCCTGAGTGGCAATGCGACACCTCCGTCGACGGCGGATGATGAGGTCCAGCTGACGGATGGAAGCGAGTCGAGGAAGGAGAGCAGGGCGTGAGCGGAGGAGCTGCTCCAGACGTAAATTTTTGGCCGCCTGTATAAGGTTGCGTCCGAACAACTCATGATGGATAGATGAGAGGAAGGAGATCAAAAGAATTTTAGATGTCATTATTGAGAAATCTGTTGATGAAGAAGATGATCAGGGAGCGCGCATATATAAGCATTAACGCATGCAAACGCTTCGTATTTCAAACCATCTCTGCTATTATGATCAGGGAGAGCATAGTGTGTAGAAGAGCAGGATTAGGGCGCGCATATTTAAGCATTAACGCAGACGCTTCGTATTTCAAACCATCTCTGCTATTAATATCACAAACCGTTCATATTCTGATATTAATATCACAGACCGTTCGTCTGATATTAATATCACAGACCGTTATTAATACGAACCGTCTGTGATAACTGAAACATCACAGACGGCTCGTATTAAGAACTGTCTGTGATAATTGAAACATCATAGACGGATCGTATTAAGAACCGTCTGTGATAACTAAACATCACAGACGGCTCGTATTAAGAACCGTCTGTGATAAAAACATCACAAGACGGCTCGTATTAAGATCCGTCTGTGATATTTATTACCACACACGGTTCGCGTTAATAACCGTCTGTGATAATTACATATCACCAATAATTGGCGTGTGATAATCACGTGTCACCAATAATTGGCGTATACCCAGGATTTCGATCTCACCCGTCCATTCTCTCCACATCGAATGGCAGGCAGCAGTTCCTCCCTCTGCTCGGCCCTTATAAATAACGCCCCATCTACCTTTCCACCGGTACTAGTCACGCGTGAGTTCATCCACTGTGAGCATATATGGCTGTAAGTGTGGTAAGTGTGTCTTGTTCACCCGCACCGTCGTTCCATGAAGAGTTCACTAGCTTGTTATACTGTAATAGATCTAAATGTGTTGTCGTGCTTGCCTCTGTATTTGCATGTTCCTCGACGATGCCGACTACTGCCGAGATGTGATGTCCACTCCGACAATCCTTCTTTTTCCTGCAAAATTCAAGGCAATTTTAAAACAAAAGTTCAAAAAAAAGACATTCCCAGATTCTTCGGTGAGCAGCCGACATAGCCGACTTCTTCGTTGAGCGACTATCCATCTGCTTCTTCCCACTTCTTTTCTTCATCTCTGGTCTCTGGATCACGTACGCCAGTAGCGATGATTCAGCTAACTGAATCACCCGTAATCCCCCGTTTGAAGCGTTTATTTGCAAACCGCAAGGATGCAAGATTGATGCGTTGGCACTGCGAGCAGCGTAAGAAAGACGGAATGATAAGACATGTTGCTGTTCTGCCCAGTGGAGGAACATCGATAGGATGTTTATAGATTTCGGTGTGGAACCGAGAAATATAAGGTTTGGGTTGAGTACAGATGGAATGAATCCTTTTGGTAACATGAGCAGCCGACTAGCACCTGGCCCGTGACTCTGTGCATGTACAACCTTCCTCCTTGGCTGTGTATGAAGCGGAAATATATTTTGATGTCACTACTTATCCAAGGGCCGAAGCAACCTGGCAACGATATTGATGTGTTCCTAGCCCCATTGGTGGAAGATCTTGGAATACTGTGGAATGAAGGGGTACATGTATGGGATGCAGACAAACGAGAGAACTTCACTCTACGCGCCATGTTGTTCTGCACCATTAATGATTTTCCTGCCCTTGGTAACCTGTCAGGGTTGAGTATAAAAGGAGCCAAAGCGTGTCCGCACTGCTTAGATTATACCGAGAGTGTGTGGTTGAACAACTCGCGAAAAACTGTGTACATGCGTCACCGTAGGTTCCTTCCAAAGTATCACCCATACCACAAGACGAAGAAACAATTTGACGGAAAAAAAAGAGGATGACTCAGTACCAAGACCTTTTAGCGGGAAAGAGGTGTATGATATGGTCAAGGATATAAATGTTGTGTTTGGAAAGGGACGTAAATTGAGGAAGAACATGTGGAAAAAGAGGTCAATATTTTGGGACTAGCCTTATTGGGAGCACTTAGAAATTCGCAATTGCATCGATGTCATGCACGTAGAGAAGAATGTATGTGACAGTTTGATTGGTCTCTTACTGAACATTCCTGGTAAAAACAAAGGATGGTGTTAACGCAAGGCGTGACTTGGTCGCTATGAACATCAGGACCGAGTTAGCACCGATAGAGACCGATAATGGCCGGATGTACCTTCCCCCAGCATGCTACACTCTGTCTAAGTCCGAGAGAACTGAACTGTGTCAGTCCTTACATGGTGTGAAAGTTCCATCCGGTCACTACACAAGCATGAAGAAACTTGTTTCCATGGAACATTTAAAATTAATTGGCATGAAGTCTCACGACTGTCATGTGCTAATGACATAAATGCTACCTGTTGCAGTTAGAAGTATTTTGCCGAACAAGGTACGAGTGACAATCATAAGGCTATGTTATTTCTTCAACGCAATTTCTCAGAAGGTCATTGATCCGGATGGACTAGATACTCTGCAAACCGAGGTGGTGACAACTCTATGTCATCTAGAGATGTATTTCCCTCCATCATTTTTTGATATCATGGTCCATCTCATTGTCCACCTTGTGAAAGAGATAAAAATATGCGGCCCCGTATTTCTACGTCATATGTACCCTTTCGAGAGGTACATGGGAATTCTGAAGTCCTATGTACGCAATCGATCTCGACCGGAGGGTAGCATCATGGAAGGTTATACAACAGAAGAGGTCATTGAATTCTGCATCGGCTACATGGCTCAGGTAGAGCCGATAGGTGTACCTCTATCTCGTCACGAGGGGAGGCTAGAGGGTATCGGGACTATCGGGAGGGAAAGCAATAACTTCGGATCAAAATACGTATGCTCAAGCCCATTTCATGGTTTTACAACACATGACTGAAGTGACCCCATATATTGAAGAGCACAAGGACATGCTACGTTAGGAGAATGCAAGCCAGGCAGAAGTTTGGATCACGAGACAACACAACCGTCAGTTCAACGAATGGTTCAAGGCGCAATTGACTAGGAGGTCGTCAAGTGAAACAATACAATGGTTGGCAAAAGGGCCAAAATTTACAATTGTGACATGGCAAGGATACGACATTAATGGCTACACATTTTATACAACAGATCAAGATAGAAAGAGCACAGTGCAGAACTCAGGTGTCCGCATAGATGCCTATGATGCGCACGGCAGTACCGCTGGCCCAAGCTCGTACTACGGGCTTGTAGAGGAGATTTGGGAGCTTGACTACGTAATTTTCAAAATTCCTTTATTTCGGTGCCGTTGGGTCCAACTCCCATGGGGTGTAAAGGTTGACAAGTACGGCGTCACTACCGTGGACCTCGAATGTGTAGGATACAAAGACGAACCATTCGTACTCGCGAGGCAAGTTGTTCAAGTATTTTATGTAACCGACCCGGCAAATAAGAAGCGCCATGTAGTTCTTCAGGGAAAAAGAAGGATTGTCGGGGTTGAGAATGTTGTGAATGAGAAAGAGTACAATCAATTTGATGATTTGCCTCCATTCGGAGACGGCATCAGGCTCGAGGAAGAACAAGGCGATGAAGCAAGCTATATGCGTGTCGATCATCGTGAAGGGCTTTATTTAAAATGATATAGCCAAAGTGTAATAAATGATATTGGTTATGCTTGTGTTTTTCATAAATGTATGTATGTTCCATTGTAATTGTAAAATGACTAAGGAACTAAGAAATAGTTATATTTATGGTTATGCTTGCGTTTTTCATAAATGTATCTATGTTCCATATTGTAATTGTAAAATGACATAGGAACCTAGCTAGCTGCGGGTATTTATAGTGAACTGTCACAGGCGGTTTATCAAAAGAAACCGTCTTTGATAACACATCACAGATGGTTCTATCGATATAACTGTCACATCCCAAAATTTGCTTTTTGGAAAAATTTAAATTCAAATTAATTATTTTAAAGTAATTGGATTTTATTTGGCTTTTATTGGATTTTTTGGAATTTAAAACCTATTTTTAAAATTTAAAAGGTAATTTAAAATATGAAAATAAAATACCAACAGTAGTTGGAAATAATTTTGTTTAGTCCAAACTATGTCCAGAAACTTCTGTAAATTGTTCTGGAATTTTTGGAAGTATTTTCATTTTTTCTGAGGCCTAAATAATTTCCTAGCATTTTCTGTAAATAAAAATCGATTCCTAAAAATAAAAATCCAACTCTCCCCTCCAGCCGCCGCGTGGACGGCCCAGATTCGCCCACGTCGCCGCTCGGCCTGATCCAGGCCGCTCTCTCCCTCTCCCACCGCCAAGCGGGCCCAGCCCGTCAGCCTCCCCGCCTAACTCCCCTCCTCGCCCGACGCGTGGACGGCTCGGATGAGTTGCGTCCCCGCGCCCGGCCCATCTAACCGTTCCCTCCCACTTAAGCGCACCCGCCGCCCGATCCGCCTTCGGACCACGTGCTTCAATCCGCGCCATCCGCACCCCGCTCCCTTCTCTCTCTGCCTCGCGGACCCCGCCCGTCAGTCGCTCGCGCCCCGCTCCTCTCCTCTCACTGACCGCGGGTCCCGCCTGTCAGGGCCTTCGTCTCCGCGCGGACGCCGGCTCCTCTCTCCCTCCCGAAGAATCCGGCGACCGAATCCTACCCGAACTCTATCTCCTTCTCCGATTCGAGCGGGGATTTGAATTCCGGGGAGGATAAGCTCCTTATCCCCTGAGAATCCGTACTCCGCGTCGCCTCCGTCGGCTTATCCCCAATTTAAACCGATCGCCGGCCGCCAGCACCGGTGAGAAATTTCCGCGCCCCTGTTCCCTCTCCGCCTCTATAAATACTACCTTGGTCTCCACCTATCCCCGCACCTCCTCCCAGCGCCCTCCATCTCTCTCCCGGAGCCCCGAAACGCCCCGCAGTCAAGCTCCCCTCTCTCCGAGCTCCGCCGCACTCCGGCAAGCCCTCCTCGCCGCCTCGGGCCTCCCCGAAGCTCGCCGCCGCCACCCCGAGCTTCCTCACGCTCGGGCGAACCTCCCCGACCCCTCGGCCACCCCTCTCCGCCGCCGGAGCGCCGTCGCACCGGAGGACCAGAGCCCGCTCCGCCACTCTCTCGCCGCCGGCCACCTCCGTTCGTCCCCGAGGCCGACCCCTCCAACCGAACCCACTCCGCGCAGGGATTGCATTTCACGCATCACCCGAACACCTCCGGCCCCCTCGCCGCCGACGACCCTGCCTCCGTCCACTGCTGCCGGACCCCTCCAGCAGGTATCCCTCAAAGGGATTTGCTGCCCTATACGGGTAGGCAAAGCCTCCCCGCCCATCTGGTTATCAGCGCAATCTCTCCCTCCCCCGGCTCCCTCGGCGCGCGTTCGAGCCCCCAAGGCGCACGCTGAGGTTGAGCCTTTCTATTATTTTTCGCGCTGACAAGTGGGTCCCACCCGTCAGCGGCCGCTGGTCTGTGCGGGCCACTGTTGTCTGGGCCCCACCCCTCTGCGCTGGTCACTGACAAGTGGGCCCGGAGTCCAGTGGGTCCCACGTGTTAGAGGCTGAGCCAGTGGGCTCACTGTCCAGTGGGTCCCACAGGTCAGAGACTGATCTCTATGGACTCACTGACCAGTGGGTCCCACCTGTCATACTCTCCCAGATTAAAATAAAAGATTATAATTTAATAATTCCAGTGGGCCCCACCTGTCAGGAATTTCTTAATTTCTGGATTTATTCAAACTGAAAACTTCAAACAAGCATAACTTTCTCATTTTAACTCCAAATTCAGCCATTCAAATTTCTAAATTCTTCTAAAATCATGATCTATCCAACTATGGCCTCTATTTAAATTTTTGAGTTTATTTGAATTTTTATTTGTATTTATTTGCTTTGTTGCTCTTCTCTCGTGCGTAGAATCCAACGTTGACGAAGACCTCTCCACTCCTCAACAGGAAGACCCAGAGACCCTGCAGGAAGGCAAGTCTCCTTTGATCATCTTGAACCTATGATTTTGAAATATTTTAATTATTTTAAATTATGTGCATTGCTATTTACATAAAATGATAATTAAACTCTTAAGGCAATAGTTATATCCAATCTTGTTATGCCCTCACTTGAAATTGATTGCCATGTATCCTTGCAACCCTAGAAATTCTTTTGACTCATTAATGAGAGTAATATATTTAATTTTTGGTATTAGAATGATAGTACAATGCTTAGTCATGCTACTGAATACCTCATAAATCTTGCAAATGGGAAATTATGAAATATTGTAATACCCTTGTTTTTATAAATTTAGTGGTAATTGGAGTTGCCACTGTTCTTTTAAAAATAAAATGAAATGTAGAAGTTGGTTTAGATTAGGGTGGATGGTTGGTTTGGGTTGGTGCAGCAAGTACGAGATCCTGTTATGTGTATGTTCCACCCTAGTCAATTAAGGACCGACGCTTGTGTTTGTCCAGACTGAGCATTAACCGTACAACCACAAGTCTAGCTGGGTACGACCTAGCTGACTAACTTATGATAGTCTAGTTTAGGTGCCACCAATGGAAAGTGGGTGCCAGGGATGGACTGGTTATTCACAGTGAGGGACAGGAATTTACTGTACTCATATGGCACAAGAGGGGGCTTCGGTTCGGGCAGTTAGCCTACCTGCGGTGAAACCTCAGCGGGTGGTATCTAGCTAGATTAGAGTAAGGTAAAGGCTTTGTGATATTTTATCTGGGTCTCATGCCAAAGGAAGCGTGTTGACTTCTAGGATAATTTATCTCTTGTGGGTAAAGATGTACAACCTCTGCAGAGTGTAAAACTATTCGAATAGCCGTGCCCACGGTCAAGGGCGGGCAAGGAATGCATTCACATGGTAGATTTCTGATTTTGGTTTTCAAATCAAAATTTTGTATTCCGAGAGTGGAGGGAACTCTCGGAAGGGTATCCTGGCAGTTGGAGCCAGAGAGGGTGGTTGGAACCCGAAACTTTAACGTTGCTTATCTAGTGCTGGTGGATGGAACCTTCACTATGAATGCTTATTAGTTCAGTTAAAACATCTAATTGGTCAAAATGTTGCTTTAGAAATTATTTAGTGGTATTTGAAACCAAGTATTGCTTTGTGCAAAAGAACCATATAACCCTCCTTTTGTTAAGCCTTGCATCTATTGCATCTTTCCCAAGACTTGCGGAGTACTTTATGTACTCACATTCTACACTTAAAAATAAATCTCAGAAGATGGTAAAGCTCAAGAAGGTGAGTACGACTACTGCTTCGCCTGCGGCTGTGATGGATTCTTCCCGGAGAACTAGGTCGCGCTTCCCCAGTCAATTGCCTGTGGCGTATTGATGGGTCTTCATCGAGTCTATCTGTTGCTTCCGCTTTATTTCATGTGTGCGAGGTCTTGAAACCTCAATTGTAATAATGAGACCTTTCGGTCAGTACTCTCCATTATTGTAATAAATCGTGAATGGTGATGTATTCATTTCTGGTTAACTGTGTGCACTAGCTTTGATCTAGGACTAGTGCGGTAATACACAGAGGGACCGGGTTTGAGAATCCGGAGTCCCGACAATAACCGTCTGTGATAATATGGATATCACAGACGGTTATATCTATAGAACCGTCTGTGATAATATGCATATCACAGACGGTTATATCGATATAACCGTCTGTGATAATATGCATATCCCAGACGGTTATATCTATAGAACCGTCTGTGATAATATGCATATCACAGACGGTTATATCGATAGAACCGTCTGTGATACCACTATCACAGACGGTTCGTTTAAGGAACCGTCTGTGATAGCTTATCTTTAAATACCCGCAGCTAGGTCTGCGGAGTCCGCTCTCGCGCAGTCTCTTGTCTCCACTCTGCAGCGCCCCCGCTACCTAGGTTTTGGTCCCTCCCACCGCCGCTCCCTCCCGACGCCGCCGGTCCCTCCCGACGCCGCTCCCTCCCAACGCCGCCGGTCCCTCCCGACGCCCCTCCGACACCGCTTCCTACCGACGCCCCTCCGACGCCGCTCCCTCCCGACGCCGCTCCCTCCGAGCTTCACATGTATTTTATTTTATATGCTTCACATGTTATATGCTTCACATGTTATATGCTCATGTTATATGCTTCACATGTTATATGCTTCACATGTTATATGCTCATGTTATATGCTTCACATGTTATATGCTTCACATGTTATATGCTCATGTTATATGCTTCACATGTTATATGCTCATGTTATATGCTTCACATGTTGGAAGGCGCATATATAGCTCACTGCAGTTAGTTAATCGTTAGAACTTTGTCAAATGGCATAAAGCAAGTGACACACTCCAGTGTATCTTGTTCAATGAACTTGATGCACTGGTTTGTGTCACTTGATTCATAGAACTTTGACAAGCTGGGACCATAGCTCACTGCAGTTAGTTTTTTCTTAGAAGAGAGATGGCGTCCACACAGTCTTCATCGTCGTCATCTGGGTCTCACGCTCCCAAGATTGCGAAAACTAAACGTGGCCGAGGAGTATCGAAAAGGCCAGAGGGCCGAATGACCATCACGGTGGTCTCTCCGAATGGGATCCCTCTGGAACCGAAGAAAGCAGCGTCATCATTTCGGACTACCTGCGGGATAATTGCAGGGAACGGGTCCCCATCACCATAGCAAGCTGGAAAGATTTGACAAAGGATCACAAAAATCAGCTATGGGAGGAAATTACAAATTCGTTCGAGATCCCAGCAGAAGTACAGGGACTCGTGCAACGGCAGGCGCTCCTCGCGATGGGAAAAGCATGGAAGAATTTTAAGAGCACTCTTGTGACGAAGTACGTGTCCGAGGATGTCACGCCCTTCACGAAATATCCTTTCGTGTCGCCGGAAACATGGGAGGCCTTTGTGCAGATGAAGACGACGACCGAATTTGAACAACAAAGTGCGACGCACAAGGCTCTCCAGTCACAAAACACGCACCCTCACAGACTTGGCACTGCTGGGTACGTGGGTAAAATCCCGCAATGGAGAATGCAGGATGAGGTCGCAATCCGATCGGAGGCCTCACCGCCATTTGCCAGGATCGCAAACGAGCGCGCTCGAAACTGGTTAAGAGCGAGGTCATCAACCACATCTTCGGGTGTCTCTTTCAAAAACCCCGCAGATGAGGAAGTGTCCCAACGCCTGGTAAAATATGTTAAACAACATAGTTGTTAACACCTCTTGAACTTCATGGGTTCAAAAATAACATGATTAATTGCCTCTTGCAGCAATCATTGACTACCGAATCTTCTCGTGGCTCCTTTGAAGAATATATGGAGATAGATTTACTATCACAGGCCTTGGGAAACAAGGAGCACCCAGGTCACACACGAGGCATGGGGGTTTATGTACCTTGGAGGCACGGATTTCCATATTACTCCGAGACATATAGGAATAGAAAGAGATCCAAGGCGTACCGCAACGAGCTTCGTGCTCAACTTGAGGAACAACTATCTGCCTCACTTCAAGAGCAGACTGCCTCACTTCGAGGAGAGATAGATTCGTTGCGGGAAGAACTAAGACAAGTCCGCAACCAATCGCAACCCTCTCCTAGTACTACGATACCCAGTCCCCCTCAACGTCGCAGTAGCTGCGCGTCCACACCAATTTCTGAATATAGCGACGCCCACTTACCTATTGATGACATTCAGATAATGTACCTCTTTAGAATGGTACATAGATCTCTCTGGTGGACGCCTTAACTCATCTTGTATCGTTATGTAGGAGCCCATGCCTTGCAGCCTCAAAGTCAGGCTTGTTGGCTCTATTCCCGTTGACGCTGGGCGCGGCATGGTGTATCCATTGCTACCAGGGACGCTGGTGTACGGTGTACAAGTAGATACCGGTTTCATAAAGGTCCAGGTGGACATGATTAATGATATTTTTAACTCCGTCCCTCTTGAGAAGCCCCCAAACGAAGAGATTAAGACATTAGGGGGATGCCGTCCACACATTCATTCAGTGGCCCAAGAGGGACATCATCCTCGACATGTCCGTGCCACAATCTTCACATCCAGTGGCCCAAGAGGGACGTCGCCCTAGACCTGGCACATCGGCTCTGGTGGCTCCACCTCCACCTCCAAATCCAGTAAAGTCTGTTGCATCGGCTCCCGCCGAGACGCCACCGAGAACATATCGTAAGCGAGGCTCCAAGGCCTCCAAGGCTCATGCGACGAAAATTAAGCCACGTCCCGTGCCATGAAAGTTTATTCTAGGAGTGTCGTTGGTGCCCGAGTCACAATTACGCCAGATTGGTATGATTTGCAATACATTGCATGCCTGGTACATGGAGAAGTCCAACATGAAGCCAAACCGGCAGAGTGCATTCACTCTGAAATATAACGACAAGCATTTCCTCCACGACTCGGGCTACATCGTCGTGACATTCGAAGATTTATTCTTACTATTCAATCTCGACGAACTCGACGCCTCACTTCTACGATGCTGGACACTGTAAGTGTACTGTACAATGAAGTTCTACATTCACGTTATACAGATAAATGTCATTACTCTTTCTTTATGTATAGATGCATGATCCAAGAAGTCCGGCGATTGCGACGACCGGTGGCTTTCCTCGACCCTCACTTGGTCTCCGAGCAATCTATCAATGAAGATGCATCCTTCGTGCAAGGTTACATAACGAGGGGATTGATTGCTCACACCGATAAGGAGTACGTCATGGTACCCTTCAACCAAGGGTAAGTGCTTCAAGTTGCCGCACATATGTTTCATTTGTACTTTACATGCAGCACGAACTTAGGATTAATCACTATGACGACACACATGACTAGGCATCACTGGATTTTGCTTGTGATTGTACCAAAGTGGAGCAAGATAATATACCTTGATTCCCTCCTTAGGAGCAACCACGACTTCAGTCGTATGCAAGAAGTACTTAACAGGTAAACTCATTTCCTCCATACTCTTTTGTTTGCCACGACCGAGGCTAAGTTTTTTGAATCACGTAGGGTGTTTGCCGATTATGTTGCCCAAGGAGGAACACACGACAAAAAATCCAGTGACACGCTACGACACTACACGCGATTTCCAGTACCCGCTACAACACAACAATCCTATATCATACTTTGTTATAATGCCTCTAGAATTGACAATACCGATGTATGTAATTCTATTTTTGCAGTGCCACCAGCAGCTACAGGGCAACGTATGTGGATTCTACGTTTGCCGCCATATGAAGGAAATCATTGGTACTAAGATCAATGATCCAGAGGTTTGTCAGGTCCTTCCAATAATTATTACTTTCTGATTATATATATGTATTTATATTACACACACATGCTAATTAATGACTTAACATTGCTCCTAGCGACAGCGGGTGCACTTCGACGAAAGTGCATGTGATCTTGACAATCTCATCGACATTCATGCAATCATCTCCGAATTCTTGCTAGGAGAGGTCATAAGTAGGACGGGGGAGTTCCACGCCGGCAATGGTGATAATTAGATGTTGAAACATTGGATTCAACTGTACAAATCAAACAATTCCTTCAATTGAATTCATTTGTCAGATTTTGTGTAACGATTTTCATTCTATATATGTATGTGATCTGCTGGCCGTTTGTTACATTCATCTGTGTACGAATTTTGTTGTAATTTACTATGAGTTGCAATTAACTTATATCTGTCATTTATCTGTAATTTGCTTGCTTGCTTGCTTTCAGAGGGCATGGCTAGCATATCCTGAGGCTAGCCAAAAAACAGCAAATAAAATGGATGATGCACTTGGTATCACAGACGGTTCGTTGTTAAAATCCGTCTGTGATACAATATCACAGACGGTTTCAAAGAGTGCCGTCTGTGGTGTGAATGATATCACAGACGGCCTTTACTACTAACCGTCTGTGATATACACAATATCACAGACGGTTAGTAATAAAAACCGTCTGTGATATTGTGTATATTTACAAAAACCGTCTGTGATACGAGACTATCAGACGGTTTTTTATAAACAACCGTCTATGATACTCGCCTATCACAGATGGTTAGTAATAAAGACCGTCTGTAATGTGAGTTATCACAGACGGCTCGGGAACCGTTTGTGATAACTACCAACTATCACTGACATCTAAATACTGACGGTTCAGAAATTGTCTATGATAGGGCTGTCTGTAGCAGTGACGGACCCCGGCTGATTAAATCTCCCCAGATGCCATAGATCATTTGGGGTTTGCTGAATTCTGATATGGTGCATGTCACTAAAACTAGCTGATCCTTTCGAACAGTTGCGCTATGCACACTGTAATCAACAGGAGCATGTTCGTGTGCTTCGATCATCGATCCTCTTTTAAGATAAAAGAAACTATATGGAGTATGTTAGTTTTGAAAGGGTTAGAGGAGAATTAAAACCCTGAAGGAAGTCGTCGTTAATGAGTGCGGATGCGTTCAAGTCAAAGAATTAGAAGACTTGCTGGACATCTCCCGTCCGTGTTATTAGAGACAGTCGTCATATGTGATGTACGTTAACGCATACGTATATCCTTTAATTTTTGGGATTTGACTGGACCGAACATACCAGCGTTGAAAAGATTTTTAGCACTTATAGCATATTTTAAGACCGTATTTATAAAAATATTAGTATACATACGACAATAGCAAAAATATCCGTTTTGTCGTCCAGTGACCGAACGACAGCGCCATGGAGGTGACACATGGCCATGCGGCAGGTGCCCGCCGTCCGACCACCGTGAGGCCAAGGCGGTGTCGCACGGCTACAGGGAGGCTCTCCCTCCCCGACCACGCACTGTTTCAACCATGACACTTCGACCACATAACACCACCTTGTCCGTACAGTGGCCAAGCGACAGGCGCCTACCGCATGGCCCAATGGCTTCTTCGGTCAGGTGTCACGTTCATGACGTTGCCACCCGGTAACTGGATGGTAAAACGGATATTTTTGCTATTGTTATACGTATACTGATATTTTTTATAAATACGGTTTTAAAATGTGCTATAAGTACCATTAACTCTTGAAAAGATAGTACGTATATATGTACATATACACAAGTAAACGTGTAAGGTCCTCTCCTGATGCAAGCTTAACGAACTAGCTAGTAAGTCAAAACGTCACGTACTTTAGACTAAGCCAAGGTCTAATTAATCGAACATCCATACGTATTAATTCTCGTGTAGATTGGCATATGTTGTTTATGAGCGTTCTAGCTTTTCCTTAAAAAGGATTAATTCTGTATGACGCCTTGGCCAGAAGCTTAGTTAATTTGCAGTCTAGCTAGTTTTGATTAAACTTTAGTGGGAGAATAGATAATTGTTAATTTGCAATTGACAATTCAAATCTTTCTTGATAAAAATGATGATAAACTTGCCGCCAATTTTGATTTAACTTTAGCCCGAGAATAGAGACAGATTTGAAGATCATTACGTGATCAAATTCTATAAACACGATGGGTAATCGCAGCTGGCTATATATTTTTTTCTTCACATGTTATTCTCTAATAACAAATATTGCAATACCAGCCGTCATGAATGACCGGGAAAAATAACTAGTCATCAAAACAAACCCAATCTGATTTTTTTAATATACAAATTAAAAGACGTACGTATGAAACCACAGCATAACGACACGCATATGATAAATTAATCAAGGAACATTTCCATTAGAAGAGAGAAGAAACGACACCAGCTAGCTTATTCGATTAGTCTTAGAGAAGGATTTAATTATATACTCCCAAGTAATTATTCATACGTACTTGGCATGGCTTTTGACGTAGTACCTACCTGCATTATAAAAACGTCGCCACGTCCGGTCCGCGATACGTACGCGTATGAACTATGAAACCGATCGAATCAAACGAATAGAAGTCCAAACCAATTGCCTTTTGCTACTCCCTTTTTGTTAGTATTTGGTCGCGACACGGTCCAAATGGCAACTACGCGTTGTCGTGTGGAGCCCAAAGCTATCAGAAAGCTGTAATTTAAAAAGGTTGGCATGTATACAAGATGTTTGAGGAGACATTGATCATGGAAGTAGTTAAACATATACCTTTTGGACTTCTTTTAAAGAGGAAAAAACTGAACTTCTTCCGTGGTTTGTTCGACAACAAAATGCCAAACTAAAAGTAATCACCTAGAGGGGCTACCTGATGCTTCGCGTGTCAAGAGGGCACAAAACTTTTCTCGACAGGTTTGAATGAGCAAAAAGTGGTGATGCTCGTATCGAAAACCTGGCCATCGTGTTCCCAAGGAAGCGTTTACAAGGAGAGCTGTGAAGTCAATTCTACGGCAAAGTAAAACCAAATTCTAATACAAAGCATTCTCCACAGGTTGAGCCCCAATTGCGCGGCATAGCAGAACTTTACACAATTTTAAATTTTATATTTTGCAAACTAAATTTGAATTTGAGATATTTAATTTTCAATTTAATTGCAAATTTTATTTTGAGATCCGTGTGAAAGAGAGGATTGGGATGTGCGTCCATCAAGCAAAATCACACCCCCAACCTTTTGAATTAAAGTAGTGCTTCCTATGTCCTTTTTCCAAATTAGTATATGCCCGAATCAACTATTGAATATTAGCATTTAAAATTAGGGTCTACTAAATTAAGGGATCAGATTTTTTAGCTCCTTTTAAATTAAAATATCTAAGATAATTATCGAATCTAAGTCTTGCAATTTAAGGGTCGGACGTTTTCTTTTTTATGAGAATTTCTAATATATTTTTCTTTTTTCTTAGCAGTTATAAAAGGCATGTAATCAACTTTTAATATATAATAATAGATTTTCCACTACTATTTTCAAGATTTTAACTCGTGAGCTATGTGTTGTGAATCTTAAAATTAAAACATAAAACATAAAAGCTCGACGGGCTAAATCTATAACCCGCGTCTTAAGCCCAAACCAAACGGGTTCGCCGGCAAGAATTAACATGTGTATATACAAAGAGTGATCATTCAGGCCCTGTTTGGATCAGTTTCAGATTCTTAAAAACCAGCTATTACTCCTAGTTTTTAAAAGCTGGTTTTTAAGCAAAAACTGATGGGGTGTTTGGATTCCCTAGTTTTTAAAAGCTGGTTTCATTTATGATTGGTGCTAATAGACTATTATACACTTACATTTATTGCTCTTGAACAGCACATTAAACAGCCCTGCGCGTGGTCTTTAATGAGGGTAAATGGCTATTTGTGCCAAAAAAACTGGCAAAAGCTGGGTATCAACAGCTTCTTGGTTTTTAAGAATCTGGGTAGGTAGATTTTAAAAACTGCCCCAAAAACTGATCTGTTTGGATCTCACCCAATTTCTAAAAACCAGATTCTTAAAATCTGGGTGGATCCAAAGAGGCCCTCATTCGATTATGGACCATTATTGACTGATGACCGCAGATCGAGTGGTTGTTTGTTCGTTTTTAGAGGAGCTTGATTCCTTTTTGGTTTTGTTCCATGCCCGGCCGCGTGTAACTGCCCGTGGGCCCACGCACGGACCGGACACGCCCAATCTGCTCCCGCACACATGTGCCCGGCCATCCCCTGCGGTCTCTATCCCTGTCGGCTCGCCTGTCTCGCCCGCCCCATGCACACCAGCGCGACGCTACGCAAGGACCCAAGCCTAGCCCATGGCCCACCCACAATGTCTGGTCGTGTCAGCCTCTCACCTCGATTGCGGCCCATGTGCTACATATCGCAGACGTCCTCTTAAAAAGGTCCCCGGCATGATTAGCCCGGGACGGATTTTTTGGGATCAGCCCGAGAGTAGTGTGAGAGTTGAACCGGGTTTTTTTACCAGCCCAGAAGTAGTGTGGGAGTTGGACCGGGTTTTTTCGGATCAGCCTGAGACCCGACTGGCCCAGTACAACACAGGCCCTAAAAACACCTCAAATTTTCAAAAAAAATTGAATTGCTTTGAGTTTTGATTTTGTTTGGTTCTTCTCTCAAATCAATACTCAACTCCACCCTTGGCAAATCAACTCGCACATCCTATCGTCTCCTTTGCCCCTTGATCAAAGTCATAGCCGTCGGCACTGTTGCCGTTCGACAAAAATCAAACAATTTTGGTCGCTTCATCCAGTCGTTCGAACCATCTGCCGCTACCTCGATTCAACCACCGTACCTCCTCAAGGATAGCACCCCTGACACTCCTTGACAATCATCAGTCATGCCAAGATGAATTTTACCACCACCGCCTTTCCTCTCACTCACAGCCGACCACCCCAAGCCGTAACATTTGACCACTGCCCGAGAAGCTCAGTGCACGAAGCGCCAGCTCACCTGCCTACCTCTCCGCCATTCTTGCCGAGGCACTCCGAACCATCCCGCGCCTCCCCTACCCTAGCCACATGCCACCTCCCGAGCGGGACCACCCCTGTACCAAACCGCCATAAACTGGCTATAAAAGCCCATACGCCCCTCCATTCTCCTAGATCAGTGTCCAGGAGCACTTAGACACTCCCAATTCATTTCGCCAGCTGACGCTTCGTCACTAATCACTGAAAACCCAAAGAAAGCAATTACTTTCAATTCTTTTTGTACAGTCAATCGCACTTCAATTCCTTTGCCCTGTAGCCCCTTGTACTCGTAGAAACACCCTCGAAGCACAGTTGCAAGCTCTCAAACCCCCCATTGCTTCGGCACCATTAATTGCCGCCCGGCCGAGAGGCCTCACTATGGACAGCCTTACACAACCATTCCTAACCCGAGCCGCCACTTACCCAAGCTTCCCCTTCCCCCAAGGATGCTCAAACACTAATGCTCTTGTCCTTTTGGCCCTTGAAGCTCACCATTGCCATTAAAAACTGTTGCGAAGATACCTCACCACCGGTGAAGCTCTGGCCATCCCCGACCACTCCCAAGCCAAAAATGGAACCCCCTCGTCACCAGGAACCCACCCATGGTCGTCAATTGTTGTTTTGACCACGGATTCTTCGATCGCTCCACCACTTGAAATCTCTGACTACCCCACCGCTTGAACTCTCCGACCGCTCCACCGCTTAAACTTTTCGACCACCTTGTAATTGAGAGGAGCTTCGACCTTACCGTTTCGAGTCTTGAGCAACATCACTCATACGTCATCTGATGTTCTTAAGACACTCGAACGCCGTCCGATGCTCCTAAACCGCTCAAAACACCGTCCGTTCTTTTAAGCCACTCGGACGGGGCCCAATCTCCGCAACTACTCAGACGTCGTCCGATCTCCGTAGCAACTCACACACCGTCCGATCTCTGCCGACTTCACGCTCGAAGTCGAACCTCAACCATCCACCTGACTACGTAGTCATACTCGAGACCACCCGAGAATTTGTAACTCCTCTGTTCTCCGAGTACACAGCGACAACACGATAAGGACTAAACCTGCTGTGAACAGTAAAACCCGCGATGAATGGTACCAGACCTATTACTATTCACAGAACCCTAAAATACATATATACATCCATTTCAATCGTTTTGAACCCATCTACCCATTTTTCAGCTCCGTTTTCCCATACCAGCCCTCCTATAATCCCTAAACCTATTTTATTTGGTTTTCTGGATTTTACTTCTTTGTTTTCTTTCTTTTTATTCCTAACTCAATCCTTTGAGCATGGAATTGATTTGTTTCTTTTGCTTAGCGCTAGCACACGACATCGTAGACTAGCCGACCCAGGTTGGAGAAGCTCAAGTTCAAGCTCAAGAATGAGAAGAATATGAATCAGTAGAATACATTGGTCCGCAATGCAAGTCCTACATTCCTTTAATTATTTAATTACCAGTATTTTCATTATCTTATTTATGCACTTATTTCTTGTACAATAAATATTTAGAATGACATGTTATTTAGTTATGTCCTACCACATGAAAAAGCCCTGTTTTATTTTATAGCCATATTCACCTTGACAAGCCTTAGTAATAATAAATTACTACAAAACATATCATGGTAGTTTAGAAAATTCAACTGCTTTGCACTAATAGTGACAGTGTCGCAGTGCACTAGGATATTTATTTGTGGATAGTTACCTGCTTGATAAAAAATAAGGACTAGAACCTTATACTAAGTAAAGAACATAGTAATCGCCCAACCACAAACGTTGACTTATCAAACTTGATTTAATAGGTACTTAAATCGATTGAATATTACTAAAAGGATATAATATACTGTTTCAAAAAAGAGAACAACAGGCATAAGAATGTGGTATGGAAACAATAAAACCTGTATTCCATGACAGTGGATACCTAGTCTATCGGGTAGAGGTTATATAAAAAGATGAGTAGTGAAATAATCTTATTTTCTTAACTCAGACGTGAGGGTTATGAAATCTTATGGGTAAAGTTGGACAACTCTGCAGAGTCATAATATGTGGTATTCGAATACGTCGTGCTTCCGGTAAATAAAGCTGTGTTTAATGGGTGGTTCCAATAGCAAAGGATAAATAGATTTGGAAATGTTGAAGTTTGGTAATCGGGATGTTAAAACCCTAAATTCCTTAAGAAGTTGATGATTTGTTATTTTATGTTTAAAAATAAAACGTTTACAAAGAAAATTGCATCCATAAATACTTTAACAAAACCACTATATTCCTATCTCTTGAAAATCCTAGCAAGTAGTTATATAGTGTTTCCCTATGTAACTTATTGAGTACAGTGGTTGTACTCATGCTTGCTAAACTATTAACAGAAGATGCTTCGGAAAAATAATGAAGGAACCGTTGAGGAAGGCTTTGAAGATCTCTATGATGTAGACGACGCTTGGTATTATGGTTTTATCTACACTCAAGTACATCTGTGGAGTTATTTTGTATTGTAATATAAATTTACGCCGCTCACCCCGCTATGTAAAACTTGGCTGCTACGTCTTTATTTTGTGATAATGTTTGGTTTTTATACTTAAGCTTGTGATAGAAATGATGTACACTCGTCTACAATACTCGCAGCTGAATAATCCTAGGCAGTTGTGAGAAAATCCTAATGACCCCAGAAATGGGGGCGTTACACCCTACATATGGTGAGCTAGGTTGGACTTAGAAAATCTGTCAGTTGGGCAGCACAGCTCAGCCTAACATACCGTGTCATGCTCGGGGCGGCTCGGCCCAGTGTGCACAGCCATCCCATAGCGCCGACTGATTTCTTTTCTTCTCCATCCCTTATTTTATGATTCTTTTTCTCTCCCCCCCCGGGCGCATCACCTCTTCGCATGCCGTCCCACCACATTGCCCCTCATTGCACCACCCTCTCCACCGCGCAAGGTTAGCCCAGGACTGATATAGTACGACGCTGGTACATTGTGCTCTTAACCATTATTGAACCTCGCCGATGGCGAATCGTATCAGTACAGCATGATATGGTGAGGTGGCCGTGCCAGGCTGGCATGAGCTAACACGCCCCGAAGAACGCTGGCCCTCGCCATGCACGGTAGTGCCCTACTCTCAAGTAGGAGTAATATATGGAACGGCACGTGTACGCAGAGACGCCACATAGGTTATATCATACGTACCGTACTGTCTCAGGTAATGTACTGCTATGTATGTGCAGTTGGTAGCAAGGTAGGTAGTAGTTCACGTGCCAGCCTGCGAGGCCATTTTGGCGCCACGCCACGCCCTGCGTTACTCGTATCTTTGGAACAGTAACCCACCCGGGGTAATGTACCGATGGAGTAGTGTAGCACCGAATCCGATAGAGTTGCGCGCGTTATGTGCGTGCCGTGCATGGACAGCACAGGGGACAGACAGCGGGTGGCCCAGCCGCTCAGGGCAGGTATGTGCCCGTACGTCGGCCGACATGCACGCACGATGGTGCGCGCGCGCGGCGGCTAGGCCGGTGCGGATGTCTGTCGGTGCCATGCCATGCATGGCCTGCCACTGCCAGCCAGCCATGTCTGTGCAGTACCGTGCGCGCATGTCGCAACAGCATCAGGTCTCGTCCGGCGGAGCCATGATTTGAAGGAGCTGCGAATGAATTGAAGCAGCTGCTAGCTTGATCGATCATGGACTCGTCAGGGATGGGGTGGTGGACCTGGTGGTGCGGACCAAATTTGGACGAGAGCTGAGCCTAGATAGATCGCGCCATCGGCCGGTGGGTAGTGAATCTGGTGATGGTTTGATGTGAAACGACCACGCGGCTGGCACGGCAAGATTCGGCGGTCGGCCCACGCGAGCGGCGGGATGGCCGTGCCGACCGCGATCGATGTGGTGCGCTGGATTCCGCGCGCGCGGATGTGCAATGCATGCATTCGTCGCGGCGCATGATACCTAGCGAGCATAAATGAATTATATATATACACACACGCACATGCATATACATATTATATATATATATATATATATATATATATATATATATATATACATATTATATATATATATATATATATATATATATATATATATATCAATCACTACTACAAAAAAGGTCATCACAGCCGGTTTACTGAACCGCCTGTATTTATGTGTCAGTGATAATCGAAGGTTATCACAGACGGTTTGTGAGCCGTCTGTGATAAAGACAATATAAACGGTTTATAACTAGAACCGTCTGTGAAGAAAACTATTACAGACGGCTCGACCAAAAACCGTCTGTGATACTCACACATCACAAACAGTTCTAGTTACCAACCGTCTGTGATTAGCGAGTATCATAGACGGTTGGTATATAAAACCGTCTGTGCTAGTCCTTCATAGGCCGTTTATACCACAAAATCGTCTGTGATAGTTCACTCTATACCTAAAATTTTTTCTGTTTTTTGGCTAGCCTCAAGAAATAATGTTATCTATGCCCTTTGAAAACAAACAAATACAGTGACAAATTAACACAACAGCACATTCCATTTCCATTAAGATTAGAATCCACAATTATAGCATAACAAGGTAACGAACCCAACTCTTTAACACGGCAAGAATATATAAGAAGCAGATATTCTAGCAGACAGTAGAAAGTGGATGCATCGGATGGCGGTCGGATATCACCGACAATGGAGAGGCGGCGGTAGCACCACCTTTGTGGCACGATGATGAGACTGCGTAAGACACTCTTACGGTACTTATAACAAGAGTGTGTTATGCAGTCGACTGTGGTGTCACAACGGAGGCGCTAGCTCACGGTGGTAGTCCACGAGGTCGAGGAACAAGTTAGATGCATCGGATGGCGACCACATATCACCGGCAATGGAGAGGTGGCGGTAACGCCACCTTGGTGGCACGATGGTGAGACTGCGTAAGCCACTCTTACAATACTTATGACAAGAGTGTGTTATACAGTGACCGTGGTGTCACAACGGAGGCGCTAGCTCACGGTGGTAGTCGACGTCGTCAAGGGGGATGCAGGAAGCTATATAGTCAATGGACTCACTGTGACTACCGGTGGAAAGGTAGATGGGGTAATTAATAAGGGCCGAGCGGTGGGAGGAACCGGTGCCTACCATTCGATGTGGAGAGAATTGACGGGTGAGATCGAAATCCTAGGTGACACGCCATGTATCAGTGACGTGTCATTATCAGAGATAGTTTGTTATACGAACCATATGTGATAACACATATCAGAGACGGTTTGTTATACGAACCGTTTGTGATAACTCACATATCAGAGACGGTTTATTATACGAATCGTCTGTGATAAGGTATACGAATTGTCCATGATATTAATATCAGAGACGGTTTAGTATATGAACCGTCTGTGATAACGCTTGAATATGTGTGCCCTAATCTAGCTCTTCTAAACTGTCATCTCATCTTCTTCACTAGATTTCTCAATAATGGCATCTAATATTCTTTTGATCTCCTTTCTCTCATCTATCCATTATGAGTTGTTCGGCCGCAACCTTATATATACTCATCTACTCATGGAGCCTAGGCACCATGGTGCCCCTGTTATTTATTATATATATATATATATATATATATATATATATATATATATATATATATGTTGCCCGGGCACCAAGCCTCTCTGTCTTTAGATTGCTTTTACATACGTGCAAGTGCAATGATATATAAATGAAAAGTATTAATTATGGAGCCTAGGCACCATGGTGCCCCTGTTATTTATACTCTATATATATATATATATATATATATATATATATATATATATATATATATATATATATATATATATATATATATATATATATATATATAGTATGAGAGAGAGAGAGAGATTGATTAGCCAGCCCTTCACTAGCATGGAGTGTGCTCGCTAGGTATAGGATGCTGAAATAAGGCATCATGGTGTCTGGGCACTTAGCCTCCCTGTCTTTGGATTGCTATTAGATGTGTGCAAGTGTAATATATCAAGCAAACCTGTTAACATTCATTAATTTGAAAAGGCGTCAATTTGGAAAGAAAGTCATTGGTTTAGCATGCTGAATCAATCATAGATAGAAAGTCTTAATCATAGAGGCTGGACACCATGATGCCCCTATTATTTATACTATATATATACGCGCTAACGAGCACCTACGCGTTTTGTGTGCGTTAGTTTCGCAAAGAAAGTTACCGCTTGTTGCATGGTTATCAGACTCGGACCAGACCGACGGTTCGACCGGAAAACCCTGACCGGCGGTTTGGGCACGCTCACACGACCGCCGATGCAATCGACCTGGAAAAACCCAATCAACTCGGCCGGGTTTTACGTGATCTGGCTAGTTTTGACCGACCCGGCCGGGTTATGTTCATGAGGCCAAAAGACATAAATACCCTTGAATTAAAGAAATTCTCAAGAGAACTGATGGGCAAATTTGTCTTTTGAATGTTGGCCACGCCCAAACGACTCCGTCGTCGCCGATAAAATCTCTTTCCCTACCACGCCATCCAATTTTCCCCCAAAACCACCACCTCCTCATTGCCGTCGCCGCCATAGCTGCCGCCCGCTTCCTCGTTGCTGCGGTGACCCTCCTTGCTGCCGCCTCCGCGGCCGCCGCGCGCCCATGCAGCCATGTCTAAGTGCAGATGCCGACTGCAACACTACAGGTGAGTTTGCCTCCCCACCAGTGCTCACCATGACCCTGAAGACCGGTTTCATGTACCAAGGTTTCACTTGTCATTCTCTAGTGTTTTCCTTAAAGAAAATAAAGAGAAGCAAATCAAAACCCGAAAAAACCCACCTATCAGTCGTTGAGATTTTTCCTTAAGAAAAAGAATTAAAAAAGAAAAGAAATTCCCATTCGACCCCACCTATAGAAATTTCATGTTTTCTATAATTTCTTCTCGGTTCAAACTTTGGAGAACTCATTCTCCCTTGATTTAAATCCAAATAACTTGGTTTTTGTTTCTAAATTCATATAAATTTAAGATCTTTCCAACATAATCAAAATGATAATTTTTTGAGTTCGTTTGAAGTTTATATGAATTAATGTTGAATGTGGTAATTTGTGTGTTTATAGAATTTGACGTTTCGGACACCCTTATCGCTACCGACCAAGAATCATTGCTATCCACTGTTGAGCAAAGCAAGTCCCTATGATTCATGATTATGTTGAACCTAGTTTTTAAATGCAAAATATCTTACTTTTAAATACAAATTGCATGCTTATTATTATTATTATTATTTAATTAAATGGTATCGAAATGTTGATGCTTAGTTATACCATGCAATTGATGCTTATTATTTCCCTTCCTTGATTATTGATATTACCCTTTGTCATATTAAGATAATTACTATAATATTCCACTCTTGGTTAATCTTAAATGAACGATAGTTGTGCTTAGAAATGTATTAGTAGTAAATTAAAATACAATATAAACATTGACACTGAACACTTGAGACATTGTGTAGCAATGAGAATGGTAATGTAGGTTTACATTGGAAACAGAACATGTTTTATAAAAATGGTGGAGACTTAGACAAGTAGATGGGATGAGATCGATGTAGGGGATGCGCAAGATCGGGATTTATTGATTTGTCTCACCTGAGTTGATTAAGAATCAAATTTTGTGCCACTATTTTCTACACTCAACCGTGTAACCATAAGTCAAGTATAGGATTAACATGTCCAACTAATTTGCTAAGTTTCGATGTGGATTCTTGCATAGTAGATTGATAGGTGGATTCTATTGTGATCATTTTGGGAATGACCCACACTAGTCACTTTCCCACTGTGGATTTCTTTTAACGTGGAGAGCATGCGACTCCTTGCTAACAGTGGTCCCTCAGCATTGAAGGTTTACACCTCTGGTGTGAGGAAAAGCATCAGAACTAAGCATTGCAAAGTTGTTATGATTTTCTCATTCACACACCTACGAAAGTGTGTAGTAGCTAATATTATGAGTTAATCATATTTTATGAGTAATTTTGTATAACTCTGCAGAGTATTAAAAATCTATTCGAATAGCTGTACCCCGGTCATGGACAAAGTGTAGAATTGCTACACTTACGTAGTTTTCATAAAATAATGGTTATTGGTTAATGGTGGTTATGGATGAAAATATGGATAATAGATATGGTATCTTATGATAAAATGGACATGGTATCATAGTATGAAAATGGATATAGAATGATGCTTATAGAATGGATACAGTGGATAACTGTGAAGAGAGTTTGCTGTCATGAATTTAATTGAAACTGGATATTTTGGTTTTAGTTAAAAAAAAATGCTAAACTATAGGTTTAAAACTAGCTATAATATGATATTTTACAAACTGACTGTATGCTAAAAGAAACATAAGACCAGCCCTTGTTTAAACCTTGTATGTAGACATATACAAATACACTTGCATTTGGACATAAAAATTTGTTGAGCTCATTGTTGCTCAATAATATGAATTCAGTCTTCAAAGAATGATCTGTCGGTGAACATTTGTCACTATCCATCAAATGTTGAAGACGATACTGAATACTAGGTCACGTACCTTAGTCGATTGTCTGTGAGTATATCCTGAGAGACTCTACGATCATGTGTCTTTATCGCTGCAAGACTTCATACGAATTTGACATCCCTAACCTATAATGTAAGATCTCGACATCTGATCTGTTTATGCTTATTTACTACTATGTCTTTTTATTTATGCATATATATGAATATAGTATTTGTCATTATTGTACCGTATAAGCCAGCTACATATCCTAGCTCCGAGTAGACACGAGATCCGGATTGACAATTCCGAGTCTCCGAGATGCTATAGTTTATCAGCTTCGATCGGCAACGGAACGTGCTTTCGATATTGTCCCATTTCGCCGGCCGGTGTCGACCCTGTTGATGAAGACATCTCTCATTTTTCCCATCATTTGTACTGTTTACTTTAGATGGAAATGGATTGGAACCAAGCTTGTGGCGCATGCGTGAAGCGATATGAGCAAGGAGATGGCGGGCGAGGGAGAACATATTTGTGTGCACGAGTAGGATTTTAAATCCGGATACTGTTGTAGCATCTTCATGACCACTTTACAGTCGCATTTATCCAAGTCTGTTTTTGTTTTACACACTTTATTATTCTAGATCCAACATCAAAATCGAAACCAAGATCGTACTTTTAAAAACTTTGATAGGCCTGAACAATATGTGGTTACAAATACATATGTAGTGAAAAATACCATATAGAAACAGAGTTGCAAAATTGCAAATAATGAGACCAATACCAAGAGACTATGGCCTAGTTTCAATAGTGATGGTTTCTGGTTTTCAAAAGCTAAAATCTATTTGAAACACGTTGGCTTAGTGTAATTTTTTCTTTTTTCTTTGTATCATTCGTAAAGATATGACGATTTTTTTATTTTTTTCCCCTATTTTTTCTTTATTTTAATTAAATAACTCAAACAACCGTCTGGATGCTATTTCAGCCAAAAGACACTGTACTTTAGAACATGACTTATATTACAAATCCAACTACCTCATGATTAAAAAAAACTACGTCCTGATAACCCAATACGAGGAATCGTGAATTGGGCTCAACTGCTTGGGCCATTACATTATAAAAAGCCCAATAGGGAGAGTGCATGCATGATATATCTTCTGGGCTAACTGCTAGTGGTGGGCTTCACGAAGACCAATAGCGACAATATAGAGCTGGGTCAAATACGAGTGCTACTACAGACAACTACCTCCGCCGCATCTGCTTGGACAAACAAATGCTGCAAATTAACTTTGTTGCCTACCTACACAGCTACACTTGTTCATCAAACTGCATGAGTGTTTTCCTCTCAAATAAACAGGCTACATATGTTGTCTTCGTGGTGCCTGCACCAAGTAAAGTTTCATGCCATCACACCAAAGAATGACATGAGAGCGAAGTGGAGCCCAAAAGTTGGTAGAAAACGTGAAAGATAACACCGGGCATATCCGAGAATAAAGCGAAAAGTTGTCAGCCCAAACTTAAGTCTGAACTCTTAATGGGCCTTGTCACGGACTAGGCCAGAGCCCCAGACACAATGAACATGGCTGCTTCTCTTTATTTTCCTTCTATGATGAGCAATAGTACACACTCCAATCCATGGTCACAATATATACTGTCACCTTTCGTGTTGTTCAGATCACGGTGTTGGGGGCAGTTTATGCTCTTTTGCCACAGAAAAAATAGCATCAAGACACGGTCGGGCGCGTGCATCACAAGCGGAAGAACACGGAACATTAGAAACATGCTACTGATAATTAAATTACCAGAAACAGAAGAAAATAATGATATATTCGGCACCTCCTCCAGGGCTCGACCAATTTCTTGGCCTACATACAAAGTTACAAAGGTGTTGATAAATATCACCTGAATGTTTTCTTCCTAACTATTATTCAAATTTGTGATCATTGAATTAGATATATAATAGTCATGAATTCCCCCCCCCCACCCTCTCCAAAAAAAAATCTCCCCTCCTCCAGAAAAAAATCTCCCCCCTAAAAAAAAGAGGTCGTTGGATCTCTAATCCAATGGTCTCATGATTATTAGGAAGAAAACATTCAAATGATACATATGATACCTAGACACACCCAAGTTATAAACCCAAAACGCAGATTAATCTAACAATCACCCCCTTAATCTTGTTGTCATTATTGGGACATTTATTCATCGGGCTTCAAAGTAGCGTCGGCTCATCGTCGGCGTCCACCATGGCAAGAAGAGCCTTTTCCTTTGGATCACCACATTTCTTTTCCCAAGAATAATGCCCATACTCTTGGCAGTTGTAGCAGCGCACCTTGCCCTTGTCGAAAGTGCCTTTCTTCTTCTTACACTTCATGCGTTCCTTCCACTGCTCCTCCGTGAGCAGCAAACGGCCACCTAATTCAGTTTCATTGTTATCAATTTCATACCTCTCTTCCACAGATTTGAGACAACCAGTGAGCTCCTCAATGGACAACGTCTTCAAATCGATCAGCTGCTCGATGGAGATGGCCACATGGCTGTACTTGGAGGGAACCACACGAAGAAACTTCTTGACCACCGTCCTCTTCCATTATGCCACCCAAGGTACGAATGTTGTTGACGAGGCCCGTCAGCCACATGGAGAAGTCATCCACGGACTCGCCTTCCTTCATGCGGATCAACTCGAACTCCTTGTGTAGGGACTGCGCCTTTGCCTCGCGCACGCGCTCAACGCCCATGCGCATCGTGCGCACGGTCTCCCATGCCTCCTTCGCGGACTCCTTCGGCGCCAACGCCGCCACCATCTCCGGTGGCACCGCTTGGAGGATGGCTGACAACGCCATCCTATCGATCCGGTACTCCGCTCCGCCGGAATTGACAACATTCCAAACGCCTTGAGCCTGCATGTTTACCTTCATCAAGAGTGACCACTCGAAGTAGTTGCTGCTCGTGAGCACGGGGTAAGGCACAGTCACCCCTGCCTCTATCACGTGCTACACCACCATCTCGTGGCTGCCACTGTTGCCGTGACGCCGTCGCCGCGAATCCTGGCAGGTGGTGGTGATCTCGATCCCTCACTTAGAGACATCGCCACAAGATCAACACAACACGGCTCTGATACCAAATGTTAGAATTCTCACATTGCTAGAACTCTCTGCTGCATTCACTCACTCTGGAAGCACTCTTCTTCTTTGAACTCTGAGCTCACACTCAGAGATTTGCTCTCGTATGTGAAACAGCAAACTGAACAAAACAGGGAATAGCAGGAGAGAAATGAATGATGAAGAGCACTGCCTCAATCGAACTGAGGCCCTCTATTTATACTCTCATTAGCGACTTAACAAACGTCTGTTACATGCACGAAATAGTCAACAAGAAAAACGGGATCTCTTATTGGTTACGCTACCTAAGATCCGAACTAATAGCTCAGCTTTCGAAACAGAAAAACTAAGTCTGCCCCGGCTGGAATTCCGGTCACTCCGGATTGACCCGGCACACTTGACTCGGCGCCACAAACTTATGCTTTGGCTAGTTCTAGTAACTCATACGTGCACTCATCTTCTGGTTGCTGATCAATTCACTATGCACTATCGATCTGGCCACTTTGCCATGCAACACGCTTCAACAAACTTGAACTAAGCCTACTACTCTGACTCGGCAACATGCCATGCAATTGAATTAGACATGAAAGACACTAGGACAATACGATTAATCTAACAATCACCCCCTTAATCTTGTTGTCATTATTGGAACACTTATTCATCGGGCTTCAAAGTAGCGTCAGCTCATTGTCGGCATCCACCATGGCAAGAAGAGCCTTTTCCTTTGGATCATCACATTTCTTTTCCCAAGAGTAATGCCCATACTCTTGGCAGTTGTAGCAGCGCACCTTGCCCTTGTCAAAAGTGCCCTTCTTCTTCTTACTCTTCATGCATTCCTTCCACTGCTCCTCCGTGAGCAGCAAGCGGCCACCTAATTCAGTTTCATTGTTAGATTAATATTGTTGTCATAGTGTCTTTCATGTCTAATTCAATTGCATGGCATGTTGCCGAGTCAGAGTAGTAGGCTTAGTTCAAGTTTGTTGAAGCGTGTAGCATGGCAAAGCGGCCAGATCGATACTACGTAGTGAATTGATCGGCAGCCAGGAGATGAGTGCACGTATGGGTTACTAGAACTAGCCAAAGCATAAGTTTGTGGCGCCGAGTCAAGTGTGCTGGGTCAATCCGGAGTGACCAGAATTCCAGCCGTGGCAGACTTAGTTTTTCTGTTTCGAAAGCTGAGCTATTAGTTCGGATCTTAGGTAGCGTAACCAATAAGAGATCCGGTTTTTCCTGTTGACTATTTCGTGCATGTAACAGACATTTGTTAAGTCGCTAATGAGAGTATAACTAGAGGGCCTCAGTTCGATTGAGGCAGTGCTCTTCATCATTCATTTCTGTCCTGCTATTTCCTATTTTGTTCAGTTTGCTGTTTCACATACGAGAGCAAATCTCTAAGTGTGAGCTCAGAGTTCAGAGAAGAAGAGTGCTTCCAGAGTGAGTGAATGCAGCAGAGAATTCTAGCAATGTGAGAATTCTAACATTTGGTATCAGAGTGTTGTATTGATCTTGTGGCGATGTCTCAAAGTGAGGGATCGAGATCACCACCACCTGCCAGGATTCGCGGCGACGGCGTTGACGGCAACAGTGGTAGCCACGAGATGGTGGTGCAGCACGTGAGGGAGGCGGGGGTGACTGTGCGTTACCCCGTGCTCACGAGCAATAACTACTTCGAGTGGTCACTCTTGATGAAGGTAAACATGCAGGCTCAAGGCTTTTCGAATGCTGTCGATCCTGGTGGCGCGGAGTACCAGATCGATAGGATGGCGTTGTCAGCCATCCTCCAAGCGGTGCCGCCGGAGATGCTGGCAGCGTTGGCGATGAAGGAGTCCGCGAAGGAGGCATGGGAGACTGTGCGCACGATGCGCATGGGCGTTGAGCGCGTGCGCGAGGCAAAGGCGTAGTCCCTACGCAAGGAGTTCGAGTTGATCCGCATGAAGGAAGGCGAGTCCGTGGATGACTTCTCCATGCGGCTAACGGGCCTCGTCAACAACATTCGTACCTTGGGTGGCATAATGGAAGAGGAGACGGTGGTCAAGAAGTTTCTTCATGTGGTTCCCTCCAAGTACACCCAGGTGGCCATCTCCATCGAGCAGCTAATCGATTTGAAGACGTTGTCCATTGAGGAGCTCACCGGTCATCTCAAATCCGTGGAACAGAGGTATGAAATTGATAACAATGAAACTAAATTAGGTGGCCGCTTGCTGCTCACGGAGGAGCAGTGGAAGGAACGCATGAAGTGTAAGAAGAAGAAGGGCACTTTCGACAAGGGCAAGGTGCGCTGCTACAACTGCCAAGAGTATGGGCATTACTCTTGGGAAAAGAAATGTGTTGATCCAAAGGAAAAGGCTCTTCTTGCCATGGTGGACGCCGACGATGAGCCGATGCTACTTTGAAGCCCGATGAATAAGTGTTCCAATAATGACAACAAGATTAAGGGGGTGATTGTTAGATTAATCTTGTTGTCCTAGTGTCTTTCATGTCTAATTCAATTGCATGGCATGTTGCCGAGTCATAGTAGGCTTAGTTCAAGTTTGTTGAAGCGTGTAGCATGGCAAAGCGGCCAGATCGATAGTGCGTAGTGAATTAATCGGCAGCCAGGAGATGAGTGCACGTATGGGTTACTAGAACTAGCTAAAGCATAAGTTTGTGGTGCCGAGTCAAGTGTGTTAGGTCAATCCGGAGTGACCGGAATTCCAACCGGGGCAGACTTAGTTTTTCTGTTTCGAAAGCTGAGCTATTAGTCCGGATCTTAGGTAGCGTAACCAATAAGAGATCCGGTTTTTCCTGTTGACTATTTCGTGCATGTAACAGATGTTTGTTAAGTCGCTAATGAGAGTATAAATAGAGGGCCTCAGTTTGATTGAGGCAGTGCTCTTCATCATTCATTTCTCTCCTGCTATTCCCTGTTTTGTTCAGTTTGTTGTTTCACATACGAGAGCAAATCTCTGAGTGTGAGTTCAGAGTTCAGAGAAGAAGAGTGCTTCCAGAGTGAGTGAATGCAGCAGAGAATTCTAGCAATGGAGAATTCTAACAGAACGGCCGTCGCGGTTGTGCATGGTTTTCCTCTTCCTAGTTGCCCTATTCGATTGGTGCCGGAAAGGAACCGGAACCATCTCCTCGTCGAAGGAGGAGGAGGTTGCGTGCATGGAGGAATCGTCGGCAGAAGAACAAGGGCCACCGCCGCTCTCCATCCCTCTTCCGACTTTAGGTTTAGGGTTTGTTAGGTTGTCTTTTATTGGTCCCATCAGGGTTTTGTAAACTGGTTTTAAAATTTTACTAGAGGGGATATACGAACGATAAAACCGATAATAAAAAATTTCAGAGGATTTTAGGCCAAAATTTTGAAATCAAAATTTGAATTTAAAAAGGTGAAAATCGACTGAAAATTGGTTGAAAATATCTGTCAAAATTTTTGAAAACAAATTTGGGCAAAATTTCTTCTATATTTGATAAAATTCATGCAAAATAATTTTTCCAGAGCTGGTTTAAAGTTTTATCAGAGGGGATCGATATGGCCAATAAAATGATAATCGGCCGATAATCAGAACCATGGTCCCATCCGATCCTGTTTGATTTCGATTTGGGTTCATTTTTAAAAACTGCAAGTTTCTTCTAGAGTTCTCTTTCCAAAAACTCTCTCTCTCCTCTTCCTATTGAAATTACCACCCACTTGAAATTGCGGATGTCAGGATGGAAGAAAAAAACTAAAAGATTTTGCTTTTCTACTACATAATTGGACTTTCATTGTACAAAATACCATATATTATCCTTCTTTATATATAGGAAAATCCAAATAACACCTTAAACTTTACATTAAAGACCATTTAGCATCTTCAACTATGAAACAACACCTCGAACTATGAAATCAGATATATGACATCCGAACTTTGCAATCTAGTTAAAGTAACACCCTGATTCGGTTTCATATAGTGGTATTACCTATATAGCGCGATGAGTTGATGATTTTACTATATAGGATGACACAGTGATTAAATTTATATGAATGATAAATGGAACCCACAAAGACTTCTCCCCGATATCGAAACTGAGAGGGAGGGAGCTAAGGGGCCGGCCATGAAAGCGTGGCCGGAAGTTCAGTGAGGGGAAAGCCCTGTGGGCCCTATTTGTCATTGACCCAATTTAACCAGCATATCCAATGTAGCAAAACTACTCACTTATCACGCCATACGGGCAATATCACCCTACAAAACCGAGTCATGGTATTATTTGAATCGGATTGTACAATCTGAAAGGTCATATATATATATATATATATATATATATATATATATATATATATATATATATATATATATATATATATATATATATATATATATATATATATATATATATATATATATATATAGTTTTATAGTTTGAGATACTAAATAAACTTTTAAACAAAGTTTAAGATATTATATAGATTTCTTCTACATATAACACCATGTAATCTTCCAACCTATTGCGCTTTGCACCATGGCTCACTTTCGAACGGATCCAACCCACATAAACGTCATCCCGGGCCCACCCACAGGTGCCACACAAGTAGAGGCGGTGGAAGCCACGCTGGCCTTCGGAGGGGATCCCATTTTTTTTAGCTCCACGCCATAAATTGTAACAGGACAGAGAGGCCAGGGCAGCAACAAGAAATCAGCAAGTAGGAATGTCCTGGGGACTGAGCCCACGGATGCCTTGTACTATTGTATTTGAACCAAATTCCCAATTAAAATGCATCTCCCATCACATCAACATTTATATATACTGATACAATACGACCAAAATGAAGAACTGGATTGCCCAGTTCACAGCGCACCTGAAGCATGGACAAGACAAATGTTTCGTTTCGTTTATTTTCTTTTTAAGTTGAGATGGCAAACCAATGTTTCCGCTACTAAACGCCCGTTTAGCTTTACTGAATTTTAGGTTCAGCTCAGTCTTCGGTGTCTTATGAAGATGGATTCAGTACAAGACCTATTACTGCATTCCAAAGATTTAATGGCGCTATGACAAAACATAACAAAGCAAACCTTTTGACGTCAACAAATATGACAGGACAAGTTTAGCAACAATCAAATGAGAACAATCGTTCACTTCACTACTTCACAGCGAAGATGGAGCAGCGACCTAGGGCGAAGAGAACAGATGCGGGAGGGGAAGAGGTGGCGATGATCCGTACCTTGCGTGGTGACTATCCCGTGCCGCCGCCGCCTGCTTGGGTGCCGCTGATTATGGCGAAGAGAAGAGGCGCGTGGGAGGAAGACGAGAGCGGGGGAACAAAAGGAGATGCGACGTGCGTTTTATCGATTGTAGCTGATTGGATGCAATGGAGCTGAAAAAATTGGATCCCCTTCCTTTTGATAATCGTTGCTGCCACCACCTCCACTCGCGTGGCAACCATGGGTGGGATTGGGCTGTTACTTATGCGTGTCGGATCCCTAATGTTTTGTGCAACCGACGTCTAATTAGATGATGAAAAGGCATAATTTACCCGAACTACAACCAGATCTTTGGAGTCAAATCCAGGATGCAACCGGCAAAATCTCGAAGAAGTTTCAACAACCTGGAAGCATCCGATTTCGACGTCACTCTCATTGATCTGGAGAATCAAACACCGCCAGCAAAATCCCTCCAGCCATGAAGATTCTTGTAAAGTTCCCGTGGCCCAGGCCAATATGGCACAGCTAAAGTACTCTGTGGCGTAATAGGGGATTGGATAAGGAATCACAAGTTCACAACACAGCCACGGCCACAACTCATATGGCAGATTAGCTTAAGGTAAGCCGAACAAATAAACCACTAGGCAACGTAAGGTGCATTGCAAGCAATATCTTGGTACCACGTATCTAGCCAATTCAATAAATTTAACTTTGCAACATCATACTACCATGTGTGTAACTTTTGAAGTTAACCATGGAACAACGTAATTTAGAGGGTGTTTGGGACTGCTCCACAAACTCTGCTCCACAAACTCTACCGTGGAGCAGCTCCACAAAAAATCTAGAGTTTGTGGAGCACCCCTTTAGGTGCTCTCACAACTCCACCTTTTTTTCCTCGAACAGAGTGCGTGGAGCTGAACCTGTTTGGCTAAAAAACGTGGAGCGGAGCTGAAAAACGTGGAGTGGAACAGTCCCAAACACCCCCTTAATAAGGTCCCGTTCGTTTCAGCTTCACTTTCTGGCTTATTTTCCACTATTCATAAATTTCGTCTTTTTTTGATTTTTTTTCCTTTTTTGAGCTTTTTTGCCGGTTCTTTTTTTCCATATTCGTTTGCATTGTCCGATATGAGCTACCATATTTTTCTATTTTTAATTTTTTTTAAATTTAATTATGCCAAATAAGCCACCTTCAGCTACAGTGAAATTTTAACCAGTTACAATGTATTTTCAGCTATAAACTACAGTTTTTCAGCCCAACCGAGCAAGGCCTTAATCACATGGAAAAGGTCCACAACACGCAGTTACACGCTTCCCTCCACTGCTTCAGCAAGGCAGTAAAAGCTCGCGGTTTTAAGACTTGGGCTTCACTTCCAGAGCTTCCGTAGGGACATGTTCTTTTCCGTGTCTTTCTTCATCACCTTGGCCACCGCCATCTCGAAATCCTCCTGTGTTACATGAACCCTCCTCTCCCGGAGAGCAAACATTCCAGCTTCTGTGCAGACCGCCTGAAGAACGAAAATGCAAGCCAGAGTGAATTATTTCACATCAACACAAGGTGCAACGTACAAGTAGCTGGTGTTGCGGATATGGAGCTGATTTAAATACATCAGCATGAACTAAGGAATATGAAGATCCTATTCTTTGATGTCACAAACATGATAGTGATTCCAAGCAAAAGATCGTGAAGTTTTATCGAACTTTTGCATATACACGAAGCTAAGTTATATGTAGCGGATTTGATTACCTTATCATGAGTATATAGTGGAATTCTAGACAGAACATTCTGCTTGTTTTTTCACACACTATGTAGTGCAAAATTTTTGTTGCCACAATACTGTCAGTCTACCATTAGTATCAGGGCAGCACAATCGAATTCGAACTTCATTACTGCCTCAACATAGCTCAATTAAGTCCAGACAGTTGATGACTGTTAGGCTCTTAAAATCCTAATTACTGACCTCACCTTGATGGTAATTTAACTACATGGACAAAAATGGAATGGATCCCAGATGTGAATCATGCATGCAGAGGTCCCAGAAATGTCTCAGCAGGAGACTGCTAGTGCTATGTGAGCATGCTTCTCAACCCTTAAGGCTCATCATGTGCATGCGTGCATGATGCAATATTCAGTTTGGAAGGTACTAAAAAAAGGGCTAAATATAAATTTCTGCTTTTAAAAAAGGATAAATATAAATTTGTGCTTTAGTAAACAGATATGCAGGGACCAAAAAGTCATAAACAAATTGAAATGTGCGGTAGCACATAGTTTATCAGAGATGTAAGTACAGACTACACAAACCTTTAGCTCAGCTCCTGAGGCCCCATTCATCTTTTCCGCAATCCTTTTCAGATCAATACCACGCATCAAGTTCATTTTTCTTGAATGAATCTTCAAGATATCAAAGCGTGACTGAACAGGCAAAAGATTAAGCACATAGTCAGCACAAGCGATCGTGCAAAATCAACGCAAGCATTATATGTTAAGTTATGCAGCACGTACATCCTCATTAGGATTTGGAAATTCAATCTTCCTGTCTATGCGGCCAGGCCTCAGAAGGGCTTGATCCAAGATGTCTATCCTATTCGTCGCCATCAGAACCTGCATGAAACATTTAATACATCACAATACTGCTCCTTCACATGTATGAAGCAGCACACAGAAACATCGGAGATTAAGCGACACATACCTTAATTTTGTTTGATGCTTCGAAACCATCAAGTTGGTTTAGAAGCTCAAGCATGGTGCGCTGCACTTCACTATCACCATTGCCAGTTCCAGACTCCATTCTAGCAGATCCAATGGAGTCTATTTCATCCATGAATATAATGGATGGTGCATGTTCCCTGTAATAAGTTAATCAAAATAATTAAGCCAACATTGAGAGCAGAGAATGTATATGTGGAACTATATTTCAAGTCACAAGCAAATAATGCTTCAGCTATAATAGAAGAAATCCTGGGCTACTTTGCTCAGCTTACCTAGCCATAACAAAGAGTTCACGAACCATCCGGGAGCCCTCACCAATATACTTTTGAACCAACTCAGAACCAGACACCCTGATGAAGGTACAGTCAGTGTGATGAGCAACTGCACGTGCCAGTAATGTTTTTCCTGTGCCTGGAGGTCCGTAAAGGAGGACACCCTGAAAAAAAGAGTAAATCTTTTCTGCTATATACAAAAATTGAATCAATTAAGATAGTCTTGTAAAAACATCTGAACCTTTGGTTGGGCAATTCCGAGGCTCTCAAATAGCTCAGGATGTTTGATAGGAAGCTCAATGACCTGAAAATTGAATTCATGAGTCAAAATGTGTAAAATGTGATGCAACGGCAGTGCATTGAAGTTCTACACAAACCTCTTTGATCTCTTTAATTTGCTGATCAAGACCTCCAATCATATCATAAGTAGAATCAGGAACCTTCTCAACCTTCATAAGATTGACCAGTGGATCGACTTTGCTTGGCAGGATCAAATGGAGCATATAGCTATCATTTCGAAGAGCAACTCTTGTTGAAGGTGTGATCTTTGTAATATCGATGCTCTTATCAATATCGACCACGTATTTTCCTTCCGGATGCACCTGAACAATTGCATTTGAAAAGTTAATAACACTTTGATAACCAAAGTTACAACTTCCATTTAGAACACTCACGCCAATAAATCCAAATTAGTAGATGAAAATCATGATCAGAGAACAGTCACTAAGCCA
Source organism: Dendrocalamus latiflorus (assembly GCA_017311315.1). Taxonomy (NCBI): domain Eukaryota; kingdom Viridiplantae; phylum Streptophyta; class Magnoliopsida; order Poales; family Poaceae; genus Dendrocalamus; species Dendrocalamus latiflorus. Next base: position 15,416,411 of record CM029633.1, on the reverse strand, counting down.
TTAAAAATATCAAATCAAATAAAAAAACTAGCACATTTCATCATACAATCACAGCCATAAGCCCATGTATGCACAAAGAAATGTACTAGATATTGGGAAGCTCTTCTGAGCTTGTCATATTACTATACCACAAGAGTTTAATACCTAGAGTTCCATGAGTTCTAAAACCCTCACGGAATTGGCTATAAGAAAAGAAAGAATTTTCATAAGGTATTATTCAATTTCACAAGAAAGAATTTTCATAGGGTATTATTCAATTTCACAAGTTGAAATAAACTGGGATTCATAAACATCACAGATAAAGTATTACTTTGGTCATATTTCTTTTACTTGTTAGTTCTTTACTTCTTTTCAATATATGGAAGAGACATGAATGTATGCTTTTGCAAATAATGTTTGTTCTTTGTAAGCATCTGCAGCTTCATGATGACGTGCAGTACAAAAGTCATCAGTTTCCATACAGATATAGAAGAAAAATTAAAATGAGCTCAAGTTTACGAGTTTTGCGGACAAATTGATCTTAAGAATTAATCCTGGTCTCCCAAAAGCTCATTGTTAGGTATCACATAAAAAGAAAGCAGCTGACCACTCTTTCTCACTGTGTAGAAGCTATGCCTTAACTAATCTGAATATGTGATAAGCCCAACTAATAGAGGGTCGATTGATTAGATCTTCCCAACTAATAGAGGGTCCACTGGTTAGATCTTACACCTATGACCTTTGTCAATTGTCATAAAGGTAAAGTACTGATAGTAGAAGACAATGTGTAAAAGAAGAAACAAAATTACCTTCACTAGAACCTTTGATTTGCCCATGACCTTCACCACCTCACCAACATACGAGCCAGGTTCTTGAAGCAACTGTAGCTCTTCCTTAAGCATTCTAACTGCAAAATCAAAATTGCGAGACAAATTTAGAGGAAAATAGTAAAAAGAATATTAGAATATAGCACATGCAAAAAGTAGTGCCACTCCTTGTACCAAGATCAGAAGAGTAAAGTAGATCCTTAATACAGGCATCATGCTACAAGGCAATATTCCTATACTGCTATTGCTATACATCATTGTGAAATGAAAAATTGGGAGCACAGGAAGATCAACAAATCAATTTCACATTCCCAATGTTCAACAAAAAGTGAGTTTAGTTTTTGATTCTTGTTATCAGGATTATGCATTAGACAGTCAAAATACCACAAATTTCTCATATGAAAGACAGCATTGAATAATAATGGATGGTCCCAGAAGAATTTAATAACCAAAGAGAAAGATTGAAGGCATAAGGAAAGGCAGTGTGCGATGTTATTCCTCACAACCTCACAAGTACATAGAACAGCATCGCAAGAAAAATACGGGAAATACCACTAGGCATCAAAACGCAATCAAGCAACAGACCTAGCAATACAGCATGTACACGGTTTGCATAATTCAATATCAGATTTGGTATCCAACCGCAGCTAAACAATAGTTACCATGCACATGATATGCAATTCAACTGAACACTGGACTAGTCAGCCTGCTGCTTAAACGTCGAACCACGCACAACTAAAGCTGAGTGTCATTCCATCTAACACAAATCAACAGGCCATCATTCAAATACTAGATAATTTGACATAAAAATATCAAAATCAGCATGGGTAATCAGTGACTGTCAACGTAACTAAAAATCGTGCCTTTGGCTACGATTCGTGCACAGAGTAAGCTAGTGTTCCACAAACGCCAACCGCGCAAAGCCGCGCTGAGAACCACGACGATCACTAAGGTTTGGGGGGAGGCTATGTGAAGAACCGAGCATGGTCACCTCGGGAGTTGAGGTCGTTGCGCTGCGCCTCGAGGCGGTTGAGGTTGTGGGTCTTCTGCCGGATCTGGAGCTGCAGGTCGTGGATGTGCTGCAGGTAGTACGGCCGCAGCCCCTCCCCGCCGCCGCAGCCCCGCCCCTTCGCCCCAGCCGCCTCATCGCCAGAGGCGGCCGGCGGGGGCATCGAGATGACCATCGCCACCGTGGCCATCGCCGACTCGCTGCCTGCCTGCCTGCCGGCTGGGGAGGAGCTGGGACGCCGGCCGCTCGGTTTCGTCTGGTTTCTTCTTTCTTGCGGAGGACGAAAGCTTTCGGCTTGGCCGGGAAGTGGGTTTGCTTGTTGGGTTGGGTCTGTTCTGGTGCCCCCGGGTTCGTCTTATAAAGTTGGTTCCTCCAAGGACGGGAAGCCGACTCGAGTCGGTCAGGAATGAGGCTGTGCTCGAATGGGTTTTTTCAGTAACCTTAGGACTCAAATCATTATAGCTGACTGAAATTATATTATATCTAATAATAACTTATTTAACATAATTAAATTTAAAAAAAATAAAAAATATATTAGTCCATCACGGACAGTACAAACAAATACAGGAAAAAACAAACAAAAAAGCTAAAAAAATCATAAAAAAACAAAGTTATTGAATAGTGAAAAATAAGCTAAAAGCTTAAGCCGTTTTGAGTGGAACCTCGCTAGCAAGTGGTAGCAGCCAATGGACGTTTGAATTTCATGCGAGTTTCGCACGAATTTTTAGAAATTTCATTTGGAGCGGTTCAATTATGTACAAATATGATAAAAATCCCATATTCCATACAGGTCTTCGCAGTTAAAATATTAGATTTTCTTTATAAAAATAAATAAAAATCATTAAAAACTTATTTGGTACGTTCCATACTCTAAAGCAAAATATCTATCTAACCAGCACTGTTATTTTTTATGTCATTTGATTTCATAGTAGAAATGTTGTTGCAATTTCGTCTCAGTGTTGAGTGTTGTATATGTTCTTTTCATCCTTCCCACTTCGCAACTCATCCTGTCAACTAGTTGCATCTATACAGTGGCGAATCCACCGTGGGTGCTTGTGGGTGCTCGAGCACCCCCTCCTCCCACCGTGGAAGAAGACACCCCCCTCCCACTGTTGAACGTCGGGCGTCGGCGTCGCCGTGTGACCGTGTCGGAGGACGGGAGGAGGAGCCCGCTCGCCAGGTTGAAGAACTCGGCATGAGGGCAGTCGGCGTCGCCCGCGGCCCGGCATGAGAGAGTAGAGACTCACTTGCGGCGTCGCCCGCAGCCCGGCGGCCGGTGCGGCGGAGGGGGAGGGCCGGGAGGCGGTCGGTGACTCGGCGCGGAAGGGGAGGCCGGAGGCGGTCGGCGGCTCGACGCGGCGGAGCGGAGGGGCCAGCCGGCCAGGGGAGGTGGTCGGCCACGCGCGGGCGAGGCCGAGCGGCGGAGTTGGTCTAGCGCCTGGCGGGCGGGGCGGCGCGCCGCGCGCGGGCACATCGCCGGGCGCCGGCACGGCATCGGAGATTCAGATTCGCCGATTCGGAGTCTCGGTCTCTCTCTCTCTCTCTTTCGGAGTTGGAGAGACGGAGCGGAGAGGACGAGGCGATTTAGGCGAATGTGGTGAGGATTCACTAAGGTCTGTGGCGTTGAGGACTGACCGAGTAGTAGTACCGACCGAGGAATTCCTGTGGAGCGTGGGCTGTGGTGAGGTGTGCAGCACTGAGGCGAGGCAGGCGTTATGGGTGATGATTCATTGATTTGCACAGCGCAAAGCCATTGGGCCAGTGATGCCTGACTCTCTGGGGACGGACGGCCTATCGGCGACTGTGGTTTCACATTTTTACTGGTTTGGTTTTCTATGATTGTAAGTGAATGTAAATTCTATTTTATTATTGTTCTACCAATTAGCCAAATTATTTAATCAGTTATTAACTAGTTATTGGTTTTCTATGTTTTCATTTCATTTTTAATGTTTATGGACATTCACAATTTAATATTGTATCACTAATTTGATATTTTTTATCTACAGATCAGTACTCACATATTTATGAACATTTGAGGGTATATTACCCATTAGTAAGGTATTAAATTTATTGTATCATACATTTTCAATTTGTTCTTTTTCCTATTTATGTATGAATTTGATATTCCAATGGCAAAAGACTAGTCGATATAGTTTTGGTATATTTATGTTGTGCCATAACCTCAACAGTAGAGCTCCCCCTCTAATCTCATCCTGGATTCGCCACTGCATCTATATTTTATTCTACTATACATTTATACAATAAGACATCATCACCAATAATAATGATGTCTACATTCCTTTACTACCTCTGCCCTCTTGATCTCTAACCTTTTAAATCCAACCCTATATTCAGTGTCAAATTTATATTCTAACGTGACTATAAAAGTGAAGCACGACATGATTTTTTCCCCTCAACATAAAACCATAATCATTGGATCTAGATCCAATGTCACATAGACAAAACTATTAACTGATATACCTTACCCCCTCTCACTCTAAACCCCATTTGCGACGTTGCTCAGAAGTGACTTTCTTATTGGTGAACTGTTACTAAGAGGATATTTGGATCTTTGGCTAGGCTCACCATAGCCTCGAGGTTTGTTATTTGGCAGTGCCAATAGAAACTAAGCCAAGCTATTTTAACTCCAACTGCATAGAAAGACCTTGGCAAGAAAGGAGAGCTCTTCTACACTGACATGTTTTTTTATTGGCTAAGTGCTACTTTTACAATCCAACTGTGACACTCGTATATCCGCGTATGACTTCGATTTTCATCAGCAAATCACAATTCTTTAGTCCCACATTGGATCTGATTTTTGCTGTTGCAATCTAGGAGACGTTATTCATTATTACAAGTGCGCTATCCTGTTGTGTTTTAGGCTTCCAACATAGGTAGAAACCAAACAGCTTGCTTAGCTTGCATGATCTACAACCCAACGAGCTAAGCTAATCCAAACGCACCTTAATACACCTGTCGACGCCTCATAGCCCTTCTCCCATTTACATGCCAACTACTTGTAAAAGTCAACGCCAGGATCATCTTGTTGCGGCGAGTTGGTGCGATAGGATCTAGATTCTAAGATTGTAACATCCTGAAAATTTTAAGTTTGAAGATATGAAGTTTCTGAATTTTATTTGCAGTATGTTCTATTTTGAAATTGGAGTTTATGCTTTACATTGGAAATTTGGTTGAGGTTCCAAAAGTAAAGGGTTAAGGAGAAGCAAAAATATTTAAATAATAGTGAATTGAAGTTTAACTTGAGAATCTGAAAAGATGATCCATAAGAGACAAGGGGAAAATCTGATTTAAAACCTTAAGACCCATTTCAAAAATAAAATAATAATCATAAAATAGGCATTAAGGAAAGGTATACATGTATATAAAGTGAATGTACAAAAAAAATGTATATATAAATATATGTATATACAATTAAAATGAATATATGTACTTATATAAAAATCAGAAATAAATAAAATATGCATGTATATATAAAAAGCCAAAACATCTACAAATGCAAAGGATTATGCAATAAACAAAAAAAAAAGAAAGGGCAAGGGGGTCAGACCAGGTCAGTCGGCCCAGCCCAACCCCCGTTTCCTCCTCCCACGCGGCCCAGCTCGCCCCGACTCTCTGCCGCATGGACCCCGCCGTCCCACCGCGCTTTCCCTCTCTGCCAGCGGGCCCTCCCCGCGCGGCGCGCCGGCCCCCGTTCTTCTTTTCTTTTTCCCCGTGCGCTCTTCCTTCTCCTTCTTTTTCTCCTGTGGCCGAGAGAGCTCCGCGTCGCCTCTTCCCTGCCCCTCTGCGCTGCGGCCTGCCCTGCTCCATCGCATCACGCGACGCACAACTGCCGCTCTGCACGCACAGCAGCCGCCCCGTGCGCGCCGAGCCCCGCGCCCTCTCCTCTCGAGCCGCGCGCACGGTTCTTGCCCGGTGGTCCGCTGCCCCGGCCCGGTCTTCCGCCACCACGCTCTCCCGTTCCCTCTGTCGCTATAAGGGCAGCCGGGTCTCCCTTTTTCTCCCGCGCCATTTTCTTCCTCCCCCCCTACCCTTTCTCCCCCTTTTTGCCCGAGCCAATCGCGCACACGCCGCCCATCCTCTCCAACTCCGGCCGGTGGAACTTCCGGCAAATGGCGCCATCATAATCCAATTCGCCGCGGTGGCATCACCTCCTTGGTGCCCCTGACCTCCTTCCACCGTCGCCGGGGCCTCTCAACGCCGGTACCTTGCCGGCGCCGTGAGCGTGCTTGGGCCGCCGCCCGTGCTCGTCGCCGGGCTCCCTTGCCGCGCCTCGGCCCCTCCGACCCCCTTGGTGAGACCCCTCGGCATCCCCTAAAGCCCACAGCCGCATCAATTCCCCTCCTACCCCCTCGCCAGCGACATCGTCGGCCATGAGGCGCACCGAGCTCCTCTGTCCTACACAGGAGGTGGATCGCTTCATGTAAATTGCTCTCCCCGTTCACAGCGTGAGAGAGCCGCCGCCCAACTGGTCAGCACCACCAATCCTCACTCCGAAGGTCCTGAGTTCGATTTTCCCCTGGCGCATTTCCCTCTTCCTTTATTTTGTTTTGTTAATAATTTCAACCAAGGAAAATAATTAGGAAATGATCCCAGGAAGCTAAGACAATTTATTTAGATTCAAATAAAATTTACCTATACCTCAAGTATAGGGTTATGTGCATATGGACAATTGAAATATATATATATATATATATATATATATATATATATATATATATATATATGAGATTAGTCTGTAGAAGTCAACAAATTTTACTAGGGTATAAATGTAATTATTTACAATCTAATGTTTGCTTAATTACCATACATGAATACTTGTTGTGCCTTTATCACTTGTTTTAAACCCGAAAATTGATAAGAGGACATTCATAAGAGATGGTTCTATCAAAAACGTCAATGTATTGCAGGAACCTTAGTTAGACTAACATAGCAATTAAGCTCATATCAAAGAAATTAGCCAGCAAATCTTATTAGGCTGTAGACGAAATTGTATAAGAGTTGATATTGGTTAATTACCATATATGCATAATTAAGGTGTCTTTATTGTTTGTCTTAATCTAAGAATTAAGTGTAGGTCATAATAAAAGAGGGATTCTAAAATTGATAGACATCCAACCAAGTGGGCATCTAAGTTGCCTGTAGGGAAAATAAATTAGGCACCAAATGTAACTATAAAATAGCTAGCCAGGACATCACTTAATGTACATATATATACAATCTTTTCTTCACAACTCACCTTGCACTAAATGACCACCCAAGAAACATAAAACAATAACAACCTTTAATCAAAAGGGTGTCTTTAAGCCGAAATGTCGTATTAGAAAGATGTACACACACACAGGGCAATTATAATTAAGTAATCCCTAGGTCATCGAATGATTACAAGTGATTCACTTAAGGTAGCTATATAACTAGTAACCATTAACACGAGTAATTAGGATCACATAAAATGATACTTACCAAACGTGTTTCGATAGCTAAATTAGAAATAAGGTTAAGCCTAACAGTAACTAAAGCATGGATAAAAATGATAATGGAACCATTAATTAAATCTTAATACTACATTTAGTAAATAATAATGATGAGCATGAAATAACAAGATATGGCCTGTATAAATAGATCTTAAATTCAAATTAAACTTAGACTAGTAATAAATGGAGGTATATAAAAATGTCATATCACAAAATTCTATAGACATAGCCCATAAGATTAACTCTGTAAGCTAAAATTTGCAAACATTACTTATATGCACGTATATCATATGCTCTGAACATTAGCACTCGACAAAATACACTCATCCATAGGTTTAACGTAACTCATGGAACTTCCTTGATAAATATAAAAGTAATGAAAAAGATTATCAAAAAAAAAAGTCATCGTAATCTACCACCAGCCCTGCCTCAAATCATCCGAATCACCCATTAACTCATAATAAAACTACAATTGAGTTTATTTGGATTTATTTGGATCTTTTGAGTTATTTGCTTTTATTTGGGTCCAGCCATTGTCGCGTAGTTAGAAACTAGAGTCCTGAAGATTCTATGGAGCAAGCGAGGACGAGATCGATGCAGACCAGGAATTAATGATCATCGCATGGGACAACCTTGTGTGGGCTCAAGATCGCGGTAAACCGCGCCAGGCGAGTCAATACTTTGATCATGTTGAACCTACATTTTCTGAAATTACTTTGATTTAAATTATCAAATTGCATGCTGCTATTTTATATGCAAATACATGCTGAATTTAAGATTCTAGTTATATTCCATTGTGTACCTTGATTAATATTATCCATCCTTTGGAACATTTGAAATTGCGAACATTGTCGCCCTAGCAAAAAAAAAATTATAATAGTAACCTTTCGAAAATAAGTCCGTAATTATATGCCATGCTTAGCATTGTTTAGATACTCATGGGCGCGAGAACGCCCAAGCATCACTTTAATCATGAGAAAATTTGGTTGGGCAGTCATGGTGGTAATGACTGGTATATGTTGGCTATGATTATTTTATGTTTCCAAAATCCCCAACTTGCTTAAATATCTGGGCGGATGGTTCGAGGGTGTGTATGTGGTGGTGCAGTGGAAGCACAAAGTGGATAGTGGTAGAACCGCCCAGATACCACTAAGGACTGAATCTTGTCATGACCTCCTGTGTAAAACAGTACAACCACAAGTCTGTAAAATACAACTTGGCTTAGTAGATTTACCGGACCCTGAAAGTCATCCTTCCAGGAGAGGGTGGTGGGATAGTGCAAGCGGCTGTCTGTGAGACGGCTTGAATGGGACACTCGTAGAGGGTGAAGTTCTGCTGTGGCGGGCTAGCAGGGGAGTAGCCAGCTGCTAGACGTTCAGAAGGAGAACATCCCGCACAACGTATGGGACCCATCGCAAGTGGGAACGACCCATAGGGTGAAATGATGGAAGGGGCGAGGTACTTTGAAAAGTCACTGTGATGGTCTGCTCAACCACATGACCAAGGAATCGTGTGGGGCAACGAGTTGATTGTCTCTTGTGGTGAAAGTGTACAAACTCTGCAGAGTCAAAACTATTCGAATAGCCGTGCCCACAGTCAAGGGCGGACATGGGAACTTAACTAGATATAGTTCTATTTCAAAATGCTTTATGAATGGGATTGGAAAAGTGAAGGGCAGTGGAAAGCCCTGATTTGAATTGTCCTGGGCGTCGTCCCAGTGGTAAGTTAAGCGGTTATAACGCTGAAAGATGATATATGGTGCGGATGCCATGTAACGGTGGATGGAATCTGGATCGCTATTATTATTGCATACTCTTGAACATTATGCTTTTGTTCAAAACTGCTAGGTCTCAGGGAATTTCTATGTATTACATTTTTAAATAATGGTAACATTACTCACAAATAAATTGTCAGGAAGAACAAATGGAGTCGTAAGAAAGGAAGATGGCTGTTCATGGTAATTACATAAAGAAGTTGGTGGATTCATGATTGATCACAGGAGGGATAATGATAGTGTGGGGTCTATAAGAAATAAATGGATGGAGCCCGAATGGATTTATCGTCTAGATAGGTGAATTATATGATTTTTGGAGTATTAGGAAATGCGAAGGTAATGGTTGGATTACAACACTGATGTTTGATATAAAGTCTTGGGAGATGTTGACAATATTGGAATTAATAGATTCGGTTACTAGATGAGTCAATTGGATTATCGGAAATTTGGAGGTATGAAAATAACTATAGGAGATTAATCTTGATCAATGATATTCTTGGTGGAGATATATTAGTGAATTATAGACCTGATCAATGATATTCTTGGTGGATATTTAATAGAGAATCCTAGATCTGATCAATGATACTCTCGGTGGATGTACACTAGCGATTCGTAGACTTGATCAATGATATTCTTGGTGGAGGTACAATAGTGTAGTAGTTAGAGACGGATAATGGGTAATAAGGTTGATAATTGGAAGAGCAAATTATGGTTGTGGATCAATAACAAAAGGATTGGATTATTAGGGATTGGAATACAAACGATATCGGTGGATTAATTAAGTGATATTAGATAAAGGATGACACTACATGTTTAGAGTTTTAGACAGCAAACCATATAGAGATTGTAAGATCAGTGGATTAATGAAATGATGTCGCTCACTATTCCAAGGGGTAGATAGAAATCAATATTGAAGGAAAGAGATTGGTGGATTAGATAAATGATGTTACCCGCTGTTTGGAGTCATAGACAGTAATCAATAATTAAAGTGTATTTTGGTGGATTAAGTCAATTATGGCATTTGATGTGTAGAGTTTAGGTAGTAACAATAACACTAAAATTAAATCATGGTAATACTACCAAAAGCAATTTTTGGCAAATAAAATAACCCGAGCCTCTCCTTTGTTAAGCCATGCATACTATTTATTTGCATTCTGCGTATTGGCTCGCGGAGCACGGGGTCGGAGTGCTCACGCTCGCTTTTGCGACAAAATTTAGGATCAGGAATCAGATCACCTTGCCTCAGCAACACGACTGGACAGGCTAGCGAAGAAGATGAAGATGTTAAGGGCTAGATCGCGAACCTCCAGTTGGCTGCCTGTGGGCATGTCCTGAAGGTCCCACCTGTGTGCTCGTTCTTCCGCTGCTGCAATTTATTGATTTCGGCCTAATCGGCCCATGAAGTAAGTTTACTATTACATTTACGCTTCCGCATGATATGTATTTTGATATTCATTACTGTAACTGTGAGCACTATCTACTGATCCAGGGAATAGTGCAGCTAAACACAGTAGATTTCGGATTGTAAAATCTGGGTCTGACAAAGATGAGGAGAGAGGCGAAGTTTAAGGCGTGGGTCTGTTTCTTCGGCTTCTAAAAATTGTTTTTTGATTTTTTTTATAGTAACTAGTTTTTAAACGGAATATCTTTTTAAGATAGAGACTACTAATTAATTATAGTATATATTGTACCGACTTCATTTATATCGGTAAAAATCGCACATGAGTTTCTATTACTCTATAATTTCTCACATGAACATCTCAAAAGCTATAAGCCGTAGCTAAAAACTAGAAGCTTCAGCCAAAAAGAACATACCCTTAGTTAATATTCTGGTGCAACCAAATAATGTATGAATGTACCTATTTTAAAAAATTCTCAAAAATAATTCTTTTATTAGCCACCTCTCAACAAATTAGAAGAAGACATTACATGTTAAATTCGAGCCCTCTTTAACATTAGGATGGAAGATACGAATATCCGTATTTTTTGGTTTTTCAGTAATTTTTAATTTTCTTAATAATCACTATTTATTATACTAATAAATCATAAAAAATCATAAGCCGCAACATAAAAATAAATGACCCGAGCTGTCTCAAATCGGAGAAACGGGAACGGCCATCACCTTGCAACCGCTAAGACGGACAGAAGACAACTCTTCACCGCCAGATCACAATCCAACGGCGACAAACAACTCCCCCATCCCCACGGCAACTTCCCCCTGCCGCTTCCGTGGACGACGCTCGCTCGCACTGGCACACCGGAGCGGCGAGCGACGCACCCGCTCCAGCTTCGGCCCTATATAAACCCCTCCTCCCCTCTCCCCTCACCTCACTTAGCCCCCCGACTTGTAGGTCTCCATCCCCATCGCTGTAATTATCTCCACCACCACCACCACCACCCAGAAATAACTTCTAGTGTACAAATCAAATCTAACCCCCTTCGGATCCGGATCATCCAGATCCCCGATTTTTCCCTGAATTTTTCAGTTTTTTTATCAGGCTAGGGTTAGCGCGCCGCGCCGCGCCGTTTTAGGATTGCAGCGGCCGCGCGGTGGCGGTGAGGTCGAGGAGCTAGGGTTAGGGTTTTTTTCGGGGGGAAGGGATGGATAAGAAGAAGGTGGCGGTGCCGCTCGTGTGCCACGGGCACTCGCGGCCGGTGGTGGACCTCTTCTACAGCCCCGTCACGCCCGACGGGTACTTCCTTATCAGCGCGAGCAAGGGTAAGTAATCCTGATCCATCCCGCCTCGTTTGCTTGCTCTGAGTTTGTTGGTGTGATGCATTGGTTCTAGTATGGAATGATAATTGTACGGTGCTTGTGGTCGCTGTGTATGGTGAAAATCCTGGTTCCACTTGATAGATAATGGCGGACTGTGCAATTTGGGTCGTAATAACTAATGTTGCTTGCGACGGTAGCCATTTATAGAGCGAACTGGTAATTGGCGCGCTTCACATTTGATTACTGGCTTGATTTGTGCAGAGGAATCTGGTGCAAAATCTGGATTTAGATTGGTCGGATAGTTACAAAACTTTGTGCTAGCATCCACTTTCCAGTAGTTGCTGTTTGAAATGTGAGGTTGAACCATAAGTTGTCAATGCCTGATAAATTGGCTATGCTACTGAGTTTATTTTTCACTCCTTTTAGGTTATGTCAGATTAATTGCATCGAATACTTCATGATGTTTAGATATGAGTTCATGAAGCAGAATGTGTTAAATACAATGTATCAAAAGTTTATTGAATTCTACACAAACTCTCGAGTCAATGACAGGTGGGACCCACCTATTAGTTGCCCACATGCCCACCCAGTCGGTGACCCAGATGGTTCGATTTTTAACTTGTGCAAAGATGAGAGGCTGATATTTTACCTACTAATGTTCAGGGCTTACTTGTAGCATCCCAATGTTGGAGACCATGGAACTCGTTATGCTTATGCTTAGTTTGTCTTGTGTAAATTTAGATTCCTTCTTGAGCATAATCTCTATTGTAATTATTGGAAACATTTAGCTAAGCCCTATTAGCAATGTTGTGTGAAACCAAAATTTTTTATTCCTGATATGGTTTGCTTCACTACAAGCATTAGAATTCTGAGCATTAATTGGTTCTGGACATTTTACTATTTATTTGGTAGCTTCAGTTTTAGTGGATATCATATTACAGATCCTGGCTCCTGGGTAAGAGTGTGTGCACTCCGACACAGTACAGGGGCAAATAATGTTATTAGAATCTGCACTGCTACTACATAAGCTTCACTTCTTGTAGGATTAATGTTCATACTTGTGATGTTGCTGATATCGACATTATTATTGTTTTATTTGTTTGCAGACTCAAATCCAATGCTTCGCAATGGTGAGACTGGAGATTGGATTGGGACCTTTGAAGGTCACAAAGGTGCTGTTTGGAGCTGTTGTCTTGACACCAATGCTCTACGCGCCGCCTCTGGTTCTGCTGACTTTTCAGCGTATGGTTCTCATCCTGTGAACTCGCCTTGGTTTTATTTGTGATTATGGCCTTTCTGTAGGATGTAATGTATCCTCTGAAGTCTGAACTGCCATCAGCAGATCATTATCTGGTGAAAAAAATTCTGGTATTATTATGTTCATTTGGTTGTGTTGCTGACACATAAATGTTGGTACGGCAGCGTTTGTGATGGCATCGGAAATTATGATATATCTTGTATCCTGGTTTCCTGGAGGACAGGAAAATGTTGTTAATTTGTTCAGCCATAACCAGATTGTACTGGCAACTAACTTGTTTAGACCTTATTAGTTATTAGAGCAAACTGTATGCATGATTTCAGTTCAAATTGTTAGATTATTTCAAAAATGGTAGTTGAAGGACACCTTTGGCTCATAATTAGGAGTTGCCACACTTAGGCATGACGCACACAATAGGACCATACTTTAGCATATATTTAACCCTCTCTTGTTCTATAATGTATTAATTCTGTTTACAATATTACAAGATGTGGTCCCTACATGTTGGTGCGCATGTCGTATTAAAAAAACAGGACAGACCATTGTACCGTTTGTAGTTTACTAAATCAACTACATGGAATTGGTATGTCCCTATTAAATGTTAAGAGAACAATTTTGTTGTTCCTATAAATGTACAGGAGTGTACTGTTTTGGTGACCAGTTTAGAATTTTTTAGAGGGTAAGATGATCCTGGTTTTACTTCTTTTGTACAACATGTTAATTTTTTTAAAATGCACAGAAAGAAGTTAGGGCTTCGAACTTGATTTTATTAAGCCGCATAGTTTGATTAACTGACTTTACATCCATTATTTGTCTAAGAATTCTGTGCTTACCGAAAAATAATCATGGAGCCACAGATTTCTCACAGAAACCAAAGCACCGACTTTTTTGGATACTTGCTGATCATGGCCAGAAACAAATGTCCCCAAGAAGCACGAAACATAAATTCCTCTCATGTAGAATTATGCCCCTAACTTCGAGGATCTGAAAATATGTTATGAAAATTTGACATGCTAACAGAAACAAAAGACAGCTACACTTGGTAATCTATCCAAGAAAACCAACCTTCTGTAACAAGTATCATGTGTTGATTGATGAATTTTGCACTGGCTATCAAAGAATTAATTGTCCAAAATACACTGAATGGTTTACATGGCACGAAAATAAGATCAATTTCCATATGACACAAACGAGCATTTTGTATTCTAAGTCTAATGTGATCCTTATGGTGTTACTTTGTTCATTCTTGAGAATAGATATTCAATATGCCTCAACTTTCTTAACTCTTCCTTTCAGTAAAGTATGGGATGCACTAACGGGTGATGAGCTACACTCCTTCGAACACAAGCACATTGTCCGTGCATGTGCTTTTTCTGAGGTGATATTCTTACCATGTTAAAGCATTAGACTCTGGCTTCTCTCACTTCAACATATTTTTTCTCATTGGCTGTCGTTGTTCCCCTTTTTTTACCTTGTACCAATCAGTTATTTTTACTGTTGTTTTTCTATTGGCAGAGGGTGATGGTTGTAGTTTTCTTTGGTCTAACATGTGAGCGCCTGCCACATCATATTGTTTATTGATTATGTCAATTACGATTGTACACATGTGGACAATCGTCTGGTTTGGCTAGTATTGATGCAACTGTTGGTTGACAAATATTCAAAAGCTCAACATTTAATTAGCCTTCAATTTACTTACAGGACATATATTGTAGGAACCATCCTTGAATAGTATTTCTGGAACTACAAATGTACACATCCCTGATCAGCACAACATTTTTTCCCCAAAAAGTGTGTGCAGATGTTATAGGAATTCAGACTGATCCACAACTTGCAAAGTTTTGACCTCTTAACTTATATTGACTGGATAGAAGAGTTACAAATTTGTGATGAAATAGTAGTTTTCCTTATCTTTTTAAGCTATCATTGGCAGAGATTTGCCTTCTCATTTTGTTCCTTGTGTTAATGGGGTTGGGTCTGGAAATTCTGCAGGGTGTCATATCTCTTCTATTTCCTGGGGAGTTTCTTTCAACAAGTGCCATTTACTTAGAGAAATATGTGTATGTAAAATATGTAATTATGTTTGCAGATATTTGTTCGAGTTTAGGTACTTGTCTGATTATTTATCTTCTGAAATCTAAAACCACAACAAGAATTGACTTACTACTCTAGTCTAACATGCTCTGTAGGGTTTATTTTCTGAAGCACAATGAGCTTACTTGTGAAATTAGCAAAATTCTTGGTAAATATTTCCTTAAGCTTTAGAAAGTAGAAACTCTTATTTTCTAGAAAACCTCATGAGTTATGACTAATTAGTACTCCCTTCAGTTCACTAAAACAAGTTGTTTTAGACATCAACATAGTTTCCAACGCAACTTTGACCATTAATTACTATTACAATATATTTATAAAACCCAACAAAATTATAATATTATGAAAGTACTTTTCGAGACGAATGTACACATATGATTTTTATGTGTCTAATCTAAATATTTAAAAAGATATCGATAGCCAAAGTTTGACTGCACGCATTCTAAAACGACTTGTTTTTGTGAACTGGAGGGAGTAATTCTGAAGCCGCCTATAAGCAGCTATAAGTAATCCCAATAAATCATGTGAAGTTTCCTTTAAGCTCCAGAGAAGAATTTTGTTTGAATTTTATGTAAGTGTATCATGTCGTCCCTGCATGGATAAGGGCCTGTTTTTTTTTGCTGCAGCTTGTGGCTTTTGGCTGCGGCTTGTGGCTTTTGGGCTGTTCGTGTAAGAGATTACAGAGTAACAAAAACTCACGTGTGGTTTTTGCCGATATAAATGAAGTCGGTACAGTATGTATTAGAATTAACTAGTAGACCCTATCTTAAAAAGATAGTACGTTTAAAAGCTAGTTACTGTAGAAAAGCTGAAAAACAACTTTTAGAACCCGAAAAGAACAGGGCCTAAGTTTAGACCTGAATAAAATGCTTACTGCAGGATACCCATATGTTGCTTACTGGAGGCATTGAGAAGGTTTTGCGCATATATGATTTGAACCGCCCAGATGCAGCTCCAAGAGAAGTTGACAAATCACCTGGTTCTGTCAGAACTGTTGCATGGCTTCATAGTGATCAAACTATACTAAGTTCCTGCACTGATATGGGTGGCGTGAGGTGCGTCAGAAACTAGTTAACTGTATTAATTTTCAGCTATAGGTTTGCTTTTGTCTTTCCTTGATTATTGCTAATGTTTGTAGAAGTTGATTATAGTGACAAAATAGACATGTTTATTGTTATCCAAAGGGCCGAGACTCAATTGGCTGTTCTGTTCTCATCCTGTGGGTGTCCAACTCGGTAAATTGTAGATACAAGACTATAGTAATGAGGATTCACCTAATATTCAAGAATATTTGCACTAAAGAAGAGCAAGTATCAATTCCGTGCTTTCCGAGAAAGCAAAGCCCACTATCTCTTCTCTCTTTAATCCCATAGTCTGGGTCTGAAACATAACACTTTTTCCAGTGTCAATGTGCAAATCAATTTTTTCACATGTACAGGTAACTGTCATTTAGACATCTGAACTAAAGCAGTTGACTTTTTTTGCCTCTGAAATGTTCCCAAAAGCTTTCTGCAATTATGAACAACTCTAATTTTAAACATAGATGATGTACTACAGGAAGCAGAACTACATTTTCCCTATACTATTTCAAAATATGTGTTGAATTTGAGAACTGTAATATTTCTTTCTTTTGATCAATTGTTTTTCCCTCTAATTAGGTTATGGGATGTAAGGAGTGGAAAAATTGTCCAAACTCTTGAAACCAAGGCGCCTGTTACTAGTGCAGAAGTAAGCCAAGATGGTCGGTTCATCACTACAGCTGATGGCTCAACTGTTAAATTTTGGGATGCAAATTAGTAAGATGTTCTTTTATCTGCTGTTCTCAATACTGTGAATTGGATCATTGTTTACAATTATGCCCTTGTTATTCTGCAGCTTTGGACTTGTCAAGAGCTATAATATGCCATGCAATGTGGAGTCAGCTTCACTTGAACCAAAGTTTGGGAACAAATTCATTGCTGGTGGAGAAGATATGTGGGTTCATGTCTTTGATTTCTTCACTGGTGAAGAAATAAGTAAGTTTATTTCTTTCAAACTTTTAATCAAAACTTGTGGTACCTGCAAAACACTTGATTTGGTTATCTAATGATGCCATTGCCACCTGCAACTTATTTGGAGCTTTACATGTCCTAAATAGAAATATTACCTTGTAGGTGTTTTGATTCAGCCTTTTACTATTTTTAGAAGCATTACCCTGCCACTGAGCCACCTGCAATGAACGTAACCAGTAGACCTGGAATTTTAGTCTGAATGCTAAATGTTTCATATTATGCAAGAACCTTTAGCTTTTTTGTGGATCACTGTTCTCATTGTTAATTAAGATTGTGTAGATGAAATCATGTGCCAGATCCCTAGACATTTTGTGTTCTTTGTTTTGGTTTTCTCTGTTCAATGACCGCGGGTTGCACGTACCAGAAGAGTTTGTAGATCTTCCAGAATGCTTCTGGTACTACCTCCATTTCACAATGAGGCTCTGTTTGACCCAGCATGGTCACTAAGATTAAACTTTGACCATTAATTTATTTTGCTATACATTACTAGTACGTAGTAACTAAAATAACAACCGTGTAAAACTTCCAGATTGAAAATTTGAAATATGAACCTAGTGGTGCATTTTTATATTACCAAACCTATATATTGTTGTTCCAATTGTTGGTAAAAGTTTACAAAGTTTTGACTCTCGAAATGTGTGGGGACCTTAAATTGTGAGATGGAGGGAGAAGCATCTTGTGAAGTTCTTTTTGATATTACGGAAATTGGCTTCAGGATGACACCTGGCTCACAGCTATGGGCAAGCAACTATCGCTATTCACTTGTAGGGCAATACTTTTGTTCTGTTTCTTTTGGGATCATGTCCAGCTAATGTGATTAATGTTGTGGAGTTATGAGTTTTGACCCATGGAGTCATGGACTGTTGTGGAGTTAGGGCATGTACAATGGTATGAGCTATTTACTAGCTCTAAGATAACTTCTCCAATGATATTAACTTTTAGCACAAAGCTCATAACATGAATAGTCCCACATGACATCCTCATATAATCTTGGAATATGTGTATAAGACTAGCTCTTGATCAAGAGCTAGCTTTTCTCTCTTCTATTAAAATATGAAATAATATGTTTAGAGCTAGCTCATAAATCACCATTGGACATGCCCTTATGAGTTTTGACCCATGGAGTCATGGACATTCATTTCAAGAAAAGTATGGGAACATGATGGAAGAACATACTACTAAAAAAAAAGAAGGAAAAATTGCTCCCTTGCCCCAAAGTTTAATGGCGTTTGCTCATTTGCCCCATGATGTCTCACTGATATGCGGGTCCAAGGCCCACATGTCAGTGAGACATCATGGGGCAAATGAGCAAACGCTATTAAACTTTGGGGCACATGAGCAAATCCCCCTAAAAAGAAAGCATCCCTTGCTCATTAGAACATGTACAATGATATAGACAACTGCTATTTATAATATCCTTCATATTATTTATAGACGGCACTAAAGACGGCTCATCCAGTAGGTTGTCTTTTTACATGTCTTTATAGACAGTTTCTCCATAACACAATGTGTCTTGTTTACTATATTATAGTCGACTATTACATAATAGACGACCTAATTCTCTATACTCCCCTTCTCCACATCATATCGTGTCCTATGTGGTAAGGTTTATAAACAGCTGACATCACACCATTGTACATGGCCTTATGTGATGATATTGATGTTCATTCAACGACCCTGTTATGTCATTTTCTTACTTGACTGGCTATGCACATAGCTCTCCCATTGTAACTGACAATTGCGTTTTGTTGACAACAGCTTGTAACAAAGGACACCACGGTCCTGTCCACTGTGTGCGGTTTGCACCTGTTGGTGAGTCCTATGCATCGGGATCAGAAGATGGGACGATTCGGATCTGGCAGCTGGGGCCAACTAACAACGATGAGCAAGAGGCGCAGAATGCAATTGGGAAACTGAAGGTCGGGGTAAACAATGTTGCGCGCAAGATTGAAGGCTTCCACATCACCAAGGACGGGCAGGCCGAGGGGTAGGAGAGATTGTTGTCAAAGCTGTTTTCTTTCTGCTTCTCCCTATGTCTGTTGTAACATGTGAGTACTGGCCTTTTTCTGAACCGAGGGCGGGTTTCGCGTAACAGCAGACCAGGGAAAAATGGCTTGTGCTTCATGATCAAATGGTGGAATTTTGCAATGGGGGCCTCCCAACTGCAATAGACACTGTCAAGATAGCGTTTTTAATGGCAAAAATAAGCGTTGAGAAGCTCGTTCGAATCAAAGTGCCATCTGCATCGTCGTGATCGAAGTCTCTTGTGTTTTTTGTTTGTTGTAAAACCACAGGTTGGGAGAATTTTGCATGGGGGATGCTCCAAGCCCATGTCAGTCTGCAAGGCTAGGGCCACCTCTTCACCTCAATCTTATACGCAGCTGTGCGACAAATGGTACGAACGAAATAAATCTAGTCAACCTGATGGATGATCGATGGACAGCGGCAATAAACGCAAACTGGACGAAAATGGTGGGGTGTCATGCTAATACTGTTGATGAATGGCAATGACCCACCACCGTCAGGGAGGACGAAAATGAGATCTCCAAGAACAGGTCCTTCGTTCCTATGTATTGGCCGCGCATCACATGTTCCTGTTTCACATTCAATAACCGGTTTTATGGACGCGAGGGCGACTTCTCACGGTTTCTGCTGTCCTTGTGGGCTCTGTCGCGTATTGTCTCGAGTGCAATCAGATGGAAATGCATACTGGTTTTGTTAAGATGGTCCGTGCAATCAGTTTTCAGCAGCAAACGCGTGCAAATGCTTCAGATATTGGATCTGTTCCTCACTTCCTCCTATCGCATCTCGTCGCCTGGTCTCGTGTTCTCATTCATTCTTCTCGGTCCAGTTCAGGTATAGTATCAGATTTTAGAAAGGTACAGTTTGTTTGGTAGAGTTACAAGTCACAGTTTCATGGATTAATCATATAGGGTGAAGAACACTCAACTGCATCGTCAATTCACAGCAAAGATAGCGCTCAACAAAGACAACAGAAAAGGTCAGAACTCAGAAAAACCAAATACGGCAGTGTACAAGAAAAAAATTTGCAACATCCTCATTTGGGACCAAGATTCTTGCGCCATATGGAACACCAGATGTTACATCTATTCAGAATTTGTAAGACTGATAATAATTGAATTATGTGAAATTAATCCCCCAACAGATCATCCAAACAATTAATTGCAAGCACTCAAATCCGAAGGTAACCTCTCTGCAATGGCAGGCGACAATGCCAATCAGACAGGGTTTTTCAGCCGCTTGAAACCTTGGAAACCTTGGGAACTTCGACCGGGAACCTGTCGATCTCATCCATCCATGGGTTCTTCTCCCTCGCCGGGTTCACCGACCGCAGCGCCTTCCAGACGGCGCTGTTGCACTTGAACCCTGACCCGAAGGCAATCTGCCAGATCCTGTCGCGCCTCCTGATCCTCCCCTTGGCCTCGCTGTAGGCCAGCTCGTACCAGAGCGAGCTGCTCGACGTGTTCCCGAACCGGTACAGCGTCATCCGCGACGGCTCCATGTGCCAGTCGGTGAGACCCAGGTTCTTCTCCAGCTCGTCCAGCACGGCCCGGCCGCCGGCGTGGATGCAGAAGTGCTCGAACGCGAGCTTGAAGTCGGGGATGTACGGCTTGATCTTCATCTTGAGCAGCTTCTTGCCGACCAGCGTGGCCATGAACAGCAGCTGCTCCGACAGCGGCAGCACGAGCGGGCCGAGCGTCGTGATGTTCGTCTTGAGCGCGTCCCCGGCCACCGCCATGAGGTCCTTGGAGAGCGCCACGCCGATCTTGCCGTCCTCGTCCTCCTCCTGCGTGACGCAGCTGAAGCACTTGTCGTCTGCGCCCTTGTGAGTCCTCACGGTGTGCACCAGCTCGTACTTGGACCTCCTCCTGTCGGACCGCCTGTTCGACAGCAAGATCGCCGCGCCGCCCATCCGGAACAGGCAGTTCGACACGAGCATCGACCGGTTGTTCCCGAAGTACCAATTCAGAGTGATGTTCTCCATGCTGATCACCAGCGCGTACGAGTTGGGATGCACCTGGAGCAAGTCCTTGGCCAGATCAATGGACAGTAGCCCGGCGCTGCACCCCATTCCTCCCAGATTGTAGCTGACGATGTTCCCCCTCAGCTTGTAATGGTTCACCACCATGGCGGACAGCGACGGCGTCGGGTTGAACAGGCTGCAATTCACTACGAGGACACCAATGTCTTTGGGCTTCACCCCGGTCTTGGCGAGCAGCTCGTCGATGGCGCCGAACATGACGGCCTGCGCCTCCTTGCGCGCCTCGTCCATGCAAGGGTTGGGCGGCACGCGGAGCACGGCGGGGGGCAGGTAGGTGTCCTCGCCGAGCCCCGACCGCTCGAGGATCTTGCGCTGGAACTCGAGGTTGGCGTCGGTGAAAGAGCCGGTGAGCTTGGAGCAGCGCATGAAGGTGTCGCGCGTGCACCGGCGCTCCGGCTCCGGCTTGTAGCAGGCGAAGTCGACGAGGTAGACGGGGCGGGGGCGGGTGAGGAGGTAGACTGTGGAGAGGAAGACGAGCAGGGTGGAGCAGCCGAGCACGGAGAGGAGGTTGAAGCGGAGGTGCGACCAGAGGTCGGCGACGTCGCGCGGGGAGAGCGTGCAGAGGTGGACGGCGACGAGCACGATGAGCGGGGTGAGCAGGAGGTACATGCCGTGGGAGATGAGGTAGTGGTACCCCAGCTTCACGTACTTGAGCCGCACCGACTGCAGGAAGTCCGGCAGCCGCCGCGACGGCGACTGCGAGGTGGCGCCATTGCCGGCGGCGGCACCGTACTGCGGCGCCGTGCTGTCCATGATCGTTCCCTGTGGATCGGGGAAATGCAGATGTGGGGTCAGAAAAACGCGGAAATTTTCAAAATGCGAGATCTGGGCGCTGAAATTTTCAATCCTTTCCCCTTGTTAGGGGAACAAATCTAGTAGGTGGCAAAATGAAGATTTGATTGTTCTGACCCGAAGTTTGCAGTGTGTTTTTGAGTTCTTGGTTGTCTTTCTGTCACCTAAGGCCAATAATTCAGGACAGAAAGGAAACGAACAAATAGACAGAAAGGGCCAAGGAGCTGTTACATAGGAAAGTTTTGTTTCTCTTTGGAATAATGTCAAGAGATTATTACTCCAAACAAGAGGGAAGAGTCAAGAAACTGAAGCCTAATTCAAATCAAGAACATGGCCAACATTGAACCAGAGTAAAAAAGAAGAAAGAAAGAAATACTGTTATCCTTCTATTAACCATGGTAAATCAAGAAACTAAATAAACCGATCACCCAAGGAGATACTCGAGAAGAGATCCTGAAGCATACCGATCAGATGGCAGGAGCGACGGTCTCAACCACCAAATCCTCGGATCAAATCAGAGCTCGTGAGGAGGGGAATGGAGAAGAGGGGAGAGACACCGCCCGAGCCGCCGCTTGCCGTCGCGAGCAACACGGGAGAGAGAGCCGAGCCGGCTTTTAATAACCCGGGGGGGGGGGGGGGGGGGGGGGAGCGGTGGGGTGACCCACCTGTCAGCAACGGTTCAAACCGACGAGCAGTAGCCGTGCGTTGGTGCTGGAAAGATCAACGGACGGACGGCTGGATGGGTGGCTGCGTGTATTCGAGTTGGGGGCGGAGAGATTGTGGTGGGAGTGATGGGATTTTCTGCGGAACGGCAGGCCGGCGTTTGGACGCAATGTCACCTCTCCGTTCAGAAAGCTGTCCTCTCTCTTTCGACAGAAATGTCTAATTAATCATCAGGGGACAGATTTCTAGGTTATTAACGGTCCAAAATCCTGACGTTGGAAATTTACTCTCTCTCTCTCTCTCTCTCTAGCCTCGACCTCAACCTTTGATTTATGATCGAAACAAAAAAAAACTAATTTGTAGAGAAATAGAACTGAACTGAGCATATCCGGTAGGAAGAACACCCTTGACTGGTCCAAGGTCTTCCAAAGCGGCGCCGTTGATTCAGCACACCTACTGAAAATCGAGAAAGCTAAGACGCCCTCCAGTTTTTCGAGATGATTGGTCATAGCTCGTCATGGAACTTTCCTAGTAAATTTCGTCAGCGCTTAGCGACCGGACCACGGCGCACGTCGTCTGGTTGTTTACGCGTGGAGCCGCGTCGCCGTCTTTCTAGAAGCCCGTTGCATCCAGATAAGTAGCACTCACTAGAACCGTTGACCAGCCAGGCGTCCGCCGGCGTACCAGCCTACCAGGGAAGCCTCCTTCGCCGTGCAGGGGGCTTTTTTTTTGGGTACGGTCCTTTGCGCAGGTGATGAGGGAGAGGCGGATCTACTGGCGGGTCGGAGGGGCTGACGTTCAGTCTATCTTTAATGGGAGAGTAGGAGCCTTTTAGCTTCTCTACCACCGGTAGGGGCGCTACGGCCATCAGCCACCATCAATCTGTCATGCACCACCGAAATAGATGAAGGCATGAAGCCATGGCGTCGCAACTGGGCTAATAGTAGAGGTGGGAATTGGGCCGGGTCGTGCCGGCACGGCCCAGGCCCACCGTGCTTCGGGCCGCTTCGTGCCGTGCCGGTTCGGCCTAGTCATCCCGTCGTGCCGTGCCGTGCCGGCCCGCCTCGTCTTCGGCCTGGCCCAAGCACGGCCCAAAACCCACCGTGCCGGCGTTCGTGCCGTGCCAGCCCAAGCCCAGCCCAAAGTAACTATACACGACAAAAGCGATAGCGACAATGGTAGCGGTGGCCGCTATCTTCCTTTCTCTTGTATCCGCCTTATTAAAAACCTATTTAAGATTCGATTCTGTTGTCTCATGCTATTTCACCTTCGAACTTGGTCATCTAGTCCAATGGAATGCATATCTTGGTGCAAATTAGACTATGGCGTACGTGGACATCGCCCGACAATCTAGCATAGGCCTACCCAACTAGTCAAATAGAAAGCTCAAGGAGAGTCATGAGTACAATTTACTATAGTTAAGAAATCAATTTTAAATAGTTTCTGGCCAACCGTGCTCTTCGTGTCGTGCCGGCCCGAGCACGGCCCGATCTGCCGTGCCGTGCCGTGCCGCCCACCGTGCCAAATTTTGAAGCCCAGCCCGGCCCACCGTTCGTGCCGTGCCGGCACGGCCCGCCACGTGTCGGGCCGGGCCGTGCCGGCCGTGCTTCGGGCTGGCCCAAAGAAGTCCGGCCCAAGTCCCACCTCTAGCTAATAGCTTATAAGGCTTGCAGCAAAGAATCGAAGGGCAAACTAGCAAAAAGCCAAAGCAGCAAGTCCACCAAAATGGTAAAATATCAGCCCATATGACCACATAGCAGATCCAATTTGGCATCGCAACAACATCAAGCATTCAAGTCTAATTCCAACAAATCAACAAACAACAATCTATTCGAATTCATCCCCTTCTCCTGCCCGGTCGCATTCAGCCAGAAACCACAATTCACATACCACAAATCAACAAACCACAATCACATTCGGCGGTCATGCGGTGTGGTGGGTCCGTGGGCCGGCATCGGTGCCTGCCTGGTGGCCGGCGGTAGGGGCACCTAGAACAAGATCTGGAACCGCTTGAGGAAAGGAAGGGAGACCAGAGCCGCCTACCTGCCGCAGGGCGCCGGGAGTCCCGTCGGTGCCGAGCGCCCGAGGTTCAAGCGGTCGAGGTGCCCAGCCATCGACGGTGCCGACCGTTGAGCCAGTGAGACCGTGAGGCACTGTGAGTCGATTGGGAGGGGAGGGATCCATCATCCATGGATTGTGGTAGCGTGGTGGCGGTCTGGTCGATGCTGGAGCGCAGAGCCACCGAGGTGAGGACTGAGGAACTGAGGACTGAGGCGACGAAAACGGAAGATCTAGTGAAATGGGAGAGGAGCATAGGAGAATCAAGAAGATAGGAAATGCGCTATGCCGCTGTAGAGGAAAATTTGGCCGACCGACCAACGACTAAAGTCTGGACAGTGAATCAATGATATATTATATGTGGAGTACCCGAGTAGAGTGAGTGGAATACTTGTTTTGTCATTTAGCGATTCCAATTCGTAGAGTTCTAAGAAATGGAGAAACGAACATTACATAAATATTTTTTAAGCAATACAAGTAGTACTCCTCATACTAATAAGAGTCAAGCAAAGAAGGCTCGGGTGGATTTTAGTCCTGCTGGATATGTAGTTTGGCACAGCTCTAGCTCCGAGATCTATGCTGGATATGTAGTTTGTTGACTAAATTAAAGTGATTTAAATATTTTTATTTAATATATAATATAAATGAAATGAGTCATGTAAATGCACTTAACATGCCTGCAACTCTAGATCCAGGATTTCCTAGAGCTACAGATGACCAGCTCTAGGAAATCTATAGATTTCCTAGAGCTAGAGCTCTGCCAAACGGGGCCTTAGTAAGTATGACAATGAAATTAGAGATCAAGTGAGTAGGGCGTATTTGTTGAGAGGTCCAACCCAACCAAAAGACCATAATTTTCCTCACAAAATGCAAAATGATTATTCAAAGGCATTTCAACAATCTTGGTATAATAAATATGATTGGTTGGAATATAGTGTAGAAAAGGATGCGGCCTTTTGTTTCTATTATTTTCTTTTCAAGAAGCCCGGAAGGTCTGAAAAATTTAGTAGTGATGTATTTACAACAACAAGATATTCCAACCAGAAGAAAGCTTTAAGAACATTTGATAAACATGTCAGTAGACTTAGTAGTTATCATAACATTGCAAGGGGGATTACGAGGATTTTAGAAATCAAATGGCAAGTGCAACTTAAAGACTTTCTAATCATGGACAAGAGTCAAAAATTGCATATAAAATTTGTTTGACTGCTTCTTTAGATTGTGCAAGATTTCTCCTAATGTTAGGTGAAGCTTTCTGAGGACACGATGAATCTTTAACTTCCATCAACAAGGGAAATTTTTAGAGAATTGGTTAAATGTTACAAAGATAAAAATGAGGAAGTCAAGAAAGCATTCGACCAAGCTCCCTTACATTGTATGGTGATTTCTCCAAAAATTCAAAAAGATCTTGCAAAAGCTTGTGCACAAGAGGTCACAAAGGTGATTATGGAGGAGGTGGAGATAGGAATTTCTTCGTACTTATTGATGAGTCACGAGATATATCAATACAGGAGAAAATTGCCGTGATTTCGAGGTAGTTTATTTTATGTTTTTACATTGCACTATTTATTCATGTAATCATGTATTTGTGTTTTAACCTAGCATAGTATGTGGCATGCAGGTTTGTGAATGATCAAGGGAAGGTTCTTGAAAGATTTCTTGGTATTAAGCATGTGACAAATTGTACATCTGTTGTATTAAATGAAGCTTTGTTTGCTTTGCTTGGAGAGCACCAATTATCAATTTCTAGGATACAAGGGCAGGGTTATGATGGAGCTTCAAATATGATAGGAGAACTTAATGGCTTGCAATAGTTGATCCAAGATGAGAATCCGTATACTTTCTATATCCATTACTTTGCCCATTAGTTGCAGTTAGTGGTTGTGACTGTTGCAAGTTGTAATAGAGTTATTGCTGATTTTTTTCAACTATATTCCCTTGATAGTGACCACCGTTAGTGCATCTTGCAAGAGAATAGATGCATTGCTTGCAAAGCAACAAGATGTTTTGTTGGAAAAGCTAGAGACTAGTAAGGCTATCACTGGCACAGGGTTGTATCAAGAAATGAGCCTAGTTATACCTTCATATACTAGATGGGGCTCTCTTCTAAAAACTTTACTGCGTATTTACCAAATATGCGAGGCAGTGTTAGAGTACTAGAGATTGTGAGTAAAGATGCATGTCAACCATCAAGTCATGGTAGAGCATCAAGTTTGATACAGAAAAATGCAAAGTTTTGAATTTATTTTCATCTTGTATTTATTGATAGACTTACTAAGCATTACAAGTGAGTTGTTACTTGCTTTGCAAAGAAATGATTAAGATATTGTTGAAGCCATGGATTTGCTTTTAAATGTGAAAGTACGCTTGTAGAACATGAGGGACAATGAGTGGGAGCCATTATTCCAGCAAGTGAAGCGTTTTTGTGAAGCAAATGAGATTCATGTGCTAAATATGGAAGAACACATTTCAGTTAGAGGCATGTCTAAATGTAGGAAGCATACGGTGACTTACCTTCACTATTACCATGTTGAGATTTTCATTATTGCTATTGATGCCATTACATCAAAGATGAACCATCGGTTTAATGAAGTTTCTTCAGAGTTATTGGTATGCATGTCTTGTCTTGATTCAAGATACTCTTTCTCCAAGTTTGATGTAAATAAGCTTGTTCGACTTGCTGAGATTTATGCTGATGATTTCAACATAGCTGACCATTTGTTGTTAAGAAATCAATTTCATACCTTTGTTCTCATATCAGGAAAAGTGTAGAATTCCATGGATGTGATGATATTACAAAGCTAGCTCAAAAGATGGTTGAAACAGGAAAAAATAGAACATTCTCATTAGTTTATCGCCTCATTGAGCTAACACTGATCCTTCCAGTGGCAACGGCATTGGTTGAAAGAATCTTTTCGTTAGTGAATATTATCAAGACAAATTTGTGCAATAGAGTAGCAGATAAGTGGTTCAGTGACTTGATGATATGCTACATTGAGCAAGAGATTTTTAGAAGTCTTGATGATGATAGAATCAGAACACGCTTTTAAAGCATGAAATCTCGTAGAATACTATTGCCTCATACTTGTATTACTACTACTGAATCCTAGCTAGTAGTTAGTGGTATGCTTCATCCTTTTTTTTCAATATTTATAACTATTCACAATCGTAATTTCTGATTTCATCACTAAGTTTGCTAATATTGGTGCATAGATAGCTGCTTACATATATTTACGGGCTTTGGGAGGCACATTACCCATTACCGAGGTACTCTTCGATGTATTTTGCATTTTTACTATGTCCTTGCATGTATGATTTTAGACTGCAAAAGGTAATTTGATTTATATTTAGTTTGTTTATCTTTTGTTAGTTATGTCCAACTAGCCCCCCCCCCCTAAAATTAGGTTCTGAGTTCACCACTATGATGAGGTACTCTAGAGTGGAAGCTGCTGATCGGAGGATTCGGATATTTCATTCCTTTCAGATCTCTCATGCCACAAGCATTATGATGGATGCCACCATTTTCCGTGGGAGTCCAGGCATTTGGATAATCGACTCCCACCAAAGTCATACCGAGGATGTGGTCTACCAGTTTGCTGGGTTTAAGGAGCCGTAAGCTGTCCATTGTGATATGACTGTCCAGATTGTTAAGGAGTAATGGCATTCCGCGAGGAGATGGATAGCAGTCTCTGATGCTTGTGCGCAAAGTGGGAAAATTTGTTGGTTCGGCCATCCTCGTCTAGAAAGACAGTCTACTATCCAAATTCTATTTTGTATCGTTAGCCAAGCGAAGATTTTGCATTTCTGGGGTGCCCAAGTCTTCCAGACTAGGGCGTTCATGGTGTTTTTTTGTCGTACCTAGGAACTGTGCTTTGTATGCTGAAGCATCATTGTAAACTTCGTTTAGAGTGAGCTTCCATATAACGGTGTCCTCCTGGCCACCCTGGAGGGTCGTCGTGGAGGTAAGGCCCTAGACTGTAATGAGCTCGTGAATGTGTTGCGCCCATGTGCCCAGGCCAAATTCTAGAAGGATGCCCTCTTTCCATCACCGATTACTATGCTGGTCACCGTGACAAAGAGTGCTCGATCTTACTCATCGCATGGCATCTCCATCCCTTGCCATGTTTTTTTGGTTTCTCATTCATGCCACAGCCATCTAAGTCTCAGGGCTCGGGCGAACCGCTCTAGGTCCAGGAGACCAAGACCCCCCAGTGGTGGGTCTACAGACTTTGTCCTAATTGACCTTATATTTGCTGCCTGAAAGATGTTCTAATCTTGCCCATAAGAAGCTTCGTGCCTGCCTGTTGAGTGAAGCAAGCCTAGATATTGCTTGGGGAAGGATGCAGGCCTAGTTGGGAAGTCTTGCAGAATAACTTGTAGGTCAAGCTGGTCACATTGTATTGTTGCAACTTGGCTCTTTTGCAGGTTAGTTTGCAACCCCATTGTGTTACCAAAATTCTGCAGGATCCAAATCAAGTTGTAAACATCTTCTTGGTTCAGTGTTAGAAAGATGGCCGCATCGTCCACATACAAGGAGGTTCTGATGGTGGCCAAGCAGCCATCTAGAGGTAGTAGGAGACCGTGGTCCATTGCGATATTGAGGATCCTTTGTAGATAATCTATTGCAATGATGAAAAGGAAGGGAGATAGCGGGTCGCCCTGGTGTAAACCTCTACGATGCTGGTTTTGTCCCCTGGGACGCCATTGAGGAGGACTATAGCGGTGGCGGTTGAGAGGAGACTATACACCTAGTCTCTCCATCGGTGTGGGAAACCTCGTTATTGTAGCAATTCAAGAAGGTAATCCCAGCGGACCAAGTCAAAGGATCTTGTGATGTTGAGTTTAAGGAGGAGGGACGACATTCTATTTCGATGGTAACTTTTCGCCAAGTTCTGGACATATAAGAAGTTGTCCTGTATGCATCCACCTTTTATAAAGGCACTTTGGCTTGGGAAGACCAATTTGTTCATCAAGGGTGCGAGTCACAAATCCAGGATCTTTGCAATGATTTTGGAGAAACTGTGTATGAGGCTAACCGGTCTGTAGTCTATTGTGGCTTGAGCACATACGTCATGCAGGAGTTGACGGTGCATAGTATCAATCATCCAGTGGATATGTTTGACTAGATAGATCATGTTCGAGTTCCATGGAAGGAGCAGGATAATTTTCGAAGGTCTGACAAGAAGCTTCCCTGGACTAAAACTCCCGTGTACTTCAAAATTGAATCATACAAATTAAACTCCAGACCTACATCTCAGTCGTGCAATGGTTGATCAAATGGCTCTCACACTCTGCGGAGTGCGAACGTGCTCGGTGCTATTTGTACCAAGGACACCGATATAAGCACCAAGTATATGACAAAGGGGGTGTCTCTTAAAGAAATAATAAAGTGAATTTTAAATCATTGGGCCAAACCTTAACCAACCTGGATTTTTGACACGGGTCCCTCCCTATCTAACCCTATTTCTCCTCTCCTCTCCTCCTACCACCCCCTCACTCCATGCTCGCAGCCTCGACGTCACCATTTCCATCCGGGTGCAAGGCTCGCCAGCATATTGTTGCCGCTTCTCCCTCTGCTGTCCGCCACCTTCTTCCTTGTCTTTGGTGACTCACTGCTTCCAGATCCATTAGTGTCGCTGATCCCAAAGACGCCAGCCGAAAACAAGTGCATGCAAGTTAAACACGTCATGTAAAAACATAATAATAGTGGCATTTCATGAAAAAGCTCGGTTTTTTAGAGATGGTGAGAACAACTAGCTAATGCAATTATATTAAGGCTCATGCGAGTTACCCACATGTCACATGTTCAAATCATGGAAAATACTTATGGAAAATCCACACAAATAACCCACCCAACCTGAGCTTGATGGGAAATGAACTCTGATCATCAGCTAGAGAGACAAGGTGTCACACCGCTAGGCTACCGTACAGTTGGTGGAAGCTCAAAATTATTGACCGTTAAGAATAGAGGAAAAGAAAATGAAACAATATTGTCCCTATTTTTTTTAAGGAATAATATTTGTCTCTGTTGGGCTGTGGCCAGTCGACTCCACCATTTAGAGACCCATGGTTGTTTTCTTCCTCACCTGGTCAGCAAAACATATATTGGCCGCCCAACTCAACTAGCCAGCTCGGGCCGATGGTCCTACCCTGCCTCCTCACGATGTGTAGATTTTTTCAGAAGAAGTTGGGGGAAATTATTTATCATTAGAAGAGTTTACATGCATTTGAACAATACAAGGAGGATCAAGGAGTCATAAATGGCGCCTACATCTAGACCACATGCAAACTTAGCAAGTTTATGAGTATCAACATTAGAACCCCGACCTTCATGATGAAACTCCACCTTCTAGAAGTGACTCCTGCCAGCATCAATCCATTTAGAACTAAAAGAAATCGACATCTTAGCTTCTCACTGATACTTTTAATCACCTCTAGACAATCTGAGGCAACATACACCCAGGCGTTCAACCACTAGACAAAGAGCTTCATGATATCTAAGCACTCCTGACATTCTAGGGTCATTTAATCCTTCCCACACAAAGGCACTAGCAGTAATAAATGTACTAGAATTATCTCTACAAATGACCACCACTGTGCCCTTTTTGTCTGTCCTAGAAACAACGACATCTACATTAAACTTCAGACAATCTTCTAGTGGAGGGTGCCGTTTGACATTACAAGTGCGCCAAATCACCCCACACAACACCAATAGCTTTTTAAATTTTGTACGCAATACGTTTTCCTACATAAAAATAACCAGTTTCTTGGATTGGACAATGGAAAAGATGCAAGCAATTTAGTAAGCTTCTCATCCACTAATGCTTATACACATTTCACCATAGTACGATGGAGGATAACACGATCCCAAGTATCAGCCTCAGCACCACAAATTCTGCACTGTTTAGTAGTGCTCATATTTATGCTCTTGTGTACCGAGTCTGTTGGAATTGAATTTTGAGATAATCTCAAAGCAAAAAACCTTTACCTTAATCTCCAAGCAAAACTTTTACCTTATAAGGGAGTTTAACATTCCAAAGAGCTCGACAAGATTTATTTATACTCCCTATATTTGATGTTGTTGCTCTGCCCTCCAACCAATCCTCCCTCTGCAATTTAATTTAAGCCAACATGTGGTATGCTTACTGAACTAAAAAGTTTCTAGATCTTTCATAATGCCATGTCCAGGTATCAAATTAGTTAGTGTTCCTAGAGGTTTATTCAAAAATAATTTCCTTGTCCATTTCTGGAAAAAAAATGTCTAGAACTTCTAGCCTCCAAGTTTTAGTATTCACATCTGTAAGTTTGCTAACCTTTACTGGAGGAAAAGGTTCCTTGGCATAGATCGACTTTAACATCCAGTCTCTTATCAAATAATGTATATGACTAGCCTCATAGGCGCGGCGACACGCCGCGCCAGCCACCGTGTGTACCGAAGTAAAAGAGGCGATAATTCGTGAGGAGTTTTTTTAAAAAAAATCGAGGGCACGTACGTATTTTCGAGAAAGCTAAAGGGGTTTTTCGGAAAAAATCGAGGACTTGTAAGGACCTGTACGTAAGTAAATAAGGGCCTATACGTAATTTCGGGAACCTGCGGGGCGCTATCCAAAAAAATTTTTTAAAAAAACTTGCAGGGACCTTTTTGCGAGGAAAAAAAACCTTTACGTAATTTCCAGAAAACTGGAGGAAACTGCCTCCTCCGGCCGTACAGGAATTGCCCCGCCACGCGCCGGCCGGACACGCGGGCGGGGCGACGTGGCCGAGCGGGGGGTCGCGAATCCCCCCGGGAATATGGCTGTTATTATTACACAATTCAGTGGGCAGCTGAAAGCATCCCATCGAGCAAATGGGCATGGCTTGCACGATTCATGTAAACAACACTTCCTTTCCATTGGCCTATGTAGCACGGATACGTCGACACGACACGACACCGACACGGGAATTCGCCATTTCCCCAAAAAGACCGATACGACGACACGGCTATATATATTTAAATAATAAATAAATTATATATATATGTATGTATTATTTTCTATGTTTCCACATGCTTATTAAACTGCAATAATATAAAGTGTAAACTTGTAATTTGTAAAGTGTATACTCGGAATATGTACCTCATGAATTGTTTTGTTAATCTTGATGACAATTGTTGATGTGAATACCATTTCCAGAAATAAGAATTCCATTAACCTGGGAAAAAGTAACATGATCAGATCGGCAAGACAACAAAGATAACATATTAACATGTATATTTGATTCTTAAGCAATTAAAGCAATGGACTAATAGAGCAACAAGCCAACAACAATTGATAAAGATAAGCGATAAATATTAAGAAATAGCCAAGTTTGAACATAGAAACTTAAATGTAGAGTACTAGAGTTCAACCAAAAGCAAATATCCACCATCCAACATAGAATAGGAGTGGTTCAACTTAAGATACATCACAAACTCAAATTCTAATAGCAAGGCTAGTTTAAAGACAACATGATTCCACAATGGAAGCTTTGTTCTATTGTTGCTTGTGTTTTCCTCCTCTCTAGCATTAGAATTAGAGGCTTCCATTTTTCTAGAATGATAAAACAAACAATCAAGCATAGATATTAAACAAGCAATCAAGTATAAATGTTAATCGTGTACTGCATCTAAACTCTACGGCATGGACATCTAAAAAATATAACTGCGCCGACTGCATCTAAACTGAAGCTTTGGATTCCTGTACTGCCGACTGCGCCGACTGCATCTACATATTAAAGAAATGACTGGTGACTGCATACTACTTCACAGTTCATACCTGCGCTGGGTGGAGGCCGGCGGCGACCCGGGGAAGCGACGGTGGCGCGGGGAAGCGTCGGCGGCCTGGGGAAGCGACGGCGGCCCGGGGAAGCGTCGGCGGCCCGGGGAAGCGACGGCGCCGCGCGGGGAGGAAGCCGGGGAAGCGGCGGCGGCCTGGGGAAGTGACGGCGCCGCGCGGGGAGGAAGCCGAGGAAGCGGCGGCGGCCCGGGGAAGCAACGGCGCCGCGCGGGGAGGAAGCCGAGGAAGCGGCGGCGGCGGCGCGAGCAAGAAGACGCGGGTGGCGGCGAGGCGCGTGGGGAATGGCCGAGCGAGGCGCGTGCTCTGACTGCTCTCGGGTAGGGCTAGGGTTAGCCGGTTAGGATGGGCCGGCTCTCTCCTGGGCCGGCTGTAGGCTAGATGTGTCCTGAGCCGTGTCCGACTCGTGTATTTACCGTGTCCGACGCGTGTCGAGAATTTTAGCAATTAAAATTAATTCTAAAATTGTTCGATACGTCACCGACACGTGTCCGTGTCGTGTCCGTGTCGGACACGGTGTCGGACACGGATACGACAGTTTTGACACGTGTCTGTGCTACATAGCCATTGGCTGAAAGCATTTCCTCCACCCACCCTTGTATTCTCTTCCAAATCCGGTCTTTTAATGTTGAAACTTCCCCTATTTTGTCTTATCAACATTATTTGGTAGACCCAAATATTTTTTAGCAATCGTTTCATTGGTAATTTGTACCATTTGCTTTATTTCCTCCCTTGTTTCCTACTTGCATCCTTTACTAAAGTATCTGGAGGACCTCGATAAATTTTCCTTTATCCTGAGGCTGTGCAATAATTCAAAAGTGCTTTGTTGATAGCAATTGCACCATCCTCAGTAGCCTTGAAAAGAAGGAAACTATCATTAGGCTTGTTGATAGCAAGGTGGTCACAGGTTGTGTCATACTAACCTGGGCACATTTAGCCCGATGGGCCACGGATGGCCCGTTTAGCCCATCTCTACAAACCGCCCTTCCTCTCCTCCTTCCCCACTCGCCACCGCCTTCGACACCCGCTTCCCCTGATCTCACCATCACCATGGAGGACGACGACGAGTTCGACGACCTACACCGGCATCTTCCTCCTTGGCTCCGTGCCCTCCAAGCCACCACCGGTCGAAACCCTAACCCACCCAACCCCAGCCCACCCACCTCCTCCTCCCTTCATGGCATAGCCTCCTCCTACTCCGCCACACTAGAGCTGCCCCCATCAGCGTTGAGGACTAGGAGGTTGTCCGCTGGATAATGGACAGCTCCTTCCTCGGCTTCACAGGTCCCGCCTTTGACCCCTTCTTACCTTCTCCACTACACCAGGAACCTACGACCATCGAGGTTTAGGCATTCTCATTGTTGTACATCCCACCGCAACCCCCATTGTAGACACTCCCCATTTTTTGCCACCGAGAATCTCGACTATCAGGTGATGATGGACAATCTCGGGGAGGACAAGGGCGATGATGAGGATCCCAATACTAGTATCATGCCATGTCGGCGATGCAGGAGAAGGGTAGCGACGTAGGACGACGGGAGCAAGCACGGTGACGTAGCTCTCAGATAGGGTTGAGGAATAGGGGTAGCAAGGCCTATGCAAATCAGGTGTGCTTGGGCCATGCCGTGCTAGACACGATACTATTCATGTCATGTCAGGCTGGCCCAAGCATGACATGGTTGATTGGGCTGGGCCGGCATGGCCTGTTTAGCTGTGGGCTATACCGTGCTTGGATCGAGTCAATAGTACCATGTTTTGGGCCAGCATGGTTAGTCCGACCCATTTAGATAGCACTAACTATCATCATGATGTGTAGGTGATAGCTTGATAGGTTGCCACTTTGACTGTCGAAGCACTTGAACCGCAGCCCCGCCTGTCGAATCCACCGCAAGCCGCGCAAGCATTTTGGCAGGCCGCTCAGTGTGCAAACAGTCGAGCCGCACAAAATCTGGCAGGGCAGCCGAGGAATGCACCACCCTCACCGGTTCAGTCCACTCCTACGTCCCCCACGTTGGCACAATGGATCTGGTCATTAGGCCACTCCGGGAGATTCATGTTTTTGCCACTCTTAAGATTGGTCAATTACCCTTGTCACTTACATGTGGGACCGCCTGAGTCACTAACGATGGGCCAGGGTGGCAAATATGATGCCACTCACCTCATAAGGGTAGCAAAAAGTTAAATTATCCCTCTATCCCCCATCCGTTACCAATAGCTGACAGGCCGCGCTTGCCTTGTAACTCGGAAGCCTCCTTTGGCTGGTCGAACTAGCCCTTTTTTCTATGTGTCTTTCCCGTTTAGGCTTTTCACTAAAGTTAGGAACCAATACCACTTGGGACTAGGGAAAACAATTTCGTTTTGCAAAAAAATTTGGAGGGTAATGAAAGGGATGAAAGGAATGAAATTTTGTCCTTTCAGCAAAAAATTGGTCAAAATGTTCAAACATCATTTAAATTTTTGACAAAATTTAACCACAATTTGGACAAAAATTGGATAAAATTCAAATGAGGACAAATTTGGCTAAAGTTTGATCGAATCGTTTTTCTTACCGAGGGCAACGAAAGGAACGAAATAAACAAAATTACAATAAAATTTTGCCAAAATTGTGAACCCTGCTTAGGACTGCCACCAGGATCCGAAGATGCCATTTGTTATCATCTCAGGTTGCTAAGATGCATATATGGAGATAGAAGTAGAATAATATTCATCCTCTCGTGTGCCAACGAAACACAAACTACCAATTACAAAAAGGGTCGATGCCTGATCCTTTTGAAAAGGACTAACCTATCTACCCGTTCTTAGGTACTCTTATCAAGAAATGGTCATACATCGTCGAAAAAAATAAAAGAAAGAAAGAAAAGAAAAGAAAGGGTCATGCATAAGAGATAACAACAGAAAAAAACTTATTTAAGTAGTGCTTCCAAGCGCTCAAAAACAAAGAGTACGCCGTGAATAACTCACGCAAGTCAAACAAACGCACGCTAAGATGATCTGATCTGACCAAGCAAGGTGAGGCTGCTTAGTTTTTTTTGTCGGAATGGAGCACAAGTCAAACGAATGCGCGCAAGCGTTCTGAAAATCGTCACAGTCACACAAACTCAATGAATGTCCAAATCTCTGGCTAACATTTTCTGACAGATACAATGTTTTCAATATTACAAGTCTTGATCTATATCACAAACAAATAATGCATGCCTTGTGCTTTCTTTTTTACTTGGAAGCTAAGGACAGGAGAGCTTAGAGGAGCAAGAGGAAGCGGACCTGAAAGTTTCCTCTAGATACGTCTTTGAGGGGAATGAGAGACACTAGCTAGCAGCCACACATGAAGAATACAGAAAACCTACCATGATTGGGCTTATTCAAGACAGCATGTGTCTAATGTTTATCATGGGTGAACTTTGAACCTGAAATAGTACTGAACCTCTGAATTTGAGTTCTGGTGAACAACGGCAAGTAACCTGCTGAGGATGATGAGAGATCATATGCACCGCAAAAAAATTACCATGAACAAGAAACCGAAACGGAAGTGAACAGAAAAAACTTTCGAACCATAATATCGAGGAAAATTCTGAACACACTACAAATTGCAAAAACTTCTGTTAATTACATATAGTACATACTAACATAAGAGAGTATACTTTCGAAGAGACAAACGATTAAGGGGACATATGAAAAGACAAAAGATTAAGGGGACATATGAAACACGTTCGCTCCGCATCTTCAGTGCAAAATCAGCCTCGAGGTCCTACCTCCCTAGTCCCCACCCTAGCCTCCAAGCTCCAGCCTCGAGGTCGAGTCGTCAAGGCAGC
Source organism: Dendrocalamus latiflorus (assembly GCA_017311315.1). Lineage (NCBI taxonomy): Eukaryota > Viridiplantae > Streptophyta > Magnoliopsida > Poales > Poaceae > Dendrocalamus > Dendrocalamus latiflorus. The sequence continues at coordinate 15,379,019 of CM029633.1, read as the reverse complement.
CTCCCCATGGCTCGATGGCCTATCGCTTTCTGCAGGCCTGGCTTCATCTTCCTCGCCACCAGCTACCACTCCTCAGAGCAACTCCAGCAGAGTCCCTACTTGAGCCCTCATCCTACTTTTGAGAGCCGAGGGGCAAAAAACTCACTCTAGCAGGGCCCCTACTTGAGCCCTCAAAAGTAGGGGGCCCTCAATTAGAATTGAGGGCCCCCTACTTTTGAGGGCTCAAGTAGGGGCCCTGCTAGAGTGAGTTTTTTGCCCCTCGGCCCTCAAAAGTAGGATGAGGATGAGGGTGGGTCCGATGTGTCATCCCCTTTAAGAATGAATTTGAGGATCCTATTTTGAGGGCTTCTGCTGGAGTGTACCCAAAAAACAAAACTCTCAAAAGTAGGGAGAGCCCTCAAATAAAAAGTAGGGGCCCTGTTTTGAGAGCTACTGCTGGAGTTGCTCTCAGGACTCAGGTGCGTGCTCTAGCTCCCACTTGAATGCTCGATCCTTCCTCTCTTAAATCTGGTCTCTAGAGTGGGGTGTAGAGATGGGTGGATATGCTAGACTACTGCTACCTAGGCTAGCCCATCTTGCTAGGGGGTGTTGGGGGCAGCTAGAGGGTGGGTTCAAGCCTGATGAAGTCCACTCAGTGAATTCGCCCCTGGACGTAGCCCTCCTCCATCTTGTCACCCAGGGTATGATTTTTTTGACAATCATCATCAGCCTCGACACGAAATCATCAACGGACTCCGTCTCCTTCATGCGCAAGACCTCAAGCTCCGTCTTTAAGGTCTGCACCTTCATCTTCTTCACACGATTTGCACCCAAGTGCATCATCTTGAGCGTGTCCATGCCTCCTTCACCATTTACTTCTCTGCGATCAACAACAACATATCTTCGGGAATCCCTTGATAGATGGCCGCTAGCCACCATCTTATCATTCCTCATTTCCTCGACCATGCCGGCCGTGGGTTCGATGGCATCTGAAACTCCTTGAGCCTACATAAAGACCTTCGTCTTGATGGCCTATGCTGTATAGTTGTTCTTTGAGAGCATTAGGTGCTGAAGGATACATAGCCTTCCTTCGCCGGTGCGACCTCGGTGAGGTCACAGCTCCTGCTTCTGCTTCGATCCTTGGCGAAAACTAACAAAGCGCTAATGCCAGGATCAGACCTTGGATCACTGAACACACAGTGACTAAAAAACTCATGTGAGAGATGGAATTTAGAGATGCAAACAAATGGGGCAACAGTTTGTTAACTCCTCGTTCGTTACAGATAACCGAGTAGACAGCTAACTTTAAGTAACAAAAGCAATAGATAATTTAACAAATTCCTTGATCCATGCCATGTTGAATTATGTGGGCCAAGCCCATAAGAATAATTCCTAAATCTCAAAGGCCCACTCATGCAAAGGAGCAATGCATGTGCACTTTAGTACCATATTGCTAGTTCTAGGAGAGGAAGACCACCTTAAAAGGGATGGTGCACTCCTAGCCACTTGAGGCATGTGTGGGAGAGAACTAGAGGATCACACGCGCGCGCTCGCTCGCTCGCCTCGCCGGGCCAGGCCGGGCGGGGCGGGGCGGGGCGGGGGGCGCGTGTGCACGGCACCTGCGTGAATGGTCCGCCAAAATCGGCTACAGATGCTTGCACAGACGCGGCTTCCTTTTGCAGTTTTATTTTTGCTGTTTTGAGTAGCGGTGAATCCGGATCGGTTACGCGCAACTAATCCGTTTCGGTTACGAGTTATGGAGAACGTGCAGGCATCTTGATCACACGTCCTGTTTTCTCCATAAATACTGAGCCGCCGACTCCATACAGAATACGCGAATCAATCTAGGGTTTTTGCCTCCTCCTTGTACTGCGCCGTCCCACGTAGTCTACTCCGTCCCGTCCGCCGGCGTGCACTGTCGTTCGGGAGAGCAGGTCTCCGGAACCGTCGCCTTCGAAGTCCTGCACCGGGAGAGGGCGAATAAGGTTTTTGGGAAGCGCTCTGCACGACTGCTTGCTGTAGCTCTGGCTCGTCTTCCTCGTCGTTCGGCTTCGGCGAATCGTCATCGACCTCGTGTCATCCACACCGTACCTGCAGCGTCAACATCGGGAAACCGATCAAAGCAGAATCATCGGTACGTAACAGTCATGTTCTCCGCATTAGATCTGTTCATGTACAGTTTTCTGGTTTACATGTCTAGATCTTTTATGCCTGTGATGGTTCTGTTATTTTGCGTGTATGATGTCATGATTAATTTATGGAATAAATTGAACCTACATGTGCTTAATTTTCCAACAATCCAAAAACCTTATTGTAGGCACTGTGGTTTTACTATGGCTGGATTTGCCGATGCACTGAGGCCGGATAAGTTCTCCGGTGTGCACTTTAAGAGATGGCAGATCAAGGTCACTCTGTGGCTTACTGCTATGAATGTATTCTGGGTTAGTAATGGCAAGCCTGAAGGTGTTCTTGATGCTGAAAAGCAGAAAGAATTCGAGACTGCCACTACTCTCTTTGTTGGATGCATTCTTAGTGTTCTTGCTGATCGTCTGTGCGAGGTGTATATGCACATGACAGACGCGAAGGAGTTGTGGGATGCACTGAATTCCAAATACGGTGCTACTGATGCCAGCAATGACATGTATGTCATGGAGCAATTTCATGACTACAAGATGGTTGATAACCGTTCTGTAGTAGATCAGACTCATGAGATACAGGCCATTGCCAAGGAACTCGAACTCCTGAAGTGTGCCTTACCCGACAAGTTTGTAGCTGGATGTATCATTGCGAAATTACCTTCTTCATGGAGGAATTTCGGAACAGCACTCAAACACAAGAGATAAGAGTACTCTGTTGAGAATCTGATTGGGTCTCTTGAAATTGAGGAGAAAGCTCGGGAAAAGGACGCTGTGTCTAAGGGTGATGGAGGGCAGTCTAGTGCCAATGTGGTACAGAAACCCTCAAGCAAGAACAAAGGGAAATTTGTCAAAGCCCAACAGACAACCAACTTCAAGAAGAAGAACAACAACAACAATCAGGATGATAGAACTTGCTTTGTGTGCGGTGAGCCTAGTCACATGGCCAAGAAGTGCCCACAACGCAAAGGAAAGAAGGCACCTGTAGGACAGACTTCTAAGTCTGTCAACGTGACCATTGGCAAGACTGGAGATGGAACTGGGTATGGTAATTTACCTACTGTTCTTTCAGTTAGTCAATCTACCAATTGGTGGATTGATACAGGAGCTAATGTACATGTGTGTGCTGATATTTCGTTGTTTTCTTCTTATCAGGTCGCCCGAGATTCCTCCGTCCTAATGGGGAATGGGTCACATGCTACTGTTCATGGTGTTGGCACGGTAGATCTGAAGTTTACTTCGGGAAAGATCGTACAGCTGAAGAACGTGCAGCATGTCCCTTCTATAGACAAGAATCTCATTAGTGGCTCCCGTTTATGTAGAGACGGGCTTAAGTTGGTATTTGAGTCTAATAAAGTAGTCGTGTCTAAACATGGATATTTTATTGGTAAAGGCTATGAGTGCGGAGGCTTGTTCCGTTTTTCCCTTTCAGATTTCTGCAATAAGACTGTGAACCATATTTGTGGTAGTGTGGATGATGAGGCTAATGTTTGGCACTCACGTCTATGTCATATTGATTTTGGTTTGATGTCTCGGCTTTCCAGTATGAATTTAATTCCAAACGTTTCCATCACCAAAGGTTCTAAATGTCATAGCTGTGTGCAATCAAAGCAACCTCGTAAGCCTCACAAGGTTGCTGAGGAGAGAAACTTGGCACCACTAGAACTCCTGCATTCAGATCTTTCTGAGATGAATGGCGTGTTGACGAAGGGTGGAAAACGATATTTCATGACATTGATTGATGATGCAACTAGGTTCTGTTATGTGTATTTATTGAAAACGAAAGATGAGGCTTTAGACTATTTTAAAATCTATAAGGCAGAAGTTGAAAACCAGTTAAATAGAAAGATAAAAAGACTTGTCAGATCGTGGTGGATAGTATTTCTCAAACGAATTTGACTTATTTTGTGAGGAACATGGTATTATACATGAGAGGACGCCTCCTTATTCTCCCGAGTCAAATGGGATTGCCAAAAGGAAAAATCGCACGTTGACTGACTTGGTGAATGCCATGTTAGATACTGCGGGCTTACCTAAGGCATGGTGGGGGGAGGCTTTGCTAACGTCTAATCATGTATTAAATAGAGTTCCTAACAGAAATAAGGACAAAACACCATACGAGGTATGGATTGGGAGAAAACCATCACTTTCTTACTTGCGTACATGGGGGTGCTTGGCGAAAGTTAATGTGCCAATAACTAAGAAACGCAAGCTTGGACCTAAAACTGTGGACTGTGTCTTTCTGGGATATGCTAATCATAGCATTGCTTATAGATTTTTGATAGTTAAAACTGAGGTACCTGACATGCATGTTGGTACAATTATGGAGTCTCGAGATGCAACATTCTTTGAGAATATTTTTCCAATGAAGGATACACATAACACTAGTAGTCAACCTTCTGAAATAATTCCCAGTTCAATCACATCACCTGAACCTTTTGAACATACACATGAACTTGTCAATGAGGAGGATGACAGTGGAGCTCCTAGAAGGAGCAAGAGACAAAGGATATTCAAATCCTTTGGTGATGATTTCACTGTGTACCTTGTGGACGACACTCCCAAATCTATTTCAGAAGCGTATGCATCCCCTGATGCAGACTACTGGAAGGAGGCTGTCTGTAGTGAAATGGATTCCATTATCGCTAATGGAACCTGGGAGCTGACAGATAAACCTTATGGGTGCAAACCTGTAGGGTGCAAGTGGGTGTTCAAAAAGAAGCTTAGGCCTGATGGTACTATTGAAAAGTACAAGGCTCGGCTTGTTGCCAAGGGCTATACTCAGAAAGAAGGCGAAGATTTCTTTGACACTTACTCACCTGTTGCTAGACTGACCACAATTCGAGTACTACTTGCTTTGGCTGCCTCACATGGTCTTCTCGTTCATCAAATGGACGTTAAGACAGCTTTTCTTAACGGAAAGCTGGATGAGGAAATTTACATGGAACAGCCTGATGGATTTGTAGTAGAAGGTCAAAAAGGCAAGGTGTTAAAACTGTTGAAATCTTTGTATGGTCTGAAACAAGCCCCTAAGCAGTGGCATGAGAAGTTCGATAGAACACTGACATCTGCAGGCTTTGCTGTCAATGAGGCAGATAAATGTGTATACTATCGCTATGGTGGGGGTGAGGGAGTTATTCTATGTTTGTATGTGGATGACATCCTGATTTTTGGGACAAACATCAATGTGATAAATGAGGTCAAATCATTCTTGTCTCAAAACTTTGATATGAAAGATCTGGGAGTGGCTGATGTTATTCTAAACATTAAATTGGTTAGAGGTGAGGATGGGATTACACTTTTGCAATCTCATTATGTGGAAAAGGTCTTGAGCCGTTTTGGTTTTTCTGATAGCAAGCCTTCTCCAACACCTTATGATCCTAGCGTGTTACTTCGTAAGAATAAGAAAATTGCTAGGAATCAGCTGGAATATTCTCAGATAATTGGCTCACTTATGTACCTAGCTAGTGCAACAAGACCAGACATCTCCTTTGCTGTGAGCAAGTTAAGCCGGTTTACATCTAACCCAGGAGATGATCACTGGAAGGCGCTTGAGCGAGTGTTGCGCTATCTGAAAGGTACCTCGAACTTTGGACTTCACTATACTGGGTACCCGTCGGTGCTGGAGGGTTATAGTGATTCCAACTGGATCTCTGATGCTGATGAGATCAAAGCCACTAGTGGATATGTTTTCACTATTGGTGGTGGTGCTGTTTCATGGAGGTCTTGCAAACAGACCGTTTTGACGAGGTCAACCATGGAAGCAGAGCTTGCGGCACTAGACACTGCTACTGTTGAGGCAGAATGGCTACGGGATCTATCCTTATGAACTGTGATAATCAAACCGTTATCGCTAAAGTGAACAGTTCTAAGGATAATATGAAATCGTCTAGGCATGTCAAGAGACGATTGAAGTCTGTCAGGAAATTGAGAAACTCCGGAGTTATAACCTTGGATTACATCCAAACAGATAAAAACCTGGCAGATCCCTTTACAAAGGGACTATCACGGAATGTGATAGATAGTGCATCGAAGGAGATGGGTATGAGACCCATGTGAGTTATCTATGGTAGTAACCCAACCTATGTGATCGGAGATCCCGTGAATTAGGATCTGGGAAAAACAAGCCATTAGTTAACTGGAGGAGAGTAATTTCAACCCTCTCTATGTGAAGATGCAATACTCTCAGAAACTGCAAGGCAGGTTGACTAAGGTCTTAATGTGTTCCATTGGCTTTTAGAAGCGAAGACGCTATCCTGCAGAGCGTTCTTGAAAGAACACACCTATATGAGCCCGACTGTTAGTCGCAGTCTATGGAGATCTTGGGTAATCTCCTACTAAGCTCATGAAGAGATCAAGGAGTATGACTTATACGCTCCAACCGAGGGGTAGCCTACTGGCGGCCTAGTATCAGTTAAGTCTTTAAGTGAAGCTTGCTTGCACCAAACTTGCAATTCAAGGCATAGTCCATTGTTCAAGTTGTGAGTAAGTGTAGCTTGGAGTTCTAGATGGATGTTCAACCTTAATCGGTCTCCATCGAAATACTGATATATAAACAATACATTGGAATTCAGGCAAATCTCTGTGGGACTTTGAGATCTGTTGGGGGATTGTTGAATTATGTGGGCCAAGCCCATAAGAATAATTCCTAAATCTCAAAGGCCCACTCATGCAAAGGAGCAATGCATGTGCACTTTAGTACCATATTGCTAGTTCTAAGAGAGGAAGACCACCTTAAAAGGGATGGTGCACTCCTAGCCACTTGAGGCATGTGTGGGAGAGAACTAGAGGATCACACGCGCGCGCTCGCTCGCCTCGCCTCGCCTGGCGGGGCGGGGGGCGCGTGTGCACGGCACTTGCGTGAATGGTCCGCCAAAATCGGCTACAGATGCTTGCGCAGACGCGGCTTCCTTTTGCAGTTTTATTTTTGCTGTTTTGAGTAGCGGTGAATCCGGATCGGTTACGCGCAACTAATCCGTTTCGGTTACGAGTTATGGAGAACGTGCAGGCGTCTTGATCACACGTCCTGTTTTCTCCATAAATACTGAGCCGCCGACTCCATACAGAATACGCGAATCAATCTAGGGTTTTTGCCTCCTCCTTGTACTGCGCCGTCCCACGTAGTCTACTCCGTCCCGTCCGCCGGCGTGCACTGTCGTTCGGGAGAGCAGGTCTCCGGAACCGTCGCCTTCGAAGTCCTGCACCGGGAGAGGGCGAATAAGGTTTTTGGGAAGCGCTCTGCACGACTGCTTGCTGTAGCTCTGGCTCGTCTTCCTCGTCGTTCGGCTTCGGCGAATCGTCATCGACCTCGTGTCATCCACACCGTACCTGCAGCGTCAACATCGGGAAACCGATCAAAGCAGAATCATCGGTACGTAACAGTCATGTTCTCCGCATTAGATCTGTTCATGTACAGTTTTCTGGTTTACATGTCTAGATCTTTTATGCCTGTGATGGTTCTGTTATTTTGCGTGTATGATGTCATGATTAATTTATGGAATAAATTGAACCTACATGTGCTTAATTTTCCAACATGCCACACATGCACGATCCGATTTTCTATCGCCATGCTACTAGTTTGACGCGCATAAACTCACGCACGAACACACTGCAAGCACGTCCCCTACGACTCGGCTTACTCAGCCCACTGGAAAGCAGCTCAAATCTTGATTATTTTCCAACAGCCTCGGTGTCCCAGTTGCAGAGGCAGAACAGCCCGAGCGTCTACAACGGCTTCCCGAGCGCTGCTTCGTAGCACGCGACATACTCGTCCTCGAGGTCAACGAAGGTGTTCACCACCACACCGTCGGCCGTGCGCATGGCCTCCTCCCGGATAGCCTCCCACCCAGGCGAGTTGAAGAAGCCAGGGCCCGTGGCCCTGGTCACCCCCACTCTCGTACCAGCATGCCCGGCACAACGCACGTTTCTTTGCCGTCGGCCGCAGCAGCGGCCTACTTGTGCAGCCCGTGCACAGCGGCGTTGAGGTCGCAGAGCGAGCAGAAGCATGACGGGCAGTGGAAGAACAGTCGAGGGACGCCGACGCTCGAGGCCACGTCGGCCGTCCACGAGTTGCACCAGTCGGAGATCATGCAGGTCCAGAGCGGCGCTTGTGCGTGCTCGTAGGCCTCGAGTGGGCACTGGGCAGGCGAGCTTGCGCATGTTGGAAATAATCTTGTTTTTAGAAGTCGTATTGAAGTCGGGTTGTAATCGGAAGTCAAAACCGAGTTCAAGTCGGAGTCGTAAAATAAGACTCGTAGTCGGAGTTTTAGTCTTACTCGTAGTCGAACCCGAGTACAAGATGTAAAGCCGGGTATATAAGGAGGAGTAGTCATGTAATCTAAGAATCGAACGAAGGCCGAGCAAGGCAACCAAGTTGTGTAAAGACGCAAAGTATTTGCGAGTAATAGAGGGGAGAAAAGAGCAAGTTTTTGTGTGATCGGCAATCTCGCAGACGTGGTCGAAGTCTGCTTACGACCACGACAATCGTGGTCGTAAGAACCTACGACCACGACAAGGCAACGTCGGCGAAAAGCGAGAGGTGTTACGATTACGGCAAAGGTACAGTGATTTTACGATCACATCGTAAAATCACTGAACGTAGTCGAAGAAGGCTACGACTACATTAAAGAAGTACGACTACAGCTTAAGGTGGTCGTAAGGAGCAGCGACTACGCCGAGAAGATCATAACGTGGTCGGAAGCGACTCCAACCACGTAGAAGAGAAGTGACCGTGATCGAAGGAATCTTCAACCACGGAGAACAGCGATCGCGCAGCGACAAACGTGGTCGTACGGGAGACAATCTGGTCGTACGACATCAGAAAGCTTCCTAAGTGGTCGTAACTCCTCTGCACTGGTCGTAAACGATCAGATCTAGTCGTAAACGATCTGTACTGGTCGTAAGTGATCTGGACAAGTCGTAAACGACTTGTACTGGTCATAAAGAGGTCCTGGGAGGTCGTAAGACTTTCCAACAGTTGGTATCAGAGCGAGGAAGCAATGGAGGACAAGTCTGCAGAGAAGAAAGTTGCAGGTGTGGAAGGCTCCGGTGAAAAGAAAAGAAACCGCAGCTTCCACCACGAGCACCGATGAGAGGAGGTTCGGTACCATTCCAATTTCCTATGCTGACCGACACAAATTACGGCCTGTGGGCCGTGAAGATGAAGATCGTCATGCGCGCTCTGGGAGTATGGACGGCTATCGAAGGAGATGCACCGATCGAAGAGACTCAGGACCAAAGCGCTCTGGCCATCATATCGCAGGCTATCCCCGACGAAGTCTTGATGACCATTGCAGAGAAGGAGACTGCAAAAGAAGCATGGGAAGCTATCAAGGAGATGCACATTGGAGAAGAACGCGTCAAGAAGGCAAGAGCACAAGTACTGAAGAGGCAGTTCGATCGCCTGGTCATGGGAGAGACCGAAGGCGTCGGTGAGTTCTCACAAAAACTGACGAGCTTGGCTGGCGAAATCCGAGCTTTGGGTGTTGAGTTGCCAGACTCAACAGTTATTGAGAGATTGTTCAGCGCAGTCCCCGACAGGTTCCTCCAAATTATCAGCACAATTGAACAATTTGGAGACATGACGAAAATGTCGCTAACTGAGGCAGTCGGTCGCTTGCGAATCTTTGAAGAAAGTCAGAAGAGACGGCATCAGGACAAGGAAGGAGGTAATCAGCTGCTGCTATCTCGTGCTCAGTGGGAAGCACTGAACGAGAATAAGAGCCATGAAAGTCACAACGACGATGTGAAGAGAGGTGGAGGACGCAACGACGGGAGCAGTCGTGGGCGTAACTCTGAAACCGGAAAATCGAGTATACAATGCCACAAGTGCAAGAAATTCGGTCACTACGCTGCTGAATGTCGAAGCCACATACAATGCCACAACTGCAAAAAGTATGGGCATTTTGCAGCGAATTGCAGAAACAAGAAGAGAGAGGATGAAGTCAATCTGGTTCAGATGGATCCGACTCTGCTGCTGTCGCAATGTTCTGTAGCTGAACCGACAATGGTGATGCTACATGAAGGGAGAGTATTTCCTAGTTTGATGGAGAAGGGAGAGAAGACTCAAGACCAGTCAACAGATTGGTATCTCGACAACGGAGCAAGCAACCACATGACGGGCACACACTCGTTGTTTCATGAACTAGACGAGAGAGTGCTCGGTAAAGTAAAGTTTGGAGACGGTTCAACAGTTCAAATCAAAGGAAAAGGAACAATCCTGTTAAAATGCAAGGATGGAAGTCAAAGACTGTTGTCAGATGTATATTATATACCAAGTCTTTGCAGCAACGTGATAAGCTTGGGCCAACTGACTGAAGAAGGGTACCGAGTTGAATTAAAAGGAGTTTATCTGAGGGTTTTTGACAGCAGAGAGCAATTGTTGATGAGAGCACAAAAATCAGCAAATCGGTTGTACAAAATACCGCTGAAAATTTGGAGACCAGATGATCTAAAGGAACCAGAGCCTGAAAGACTTCATCTCCTGGTGATCGAAAAACAGCATGAAGTCGTAAACAACAAGTCGGAAGAGTTGGAAGTCGTAACGAGAAGGTTGGTAGAAGATTTTGGCTGTAGTCGAGAAGAAATTCGACCACGGCAAATGGAGATTGAACGTGGTCGGGAGTCACCACGACCACGGCAAAAGATGATCGAGCACGGTCGACAAGTGTTACGACCATGGCAAAAGATGTTTGGACGTGGTCGAGAAGATGTTCGACCACGGCAAACAAAAACCGAGTGTGGTCGGGAGTCACCACGACCACAGCAAAACAGCAACAGGGGAGAAGTCGAAGACAGTCAAAGGCCTAGAAGATGGATTCCGAGTTGGCGGGAGAAAGCATGTCGTGAAGAACGGTGGTCGAAAGCAAGACCACGCAACAGTGAAACAAGCAGCTGGTCGAAAACAAGTAGCCTTCTTTAATGTAGTTGGAGTCGCTTCTGACCGAGTACAAGATGTCTTCGTAAAATCGCTGAACGTAGTCAAAGAAGGCTACGACTACATTAAAGAAGTACGACTACAGCTTAAGGTGGTCGTAAGGAGCAGCGACTACGCCGAGAAGATCATAACGTGGTCAGAAGCGACTCCAACCACGTAGAAGAGAAGTGACCGTGATCGAAGGAATCTTCAACCACGGAGAACAGCGATCGCGCAGCGACAAACGTGGTCGTACGGGAGACAATCTGGTCGTACGACATCAGAAAGCTTCCTAAGTGGTCGTAACTCCTCTGCACTGGTCGTAAACGATCAGATCTAATCGTAAACGATCTGTACTGGTCGTAAGTGATCTGGACAAGTCGTAAACGACTTGTACTGGTCATAAAGAGGTCCTGGGAGGTCATAAGACTTTCCAACAGCGCAGGGCGCGGAACAAGCTAGGGGAAGAATTGGTCGTTGTCCTTGATCTAGTTGACGTTCTCGGGGGGTACGCCGTGGACGGCCGGTGGGAACAGGAACTCGACTATCTCTAGGGGCAAGGGGCAGCTTGGCGCGCACGGCCTGGTCGGCAATGCTGCGCAGCCGCACGGCTTTCACGGGCGTGGTGATAAGGCTCACGCGCGCTCTGCGCTCCGTGAGGAGGCACGCGAGGTCGACCATGGGGATGGTGTGGCCTTGCGCCACGAGGGGAACGATAACGAAGTGCGGCAGTGGCGGCGTTGACGTAGCAATGTTGGACTCCTCGGTGGGTACCATGGTGGATGTGTAGGCACGAGTGCAAGAAGCGAGTGATAGCCTGACAGGTACCAACAGGACGAAGGGGTGGATTTATAGCCACTACTGAAGTGGCACCTTTTATTTTCTTTTTAAATTTCCTTGCATTCCTATCATTGTAGTTTGCTGGTAATTTACAGCATCTCCCTGAAAAAAATATCTGTATATACCATTAGGTTGTTTTCTCATAAAAACCAGTCAAATTTTCAGCTGTCCCATCGGAGAGGCAGCAGCTACCACCTACCTCTTGACTCGCACGTGTGATGCAAACTCATGAGTCACCGCCCAACCATCGCCGACATCACCTTCAGCACTGGCGATGCCCACCGGCGACCTCCTCCCCCTTAGCCGCTGCCCACCTCTTACTCCCCTCCTACTGTGGTAGCTCGCCTCCTCCTCTTCCGCCCCTGCCACCTTCTTTCATCACTACCGCTTGCTTCCTCCTAATACTCGTCGATTCTCATTGCCCTTGCCGCCTCCTTTGATTCGCAATCGGCAGTGGCACCACCGCTGCTGGTCCTCCCGCCGCCCCAGTCTTCCTCTAAATCCAGGCCTGGTGAATCCCAAACCCTAACTCGTTAAACCTAAGCCCTAATCTGATGAACCTCGCCCTAACTAACAGCCGCCGTCGCTGGAAAAGATGGCCTCACCGGCCGGAGCATGAATTTATCAGGAAATCATAAGGTCAGAAATTCGAATGATTTGCACAAAATTATCATTCAGTAAATGTATAGCAATTCTGAAAAAAATACATCTATCATTCTAAAACACCTCAAAAGTGGATTTTTACCTCTTAAGGGGATATCTGATATCTCACCCGTCATCCAATTTGTCCCCTTTTACCTCGAGATCTGTGCATATATATTTTGTGGAATAGAGAACATAGTAAAAGATAAAATGATACGAATCTCAAGAAAAATTAGACAGTGGATGAAATAGAAAGACATCCCCTAAAAAGTTTTTCCCAAAACACAAGCAAGGTTATTATTTGGTGCATACACAAACAAGGTTGCAAGGTTTTTGGCGTTGTTAGCCATTCCCGCCAGCATTGGTTTCCTAACGTTGCTTGGTTAAAGAGCTCCATATCACGAAAGCCCATTCCTCCCGATGATTTTGGCGTTGTTAGCCATTCCCACGAGCGCCAGTGCATTTTCTTCTTCTTTTTGACATCCTGCATACCCCACCAATGATTTGCATTCCCTCTTTCAAGTAATTTATTTGTCTTATATTTCAATATAAATTAACACCTATATCTATAAAATATATTGTTTAAGTAGTATTTAATAAAATTGAACCATAGTTGATTCTATTAGATGGACATAGTACTACTATTTCTATTAAAGATAAATATAATCTAACTTTATCAAATTTTATTTAAATAATATACCTTCTATGTATGTGTATCAGACTTATATTGAGAGAGAGAGAGAGAGGGAGTAGGAAGTAGTAGAGATACACCAGAAATTTAAGCAAAGTGTTGGCATATTTACGGTATGTTTTACATGAGAGCCAGGGTCTTGTTTCTATTTTAGACGGGCCGTGAAATTTCTCACGGCTGAGGCCCGCTCGGGAGGGACAGAACTAAGTGAAGCAGGCCATAAGTTTTACGGCCCAGACTTTTGGTGGAGGTGGGGCCTAATAGGCTGTGCTTGCGGCCAGCGACGCGTTGGGCTATAAGTTGGACGGAACTCACGAGCGGCGTGCGGCCCAACGTGGACGCATGCCCGCCCAGGGCCCATCGTATGCACAATTGAGGCCCGTGTATTGTAATCGCGTCTATTTTGTCGCAGGCTCTCGGCAACGGGCAGCACAACCGCAAAGATTCCGCAGCACAAGATTTATAATTTTAAATTTTAGCTATTTTTGAGAGAGAGAGTACGGATATACTCACATATGATTTTAGTCGATATAGATAAAGTCAGAACAATGTTTAATATAATCAATTTGTAAATTCTAAATTTAAAAAATATTTCGTTTAAAAGTTATTTTTATAATGCTAAGTTATAGGCCTATAAAAAGAAGGTTATAAGCCTATAAAAAGAAGGAGGGCATGAGTCATGAGGCCGGTGCCTCCCTCGCGGCGCATTCAGCAGGCAAAGCTCATGATGCGGCACGCATGTTCTGCTTGTGTACGTACCTGCAAAAATGGTTGGTAAAACAGAAATAAAATGATGAACAATACTTATGCATGACTACAAAGCAAAAAGTGGATGAGTCTGGCTACTCGATTGCAAGAGTCATCTCTCAATATATATCGATGGTGAAGCTAGAGACAAAGCTAGTCTTGTTCTCGAGATAATTTAGTAGTACTCAAGAGCCATTTCTTCTTTGAATCTGCTGGGACCAATATATATACATGATTGTCTCACGAGATGTTGGAGTGAAACAATTAAGCCTGCTATTCGAGCACCGACGCGGGGGCGATGCTGCCGACGGATGCCGGTGGTATGCCGTCCAAATCACGAACGGTCTAGACGTCGAGCAGGAGACCACCGGAGCATCGGTGGTAGTACTATGCATCCAAAGGAGGCTACGTCTAACGGGCTGCTTCGCGAGAACCGGGTGACCCTCGACCTTCTCGGCAATTGTTGTCGAAGCCAAGTACCTAAGTACGCCCAAATGCACATATACGGTAGATTGTGATATGATGTTGTAGTATATCCTTTAGGGTGTGTAAGGATATACTACAACATCATATCACAATCGTACCATACATCTGCATTTGGGCGTACTTAGGTATTTATTTATTAGTATTTTCATTATGTTATTTACACATTGTTATTTCTTATACAATAATTATTTAGAATGACATGATATTAGTTATACCTTACCACATGAAAAAGCCCTATTTCATTTGATGATCATTTTTACCTTGACAAGCCCTAGTAATAGTAAATAACTATAAAATATACTGCGCTAGTTTAAGAAATTCAATTGCTTTACACTAGTTGTGATGGTGCCGCAATGCACTGGGATATTTATTTGTGAATGGTTACCTGGTTGATAAAAAATAAGGACTGGAAACTTATACTAAGTAAAGAACATAGTAACCGCTCAACTACAAGCGTTGACTTGTCAAACCTAATTTAGTAGCTGTTTAAATTGATTGAATATCTACTATATGGATATAATTTACTGTTCAAGAAAAGGGAACTGTCGGCGAAGCATGTGGTATGGAAACGGTAAAACCATACTTTCACAACGGTAGGCTCCGCCCTATCAGGCTGCCGTATTCCATGACAGGTGGTGTCTAGTCTATCTAGTAGAAGCTACATAAAGAGATAAGCAGTGAAACAATCTTGTTTTTCAACTCAGTTATGAGGGTTGAGGAATCTTGTAGGTAAAGTTAGGCAAGTCTGCAGAGTCATAATATGTGGTATTCGAATATGCTGTACTTCCAGTAAATGAAGCCGTGTTTAATGGGTGATTCCAATAGTGAAGCATAAGTAGATTTGAAAATGTTTTGGAAATGTTGAAATCTGGTAATCAAATTTTGAAACCCCAATTCCTTAAGGAGTTATTAATCTTTTGTGTTTAAAAACGTTTACAAACAAAATTACATCCACAAATACTTTAATAAAACCACTATATCTCCAACTTTGGAAATTTTGACAAGTAGTTATATAGCGTTTTCCCATGTGACTTATTGAGTACGGTTGATTGTACTCATACTAGTTAAAATCATAAACAGAAAATGCTTGCCAAGAAAATGAAGAAATCTACGAAGATGACACTGTGGAGCACTACGATATAGACGACGCCTGGTGTTAGGGTTTATTCTACACTCAGGCATATCTATGGAGTTCTTTTGTATTGTAATATAATTTTAGATTGCACGTCCCGTTGTGTAAAACTTGGCTACTAAGCCTTAATTTTGTAATAAAACTTGGTTTTTATGCTTAAGCTTGTGGCGGCAATGGTGTTCACTCATCTACATTCGCAGCTGAATAATCTTGGGCAGCTGTGAGGAAATCCTAGCGACCCCAGAAATATGGGCGTTACATGGTAAAAGAGAAAAAAAATCATGAACTAGTTGTGAGAGTACATTAACATACTACATACGCATGAGGCATGACCACAGGGCAAAACTTTGATGAACAATTCAGTAAAAATTTCGGTCCGTTTCTTCTTGTCACGGAGTTGGAAACTCACATAATCCATGGTTGTTATGACTCATGACTCATGAGAGGTCGGGCTGAAACAAACAAGCTTGTGTGATTATTGAGTAAAGAGGATGGGATGATTATGGTGACGGAGGATTGCAATCCGCAACGAAGAGGATGAACTTGCGGTTGTCAGATGATATGTTACACTCTTTATTTCATATGACAGAAATATAGAAGCGGATTATATATTTCTTTAGAAATAATTGTGACTTACATGAGGGATTTCAGAAGATAATGATTCCAATAGTGGAGATGCCAATATATAGATAACCACATGGGCCTCATGGGCCTATAGTATATGGGCTTTGATATACTTAACACCCCCCTTCAAACTCAAGGTGGAAACGGAGGTTTTGAAGCATTTAGTTTGAGCAAGTGAAGCCGATGTTGCTCTCGAGTTTGTGCTTTAGGCCCCGTTTGGCACAGCTCTAGCTCCGAGATTTATGCTGGATCTGTAGTTTGTTGACTAAATTAAAGTGATTTAAATATTTTTATTTAATATATAATATAAATAAAATGAGTCATGTAAATGCACTTAACATGCCTGCAACTCTAGATCCAGAATTTCCTAGAGCTACAGATGACCAGCTCTGCCAAACAGGGCATTAGTGAAAAAATCTGCCACTTGCAATTCTGAGGGCACATACTGAAGAGCAATTGTTTTCTGCTGACAATGAGACCGAGTAAAGAAAGCATCAACGCCAATATGCTTTGTAAGTTCATGCTTCACATGATCATTGGCAATTTGTATGGCTCCAGTATTATCACATAAAAGAGGTGTAGGAGCATCATAAGAAATACCAAAATCTGCTAACAACCATCGAAGCCATACAATCTCTGAAGTGGTAGTGGCAAGTGCTCGAAGTTCTGCCTCTGTACTAGAACGAGATACAGTCGCCTGCTTCTTAGACTTCCATGCAAGAGGAGAAGAACCAAGAAGAATGCAATAACCTGTGATAGAACGACGATCTGTTGAATCACTCGCCCAGGTGGAGTCCGAGTAAGCATGAAGATGAAGCGGACTTTCACGAGCATAGAACAAACACTGAGAGGATGTCCCCCTTAAGTACCGTAGTACACGAAGCAAATGTCCAAAATGAATGGAAGTCGGAGCACTGACAAACTGACTCAGAATATGAACCGCATGAGCAATATCAGGTCTAGTAACAGTGAGATAAATAAGGCTGCCCACAATATGCCAATATCGAGAGATATAAAGCCCGTCTTGTTGCTAGAGGTTTTCAGCAAACTCTCCAAGGCGGCCTAGAGCAGCGGCGGCCCGGCTGGAGCAGATTCCGGCGGCGACGAGACGGGCTCCAGCAACAGCCGCACAGCGGCCCAGATGGAGGACGAGCGGCGGAAGCGGCGGCGACAGCGGCCAGACAGCGGCGACGGCCCGACTGGAGCAGATCCGACGCGGATCTGACGAGGCGCCACCCGGTGCAGAGGCGGCAGCCGAAGGATCCGCGACGGGCGACGGCGACACGGACGGTCAACGGGCGACGACAGCAGGGACACCTGCCGAAGAAGTCGGGACGGGCTACGGCGGCAGGGACAGGCGACGGGTGACGGCGGCAGGGACGAAGCCGCGACGGAGGCTTCGGCCGAGAGGCCGACTGACCAACGAGGCTGACTGGCCGGTTATATTTTTTTGGATCGTGGGAGGAGGACTAAACAAATCCTGACCTAACCCTAATCCATGAGCTCTGATACCATGTGACTTACATGAGGGATTTCAGAAGATAATGACTCCAATAGTGGAGATGCCAATATATAGATAACCACATGGGCCTCATGGGCCTATAGTATATGGACCTTGATATACTTAACAATAATAACGTCTATTTATCATTAATAATGCATAGATATATGAGATAATTTTTATGTTGCTACTGTTTTTACGTCAACACCTTTAGTCCCACCCCTTAATTTGTTAAATACATTAATTCTATCCTTCCTATGTTGTTGTTGATATATGGCTCAGCGGTCTTTCGCACCACATTTCATTTCTCACAAGCAAACCCGAAACAGCCGGCATCAAAAGCGCAGTTTTGCTGCCTTGTCACGGCGGTTGTTTGTCATTCCCCCGGCGCGACAGTTGATCACTGTGTCCATTCACTTGGAAAAATTGTTACCATCCATGATCTACTGCTATACATATGCAGCTCTGCTCTTCGCTATGGCACGGTGGTGACAGACTAGTACCCTGTAGTGCTTGCCATTGCCTGCATGAAAATGACGCAAAGACGTCGGGATGGGAGATGGTCTTAAAAGACTCTTGAGAAGGTAGTTGCGCACTGGAGGGGCTTTTTTTCTTTTTTCTTTATAAGGGCACATATAATGTGCATATCAGTTGTCTATAAATCTATAACACATGTAATTTCAGGTGATGTGAAAAAGAGAGAATGATGATATCTACTATTTAACAGACGGTCTTATAGACGGCTTTATGCTATGTATATCATTGTATAAACAACTATATAGACAATGTATTAATGGAATAATCCCATTGTAGACAACTATGTAAACAAATCTATTATATGAGATGTTTTTAGTTTTATCTATAAATAACATAACAATGTTTTATAGATAGACATCATGTGTACCATTGCATACGTCATAAGCAGCCCGTAGGGACACGGCGTCCCTTAGCAGACTGTGAGGATACTAGAGTACCGGCTATTGTCACAACCGTTGCCCGCCGGTCCAAGTGCGAGCACATGGTCGGACTCCCCTTTGGCGGGCCATGAAGTTCTTTATGTTGAGGAACCGTCGTTGGCGAGTCCAGCCTGAACGATTTTTTCTATACGAGAGAGATAAATCAAACACCTATAATGCAAGAAAATACAAGAATTGAACACACAGAGAGATAGGGAAACTCATATTCTTTATTGCTTTCTCTTCTACAAGTACAAGATCTAATCATTGGAACCCCCTATTTATAGACTAGGTGGAGAAGTGCCCACCATGGGCTAGGCTTGCAGGCCCAGGCCCAGGTTTCCCAACAGTTCCCTTGGACACTCATCCAACATGTTCATGCCTCATCAAAACTCTATAAAAAACCTAATGGGAAAATTTTGGAGAAAGAGTTGTGTTGCACAAATTGCCTCATTAAAAACCTTGACCGAGAAACTTCCGGAAAACTCGTCAAGGGAAAAAAGGTACAATCCACCCAATTTCATTTAATCTACAGAATTTATTCTTTGGGTACTCGATCTTCATGATCAAGTTTTAATAGTAAGCTCGAGAAGAATCTCCCCCTGAGTACTACACTGCTCTAAGTCTCATCATTCCAATTCCACGTATACATCTTTCAAAGTTAGATGCTGGAAGTGACTCAGCAAATAAATCTACAAGATTTTCACATGACTTAGTATGCAGTACCTTAATTTTGTCTATCTTCTGTAATTCATAAACATAGAAGAATTTGGGGTTGATATGCTTTGTGAGATGACTCTTCACATAACCTATTTGCACTTGTGCAACACAACCTACATTATCTTCATAGATAATTGTGGGAGCTTGTATGATGTTCAATCCACATGACTGCTAGATGTGATGAACCATTCATCGAAGCCAAGCACATTCTCGTGTGGCTTCATACAATGGTATGATTTTTGAGTGGTTCGTCAAAGTCGATACAAGACTTTGCTTAGACAAATTTCATAAAATTGCAGTTACACCACATAGGAATACATAGTCTGTTTGTGACATAGCTATATGTGGGTCTGACAAGTACCTGGTATTTGCATAGCCAGTCATATTCAAGTCTTAATTCTTTCTATAGAGTAGTCCAAGGTCTTTACTTCCTTGAATGTATCGGAAAATGTCCTTTATTCCCTAACAATGCTTTTTGGTAGGTTATGCACTATACCTTGCTAATAGGATTACAGCAAATGCGATGTTCGGTCTAGTGCAGTTTGTTGCATACATAAGTGCTTCTACTGCACTTAAGTATGGGAATTCTAGTCCCAGAACTTCCTCCTTCTCTTCTCTAGGTCGGTACGAATCCTTGTGTTGTTGTAAAGATCGTCTGACCATTGGTTTCAAAGGGTATAACTTTTCAAAGTCAAACCTTTCAAACACCTTTTGAGTGTATGTAGATTGATGTACTAATATTTCTTTTGGGACATGCTCGAGCTGCAAGCCTAAGAAATATTTGGTTTTACCCAAATCCTTCATTTCGAATTCTGATTCTAGGTAAGAACTGGCCTCCTTTATATCTTCCAAGGTTCCGATGATATTCAGATCATCTACATATACTAAGATTATACAAAATCCATTCTGGGGTCGTCGTATAAATACACAGAGACAATCCCTATTATTCGTGTAGCCTTTCTTGCATAGAAAGTCACCTAAGAGATTATACCACATTCTGCCTGATTGTATAAGTCCATAAAGTGATTTTCTGAGTTTCACACTATATAAGTTTCTATTTGCACTGTCTTGGTTCGAGTCAGGGATGCCTTCAAGCACCTTCAGATAAATATCCAAATCCAAGTTTCCATAAAGGTATACAGTTACCACATCCATTAATTTTATTTCTATGTTCAGATTTACTGCCATCGAGACTAATTATCTAAAGTTAATACCACTCATGACTAGAGAATATGTTTCTTCATAATCAACTTCTAGATATTGAGTGAAATCTTGTGCAACAAGTCTCACTTTATATCCTACAACTTCATTTTTTATTTCTCTTTCAAACAAATACCCATTTATACCCTACGGGGTGCACATAGGGAGGCGTGCAGCTTACAGGCTTAAACATCTCTCTTTTATTTAAAGATAATAATTCAGTTTCTATTACATTTTTCCAATCTTCCCAATCTGAACTTTTCTTACATTCAACGAGCGATGTATGCTCTGGATCAAGATCGATGATTGTGGCAATTTTCTTTGCAAAATAAATATCAACATTGGCTGTTGTCCTATTCATAGATTCTCCTGTGTGCACATAGTTTATAGCTATTTCATTATGGATTGATTCTTCTAGTGCTTCTACTTGCTTATCGCTCCTTCCAGTTATAGGGGCAAGTTCCTTTAGTTTTCAGCTCCGATGTGTGCGCACACATCCATGCTGATTTTTCCCTCCATGGGAATGTTTCGATCCGGTTTGCCTTTTTCAGAAGATGCCATACTGGTACCAGGTCTTAACTGTCTCCCCTTCTAGATCTGGAAAACTTCAGTGATTGGCTACGTCAAGTCCTTTTTATCCTTTTTCATCAGGTGTCCCGGGTTACTTGGGATTCGAGGGGCTAGAGTTTTTGTCCTTTTATTTTGAGGTCTCTAGACGAGATTAGGGATACCGTCAATTTTCTTCGATATTTCAACCCTCTTCGGTGCATTGTGTGCAGGCACATGTGACTTGGTCATGCTCTTTAAATCACTAAAGTGGTCAGGCAGTTCGTTTGCTAATGCTTGCAACTCAATGATCTTTTAGACTTCTCTATTTGCTTCACTAGTGCGCAGGTCATGTGCATGGATTCCCGTGGATTGCCATGTAATTTTCCGACATTTTTCATCAAGGGGTTGATTTTCTCCCCCTAATGTCGGGAAACTATTCTCATCAAATATACTATTAGTGAAATGGGTTGTATGCAGATCTTCTGTCATGAGGTTGAAATATCTGATTATGGATGTTGTTCCATAACCAATGTATATCCCAGATTTTCGAAGAGGGCCCATTGCAGTACGCTGTAGAGGGGGTATAGGTACATAAACCTTGCACCCAAACCTATAGATATGAGAAATTTTCAGTGCTAACTCTTGAACTAGTTGCATAGGTGAATGGATGTTGTATGCTGATGGTCTAAAGTTGATGAGAGTTGTTGCATGTAGGACTGCGTGTTCCTAATATGTAGTTAGTAAATTACAATTTTGCAAAACTGGTCAGACAATAAATTTAATTTTCTTAATTAATACTTCTACTAGTCTATTCTAGGTGTGGGCATGCGGTACAAAAATGCTCAACTTTAATTCCCATTGCCATGTAATAACTATAAAATACCTTTGAAATGAATTCTCTGGTGCTGTCCATTTTGATGGACTATATATGATGATCAGGAAAATTATTTTTAATTTGAATTATCTACGAGATCAGCTTTGCGAAAGCATGGTTTTTCGTAGATAATAAACATACATGCATCCATTTCAAGGAAGCATCGATGAGCACCATGAAATATTTAAATGGCCATGACAGTGGTTGTATGGGATCGCAAATATCTCCCTGAATGTGCTCTAGGAATACAGGGATTTCATCCTTCACTTTCAAAGCAGAAGGTCTAGTAATTAATTTCCCAGTGGCATATGTGGGGCACACAAAATCTTCTTAATTTGGAAATTTTTTACATCGATATTATATCCCTGTGAATTGTTAATTATATTTCTCATTATTCTACAACCTAGGTGGCCTAGCCTATCATACCAGAGAAAGAAGAGTTCAGAGTTTCTAAATATTGTTTTCAAGGCAGTATAGGCTGCGGGTGCTTTAATATTAGTGTAGTATAGCCTGGTCTCAAATGAAGGAAGTCTTTCTAATACCCTTTTTGCATTTGCTTCACGCTTTGGAAGTATAATTGTGGCTCTCCCTGAGCCTATTATACAAGCATCGCTAATGGCGATTGTTGTAAGGCTGCCAACATTCTTGAATTTTATCTCTCTCAAGATGGTATTTGTTATGCCACTGTCAGCTAAGCACACTTCCTCCATAGGGCGCCACACGTACTTTACTAATATGTAGTAGAAAATAATCAACACATAAATAAAATACTTCAAATATCAGAACATATCATGTAATTATTAACTGAATAAATAAATGAATTATTCAATATCATCCAACCATCACGAGAAAATAAATTGTTTGAGTATCATCAATGCAAAGTTTAACTCATTCCTTCCACACATGAAATAAATGATAATTAAAGTCTAAATACATTCTATGCATTAGACTGAATCTGCTAAGAAGCCAGAGACTTCAGCTGCAATCTTCTCAAGGTGAGGTGCTCTTCCTTGGAAATCATGGTGGCGGCGGCTGCAATGTCAAGTGGGGGTGCTGTTGCATGAGTTGAGTCAACCTCCATCAGAACAGGTAGTTGCTCATAACTCTCCCTCTCAACGAAAGCAAAGTGGGTTTCATGCTGCCCTTTGCCATCCTTCTTCTTCTTGGCCTGGAAGGCATCGATGACGTGTTGCGGCTCTTTACAGATCCATGATCAGTGCCCCCACTTGCCACACTTGTGGCAGACTTGGTCTTGCTGACCATAGGGCTTGTCATCCCGTTTTGATTTGCTAGCCTTATTCTCGTGTAGAGTATTTGACTTACCTTTTTGTGCTATGGCTTTGCCCTTCCTTCCCCTTTTTTTTATTATGGGTTTCGCACCTTGTAGCTTCTTACGGAGAACTTCATTTTGAGCCTCTGCAAGCTGCATGATATAAATCAATTCAGCATACTCCTTGTAGCTGTCTTGATGATAGTTACATGTAGATTGCACTGAACTAGGGTGGAAGGTGGAGAGGGTCTTCTTAATCTTCTGCTCATCTGTGATCTGCCTGCCACAAAGTTGAAGATTGGTACAAATTCTATACAGAGTAGATTTGTACTCTCCAACTATCTTGAAATCAGCAAACCTCAGTCAGATCCATTCTTCTCTGCTTGAGGAAGAATGTTGTAGTTTAGCTTCTTGAATCGCTTCTTGAGTGCAATCCACAATGCTTGTGAGCTCTTCTCTGCCATGTACTTATTCTTGAGAGTGGTACAGAGGTGGTGCTTGAGGAAGTGAAGTGTGTGATCATTTTCTTCTTGTGTGGGTTTGGCATCTTGCGATGCACCAATCCCAATGGCAGCATGGAGGTTCTTGGCTCTAAGTACAATCTCGACGTTAGAAGCCTACGTCAAGTAATTTTGGCCATGCTGGGCTAGCTCCTCGAACTCCTGGTTCATGATGCCAATCATCTACATGTGCATAAAAGGAATATATAAGTTTACTATAGGTAAACATGCATGAAATAAATTGGACAATGGTACAAAAGGGTTCTCGTAATATTCTAGAACTTTCTATGCATTTTCTATAAATTTTACTGTTAATTTCAGTGATTAAAGGCAATTAAACAATTGCGATTAATCAAAATAGTAAGTAAATATAGAAAACATAGAAAATAATAAAAACAGGGTCGAGCATTCTTCAAATGTTAAAAACAATTCAAAATTTGGATTCTCGAATCCCTTTTTTGCTGGAATATGAATTTTAAGTTAATTCTGCAATTTATGAGGGCCTATACGCTAAATTTCAATTCTGAGATTTTTTTGATTTCCTATGGGCCTTTTTGCAAAATACCAGTGCCTCCCTTCCTCTTTTTCTTTGGCCCATCATGGCCCATTTGGCGCGTGGGGTATGGCTTCCCTACCCCATTTCGATTCGACGGTTGTGGCCTAAGCTGCGGCTTGGGCGGGTGAGAGGCGGCGCCACTCCCACGCGCTGCCACAGAGTGGCAACGCTTGGGAGCGGCGATGTGCGGGCCGACGACGCTCGGGTCAGCGGCGCTTGAGGAGTGGCGGCGGCCTTGGCCTGGGAGTCAAGTGACAATGGATGAAAGCGCTTCGTGCGGAAGGCGACAGCTTCGTTCGGGGCCAAGTGACGGTGGCGCACACCGTGCTAGGCGAGCGGTGGCGCAGGGCTGGGCGAGCGGTGGCACAGCCGTGGCCAAGCGAGGCTCTGGCTCACGTGCAGAGTAGCAATGTGGGGCTGACAGCACCTGTCGTGATGCACGACGGCCGTGCGGAGCTTGCAGTGCGGGGGCTCGACGTGGCGCGGCTGTGTGGGGTCGACAGTACGCAGTGCGTGCAGCGCACGGTGGCCGACGACGAGACCGCATGTGGGTGGTGCGGGCACGTGTAGCCGTTGGTCGAGCCTAGGCCTAGGCTCAGGTTTCCTAGCACTTTACACGGCCAAGGCAAGGACCCAGGTGGTGCTACTACTGGATGTAACTGCTAACTGAACCAAGGCTGTTACGACTAGCGAACTAGATAGATCAGACCAGGTGGGGATTGCGACCACCGTCCCAGTTGGCTGAAATGGTAGTTTTCGATGTGCGATTAGCAAAATAACACTCGTTGTGCAAAATTTACTAAAATAACGTCTCCACTGCACAATCACCATGCGGAACTGACCAATGAGCTGATACGTAAGCAATGCCGCACGGTGGCTTATGGATTAGCCAAAACCGCACAGCCACCGTGTAGTGGAGGTAGCACCGCATGTCCACCATGTGGTGGTGCACTATAGCACCCACCATCGGTTGGTACAGTGTGAACGTGTACTGTACCAGCATTATTGTAATTTTTTTAGGAAATTCCATTTAAGTATATGTTTGTAGGAATTTTTCAATATATAAAATGAGCTCCAAAAATTATTATTTTTTATGGAGCCTCCCGACATAACGTACTTGCTTTTGTAATTTTTTCATAATTTTATCGATTTCGAATATTTCTCAAAAATTTATTTAATTATAATGATTGTAGTAATTTTATGAAAAATTCAGAATGGATAAAAGTATGGAAAAATTACACAAGCAATTACACTATTTTGGGAGACTACAAAAAACTTTATAATTTTTGGAGCTCATTTGCTATATTTAAAAATTGTTACAAAAAATATATTTAAATAGATTTTCTTGAAAAGTGCTACAGTGCTGCTGCAGTGCGCACCCGTACTATGGCCATGAGGTGGTGGATGCTACAGTGCACCATGGCATGGTGCCCGTGTGGTTTTGGCTAATCCGCATGGCCACCGTGTGGAATCGCTGAGGTGTCAACTCTTAAAATAGTCCCATGCGGTGGAGGTGCTATTTTTTTTGATATGCTGCATGATAAATGCTATTTTTGCTAATTGCGCATCAAAAACTGCCATTTCGGCCTCCTCAAGCCCTTGGCCTTGAGCCTACCACGTTTCCGCTGCGCAAATGATGAATGGCCTAGTTCCTCATGGGCCCTCAACAAGCAAAACTCACGAGGCACACATCTTCTACTTCCTTCCTACAAAAAATTAGTTCATAAGAGGCCTGAGCTGTAGCTCAGTGGGAGAAGGGGAGGGTGTTAGCCCCTCTAGCTTGGGTTTGATTCTTGATCGAACTTAGTATTTCTCAATTCTCAGTGTACTATTTGGTGAACAGCACCATCTAGATGATACATACACGTGCGTGTTAACTGAGACAGCTCGTACCCATGCTTCAGAGTGTTAGATCATGTAGATGGTCGTAAATTAAGAGATGATGAATAATTGACAAAACATTTGGTAAATAAAGAGATAATGAATAATTGATATTTGAGATGCCTTGGATTTTGCGTTTGTGAAAGACTTGATTTTTTTTGCAACGGAAGACTTTGCCTTTGAGTGGTTTTGCTTAGTTACAAGTGATTTCAGACCACAGACGTTAGACTACGACCACGGCATGCTCCGACCACAGCACTTTGAACATGCTTATGACCACAGCAGCTTTCGACTACGGCTGGCTTCGACCACAGCATGAACACGACTACGACTACGTCTGGCTTCGACCATGGCATGAACACAACTACGACTACGGCTGGCTTCAACCACGGTATGAACACGACTATGATTATGGCTGGCTTCGATCACGGCATGAACACGACTACAACTTCGACCTTACGACCATAGTAGCTTTTGACCACGTCTAGTTTACGGTCACAGCAGTACGACTTCGACCTTATGACCACGGCAGCTTTCGACCACGTCTGATTTACGATCACGGTAGTACGACTTCGACCTTATGACCACGATAGCTTTTGACCACGTTTGGCTTACGACCACGGCAGCTTTCGACCATGTCTGGCTTCGACCGCGGTAGTACGACTTTGACCTTACGACCACAGTAGGTAATTGTAGCTACATTATATTTTCATGGTCGTAGCTACAGTATACATTATCATAGACTTTATTGGTCGTACTCAATAGTCGAAGGTTTTACTAGTTGATAGTCGAGGGCTTTGCGGTCATTGGTCGTGGGTTTTGTGGACTACTTTCATGGTCGTCGATTTGGTAGTCTTGTCGATACTCGTAGACTTCACATTCTACTGTCCTGTCTTCGGTAGTCGGAGGCTGAGTTATCGGTTGCCGTAGGCTTCACGGTCGGTACTCGTAGACTTTATGGTCAGCACGGGGGTAATATGAGATGCAGGTGGTAGAGATGTCACGTGAGGTAGTCGAGCTCATGCTGGAGCACGTGGAGGTCAAAGGCGGATGATGCGTGGAGGCGTGGAGACGGTTACGGTTGGTGACGAGGAGGACTGGGACTAGGAGGGGGTAATCTGAGGTACAGGCGGTCAGGATGTCACGCGAGGTGATTGGGCTTACGTGAGAGCACACGTTGATGGCGCACGATGGAGAGATACATGAGGGGATATCCTAGAGGCTTCGTCGTGTATGAAGTATGGAGTCATGGATAGAGTCCATGACTTGTATGAGGTAGTTAAAACCCGTGCAAGGAAGGGTTTTGCGTCCCTTGATTTGAGGAAGAGATAGATTTTGTATCCAAGTGGATAAGGACACGGGTTGAGAAGTTCGAGTTGAACACGGTTTGTGCGCTGGCCTATAAAATTAGGGGAAGCCATAGGTTAGCGCAACAAGCTTTAGGGCCATTGTGAAGAAGGTTTTTAGGGGTGCCGTGAGGGCGCTTTGTAGCCAAGAACTTGATGATGAAATAATAGATCAGATTCTTTCTAGAAAAATATCTAGAAGATGCGACCTCGCCTTCTTGTCCTTCTTCGCGTCGATGGCCTGCCCGGCCGCTGGCTCGATACCTTCCTAGACGCCTTGATCTTCCATCATTGCGTGCACTCAGATCACCCAACTGGTGTAGTTTGTCGCCGTAAGCTGCGGGTAGGAAAACATCCCACCACTGCTTTCTCGCGCCGCCTCACCGTGGACAACGATTGACATTGATCTGAGTGTCGAACCGTAGCTCTGATACCAGATTGAAGGCTGAAAAATTCAGACCAACGTCGCAACTCTCGATTTTCTGCAAACTGCAGCCGAGCGCTGATGCCTGAAGAGTGACCGGCAGTCGGACCAAGAGAACACCGGCGGTCAAACTGGGAGAACAGACCGAGCGGAGGACGGCGGTTAGACCAGACGATGAACGGCGGTCGGACCTCTACTATAGCACTTCAAAATAGTTCAGAAAAACTGAACACAAGATGCAAAGCAATGTTTTTTGTGAGGCTATTTCGTTCCCCGTTTTCTTCTCAATTTATAGTAGCAGAAATACATGAAACATGGCAAGTATTAACTCTATACGACTAAGAATCCTGGTCGATCTCTGAATTAAGAACCGAACCGAACACACTAAGCAACAAAACTGAAAACAGACTCTTTGAAACTGCTACTCGGAAACTAACTTTTGAAGACTTCTGTCGTTGCCGTCTGCAGGTTCAAGGGTTTGGGATGCTTCAGGGTTAACTCCAACATACTCCCCCTTAATCCTGGCACTTCCCAAGATCTCGGACACCCAGCTGGTGCCGCATTGCCGCTAGTTTTGCAGCTGTCAACGCTTTTGTCAGTAAATCCACTCGCTGTTCGTCTGAGCGAATAAACTCCATAGTGATTTGTCGTTTCTCGACACATTCCCAAATGATGTGGAATCTCATGCCGATATGTTTGCTGCGCCCATGAAATACGGGATTCTTCATTAGCGCAATTGCAGACTTGTTATCAACAAACAACTTCACCGCATCATGCTTCTTCCCTGTCAATTCATCCAGCAGACTTCTAAGCCATAAAGCCTGGCTTGCCGCTGCTGTTGCTGCCATGAATTCAGCCTCGCATGACAATAGAGCAACTGTTCTTTGCTTCTGAGAGTTCCAGGGCACTAGACAATCGTTGATATAGAATGCCATGCCCCCGGTACTCTTCCTGTCATCATTATCTCTGGCCAAATCGCTGTCTATGTACCCGGTAATTGCCTCTGCATCTCCTTTGGTATACACAAGACCATAGCTCAATGTCCCTTTCAGATATCGAAGGACCTGTTTGATTGCCTTTTGATGCATCACCGTGGGCTTCTCCATGAACCTACTCAGCACACCGACTGCAAAAGATAAGTCTGGCTGGGTGTGAAGTAGGTATCTAAGGCATCCGATGGCACTTCGGTATTGCGTGGCATCCACCGGTTCTCCATCCAGATCCTTGTTCAGTTGTGACCTCGGCTCCATGGGAATTTTCGTGGGATTGCAATCGATCATCCCAAACTTCGTAAGCAACTTTTTAGCATAAGCTTCTTGCTTGATTGTGATGCTTTCTTCCCCTTGTTTGACTTCGATCCCGAGATATGTCTGTACCGAACATATTGTTCCAGGTCTTCATAGTCGAGGTGTACTCTCCGAGCGTCTCTCATTATGTCATCAATATGTCTGTACCGAACATATTGTTCTTCAGAGCTGCTGCTCCCGCTTGACAGCAGTGTGGACATGGCCGAGTCCGGTTTGACTGGACCTCCTGCCAGTGTGGACATGGCCGAGTCCGATCTAACCAGACTTCCTGCCAGCGGTCCAGTGGGTGTCTTCATTGCTGAACTGATGGCGGGAAGTTGGAGAACGTCCTCCGTATGTGCCGCAGCACACCCCCTAGATGCTGGAACCCCTGGCGTCTCTTCGTAGGCCCGTGATGTCGATGGAGACGATGGGTGTAGATGCGTTTCTGGCGTTGGTTCGCCCGTAGGACCACTTCCGGGTGGCACGAACTCTTCGGCCGTTAGTGTTGTGCTGCATTCCCCTTCGTCGATGAAATCTGAAGGATCACTGATGCTTGCGCTTGCATTCCAGGACCACTGTCGCCGTTCTTCAGATTTTACATCACGGCTTACGTGAATTTTCCCGCGCCGTGGTTCGAACAACTGATGCGCCTTGCAGCCGTCCTCGACACCAAGGTACACCATTGCCTGGCTCCAATCATCCAGCTTCTTTAAATGTGGTGTTGTCACCTTCACGTATGTCGTACAACCGAACACACGGAGGTGTGCCAGGTGAGGTTTTCTGCCGTGCCATGCTTCAAAGGGAGTGTATTTGCCCAGCGCTTTTGTCGGCAGCCGATTCAACAAATGCACCGCGTGCCGCACCGCCTCCCCCAGAAACTTCCCGGCATGTCCATGCTTTCAAGAAGCGACCTCGCCATTGCCATCACAGTTCTATTCCTCCGTTCCACCACGCCATTTTGCTGTGGTGTATAAGCTACAGTAAGCTGTCGTTCGATCCCGACCTCTTCGCAGACTCGGTTGACAATAATTCGCCGTCGCGATCAGTCCTGATCATCTTGATTCGCCGATCACTTGTGTTCTCAATCTGCAGCCGAAATTTTTGGAACACCGTGGAGGCTTGATCCTTCGTCTTGATCACGAACAGCCACATCCACCTCGAGTAATCGTCCATGATTAGCAAGAAGTAACTGTTTCCAGCGACGCTTGAAGGAGTGATCGGTCCGCAGAGATCGGCATGCAGCAATTCGAGAGGCTTCTCTGCCCTGTATGTTGTTGCCGCCGGGAATGGCTGCCTTGACTGCTTTGCCATGAGACACCATTGGCATAGCTAGTTTGGATGCGCAAGAGATGAAACACCCACTGCCATCCTCTTGTCAACTAGCTGTTTCATGGCCTGAAAGTTAACATGGCCGAGTCTGGCGTGCCACAGCCACGCCGGGTCTTCGAGGTTCACCAAGAGACAAACTGCCTCTGCTTGATGTAGCTCGATTTTGTAAAGACGATTCGCAGTTCACCTCACTTCCATGAGCAATCTTGCCTGTCGTTTGTTGAAAACCTGCAAGACATCTTCATCCAGAATCACTTTGTGGCCTATTTCAGTCAATTGCCCAAGGCTTACGATACTACTTCGGAGTCTCGGGATGTAGTACACCTCCTGGAGCAACCATTGGTCTCCGGTTTTGCAGCTGAACAGAATTGAACCTTTGCCCATGATTTGCACCGTTGAATTGTCACCGAACTTGACTTTGCCGGTGACGCTCTCGTCCAGCTCACGAAACTTTGCTTTGTCGCCAGTCATATGGTTGCTCGCCCCGTTGTCCAGGCACCAGACTTGTCCTGGAGCAATCTTCGCCTCCGGCATTACTTCCTCTTCATTTAGCAGCACTACCCCCTGTCGTTCCTGCTGCTCCGGCGCTGATTCTTCAGAGACCGCGAGTAGCAACGTAGGCTCAGTGTCATCTGCGCACGTAAGATTGGCCTCTTCCCCCTTCTTTGGTGCTCGGCACTCGGATTTGTAGTGGCCCATCTTGTCGCAGTTGAAGCAACGGATATGGCTTTTGTCACGGCCACCGCCGCTTGAGCCAAACGCGCCGTCTTTGCTTGGCGCTCCGCCACGGTCGCCTCTGCCGCACCCCCTACCGCGTCCTCGTCCACCTCTACCACGGATGTTGTTCTCTGCAGAGCTGTAGTATTTGGTCTTGCTTGACGAAGAATCGCCGGCTTCCTTCTTCTGCCGCGCTTGCCACTCGGCCTGAGTGAGCAGAAGCTGGCTGTCGCCGTTGCTGCTTTCGCCAGACGTGCGTGTGCGCGTCCGTTCTTCATACGTCTTCAACCGTCCCACCGCTTCCTCGAACAGCATCGTCTTGATGTCGCAGAATTGCTCGATCCCGGCTATTACGCTCAGGAAGCGTTCTGGCACGGTGTCGAACAATTTCTTGACCATCGCGGCATCGTCGAGTGTTGCTCCAAGGTTTGCATACTTGACGGACATGGCGTTGAGCCTTCTGGCGTACTGGTCCAAGCTCTCTCCCTCCTGCATGCGCATGGCGTCGAAGTCGCTCTTCAACGTCTGCAGCCGTGCGTCCTTGATGCGATCTGCACCAATGAACCGAGTTTTGAGGTAGTCCTAGACTTCCTTCGCCGTTTTCTTCCTGGCCACCTGCATCAAGAGGTCTTCCGGGAGCGCTTGTCCTTCTTTGCGTCGACGGTCTCCCCGGCCGCCGGCTCGATCGCTTCCCAGACGCCTTGATCTTCCATCATTGCTTGCACTCGGATCACCCAACTGTAGTTTGTCGCCGTGAGCTGCGGGTAGGAAAACATCCCACCGCCGCTCTCTCGCGCTGCCTCGCCGTGGACAACGATTGACATTGATCTGAGTGTCAAACCGTAGCTCTGACACCAGATTGAATGCTGAAAAATTCAGACCACGTTACCGTCGGTGCAGCTAATAGATGTTGCAGCTTGATAGCTGCATGCGCTCTGCAGTCAAACTGAGCCGCGCTCGTGCTGTAATTGCTTGGTCGAACTGATTGTGATGACATTTGACTAACCGAAGAACAACCCGTGGGCTTTCACTCCACTTTAAATAAGTCTCACTGTTCTGGACTGGAACAGAGTTGTGAACTAAACCTAGAGAAGCGTACGGGTTTGAAAGGCATGTATCTGGCCGGCCGATGTACAACTGTAGCCTTCACGCCGGGCGTCAGGTCCTACTATTCTACATCCGATTAAATCACCGAGAAGCACACAAGAAAGTGATAATCAAGTGCGTATCTTAGACTCTCGAGGTCCAACAATCTTATCATCGCTCGCATTCCGAGCAAGAGGCGTACTCAAGTTAGCCACTCGTCTGATCCGGCATGTCGTCAGACGATGCCACGGCTGTCGCCGCAGGCTCGCCGGGGCAGCACTTCGTGCTGGTGCCAATGATGGCGGCGGGCCACGCCATCCCCATGCTCCAGCTGGCCCGCGTCTTGGCGGGCCGGGGCGCCCTCGTCACCTTCGTCACCACCCCGCTCAACCTGCCCCGCCTCGGCCGCGCCCCCGGCGACGCCGCCCTCCCCATCCGGTTCCTCCCGCTCCCCTTCCCCTGCGCCGAGGCCGGCCTGCCCGAGGGATGCGAGAGCGCCGAAGCACTCCCGGGCCTCGGCTACGTGAGGAACTTCTGCGACGCGTGCGCCATGCTCCAGGCGCCGCTCGTCGCGCGCCTTAAGAAGGCCTCCACTCCGGCGAGCTGCGTCGTCTCCGACGCCGGCCACCCATGGGCCAGCAGGGCGGCCCGCGAGCTCGGCGTGCCGCGGCTCGCGTTCGACGGCTTCTGCGCTTTCTCCTCCTTCTGCATGCATCTCATGAATCTCCACAGGATCTACGAGGGCATCGACGATGACAAGCACCCCGTGCGCGTCCCTTCTTTCCCCATCGACGTCGAGATATCGAGGGCGCGGTCGCCTGGCAACATCACCGGCCCCGGCATGAAGGAGTTCTACGAGGAGATCATAGAGGAGAGAGCGAGAGCCGACGGCCTGGTGGTCAACAGCTTCGCGGAGCTCGAGCCCATGTTTCTTGAGGCCTACGAGAAGTCAATCGGCAAGAAGATATGGACCGTCGGGCCTCTGTTCCTGACCGCCGAGCCATCGACGGCAACCAGCGAGGACGAGAACGCCGTCCGGTGCGCGAGCTGGCTCGAGTCCAAGAAGCCCCGGTCGGTGGTGTTACTGAGCTTCGGCAGCCTGGCGCGCTCATCGCTTCCTCAGCTCGTGGAGGTCGGCCACGGGCTAGAGGCGACCATGCAGCCGTTCATTTGGGTGGTCAAGTCCGGCAAGCTCCCCGAGTTCGAGAGGTGGCTGTCGGAGGACGGCTTTGAGTCGCGCGTTGGGGAGAGGGGCCTCGTGGTCAGGGGGTGGGCGCCGCAGAAGGCGATCCTGTCGCACCCGGCGACGGGAGGGTTCGTGACGCACTGTGGGTGGAACTCGGCGCTGGAGTGCATCGCGGCGGGGCTGCCGATGGCGACGTGGCCGCACTTCGCGGAGCAGTTCGTGAACGAGAAGCTCGTGGTGGACGTGCTCCGTGTAGGGGTGTCCGTGGGCGTGGCGGACGCGACGCAGTGGGGCGTGGAGACGGAGAAGGTGGTGGCGACGAGGGGCGACGTCGAGAGGGCGGTGGCCGCGATGATGGACGGCGGGGAGGAGGGCAAGGCGCTGCGGGCGAGGGCCGCCGAGCTCGGGAGGAAGGCGCGGGACGCCGTGGTGGACGGCGGTTCGTCGTACCGGAACGTGGCGCTTCTCATGCAGCACGTAGAGCAGAAATTCAGGGGATGAGAAGAATATGCTCAGCGACGGTGCAATCGTGCATGCAGTCAGTCCGTCTGCTGAACGGTGCATAGATGCATGTATATTCTTCTCCAGTTGGAAGGATGAATGTTCTTGTTTCAGAATTCAGAATGGTGTCCTGCTCTGAAGATGTGTGTGCCGGCAACTCTGCTCTCCTCTCTGAATATGTGTGCCTGTCTGCAACTACATAGCAAAAATCGGATGAGTTTGGCTGGAATTCGGATCATCCTTCTCTATAAATGGTTAAGCTACAGACGTATTGTGTTCCGGACATTATAATTCAGTAACACTTTCAAGCCATTCCTTCTTTGAATGAGTTTTTTTTTTTGAAAAAAGAAAAACCATTATTTCAGTATGATGCTGGTTGTCAATAATTTAAAGTTTTTATGAGATGTTGGAGTGAAACAAAATAGGTCTAGTATTTTAGTGTTTTTGCTTGAGTTATGAGGAGGGAATGCTGCTGGCGACGGAGGACAGCGGTGCCGCATGCCGAGCAGTTGAACGGCGGTCCACTTTATGGATAGCAGTAATTGATTTCACGGAATCCTTTCTCTCGGTCCCTGAAGTCAAACTGAGGCCACGGCCGTGCCATACTCCTTTGACAAAACTAGGGTGTGTTTGGTTCCCTGCATCTCCTTCGTTCTGGTTGGGTGGATCCATATAATCTGAGAAAGAGCCTGTTTGGTTGCCTGTATGAGTGGATACAGCCTGCATGAGCGGATGCAAAAATACGCCCTCATCCTGGATGGGTGGATACGCTCAAAATGAACTTCACTAGCCATCCTGGATGAGTGGATGCAGTGTATCTTATGCGGTCCCACGAGTCAGTCTCTCAGGTTTGGTAGACTGCATCCGCTCATACAGGCAACCAAACAGCATCTCAGTTTTTTTGTATCCGCTCATGCAGCCTCACCAAACATCTTCTTTTTCTGAAATACGATTCCACTCAGCCTGCATCCACTCAGCTAGGATATACGATGCAACCTCCATCCACGAACTAAACACACCCTAGTGAATCGTGACGACAGGAAGCAGTGATGTTCTACGGCCCTGTTATTTTCAGTTTCTAAAAACTGTTTTTTGATTTTATAGTAACTATCTTTTAAACGAAATATTTTTTCAAGGTAGCATCTACTAGTTAATTATAGTACATACTATACTGATTTTATTTATATCAGCAAAAACCGCACATTAGTTTCTGTTACTCTGTAATCTCTCGCAGAAATAGCCCAAAAGACACAAGCCACAGCTAAAAGTCATAAACTCCAGCTAAAAAGAATAGGCCTGTAACATTTCAACAAGCTACATCATATCGATGTGTGATATATTTTGGCAATTTAGTATATTACAAGACTATCTATCTGAATTTGTTTGAGATTCGCTGGTATAGAGGGATATATATAATGGTGACGCTAATGTAAATATATATAGCAATGATAATATGAATTAATGCAGTATCATTTTGAACCAAGCCGTCACCATTAACCGAGACGTCATCTTGAATGTAAAAGGCATGATGCATGGTAGGCTAACAGGAGGTGTGGACCTCATAAAAAAAATGCATATGTTAAGTTAAGCATGGATTTCTCCAATTGCTTTATTTTCATTCATCCCCCATTCTTAGGCCCTACTTATTTGGACTTGTCTATTCTTTTTTACTGGAGCTTATGGCTTTTGGCTGCGCCTTGTGGCTTTTGAGCTGTTTGTGCGAGTGATTACAGAGTAACAGAAACTCACGTGTGGTTTTTGCTGATATAAATGAAGTCAGTACAGTATATACTACAATTAACTAGTAGACTATATCTCGAAAAGATACTCCGTTTAAAAGCTAGTTACTGTAGAAAAGACGAAAAACAACTTTTAGAAGCTGAAAAGAACAGGTTCTTAGGCTTCTGGCTTCTAGCTTACTCCTAAATTTCGTCTTTTTGGCTTATTTTGAGCTTTTTCGCTAGTTCTTTTTTTCCCGTATTCGTTTGCATTATACGTGATGGGCTAACTCATTTTTTCCATTTTTAAATTTTTTAAATTTTAATTATGCCAAATAAGACACCATTAGCTACAGTATAATGTTAGTTAGCTACTATAAAACTTCGGCCATAAGCCACTAAAAGTTAGCCCAACTAAGCACCACCTTAAACATGTGGGTAAATTTATTGCAGCACAGTGCTCGAGAAGTGGTACACAACATGACACTACATAGATGGTGCTTGTACGGAACATTTACAAACACATTAGAACATTGGTTTTTATCTTCAAACAATATACATCTTGATGACACCTAGAGGCGGATACAGAGTACAAGTGTGGAATGGAAAACTTGAAATTGTGGTTATGGGTGGCAATTTGAAGGTGTTGCACGCTGAAGATGCGGACATACCGGCCCGGTCAACAGCAAGACACGGATAGCTTTCTTAAGATCACGTCCTATCCAGAGTTTTTCTTAAGCAACTCGACAACCCCTCGGTAGTTAAGCATTCCGATGACGCTCCATTGTATGTTGTACAGATCGACCCCAGTAGTGATTGGGTGATATCAATTTACGAATATCTTCAGCATGGCACACTTTCTGAAGATAACGTAGAGGCTAATCATACAACTCAAAAAGCCAAATCATATACTCTGATCGAATATATCCTTTACAAACGAGGAACTCATGGAGTATTAATGAGATACATATCTCAAAATGATGGTTCGAAATTACTATATGACATATATGAAGGAGTCTATGAAGCACATTATTCCTATAGAACTCTGGTTGGTAAAGTCTTCTGACAAGGATAATACTGGCCAACTGCCCTTCATGATGCAAAAGTCCTTATGAAAAATATATACAATGTTAGTTTCATAGCCGACAAGTACATTAACATATACATCCTTTGCAAACAATACATATTTCTTGGCCTTTCATAACCTTGGAGTTAGACATACTGGGACCTTTCCCAAGAGCACCCGGGGGCCTTGAGTTCCCTTTTTTTTCATGATTGATACATTTGTAAAATGGATAGAAGATGAGCCAGATTTTAAGATTACAATTGAAGCCGCCAAGAAATTAATCATAAAAAATATGATTACACGATTTGGTGTCGCTAGTGGTATAATCACAGATAACGGTACTTAGTTCTCGAGCGAGAATTTTTAGAAATTTACAAAGATCTTGGTATCATGAACTTGGGCAGTATTCGACCTGTGGAGAGAGCAAATGGTATTCTGATACAAGCAATGAAACACCGAGTATTTACTAGTGAATACAACGGTTAAGAGCTTGGGTTCAAGAACTTTCCTTTGTATTGTGGGCTGTTCGGACTACGACCAGTTTTGCGACCGGTGAAACACCATTTTTCTAGTTTATGGTGTAGAAGCCAGGCTAAGATACATATCTCAATATGTATGATTTAGTACCATGTTGCTAAGATAATGTGGAGCAGACAAATTTATAAGATAAGGTTCTTATCATTTCTTAAAACATGTAACATATAGATAAGTATGGTATGAAAAAGGTTTTGGCTAAACACACGTGCATTGGCTGGTACTCGATTGCAGTTGTCATCTTTCAATATTTATAAATGGTGAAGCTCCAGTCAAGTCTTGTTCCTAAGAGAGCTGAGTAGTACTCTTTGAATCAGCTGGTTGTCATGGATTTAGAAACTAAAATGTGGCTGTTACTAGGGGTGCAAATGGGTTGGGTTAATCCCTACCGATCCAGCACCGAATCCAGAGAAAAAATATGGGTTAGGATATGGTAACAGCAATATCCGTCCGAATCCGATACGTCTTCAAGTTTGATTTCAGATTAGTGCTACTATTTGACGTTTCATTTTCTTTTGCAATGGTAAAATAAAATCTTCCACATCAGCTATTAAGTAGTAACATCAAGTTCTTGACAGTACGTCCTCCTACTCTATTTGCTGTACTGCATGCATTCCTTACAAACGGGTTAATCCCGACCGATCCGGCACCGAATCCGATTGGTACCGAATCCGGAGAAAAAATATGGGTTAGGATATGGTAACAACAATATCCGTCTGAATCCGACCCGTTTGCACCCCTAGCTGTTACAGTGTTACGAGATGTTGAGCAAAACAAGGTCTAGCACCGACGAGGGGGTGATGCTGGCGATGGAGGCCAGCGGTGTGCCTTTCAGAATAACTAGCCTCATAGGCGCGGCGCCACGCCGCGCCAGCCACCGTGTGTACCGAAGTAAAAGAGACGATAATTCGTGAGGACTTTTTTAAAAATATCGAGGGCACATGTGTATTTTCGAAAAAGCCAAAGGTTTTTTTCGTAAAAAAGCGAGGACATGTACGTAACTAAACGAGGACCCGTACGTAATTTAGAAAATGCGGGGCGCTACCCTGCAAAGTACACAAAATTTCGGTGAAGTGAAGGGGTGTTTTCGCAAAAAAACGTTTTAAAAAAACCTGGCAGGGACCTTTTCGCGAGAACCAAGGACTTTTACGTAATTTCGGGAAAATGGAGGGGCCTTTTCGCAAAATGGCTCGAACGCCGACGTGGAGCCCCTCCCCGCGCGCGCTTTCCCCGGCTCGTAATAGGGGTAGTATGTATGGGCCTGTATATCTACCACGTTATCGTCGGTGCAGCTAATAGCCTAAGAGCAAGTCCAATAATAGAGCCTAGTGTTTGGCTATAAGTCAAGTTATAAGAGCCAAGTTATACAATAATTTGTCTACAAAAGGTTTTTTATTATTATGTGGTACCATGTCTCACATTCTCTTTCCTATTCATACTCACATACATTTATTATCTAGGCCCATCACTGCATAGGCTCCTGTGCCCAACTTGTTGCTTGCATGAGTCTCCTCTCTTCTTTCCTCCACAACAGCAAAAATACTGATTAGTTTGGCTATAAGATCATTATTGTACTTGCTCTGATAGCGTGATAGCTGCATGCGCTCTGCAGTCAAACTTAGCCGCGCTCGTGCTGTAATTGCTCGGTCGAACTGACTGTGATGGCATTTGACCAACCGAAGAACAACCCGTGGGCTTTCACTCCACTTTATGTAAGTCTCACTGCGTTCTGGACTGGAACAGAGTTGAAAGGCATAGGCCTTCAAAGTCACTGACGCGTGGGTCCCATGAGCCATGGGGCCCACACGTCAGTGACCCAAGGTAGGTAACTTTGAAGGCAGATATCTGGCCGGCCGATATACAACTGTAGTCTTCACGCCGGGCGTCAGGTCCTACTATTCTACATCCAATTAAATCATCTAGAACCACACAAAAAGTGATAATCAAGTGCCTGCCAGCAAGCAATCTTGGACTCTCGAGGTCCAACAATCTTATCATCGCTCGCATTCCGAGCAAGAGGCGTACTCAAGTCTGATCCGGCATGTCGTCAGACGGTGACACGGCTGTTGCCGCAGGCTCGCCGGGGCTGCACTTCGTGCTGGTGCCGATGATGGCGGCGGGCCACGCCATCCCCATGCTCCAGCTGGCCCGCGTCTTGGCGGGCCGGGGCGCCCTCGTCACCTTCGTCACCACCCCGCTCAACCTGCCCCGCCTCGGCCGCGCCCCCGGCGACGCCGCCCTCCCCATCCGGTTCCTCCCGCTCCCCTTTCCCTGCGCCGAGGCCGGCCTGCCCGAGGGCTGCGAGAGCGCCGAAGCACTCCCGGGCCTCGGCTACCTCAGGAACTTCAACGACGCGTGCGCCATGCTCCAGGCGCCGCTCGTCGCGCGCCTTAAGGAGGCCTCCCCTCCGGCGAGCTGCATCGTCTCCGACGCCGCCCACCCGTGGGCCAGCAGGGCGGCCCGCGAGCTCGGCGTGCCGCGGCTCGCGTTCGACGGCTTCTGCGCCTTCTCTTCCTTCTGCATGCATCTCATGAATCTCCACAGGATCTACGAGGGCATCGACGATGACAAACGCCCCGTGCGCGTCCCTTCTTTCCCCATCGACGTCGAGATATCGAGGGCGCGGTCGCCTGGCAACTTCACCGTCCCCGGCATGAAGGAGTACTACGAGGAGATCATAGAGGAGAGCGCGAGAGCCGACGGCATGGTGATAAACAGCTTCGCGGAGCTCGAGCCCATGTTTCTTGAGGCGTACGAGAAGTCAATCGGCAAGAAGATATGGACCGTCGGGCCTCTGTTCCTGACCGCCGCGCCATCGACGGCAACCAGCGAGGACGACAACGCCGTCAGGTGCTCGATCTGGCTCGAGTCCAAGAAGCCCCGGTCGGTGGTGTTCCTGAGCTTCGGCAGCCTGGCGCGTTCATCGCTTCCTCAGCTCGTGGAGATTGGCCACGGGCTAGAGGCGACCAAGCAGCCGTTCATTTGGGTGGTCAAGTCCGGCAAGCTCCCCGAGTTCGAGAGGTGGCTGTCGGAGGACGGCTTTGAGTCGCGCGTTGGGGAGAGGGGCCTCGTGGTCAGGGGGTGGGCGCCGCAGAAGGCGATCCTGTCGCACCCGGCGACGGGAGGGTTCGTGACGCACTGTGGGTGGAACTCGGCGCTGGAGTGCATCGCGGCGGGGCTGCCGATGGCGACGTGGCCGCACTTCGCGGAGCAGTTCGTGAACGAGAAGCTCGTGGTGGACGTGCTCCGTGTAGGGGTGTCCGTGGGCGTGGCGGACGCGACGCAGTGGGGCGTGGAGACGGAGGAGGTGGTGGCGACGAGGGGCGACGTCGAGAGGGCGGTGGCCGCGATGATGGACGGCGGGGAGGAGGGCAAGGCGCTTCGGGCGAGGGCCGCCGAGCTAGGGAGGAAGGCGCGGGACGCCGTGGTGGACGGCGGTTCGTCGTACCGGAACGTGGCGCTTCTCATGCAGCACGTCGAGCAGAAATTCAGGGGATGAGAAGAATATGCTCAGCGACGGTGCAATCGTGCATGCAGTCAGTCCGTCTGCTGAACGGTGCATGGATGCATGTATATTCTTCTCCAGTTGGAAGGATGAATGTTCTTGTTTCAGAATTCAGAATGGTGTCCTCCTGCTCTGAAGATGTGTGTGCCGGCAACTCTGCTCTCCTCTCTGAATATGTGTGCCTGTCTGGCTATCTGCAACTCTACATAGCAAAAGTCGGATGAGATTGGCTGGAATTCGGATCATCCTTCGCTATAAATGGTTAAGCTACAGACGTCTTGTATTCCGGACATTATAATTCAGTAACACTTTCAAGCCATTCCTTCTTTGAATGAGTTTTTTTTTAAAAAAAAGGAAAAACCATTATTTCAGTATGTTGCTGGTTGTCAATAATTTAAAGTTTTTATGAGATGTTGGGAGTGAAACAAATAGGTCTAGTATTTTTGTATTTTTGTATAAGTTATGAGCTGGCGACGGAGGGCAGCGGTGCGGCATGCCGATTGCCGAGCAGTTGAACGGCGGTCCACTTTACGGACGGCAGTAATTGATTTCACGGAATCCTTTCTCTCGGTTTCTTAAGTCAAACTGAGGCAACGGCCGTGCCATACTGCTTTGACGAAACTAGTGAATGGTGACGACGGGAAGCAGTGATGTTCAACGGACCTGCCCTTTTAAGTTTCTAAAAAGCTGATTTTCAATTTTTTATACTAACTAACTTTTAAACAAAATATCTTTTTAAAATAAGATCTACTAATTAATTATAGTACATATTATACTAACTTTATTTATATCAGCAAAAACCGTATGTGAGTTTCTGTTACTATGTAATCTCTCATACAAACAGCCCAAAAAACACAAGTCACAGCAAAAAACTATAAACTCCAGCTAAAAAGAACAGGCCCGTAACATTTCAACAAGCTACATCATATCAATGTGTGATATATTTTGGCAATTTAGTATATTACAAGACTATCTATTTTCGTCCGGGGCCAAGTGATGGTGGCGCACACCGTGCGGCTCAGGCGGTGCAGCCGTGGCCATGCGAGGCTCTGGCTCACATGCAGAGCGGCCATGTGGGGCTGATGGTGCCTATCGTGACGCACGGCGGCTGTGCGGAGCCTTTGGTGCAGGGGCTCGACGAGGCACAGCCGTGTGGGGCCAGTAGCACGCAGTGCATGCGGCACGCGGTGGCCAACGGCTAGACCTCATGTGGGCGGTGTGGGCACGTGCAGTCGTTGGCCGAGCCTAGGCTCAGGTTTTCCAACACTTTACACGGCCAAGGCACGGACTCAGGCGATGCTGCTGCTGCACATAACTGCTAACTAAACCAAGGCTGTTACGACTAGCGGACTAGACATATCAGATCAGATGGGGATTGCGACCATCGTCCCAGTTGGCTGAAATGGTAGTTTTTGATGTGCGATTAGCAAAAATAACACTCGTGCGAAATTTACAAAAATAATGTTTCCACTGCACAATTACCATGTGGAACTGACCAATGAGCTGATACATAAGCAATGCTGCACAGTGGCTGTGCGGATTAGCCAAAACCGCATAGCCATCGTGTAGTGGAGGCAGCACCGCATGCCCACCATGTGGTGGTGCACTGCAGCACCCACCACTGCTTGGCACAGTGCGAACATGTACTGTACCAGCACTGTAGTAATTTTTCAGAAAAACCATTTAAGTATATGTTTGTAGGAATTTTTCAATATATAAAATGAGCTCCAAAAATTATTACTTTTTTGTGGAGCCTCCTGACATAGCGTACTTGTTTATGTAATTTTTTTTCATAATTTTATCCATTCTGAATATTTCTTAAAACTTTATTTAATTATAATGATTGTAATAATTTTATGAAAAAAATTCAAAATAGATAAAATTATGAAAAAAATTATACAAGCAAATACACTATTTTGGGAGCATACAAAGAAACTTAATAATTTTGGAGCTTATTTGCTATATTTAAAAATTCTTACAAAAAATATACTTAAATGAATATTCCAGAAAAGTGCTACAGTGCTGCTGTAGTGCGCGCCCATACTATGGCCATGAGGTGGCGGATGCTACGGTGCACCATGGCTTGGTGGACGTGCGGTTTTGGATAATCCGCACGGCCACCGTGTGGAATCGCTGATGTGTCATCTCTTTGAATAGTCTAGTGCGGTGACCGTACGGTGGAGGTGCTAT
Organism: Dendrocalamus latiflorus; assembly: GCA_017311315.1. Classification (NCBI taxonomy): domain Eukaryota; kingdom Viridiplantae; phylum Streptophyta; class Magnoliopsida; order Poales; family Poaceae; genus Dendrocalamus; species Dendrocalamus latiflorus. The sequence continues at coordinate 15,335,931 of CM029633.1, read as the reverse complement.
TTTTTTTTGCATATTCTGCACGATAAATGCTATTTTTGCTAATCGCGCATCAAAAACTGCCATTTCGGCCTCCTTATCAAGCCCTTGGCCTTGAGCCTACCACGTTTCCGTTGCGCAAACAATGAACGGCCTAGTTCCTCATGGGCCCTCAACAAGCAAACTTCACAAGGTACACATCTTCTACTTCCTTCCTGCAAAAAATTGGTTGATAAGAGGCTTGAGCCGTAGCTCAGTAGGAGAAAGGGAGGGTGTTAGCCCCTCCAGCTTGGGTTTGATTCTTGATCGAACTCAGTATTTCTCATTTCTCAAGGTACTGTTAGTTGAATAGTATCATCTAGAGGATACATACATGTACGTGTTAAGTGAGATAGCTCGTACCCGTACTTCGGAGGTTGTTGAGTCTTCGATTAATTCTTATCATGTATAGAAGACAGACAGACACACACACATATGTATGTATGTATGTATGTATGTATGTATGTATGTATGTATGTATGTATGTATGTATGTGTGTGTGTGTGTATGTATGTATGTATGTATGTATGTATGTATGTATGTATGTATGTATGTGTGTGTGTGTGTATATATCAGGGGCAGATCTACAGTAGTTCATGGGTGTTCAGCTGAACACCCAAATTTTTTGACAAAAAACCTAGTATATATGAGATATATTACATATGTATAAAAATAATTGGGTCAAAAATACTAGCTTCAGCCTCCAGTCCGCCACTTAATCACCCGGCCCGACGCTCACGCGGTCGCGCCTACGTGCGGCCCAGCGCCCCAGTCGGCCAGCCCATTTGGCTTTAGTCCTGACTCCTACGGTCCTAGCGTCCTGCCCGAGTGGCGAGAGTCCACAGCCCAGCCGAAACCCTAGCCGAGCAGGCGAGCAGCAGCGCGACCGCGCCTCTGGCCTCCGGCGCCGCGCTGGCCCTCCGCAACTCCGCCTTCGCGCCGCGCCGGCTCTTCGCTCCCGCTCCGCCTCCGCGCCGGCCCCCCCGCTCTGCCTCCACGCAGGCCCTCCGGCCGCTCCGCCCTCCGCTTCGGCCCTCCGCTCCGCCATATCTGGGCGCTCCGCCCTCCATTTGAATTCTAGATGGCTTCCATTTGATAATCAATTTCACCTGCCTTCTCTAACTTCGGTGCGACTGTGCCTGGGAATTGAGTCAAGTATTACCCTCAAATTTCCCCAATTGAATAGCCTGTGCTAGTGTCTTCTTATTCATTAGTTTGCTTTGAGTACTATGGGTAAGTTCCTTATTTTGATTATGTAATGTGATAATGGATTGGGGAATTGAATCTATTTATTCTCAATTTAAGGTCAAGAAGGAGTTCAGCAATGATGCTGGTTCTGCAATGGAGGTAATCCAATCCGTGACTGCTGCTGAAACAAGATTCGTGACGGCTGATCTCAGTCAGCTCTTTAAGATAGCTTACCAGGAAGGGAAAAGAGCATAATTGCAAGGCCGGCTACTCAGAGTGGTAAGCTTGTACTGTCACCTGAATCTTGAGTTTTTGACTAATGGCTGGTAACATTTTCCGCTATGTTAGTAGTGGTAACCATGTCCAAAGGATACTATGAAATAATGTGTTTGCTTGTAAGTGAATGTGAATCCCAGCCAATTTTGGCTTAAGTCATCCACATCAAAACTTGTTATCTAATGTCCTAGCATAGCATAAAACTTTAACCCTAAACCACCTAATGACTTCTAGTTCTGGCTGGGAACTTGTTTTGATGCCCCAAGGATGCTTCCTCGGCCAAAATAGTTAACCAGGTTGGTGTAAAACCAATATGGGACTGTCCTGTGTGCACACAGATATGGGATGCCGCATTTACCTCCCCTGAAGGTACCAAGGTTCTTGTGCCCACAGTCATCCCTTATGTATGCCAACGCGTCCAGTGCTGCAATTGTACACCACTTTGCTCGCCTGTTGTATTTGTTCGCCACCTAGCGTACCATTTGCCTGTGTTGAGTGAAGAATGTTCTGAGCCTCTGACACCATTCATACATCCCCAAGGGTTAGAATACTAACATTTAGGCTTACCAACATTGCCCCAAATGTAAAAACCACTCCGCTTATTGCTTATACGAAACCAATATAGCATTATCCCATGGGCCATGGGCTCACACACGTTATTTCACCTCTAGGTTTCCATGGTTTGAAGTTAGAACACATTTTCCCCCCATAAACTTTTTTTATTACAGTTGTTTACTGTGTTTCAAGGTATGCAAAAATTGAAATGCGAGTACAATTCTTTATATTATTTGACATGTTATCCCTAGTACGACAAATTGTATGTTAACTATTGTTACTGTAGATCTTTATGTTTTGTACTGAAAAATATTTTTACAACTTCGAACGCTCATTTCAAAATTCCTGTGTCTGCCACTGGTATATATATATATATATATATATATATATATATATATATATATACACACACACACACGTGTGGTGTGATTGGATATACGTATATTGTGGTGTCCATCTTGTACCTCTAAAAGAATTGGTAGGTAAAACAAACTTACATGAACAAGGTGTAAAAGGACAACAGTATATGCATGACTACCGAGGCAAAAAATCGAATGAGCTGGCTGGTACTCGATTGCAGTAGACAGTAGTCATCTTTCAATATTTATAAGGGAAAATTTGTTCAGTATCACTGAAAGATCACCTCTTTCGTAAAATACCACTAAAAAAAATGGGGTTCTGGAAATTACCACCGAAAAACTCATTTTTCTTCGGGATCTAACAATCTGGACCAAAATACCCCTCTCCCTCCCCTTCTCTCCTCTTGCGCCGCCCTGTCCGCCTCCCTCTTCCCCCACCGCTTCGCCGCCGGCCTCCCCGCCTCCTCCCGAGGCCGCTCGCCTCCTCCCTCTCCGCGCGCTCCATCCCTGCCGCCATTGCCTACCTCCGCCCCCACCTCCCTGCGCCTCCTCCTCCTCCTTTCCCCGCTCCCCCGCGTCCGGCCGAAAACCGCCGACGAGAGAAGCACCGACGACAGCGCGAGCGCGGCGGAGAAGCTCCTGACGGACGTGGCCAGCGAGGGGCTGTTTTCGCCCGGCGACGCCGCGGAGCAGGACACGGAGAGGCGCGCCGCCGCCGGGGACGCACGCGCCAGGCGCGGCTTGGCGGCGAAGGCGACGGAGGTCGTGAGGGCGGCCATTGCTGTTGCGTCCGCGGGTTCTTCTTGGCGCGCGCGACGCGGAGGCGGTGGTGCGTCCTCTCCGCGCAAGGAATCGAGGGGAGATCGCCTGAGGAAGAGGTGACGCTGGCGGCGGCGGTTTTCGGCCGGACGCGGGGGAGCGGGGAAAGGAGGAGGAGGAGGAGGCGCAGGGAGGTGGGGGCGGAGGTAGGCAACGGCGGCGGGGATGGAGCGCGCGGAGAGGGAAGAGGCGAGCGGCCTCGGGAGGAGGCGGGGAGGCCGGCGGCGAAGCGGTGGGGAAAGAGGGAGGCGGACGGGGCGGCACAGGAGGAGAGAAGGGGAGGGAGAGGGGTATTTTGGTCCAGATTGCTAGATCCCGAAGAAAAATGAGTTTTTCAGTGGTAATTTCTGGAACCCTGTTTTTTTAGTGGTATTTTACGAAAGAGGTGATCTTTCAGTGCTACTGAACAAATTTTCCCTATTTATAAAATGGTGAAGCTCCAGACAAGTCTCGTTCTGAAGAGAGCTCTGTAGAACTCTTCGAATCAGCTGGTTGGTTGTCATGGATTTGGAAACTAAAATGCGGCTGTTACGAGATGTTGAGCAAAACAAGGTCTAGTGCAGCACCGAGGAGGGGGTGATGCTGGCGACGGAGGCCAGCGGTGTGCCTTTCAGAATAATGAATGGGCCTGTATATCTACCACGTTACCGTCGGTGCAGCTCTGCAGTCAAACTGAGCCGCGCTCGTGCTGTAATTGCTTGGTCGAACTGATTGTGATGACGTTTGACTAACCGAACTGATTGTAAAAATACATTTTACAATTTTGAGCTGCCCTGCACGTAGGGCGCCCAGCACCTGAGCCGATTCCGTTCTGGACTGGAACAGAGTTGTGAACTTAACCTAGTCTTCACGCCGGGCGTCAGGTCCTACTATTCTACATCCGATTAAATCACCGAGAACCACACAAGAAAGTGATAATCAAGTGCCTGCCAGCAAGCAATCTTGGACTCTCGAGGTCCAACAATCTTATCATCGCTCGCATTCCGTGCAAGAGGCGTACTCAAGTCTGATCCGGCATGTCGTCAGACGGTGACACGGCTATCGCCGCAGGCTCGCCGGGGCGGCACTTCGTGCTGGTGCCGATGATGGCGGCGGGCCACGCCATCCCCATGCTCCAGCTGGCCCGCGTCTTGGCGGGCCGGGGCGCCCTCGTCACCTTCGTCACCACCCCGCTCAACCTGCCCCGCCTCGGCCGCGCCCCCGGAGATGCCGCGCTCCCCATCCGGTTCCTCCCGCTCCCCTTCCCCAGCGCCGAGGCCGGCCTGCCCGAGGGCTGCGAGAGCCTCGATGCACTCCCGGGCCTCGGCCACCTCAGGAACTTCAACGACGCGTGCGCCATGCTCCAGGCGCCGCTCGTCACGCGCCTTAAGGAGGCCTCCCCTCCGGCGAGCTGCGTCGTCTCCGACGCCGCCCACCCGTGGGCCAGCAGGGCGGCCCGCGAGCTCGGCGTGCCGCGGCTCGCGTTCGACGGCTTCTGCGCCTTCTCCTCCTTCTGCATGCATCTCATGAATCTCCATAGGATCTACGAAGGCATCGACGATGACAAGCGCCCCGTGCGCGTCCCTTCTTTCCCCATCGACGTCAAGATATCGAGGGCGCGGTCGCCTGGCAACTTCACCGTCCCCGGCATGAAGGAGTACTACGAGGAGATCATAGAGGAGAGCGCGCGAGCCGACGGCATGGTGGTCAACAGCTTCGCGGAGCTCGAGCCCATGTTTCTTGAGGCCTACGAGAAGTCAATCGGCAAGAAGATATGGACCGTCGGGCCTCTGTTCCTGACCGCCGCGCCATCGACGGCAACCAGCGAGGACGACAACGCCGTCAGGTGCTCGATCTGGCTCGAGTCCAAGAAGCCCCGGTCGGTGGTGTTCCTGAGCTTCGGCAGCCTGGCGCGCTCACCGCTTCCTCAGCTCGTGGAGATCGGCCACGGGCTAGAGGCGACCAAGCAGCCGTTCATTTGGGTGGTCAAGTCCGGCAAGCTCCCCGAGTTCGAGAGGTGGCTGTCGGAGGACGGCTTTGAGTCGCGCGTTGGGGAGAGGGGCCTCCTGGTCAGGGGGTGGGCGCCGCAGAAGGCGATCCTGTCACACCCGGCGACGGGAGGGTTCGTGACGCACTGTGGGTGGAACTCGGCGCTGGAGTGCATCGCGGCGGGGCTGCCGATGGCCACGTGGCCGCACTTCGCTGAGCAGTTCGTGAACGAGAAGCTCGTGGTGGACGTGCTCCGGGTAGGGGTGTCCGTGGGCGTGGCGGACGCAACGCAGTGGGGCGTGGAGACGGAGGAGGTGGTGGCGACGAGGGGCGACGTCGAGAGGGCGGTGGCCGCGATGATGGACGGCGGGGAGGAGGGCAAGGCGCTGCGGGCGAGGGCCGCCGAGCTCGGGAGGAAGGCGCGGGACGCCGTGGTGGACGGCGGTTCGTCGTACCGGAACGTGGCGCTTCTCATGCAGCACGTCGAGCAGAAATTCAGGGGATGAGAAGAATATCCTCAGCGACGGTGCGATCGTTTCAGAATTCAGAACGTGTCTTCCTGCTCTGAAGATGTGTGTGCCGGCAACTCTGCTCTCCTCTCTGAACATAGCAAAAATCGGATGAGCTTGGCTGGAATTCGGATCATCCTTCTCTATAAATGGTGAAGCTAGAGACGTCTTGTGTTCCGGACATTATAATTCAGTAACACTTTCAAGCCATTGCTTCTTTGAATAAGTTTTTTATAAGAAAAATAAGAAAAACCATTATTTCAATATGATGCTATTTGTCAATAATTTAAAGTTTTTATGAGATGTTGGAGTGAAACAAATAGGTCTAGTATTTTAGTATGTGTTATGAGGAGGGAATGCTGCTGGTGACGGAGGGCAGCGGTGCGGCATGCCGAGCAGCAATTGATTTCACGGAATCCTTTCCCTCGGTTCCCTAAGTCAAACTGAGGCCACGGCCGTGCCATACTCCTTTGACGAAACTAGTCGTGAATCGTGACGACGGGAAGCAGTGATGTTCAACATTTCAACAAGCTACATCATATCGATCTGTGATATATTTTAGCAATTTAGTATATTACAAGACCATATATCTGAATTTGTTGGAGGTTCGTTAGTATACATAGATATATATAATAATGATACTAATGTGAATATATATAGCAATAATAATGTAAATTAATACAGCATCATCTTAAACGAGATATCATCAATAACCGAGGCGTCATCTTAAATGCAAAGGGCATAAGGCATGGTAGGCTAACAGGAGGGGTGGACCTCATAAAAAAAATGCATATGTAAAGTTGAGCATGGATTTCTCCAATTGCTTTATTTTCATCCATCCCCCATTCTTAAACATGTGGGTAAATTTATTGCAGCACAGTGATCGTGAAGTGGTAGACAACATGACACTACATAGATGGTGCTCGTACGGAACGTTTACAAACACTGACTAGGAGTGTAATTTCAGATAAAGAAAATTAGTATACTGTAACTTTAAATAATTGAGAGTATAATTTTAGATGACTGAGAGATAAAAAAATTTAAGCCAACTGTGTAATAGTAAAACCGTTAGAACATTGGTTTTTATCTTCAAACAATATACATCTTGATGACACCTAGAGGAGGATACAGAGTACAAGTGTGGAATGGACCACTTGAAATTGTGAGCATAGGTGGCAATTTGCACGCTGAAGTTGCGGACATACCGGCCCAGTCAACAGCAAGACCACATGTATATTAAGATCAGCAGGAAGGTGATGGGTGTACCTTTGCAAAACCATCCATCGTTACATTGTAACAACGGGACAAGTCGACCTCAGCCCAGCATGGCGGAGCTGGCTAGACTGGCCATGTTGCAATCGCTGGGTTAGTCGTGGGCCGTCGCCGATCAGGCCTTTACACAGCAGGTCGGCCAGTGGCCGAGGCAGGTAAGGATCGGCCCATATTGGGAAGACTCTTCTTTTGTTTTGACGGAAACTCATCGGGATATTCATACTAAAGGCACGAAATTAATGCAATTGGTGATACTGATCGAGATGGCGTGCACTTTTTTCACGATAGAACCTACCAGGATTCATTGGTTGAAATGGTGCAAACGCTCATGTATCACCTGAGACAATGGAGGCAACGGAGCTGGTGCACATCAATCGATTAATCGACCTTCTTCTACCTCACAGCATATGATGGGTCGATCGGAACAAGCGAGAGGGTCAGTGGGAAACTCAAGTCACCGTACACCTTCTGCGAACAGAAATCCTTCGAGACATTGGGTAACAATTCAAAACCTACAACGAGTCCATGATATTTTAAACAACCTGAATCCTGCTCTAGCAGAGAGTCCGAAATATGGTTAGTTTGTAGGACAGGTGTCGAAGATCCTTCAACAGACTATGTGGTGTACAGTAATTATAGGGAACAAAGGAACTCGTAGAGTCCCACGCTGACCTCGTTCGAGCGTACCTCCCTCGGCACAAGCCAACATCTAGCTCTAGACCTCCTCAAAGATTCCAACAAAGGAGTCATGAGGGAAGACAACTCTTTTATGAAGGCACTACTCCCTCTTGTCTTGAGGAATGAACACTCGGATCGGGTGATCTGCGGCATCACCTGAACCACGCAGCTGTTCGGAGACACCACGTAAGTGTCCACGATCGGGTCAGAGCACCAGTTCCATAGTACGACTACCGCAGGAACTAGTCTTCAATCGACTACAATCTGACTCCTTTCCAAAGAAGGTGCATGACCTTCAAGCAGTACGTTGGCCAACCAAGTTCTAACTAGCAAATCTTGAGAAATTTAATGGAACTCAAAACACATTAGAATTTCTCCAGATTTACACTACCACCATCAGAGTTGGTGGTAGTGAAGATAACATGATGGACAACTACTTACTCATAGTCCTTGACTAGTCTGCTCGATCTTGGTTACTCAACCAATTGATTAGATCAATTTACACTTGGGAGCAGCTTTGCGACCTGTTGATCGCAAATTTTCAGGGTATGTACGATTGACCTTGCAAAGAAGATGATCTCAATCGGATCTGGCAACAATCCAATGAATTTTTTTGATAGTACACCATAGGTTTAGCCAGGTTCATAATTCCATTCTTGAGGCTACATATTCCTCTGTTATTCAGGCTTTCAAAGCCAGGTTGAGGAGCCGACGGTTTATGGAGGACATTGCGATGAACCCTACAAGAACGATCGTCGAGCTATTCGACATGGCCGATAGGTACGTAGTCGCTAGAGAGATGGTTCAATGGAACAAGGCCATCGACCGGATAGAGAAAATTTCTCAACCCGGCATGGAGAAAAAGGAGAAGACATCCTAGAAGTCTCCTAAAGGTAAGAAGAGTCACAAACCTAATGCTATGGGGGTTCGTGATATTCTAGAGAAGTTTACTAGGAGCAAGAATGACTATCCAAGTTAGAACAAAGCAAAAGCTCCGACCAACAAGTCCAAAAAGAATAAGAGGTGGTGTCCACTTCATTAAGTGGTAGGGCATGATCTACGCACCTACCAAGCCTGGCAGAAGAAGTTAGAAGACTATTATTTAGGTAGAAGTCCTTTCCCCTCCATTCCTTCTTATGGAGCCAAGCTCCAAGAAGGACAAAGATGGCGATGAAGAAATGGACTATTAGGAGCCACAACACACCATGCATTACGACTATAAGAGTCTTAAGAAGCCAGGACCAAAAGGTGTCATAACGGTTAAGGGGATAGAAAGATGGCATATGCATGCGATCGTAAATCCCAAGAACTGTTCGATGAACTTTTGACCAGAAATGCTAACCCGCTTTTTGTGCAGGCCAAGCACTCAAGACCAAAAGTGGCCCTAAAACCCTCCGACCAGATCAAGGAGGTTCCACTCGACAAGAATGTTTATCTGGAAAATGGCAAAGCATCATTTGGACTCAAAAATGCTAGCACCACCTTCTAGAAGATACTAGCTGGGGCACGCCTCAACCTCAAATAGGAAGAGTCGCTCATCTCCTTTCTTTCAGCAGACTCAGATGTATTCGCTGGGTAAGCATTGACATGTCTGGTGTCTTAGGGAGGTGATCGAGTACAGGCTAGCACTCCGGCTTGATAAAAAAATTGGTCAAGCCAAAGTTAAGGTGCTTTGCACCTAACCGAAGGAGGCAATCCAGTCGAAAATCGACAAGCTTCTCAAGGCAAGATTTATTCATGAGGTCGACCACCCAGAGTGGCTTGCCGACTCTATAATGGTTAGAACAAGTAATGGAAAATGGCAAATGTGTATCGATTTCACAGATCTTGATGAAGCTTGTCTGAAGGATAACTTTGCTCTTCCACGTATCGATCAGCTTGTTGACTCTATATTCGGGTGTGGGTTATTAAACTTTTTAGATGCATACTTAGGGTACCACCTGATTAATGAGTAAGGATGATAAAGAGAAAACTTCCTTTATCATGCCATATGGCACCTTTTGCTATGTAAAGATATCATTTGGTCTTAAAAATATAGGTGCTACTTTTTAGAGGTTGATGCAAAAAAATCTTTAGTCCATAGATTAGTCATAATTTAGATATCTATGTTGATGACTTGATCGTGAAAAGCATCAACATCGAAGATCATATCTCTGATCTGCAAAAAATTTCACTAACTTAAGAAGATATAACCTTAAGTTAAATCTAGAGAAATATGTGTTCAGAGGTACTTCTGGAAAGCTTCTTGGATTCCTAGTTTCGGTTAGAGGAATTGAAGCAAATCTTGAGAAAAATAGTGGCCATCAAGTAGATGTATCCTCCGACCACAAAGAAGGAAGTCTAGAAACTTACCGGCTATATCGCAGTGTTAAGTCATTTCATAGCACAGTTAAATAAAAAGAATTGCCTTTCTTTAAGCTTCTTCATAAACATGGAAGTTTCGAATGGACCAAAAAATCAATGCTCGATTATCGTGATGTCATCTTATCTCACGGAAGTTAGGAAACTCGAAAGGCATTTCTTTGGTTTTAAGATCCAATACATTCCTAGAAAGGATAACTTTTTGGCAGACTAATTGACATTAAAGATGGCAATGGTGCCTGTTTACCCATGTACCCATGGGTAAATACCCTAATGGAGCTGAGTAAGGGATATTTTTTTGCCCACGGGTATGAAAATGGGGGAACTCTCTGCCCATTGGACAGACGGGCATGGGTATGGGTAGGCTCTACTGTACTCGTCTCGTCCGCTTACCTGCGACTTATATACTGAGAAATAGACCAAAACACTCAGGACTACCAAAGTTAGAAACCCTAGTCCAAGTCGGCTAGTCCAATCCCATCCCCACTCCCCACTCTGCGCTCCCAGCCGGCTGCCGCCCGCCCGTCCCCTCCCCCACCCAACTGCCCCTCCCCCCGCCCTGCCACCGCACGCCCGCCCTCGCCCCCACCCGGCTGCCCCTCCCACCCGCCGCTCCTCCTCACCGGTAGATCCAGATCCTAGCCACCGACCGTCACCCCCCATCCTCCTCCCAGCCACCGCCCTCCTCACAGCCGCCTATAGATCTAGATCCTGGCCACCGACCGTTGCCCCCATTCTCCTCCTGCCACCGCCCCTCCTCACGATCGCCTGCAGATCCAGATCCTAGCCGCCGACCGTCGCCCCTCCGCACGCCTGCTTGCAGATCTAGATCCCGGCCGTCGACCGTCGCCCCCATCCTCCTCCCGACCGCCAGCCCTCCTCATAGCTGCATGCAAATCCAAATCCTAGCTATTGACTGTCACCCCCCCCATCCTCCTCCTGGCCACCGCCCCTCCTCACAGCAAGTAAGCCTCCTTGCACCTGAAAATTCATATTCGCGCTGCAACCTTTTGAGACAGCGGGCCACAGTGGGCGTGGGTGTGGACGAAAGCCTAGAGATGGCAGGGACACCGCCGAGGCAGAGGTGGCGCGGGGTCGGGGAGTAGCGCGTGGTGCCCACAAGGGCGTTGCCTTGGAACGCGCGGCGGGTGAGGCGGAGGTTGGAGAAGGAGATCGAGGCAGAGAAGGATGTTGCGAGGAGGGCACGCAGGAGGGAGTTCATGAGGGTGACACTGAAGGTCACACCGACGGACAAGGTGGCGGCGACGGTGGAGAAGGAGGAGGACATGAGCTTGGCTTTGATTATGGCTCGTACCGATGCTACTACTCACGGTGAATGAAACTAATCTCTTGTTGGTTCTTGTTAATTATTGGTTTGAGAAATCACTACGCTGAATCACTGCGTTTGAAGAAATTACTTTATTAAGGACATATATATTTGATGTGAATGTGATGCTTATATGTACTTGTGAATGTGAATGTGGTGCTATTATATTTCCTAACAATAGCTACTGTTTATATATATATATATATATATATATATATATATATATATATATATATATATATATATATATATATATATATATCTTTAGTTCAACTCTCATATGGTGACTCTCAGTTAACGGGTAAACGGGCATGCCCATGGGCGACAGGTACCTACGGGTACCTGCGGGTGACGGATATGGGCGAGGTTCTTCGCCCGTTATCCTTCGCGGGTATACCCGTAGGTGTAAATCAAGATCGTGGGCATGGGTATGGTCGAGCACTACCTATGCCCACCACGCTGGCTTTCTCAAGATCACTTGCCCTGCCCAAAGTTTTTCTCAAACAACTCAATAAACCCTCGGTAGTTGAGCATTCCGATGATGCTCCACTATATGTTGTACAAATTGACCTCAGTAGTGATTGGGTGATATCAATATATGAATATTTTTAGCATGGCACACTTTTTGAAGATGACATAGAGGCTGATCATACAACTCAAAAGGCCAAATCATACACTCTGATCGAATATATCCTTTACAAATGAGGAACTCATAGAGTATTGATGAGATACATATCTCAAAATGATGGTTTAAAATTATTATCTGACATACATGAAGGAGTCTGTGGAGCACATTATTCCTATAGAAATCTGGTCGGTAAAGTCTTCTAACAAGGATAATACTGGCCAACTGCCCTTCATGACGCAAAAGTCCTTGTGAAAAATATATACAATGTTAGTTTCATAAACGACAAGTACATCAACATGCACAACCTTTGCAAACAATATATATTTCTTGGCCTTTCATAACCTAGGAGTTAGATATACTGGGACCTTTCCCAAGAGCACCTGAGGAATTTGAGTACTTTTTTATCACGATTGATACATTCGTAAAATGGATAGAAGATGAGCTAGGTTTTAAGATAACAATTGAAGCCGCCAAGAAATTAATCATAAAAAAATATGATTACATGATTTGGTGTCGCTAATCGTATAATCACAGATAACAGTACCAAGTTCTCGAGTGAGAATTTGTAGAAATTTATGAAGATTTTGGTATCATGAACTTGGGCAGTATTCGACCAGTGGAGAGAGAGAGAGCCAATGGTATTCTAATACAAGAAATTAAACACCGAGTATTTACTAGTTAATACAACGGTTAGGAGCTTGGGTTCAAAAACTTTCCTTTGTATTGTGGGCTGTTCAGACTATGACCAGTCGTGCGACCGGTGAAACACCATTTTTCTAGTTTATGGTGCAAAATCCATACTTCCTCCAAAACTAAACATTGGCTCTACTTGAACTAATCATTATAACGATAACGATCAAACAGAATGGCAACAAAGAAGGAAGTCTAGAAACTAATCGGCTGTATGGCAACACTAAGTCATTTCATAGCACAGTTGAATAAAAAGAATTGCCTTTCTTTAAGCTTCTTCACAAATATGGAAGTTTTGAATGGACCAAAGAATCAATGCTCGATTACCGTGATGTCATCTTATATCGCGGAAGTTAGGAAACTCGAAAGGCATTTCTTTGGTTTCAAGATCCAATATATTCCCAGAAAGGATAACATTTTGGCGGATTAGTTGACATTAGAGATGGCAATTGTGCCTGTTTACCCATGTACCCATAGGCAAATACCCTAATGGAATTGTGTATGGGATATTTCTTTTCCCCACGGGTATGAAAATAGGGAAAACTCTCTGTCCATCGGGTAGATGGGCATGGTTATGGGTAAGCTCTACCCGTACCCGTCTTGCCCATTTACCTGTGACCTATATACTGATGAATAGACCAACACACTCAGTACTACCAAAGTTAGAAACCTTAGTCCAAGTCGGCAGTCCAATCCCATCCCCACTCAACACTCTGTGCTCCCAGCCAGCTGCCGCCCGCCCTCCCCCTCCCCCCACCCGACTGCCCCTCCCCCCGCCCTGCCGCCACACGCCCGCCCCCACCCCGCTGCCCCTCCCCCACCCTACTGCCGCTCCTCCTCACCAGCAGATCTAGATCCCAGCCGCCGACCGTCGCCCCTATCCTCCTCCCACCCACCGCCCCTCCTCACGGCCGTCTGCAGATCCAGATCCCAGCCACCAACCAACGCCCCCATCCTCCTCTCGGCCGCCGCCCCACCTCACGACCACCTGTAGATCTAGATCCCGATCGCCATCCGTCGCCCCCATCCTCCTCCCAACTGCCGCCCCTCCTCACGTTCGCTTGCAGATCCACATCCCGGCCGCCAACCGTCGCCCCATCCTCCCCCTGGCCTCCACCCCTCCTCATGCCCGCTTGCAAATCTAAATCCTAGCCATTGATCGTTGCCTCCCATCCTCCTCCTGGCCATCACTCCACCTCACGACAGGTGAGCCTCCTCCCGCCTGAAAATTCATATTCACGCCACAACCGTTTGAGGCAGCGGGCCACTGTGGGTGTGCGTGTGGACGAAAGCCTAGAGATGGCGGGGACACCGTCGAGGCAGGGGTGGCATGGGGTCAGGGAGCAGCGCATGGTGCCCATGGGGGTGTCACCCAGGAACGCGAGTCGAGCGAGGCGGAGGTTGGAGAAGGAGATCGAGGTAAAGGAGGATGCCGTGAGGAGGGCGCGTAGGAGGGAGTTCATGAGGGCAGCACTGAAGGTTGCACCGATGGACAAGGTGGCGGTGACAGCGGAGAAGGAGGAGGACAGGAGCTTGGCTTTGATTCTAGCTCGTACCGATGCTACTACTCATGGTGAGCAAAACTAATCTCTTGTTGGTTCTTGTTAATTACTGGTTTGAAGAAATCACTATGCTGAATCACTGCGTTTGAAGAAATTACTTTATTAAGGACATATATATTTGATGTGAATGTGACGCTTATATGTATTGTGAATGTGAATGCGATGCTATTATATTTCCTAGCAACAACTGCTGCTTATATGTATCTATCTTTAGTTCAACTCCCATATGGTGACTCTTAGTTCATGGGTAAATGGGCATGCCCACGGGCGACGGGTACCAGCGGGTGACAGGTATGGGCGAAGTTCTTCGCCCGTTGCCCTTCGTGGATATACCTGTGGGTGTAAATCAGGGTCACGGGCATGGGTGTGGGCGAGCACTACCTGTGCCCACCACACCCGATTGCCATCCCTTGTTGGCACGGATGGCTTTCTCAAGATCACTTGTCCTGCCTAGAGTTTTTCTGAAGCAACTCAATAAATCCTCGGTAGTTGAGCATTCCGATGATGCTCCACTATATGTTGTACAAATTGACCTCAGTAGTGATTGGGTGATATCAATCTACGAATATCTTTAGCATGGCACACTTTTTGAAAATAACATAGAGGCTGATCATACACCTCAAAAAACCAAATCATACACTCTGATCGAATATATCCTTTACAAATGAGGAACTCATGAAGTATTGATGAGGTACATATATCAAAATGATGTTTGAAATTACTATCTGACATACATGAAGGAGTCTGTGGAGTACATTATTCCTATAAAACTCTGGTCTGTAAAGTCTTCTGACAAGGATAATACTGGCCAGCTACCCTTCATGATGCAAAAGTCCTTATGAAAAATATATACAATGTCAGTTTCATAGCCGACAAGTACAACAACATGCACAACCTTTGCAAACAATACATATTTCTTGGCCTTTCATAACCTGGGAATTAGATATACTGGGACCTTTGCCAAGAGCACCCGAGGAATTTGAGTTCCTTTTTCCCATGATTAATACATTTGTAAAATGGATAGAAGATGAGCCAGGTTTTAAGATAACAATTGAAGCTGCCAAGAAATTCATCATAAAAAATATGATTACATGATTTGGTGTCGCCAGTCATATAATCACAGATAACGGTACCCAGTTCTCAAGCGAGAATTTTCAGAAATTTACGAAGATCTTGGTATCATGAACTTGGGCAGTATTCGACCAGTGGAGAGAGAGAGAGAGCCAACAGTATTCTGATACAAGAAATTAAACACTGAGTATTTACTAGTTAATACAACGGTTAGGAGCTTGGGTTCAAGAACTTTCCTTTGTATTGTGGGCTGTTTGGATAACGACCAGTCGTGCGACCGGTGAAACACCATTTTCCTAGTTTATGGTGCAGAAACCATACTTCCTCCAAAACTAAACATTGGCTCTACTCGAACTGATCATTATAATGATAACGATCAAGCAGAATGACCAACCGAAGACATCAATTTTTTTATGGAAATCGATGCACATCAATTTCCTTGAAGAATGATGAAACACAGTCTTGATATGATCGATGGTCTACCAACAATTAGGGATGCAAACAGATTGAATACGGACAAATAATACCTCTAGCATATTTGTTTTCATATTTTTTTCTCGGATGCATATATGAATATGGATAACTTGGATATGAATAGAAATACGAATAATATCGAATACAGATATGGAGCGAATACGATTCAAAATAAATACGGTCACAAATATTTATTAGAACATGAAAACCGTTAAACTGTACGTCCAAAATCAATGAAAACACATAAATATTTTATCTTGTCAAAACATTAATGAAATCTAAACAAGCATAAGTATTTTTATCCACAATAGTCATACCATTGTGCAGATTTTAAATCTTCAAATGACAGTTAATTTTTCTAAAGTCCTAAATAATTTTTAGTGGATTTCTACCATTTACATGTGACTAATAAATTAATTAAGAATTTAAATTTGCATCAAAATGATTTAAATGACAGTACATCAATTTAGTTGATACAAATTTTAATCTATCGACAATACTAAATTTAATTTTAATAAACATAAATATTTGCTAGTGGACTGGTGGTAAGGGAGATGAGAGAGGCTGGCTTGGGTTGGGCAATGTTGGGCTGAAATGTCAGATATCCAGATCCGTATTATCCGGATAGTTCGTATTCGTATTCACCGGATATCAGGCCTACTATATTCGTCTTTGTTTCCGACAAAAAAAATCCATATATTGTTTCCAATCCGAGAATTATCTGAAGGAAATCTGATCCGACACAATCCGTATTCGTTTTTATCCGGATCGATCAGAAACTATCCGATCCATTTTCACCCCTACCAACAATCCATGTGAAGGTAGCGCAATCGTAAGGTGCAACCGCACAGTCTAGTTGTAGGCGATCTAGTTCTCATAAAAATTTAGAGTTAGGCAAATCGCAACAAACTTTCACCTAAATGGGAAAGTCGATATACTGTGGTCGAAGTGACCAAATCAGGCTCGGTACAACTAGCCATGTCAGATGGGCGTGTTCTATCTAATCCTTGGAACATTGATCATTTGCATAAGTTCTATATGTAAATATACTTCTATCAATATTTCAATAAAGTTGCAATATTTCTTTCTTCTCCGATGAGTGTTTTTATTTTTATTTCATTATCCCAAGTTTGGTCACATACTATTGTTGTCTGAGCTAGTTGGAGAGATTCATTTTTCTCCGAAACCCTTCTAAGGGATTTTTTTTTACTTTTGGCTCTGATATATCCGTCAAAAGTCATGCAGATTCTTATCGTAACCTTCATATAGATGGTTCTTATGATAATCTGCACACTCTTTTCTTAAAGAAAAATAAGTAAAAGAAGCATCACATAGACAGTTAGATATAGTTGCTTACATGCTCGGGGGCTTAAAGACTTTCTTTTTGACTTCAATATTCTATTTTCTCTTATTTAGAACTGGTCGAGATACGAAAAATCTTCTAATCGAAATATCTCCACTCTGTAGCACACTACTAACCTACATGTGAACTATTCAAACCCTCTGTTTTACTAGATTTCATACAGAAAATTTAAGAAAGTGTTAGTATATTTAAAGTGTTTTACATGAGAGCCGGGTGCACAAACTACAAACGCATGCATGCCCTACAGTTTGCTAACGTGAAATTACATGCGCACCATTCACATTTGGTGAACTGGCTGGTTAACTGTTCACCAAAGCTTCCTCGTGTGCTTACTCGCGATGGGCTATGACCTATGAATGCGCAGATCCATTGGTACATGGATCGCCGGTCCGGAACTCATGAAGAGGCACACATGTTCTGCTTCCAAGTTCCAGCCGGCAAAAATGGTCAGTCAGTCTCTTGGGCTTGCCCCCGGTCGTGCCTGTACTCGCATTTCTATCTTAATGAATATGACGCACAAGGTTTCCTGTGTGTTCCCGAAAAAACGGTTGGTAAAACAGGAAAAAAATATGAACTAGATGTGAGAGTACATTAACATACGCATGAGGCATGACCACATGCCAAAACTTTGATGAGCAGAGCTGGCTGGTATTATGAAGTACGCAAGATCGGCTTTCCAGCTTATAAATAGTGAAGCTAGAGATATATTTTGTTCTGGAGATAATTCAGTAATACTTTCGGTCCATTTTTTCTTGTCATGGAGTTGGAAACTCACATAATATATGGTGGTTATGACTTATTGACTCATGAGAAGGTTGGAGTGAAACATGTTAGAAATAGACTCATATGAGTGAGGCTTATCTCTACTACTTAAAAAGAGTTGGTAGTGGTTCACCACCACCTCCAATTAGTGGTTTATCTATCTCTCTATCTCCTTTCACATTAGTTTTGCGCCGACAAGTGGGCCCGCCACTCTCGCTCGTTGCACCAGTTCCCATAGGCCCACACCGCCAAACCCTTGCCCACGAACACGACCGCCTCCCCTCTCCCCGTTCCCCTTGTGCGGCTGCCTCCACTCTCCCCGTGTCCCTCGTGCGGCCGCCTCCCCTCACGCCGTGCTCCGCCTTACCTCCGATGTCGCCTCCACCGCCGCCTCCGCAAGCGGTTAGCCCTAGGCTCTGCTACCTTTTCATCTTCTCTCCACACCTACTCCGATCCCCTTCCTCCTCTCCCGTCCACCTCCATATCCGCCACTGGGGCTCTCCTTCCTCTTCTCTCCCCACCTCCCTGATCCCCTTCCCCTTCTCTCTTGTGTCGGATCAGCCACCCACGATGTCGGTAGCACCGAATCTGCCTTCCCTAATGTCGTTGCCCACAGAGCCATCGTCCCTGAGGTCCGCGTCATCGCCTTCCACCTCGCGGCCTCTGGGCTCAGGCTCGTTGGCCACAACCTGGGCAAGCTCACCACGATGTCCTCTAAGATCAGGGTGAAGCACCCCAAGGCCTATGTCCACTCCTTCGTGCTAGACTTCGCCGGCGAGGAGCTCACCACTAGGGTGGAGGGGCTCAACAAACTATTTAAGTATATGTTTGTAAGAATTTTTCAATATATAAAATGAGATCCAAAATTATTTTTTTTGTGGAGCCTCCGGACATAACGTACTTGCTTATGTAATTTTTTCATCATTTTATCCGTTCTGAATATTTCTCAAAATTTATTTAATTATAATGATTGTAGTAATTTTATGAAAAAATCAGAATAGATAAAATCATGGAAAAATTACACAAACAATTACACTATTCTGAGAGCCTACAAAGAAACTTTATAATTTTTAGAGCTCATTTGCTATATTTAAAAATTCTTATAAAAAATATACTTAAATGGATTTTCCAGAAAAGTGCTACAGTGTTGCTGAAGTGCGCGCTCGTACTATGGCCATGAGGTGGTGGATGCTACAGTGCACCATGGCATGGTGGCCGTGCAGTTTTGGCTAATCCGCACGGCCACCGTGTGGAATCACTAAGGTGTCAGCTCTTCGAATAGTCCTGTGCGGTGGCTGTACGGTGGAGGTGCTATTTTTTGCATATTCTGCACGATAAATGCTATTTTTGCTAATCGCATATAAAAAAACTACCATTTCGACCTCCTTCTCAAGCCCTTGGCCTTGAGCCTACCACGTTTCCGCTGCACAAACAACGAACGGCCTAGTTCCTCATGGGTCCTCAACAAGCAAAACTCAGGAGGCACACATCTTCTACTTTCTTCCTGCAAAAAATTGGTTGATAAGAGGCTTGAGCCGTAGCTCAGTAGGAGGGGAGCCCCTCCAGCTTGGGTTGGTGTGATCGGATATATAGATTGCGGTGTCCATCCTGTACCTCTAAAAATTTGGTTGGTAAAACAAACTTACATGAACAAGGTGTAAAAGGACAACAGTATATGCATGACTACCGAGGCAAAAATCGGATGAGCTGGCTGGTACTCGATTCCAGTAGACAGTAGTCATCTTTCAATATTTATAAAATGGTGAATCTCCAGACATGTGTCCTTCTGAGCTCTCTTTGAATCAGCTGGTTGTCATGGATTTGGAAACAAAAATGCGGCTGTTACGAGATGTTGAGCAAAACAAGGTCTAGTGCAGCACCGAGGAGGGGGTGATGCTGGCGACGGAGGCCAGCGGTGTGCCTTTCAGAATAATGAATGGGCCTGTATATCTACCACGTTACCGTCGGTGCAGCTAATGGACTTGCAGCTTGATAGCTGCACGTGCTCTGCAGTCAAACTGAGCTTGGTCGAACCGATTGTGATGACATTTGACTAACCGAAGTAGGACCCGTGGGCTTTCACGCCACTTTTAGGCGCCAATTATCCAGAAGTGCCCGCCAGAATCTTGGACTCCCGACTTCCAACAATCTTATCATACTCCTGATTCCTGTACTATACACGACACAATGGTAGTACGGGTTTGAAAGGCATGTATCTGGCCGGCCGATATACAACAGAAGTCTTCACGCCGGGCGTCAGTTACTACTATTCTACATCCAATTAAATCATCGACAACCACAAAAAAAAGTGATAATCAAGTGCCTGCCAGCCAGCAATCTTGGACTCTCGTGTTCCAACAATATTATCATGGGGATTGGATTATATACTCTCGCTTTAGTTAGAAAATTCAGGATTTATCTTTCTCATCTCAATGACACGTGAGGTCATCATAAGTCACTGACACGTGGACCAGGAGGATAAATCCTAAATTTCCATCTAAATGAAGGGTATATGATCAGTAAATCCTATTATCATCGCTCCCATTCCGAGCAAGAGGTCCGGCATGTCGTCAGACGGTGACACGGCTGTCGCCGCAGGCTCGCCGGGGCCGCACTTCGTGCTGGTGCCGATGATGGCGGCGGGCCACGCCATCCCCATGCTCCAGCTGGCCCGCGTCCTGGCGGGCCGGGGCGCCCTCGTCACCTTCGTCACCACCCCGCTCAACCTGCCCCGCCTCGGCCGCGCCCCCGGCGACGCCGCCCTCCCCATCCGGTTCCTGCCGCTCCCCTTCCCCAGCGCCGAGGCCGGCCTGCCCGAGGGCTGCGAGAGCCTCGATGCACTCCCGGGCCTCGGCCACCTCAGGAACTTCAACGACGCGTGCGCCATGCTCCAGGCGCCGCTCGTCACGCGCCTTAAGGAGGCCTCCCCTCCGGCGAGCTGCGTCGTCTCCGACGCCGCCCACCCGTGGGCAGGCAGGGCGGCCCGCGAGCTCGGCGTGCCGCGGCTCGCGTTCGACGGCTTCTGCGCCTTCTCCTCCTTCTGCATGCATCTCATGAATCTCCACAGGATCTACGAGGGCATCGACGATGACAGGCGCCCCGTGCGCATCCCTTCCTTCCCCATCGACGTCGAGATATCGAGGGCGCGGTCGCCTGCAGGCAACTTCACCGGCCTCGGCATGGAGGAGTTCCACGAGGAGATCATAGAAGAGAGCGCGAGAGCCGACGGCCTGGTGGTCAACAGCTTCGCGGAGCTCGAGCCCATGTTTCTTGAGGCGTACGAGAAGTCAATCGGCAAGAAGATATGGACCGTCGGGCCTCTGTTCCTGACCGCTGAGCCATCGACGGCAACCAGCGAGGACGAGAACGCCGTCCGGTGCGCGAGCTGGCTCGAGTCCAAGGAGCCCCGGTCGGTGGTGTTCCTGAGCTTCGGCAGCCTGGCGCGCTCATCGCTTCCTCAGCTCGCGGAGATCGGCCACGGGCTAGAGGCGACCAAGCAGCCGTTCATCTGGGCGGTCAAGTCCGACAAGCTTCCCGAGTTCGAGAGGTGGCTGTCGGAGGACGGCTTTGAGTCGCGCGTTGGGGAGAGGGGCCTCGTGGTCAGGGGGTGGGCGCCGCAGAAGGCGATCCTGTCGCACCCGGCGACGGGAGGGTTCGTGACGCACTGTGGGTGGAACTCGGTGCTGGAGTGCATCGCGGCGGGGCTGCCGATGGCGACGTGGCCGCACTTCGCGGAGCAGTTCGTGAACGAGAAGCTCGTGGTGGACGTGCTCCGTGTAGGGGTGTCCGTGGGCGTGGCGGACGCGACGCGGTGGGGCGTGGAGACGGAGGAGGTGGTGGCGACAAGGGGCGACGTCGAGAGGGCGGTGGCCGCGATGATGGACGGCGGGGAGGAGGGCAAGGCGCTGCGGGCGAGGGCCGCCGGGCTCGGGAGGAAGGCGCGGGACGCCGTGGTGGACGGCGGTTCGTCGTACCGGAACGTGGCGCTTCTCATGCAGCACGTCGAGCAGAAATTCAGGGGATGAGAAGAATATGCTCAGCGACGGTGCAATCGTGCATGCAGTCAGTCCGTCTGCTGAACGGTGCATGGATGCATGTATATTCTTCTCCAGTTGGAAGGATGAATGTTTTGTTTCAGAATTCTCCTCCTGCTCTGAAGATGTGTGTGCTGGCAACTCTGCTCTCCTCTCTGAATACGTGTGCCTGTCTGCAACTCTACAGAGCAAAAATCGGATGAGATTGGCTGGAATCGGGATCATCCTTCTCTATAAATGGTGAAGCTAGAGACGTCTTGTGTTCCGGACATTATAATTCAGTAACACTTTCAAGCCATTCCTACTTTCAATGAGTTTTTAAAAAAAAGAAAAATCATTATTTCAATATGATGCTGATTGTCACGGCGTTCGAAATTAATTTACAATTTTTATGAGACTAGTATAGTGCCCGTGCTAACGCTACGGTAAAATACAAAACAAGATAAAATTTGTAAAAAATAAAACGAACAATCAGATTCATTAAGATTCACGTCTCATATATTGTATAACCTAATATTTTTGTCACATAATGAATGTCACATAACGACTGATCCTTTGAGGAGGCGACAACATCATTGGACTCACCCACCGACGACTTTCTCCATCCCCACATTGTTTAAACTTGAGGCTACAAAGAAAACAAACATTTTTGTCACATAAAGAAATATGAAACACGGTAAGGAAATAGGTGTTTGTGGACTATTTACTTACCACATCACCATGCTAGGACGTCTTTATACACAATATTTTTGGTGCTCTTCCCTGAGGCATCAACTTCTTTCTTTGGTTTAGCCAAAATTCTTATCGTTTGTCTTAATACACCCCTTGATAGCGTGACATAAAGCTGTATTGCGCCTCCGTCGCCATACTCGACGCGCGCTGCATTCTGATATGATTAAGACTTGGTACGTACCCTGCTGCTGGTGATGAACCGAGAGAGGCAATCATGGACGGCGGCGCCGGCGTTGCTGAGGCGACGGAGCAGCAGATGTCAGAACGGCCACAGCCAGCAGTCGTTTCCGACACCGTGTTTCTGCTGGTGCCGGGGTTCTTCTACATCTGGCGCCGCACGTTAGCCTCCGTGGGACGGAACGGCACGGCTTGTCGATGGCGCCGCGTCCTCATCCTCCTCCGTTGCACGCCTGGCCGCTGCACGCCCTTACTGTCCTTTCTTCCACGGGTGGCGATGATTGCGTATTGTGATGTGATTGTTTCTGTTTTTCGAAGATCTGTTTTTGGAAAGGGGAAATCAGGAGGAGAGGTGGCGTCCGGCTGAGAGGCGCGGGATTGGGTGCGGAGGGCGCGCTCGGGTGGAGACGGGTATCGCGGGGTGGAGACATTAATACCAAATGAGGCGAATTTCTGCTATCACCAGCAACTTATAACCAGCTCTTCCCTTATCATGATAAGGAGATATCTATCTAAACTAATAAATCACCAGTTGTAAACTTTCCTACAGCTACCCCAATAAATGTCCCCGCACCTCCTTCCACTCTAGCCTCTCCTTTCTCACCTCTTCTAGATGCACCAAACCAATGCACCCAGAACCAGCGAACCTTTGAAACGAAGGGACGATATCCACTGTAGCCTCTCCTTTCACTTACTCACTCAAAATCCAACGACCCAGGTTGTTTGGATCATACCTCATCACTCAAGTCCCACCCCTTCTCATAAAAGATAACGCTGACACGTGGCCAAAAGACCTGCCCCGAATTTCTCCCCCGTTTTCCGCGTCTCTCCGCCTGCTCCTGCCCCCGCTCCGCCCTCGCCTATCCCGTGCGCCGACTCCGCGTCTCCCCCTCCTCCTCCGCCCGCTCCGCCCTCGCCTACTCCCCTCCCCACTCCGCGCCGCCACCGCCTCCTCCTCCTCCCCACCCCGCACCGCCGCCTCCTCCCCTCCCTCCCACCCCGCACCGCCGCCTCCCCCCGCTCCTCCCTCGCCTATCCAGTGCGCCGACTCTTCTCCCCCGTCTCCCCCTCCTCCTTCGCCCGCTCCGCCCTCGCCTACTCCCCTCCCCACTCCGCGCCGCCACCGCCTCCTCCTCCTCCCCACCCGCACCGCCGCCTCCTCCCCTCCCTCCCACCCCGCGCCGCCGCCTCCCCCCGCTCCGCCGTTCTCCGCCGCTCCGCCCTCGCCTCCTCCCCTCCCTCCCTCCGCAGACGCCGCAGCCGGCGGTCCCGTCGTCGTCGTCTGAGGCTGATGGGCTACTTTCCGCCGCCGCGGCTGGGGATGGGGACATGTTGATCCGGATCCAGGGCGGCCCCGGCGACCCGGACGCGGCGGGCGTGGTGGCGGCGGCCTCGCCGGAGGACTCGATCGAGGCGACCGCCGCCCCCGACGTTGACC
The DNA here is from genome assembly GCA_017311315.1 of Dendrocalamus latiflorus. Taxonomy (NCBI): domain Eukaryota; kingdom Viridiplantae; phylum Streptophyta; class Magnoliopsida; order Poales; family Poaceae; genus Dendrocalamus; species Dendrocalamus latiflorus. The sequence continues at coordinate 15,311,673 of CM029633.1, read as the reverse complement.
CGTCCTCCTCGGCTGGGAGGGGAGGCGGTGCCGACGCGGATGCAAGCGGCGGGGCTGTGGGCTTCGCGGAGGTGATGGATCTGGCGAGGCCGCCGCCGCTAGCGGCGGCGGACGCGTCGCCGGAGGTGGCGGCGTGCTCGATCTGCCTGGATCCAGTCGTGGGCCTCGCCGGGGAGAGGTCCACCGCGAGGCTGCAGTGCGGCCACGAGTTCCACCTAGGTCAGGCCCTCTCCTCTCGCGCCCATTTCGAGTTCTTGGTTGGATCTATGGAATATACGCGGGCTATTTCGTGAAAAATTTGTAGTTATAATCTGATCTTGCGAGCAGAATTATGCACTTTTAGGTCGGATTAGTCTGGTTCCCCTCGAGTTATATTGGGTAATTCGTGTGAAGAACCTGAATTTTGCGGGTCGTGGATGGGTTTCGGGGCTGCAGATACTCTCACTGTGTGTAACCATACTGATTTATCCTGTTGTGCATCCCAGTTAGAGCAATGAGTCCTGTTCCTGTATGAATGAATTTGTAATGGTTGGCGATGGACATTATTTGTGATGTTCTCTGCGAAGTGAAATTGGTTTTGGTGGTTGATTCCATCTCAATTGGATCACTCGTCACCGAATGTCTCATTACAGGCCAATTCTAGGATTAGGTGCTTTATTTCTGAGTGCATGTTGAATATTGAACGATTTATTCCGGCTGTTGCAGCATTTTAATGCCATCAACATAGCTTTTCAGTGGTTTTTATGTGATTGGAAAATGTGAACTAGGTTAGCATAAACTTAAGAGTATCTGTTGGAAATGTTGATCAGATAATACACTTAATATCTTTTGCTTGGATATCCCTTTTGACTTCTAATCACATTCCTTTTTGCCTTAGGACTGCACTATGTTCTGTTTATAGTCCAAAACTTAGTAGAGCCTCTAGAGCTTGCTAGATGACTTGGTTCTCTTTTTTACCGTTTATACGACATTGTATTCACTATTTAATTTCCGTAACAATAAAGGTGAAAGTTCAATAATGAGTTATCACTTGATATGTATTTATGATAGCAAGTATCTGTGCAATACTCTGCATTCTGCTAATTTATCAATGCATGCATTTTGCTTGTGCACACAGATGTGACATGCCACATGTGAGATTTCTCTGTGCAATCATGTGGGTGACTTCCCAAGCCATGCAAACTTAGTTGCATGCAGGTATTCTATATCAGATTTTTGTGCTAAAATACATTTTTTGTCTGCTAGACTGCATTGGATTGGCATTTAATGCAAAAGGAGCGATGCAGTGCCCGAATTGTCGGAAGATTGAGAATGGCCGCTGGCTCTATGCAAATGGACACCATCCATCTAGCGATTTTGGTATAGGTGACTGGGTGACTAGCGAGGCCAACAACTTAATCTCTGACCATGTAAGTGATTGCATTGTAATGAATTCTTTTGTATGTCACAACAATACAGGCTTGATGATGAAAAAATAATTTTAGTTTAGCATTCACATGATCAAAAGTGAAAAGTTAACATTTCCCCTGCAAAACTGGTCCCACAAGATATACTCTTGCAAAACTATGTATGCTATAAAACCCCCCTTTCACCATCTTCATGGCCTATTTTTGTGTTCTTTTGCCCCTGCAAAACTTAACTCGACCCTTTCAGTCCCTCCACGACATAAATGGTTAGGGTTACTACAGGCATTTAGAACATTACTGTTTAAAATTTTAGAACAAATTTCGTAATTATTGTCTAGAACATTTCTCCAGGGGTATATTGTAGACCATGGTAAAATTGAAATTTGATTGGGGTGTTTGTAGGGAAATAAGGATTTTTGTGGAGGCATAAATGTGCTAATAAGGAATTAAGAGAGGGCAAATGTGTGTCTGTGTTGTGTGTGGGTTTTCTCATGATATTATTTTTTACCTCAGATCCACTGTTCAAGTTGTCTTATGTATCCATGAATTGCATGCGTTGGACAGGTTTGAGCAGGATTTTCAAAGGAAATTTCATGAAGAGGAGTCTGTGCCAGCAGCTAGACGAGGTACAACCAATCTGATGCCATTTTTTGAAATAATATCAGTAGATGCTAATATGCATGCACAATGCTTTTGCAGAATCTCACCTGTAAATAATGATTGTCCTATGCAAATAAAAACTTTGGTGAAGAGATCTTAATACAAAGAAATTACTCAAACAAGCATTGTAATTTTCCATTATAAAGGGGAAAATGAAGCTTATGTTGGTTGTGGTGCGCACATTTTTTTTCTGAATTCTCTTAGTTTAGTAAGAAAATTCATAGAGTAAAAGTGTAAAACATTGTATATTCTCTGTTAATGTTTCACCCTAAACCTTTTTCATTCCAAGCGAACCAACTTTTGACAGACACTGTGATAAATGGACTGGAAAAACAAGCATGACTGCTAGGACTCTTACATAGGAAACAAGGGGGGGAGAATCCACTTTTTTTTAGGATGAGCTACAGGAATGGCAATTAACCTTCCAAGATCCAAACCAGTATAGTTGGAGAGATTCTGATAAATACTTTTTTATAGTAATTCTGAAAAATTCTTAAAATGTATAAATGGATGTAAGCATTTTTGTTGCAGTATATTTTTTTACAGGGCCTTTTTTGTGGTTGCTATTACTTTTTACACACTGTGTACTGCTAAAACTGCTATGGAGATATTTATTGTATGCGATTTTTGTTCTTTGCAGAGAGTGTCATGATTTTGCATAGTGAACTAAAGCGCCAAAGGAAGCTTGTGAAAAATCTGAAGAAGAAATCCTTGTGGCCTAGAACTTTGGAGGAGGTAATTATCTTCGTGCACATTTGCTTCATTCCTTTATACCATGACTTTGTGGTCGTTAGGTTATGGCTGGTAGCGTTGCCACGCAACTGAGATAAATTTTTTTTTTATGAATATCCTACTCATATTTTTTCCTTCTAACGTTGGTTTCCTTTGTCCAGATTGTGGAGAAACTTGTTGATATCGTCATATTTTTTCATAAACAAGTCTGGGATGCATTCAGTAAAGCTGGTAAGTAATTCTCAATTGGATGTTTTTTACCAATTACCACAAAATGTATCTGACAGTATCCTAACACCTCTCTGAATAAATTCCTGTAGGTACCGACTTACTGGGTTCCGAGCAAGTTCAGAACCAAAGGCTAGGTCCCTGTGGTCTGGCCCAAGAAATGATTGCACCAATGATTGGTATACTGCCAGGAATGGATTCTGACTACTAATTTTGATGCAGACAATTGTGCCGACAAGCTTGCAGTTGATAGCAATGGGTACTCAGATGGTGGCGATAAATCCCCTGCTCTCACTGGTTGTAGCAATGGTAACCAAGCTCCCAGTTTATACTGTTGTTTCGTAGTCATTTACATGTATACTGTTTAATTGTCTCTCTACATTACTTGCATAGGTAATTCCATGCATGTGCCTTGTCATTGCAAGTCTTGGTAGAAGACTCCGTCAAATATCCAAGGAGGCGCATTTTAGCCTCGCCATGCTCGCAGCCTATCTCAGTGATGTATGGTTTAGTAGCACTTATAAGTTCATGTATACCTACCATGTACAGCCATGCAGGGATTGTTGTTTACATGAATGCCCTTTTTAGGTGCTTCCATCGATGCTCACTGTGAAGGCAAACAATGGGGAGTACAAGGAGATATTGAGATTTCAAAAGTTAGCTCATGATGATCTGAAGAATAATTTGGGTAAGAAGAAGGTGAAGGCTCTCATACCTCAGGTTGTTCGAACAACATACATCGGAGTTCTGGTAGTGCTCTGTGCTGGTTCAATAGCAGTTTCAGGCGCCACCTTTGATGCTGAGGGCTTTCTATCTTTGCTGACAGCTGAACCATTACAAACCAACTCCGTTGTTTCATTCGTTCAGTTTATTATAATTCCCTCTTCCAATGATCCAATCAACACACAGAACCATTACAAAGCAGGAAGACACCTCAGATTCAGAGAATATAACACCGTAAACTTTTGGTGGTATCAGATAGCATTTTCTTAATATCAGAACAAGACTACTCGCTTGAGTACTGAAATTTCAGTAGGGTCTCTGTTTTAGAATTCACTTAAATTAAGTGGATTATACCTTAACAATTTTTTGATTATGCAAAATTCTGTAGGAATACTCTTGTGGTTAAAAACAATAGGGCCCTGTGACATTACTCATCTGCTTATTTTGCAGTTCTGTTCTCCATTATGGACATGCTGCAGCTCCAAATGACCGGGTACTCTTCTTTTATGATGCTTTGTGACCTGTGGTTGACTCCTGTGTTATTTATTTACTTGCTCAAGCCTATAATATTCACCAAATGTAGATTAAGTTGTCCAAATCACTCAAAACTCTTCTGAGTTGCTAATTCTCATACTCCTAGCTACTTGAAAAGGTTATGATTTGTTTCATTTTCAGACAGTAGAGTTCATCTACCTTGTTCATCGTCAGCTACAACCTGTTAAGTACAATGAGGTCTTGAAATATTGGGAGTTTGAGCAACATTCTCTTCTCTGATTGATGTCTGTGTTCATATCAAATACTGTAGTGATGAGTTGGTTTGGTATTTCATTTAATTAATAACTATGATTTTACAAACTAAATGGTGTCTGAATGTTTGCTACCTCCCATTAACGAGTTAACAGAAAATAAGTGCTCATTTTCAGCAGTGAAGCATGTGCATGTGCACATGTGGGTGGTAGTGGTCCTGGTGACGAGTTAGACAATTTTGAATGAAAAACATGTGTACTGAGACAAGCCAAGCAACGTAATGTGCTCCAGTTTACAAGCTGCGATGGCACCGAAAACAGTAAGGAAAAGAATTAAAGGGCTTACATGAAACTAATTACTAAGAAATTTAACAAAGGAATCTAAGCTATTGAGGATCTTTGGCGCAACGTTGTGTGTTCGTGTGGGGGGTTAGCATTTGTGCCCTCTCAGGGTATGTTGTTTCATTTTTGCTCTTCGGTAAATAATTGCCTCATACATTTTCAGACTCTGAATGATGGAGACAGGGCTCTAATGGGCATGGGAGCTGAATACCATTACTACGGATCTGACATCACATGTTCATACCCCGTAAGTTCTTCGGATTATTCAGACATCTACTTTGATAGACACTTTTTTCCAATGTGTATACTATATGAATTGCTTTGTTGTTATTTGCTGTTACACAGCATGGCAGCACAGGGCTATGCTTGTTGTGCTATGAACTGTTTTATGCACGCCATTAGCTACCCTCTGTCATTATTTATTTGACGCTCGTATTTGAAACATGTACGTCTTACAAGGTCGTTGGCATTAAAGGCAAAGCCTACTATTTGTTTTCTTGACATGGCACTTGGTCTTGAATCAAATGTGCTCTTTCCATAGTCCTACAGTGTCCCAAAAAATCCATTCTTGGAATCTATCCAATGTTTAGCTTGATCGCTCTCTGGATAAATGTATATGTGTGATTTTTTTGAATTGGCATTACTTATGGTGTAGCTTGTGTATATAGCAGATGGATGTTCATTTCTGTTCCCTTTATAGAAGTCTGCTTCTGACATCTAATACATTTTCTATCCCTAACACTCTTTTTTCCTCTACCTTGTTTATTAATTTTACCTTTGTGTTCTTTATCATCAGACAATTGGCGTTTAGCTGTGCATCCCTGAAATGCCACCGTAGCGTTAGCACGGGCACTATACTTATGTGGAAGAAATTCAGCATTGAGATATTTCAACACGACACCAACTTAACACCCTCCACAGCAAAAGTGCTGCTAAAAATCGTAGGGCAAGGCTCGGAGCAGGTTGAGCGTCGCCACCGACTGCGCGTACGCCCGGATCATCCTCTGCGGGTCCGGCACGCGGCTCTTCTCGTCGAACAATACATGACGTAAGTACAGAATTATCATTAACAGGTAACAGCAGAGCAGTTCTTATTATTTGGTAATTGATCTATCAACAAACAAAATTCACTATTACTGGATATTTATACTACATAGACCAGTGTGAAGTCTATCTCCACTTATACATGGACCAAATCAAGCTTGGACACTTAAGCAGACCATTTGTCCATTCCCCATATAAACTTTTAAATAAATTAGAAAGAATCAAGAATCGAATGATCCTACATGTTTTTCAGCAAATGCCTTTGCTGACTCTGCACTGTCAAATGTAAGTCCCGCTTCACCAACATTAGCGTATGGATCCCCAGTAGATGTCCATCCCATTAATGGATTCTCCCACCTATGATCATGCATTCAAATGTTAGAACCAGTTAGATGTATCAAGAACAATGTGAGTGAAAGACTGAAAGTAAGGTGACTGCAAAATAATCAATAATCAGCCCATAACAGTTAACCTATACTTGTAAATTGTAATAGCTATAAAGTACAAAGATTTTTGAGTTAAAAGGAAAACTTGCCGGCTAATCCTTTTTTTCTCTTCGCTGTCTACTCTGGCCACAAAAATACTAAATGACGTGGCCTGATTTTTTTTATCTTTTCTTAATAATAAGGCCAAAAAAGAATTCCATATGGATCATAGCACCTTTACCTCTACAACTATTTAAGTGAGAGTATGACTGTTAATCAATGTTAAATTTATGTGAGGTAATTTGCTTTCATTTTATATTCCTCTTGAAGTAGCTCATCCAACAGCAACACAAGATTTTTGATGAATGAGTCATGAGAAATAAGAACCAGCAAAGCAAAACAAGAAACATGCTTTTGGGTTGACACAAAGTTGATTTTCCATCTCCCAACTTTGCCTGAGCCTTGCTGAGACGCAGTTCTTGCTGGTGAATAGATTACAACCTGCTAATTCACAAGGATAAGGTGACCATTTGTGAGACAAAAAAAGTTCCCATGTAGCTAGTTAAAATGCATATAAAAGACACCATATATCCACATAGTTTACACATCTTGTAACCCTTTTGCTTAAAACTGTATTCTAATTATCCTGGTCCCTAGAGGCCTAGATTGTGTGCCAACAATACCGGTCTCACTCTCTATAATAAAACTGCAAAACATATTGAAGTTTAGACGTTCTTTCTGCAGTTCATCACAGGGCATGCCATCTCCATAGGATATATCACAAGTTGGGGAATACCATGACTGTTGTGAAGGGAGAAACTATTTTCCCCTAAAATGTGAAGAACTCTACAGGAAGCGCTGAAAACGAATTGCATGGTCACGATGCACAACCCAATATACCGATCAAACCATATCATAAAGTATGAGAAAGCAAAAAAAAAAAACTATCCTGAATTTGTTTACCCTCTACAACAAAGAACAGAGAGTGAGATAAAACATCAAGGGGGAACCAATAATCAAAGAAATATCCATAAGCACACAGTAATATCTTTTTGGCGAAATTAAACATTTATGACGTACCTTATATTCCACGGGGCTGCTTTAGTTGACCTTAATTTGAAATGACAGCCAACAATTAAAAATAAACTAACAGCGGCTCACTATGTGGATTGTGGGAGGTAAATACAATAACAATAAGACCTATGAAGAAGAGTTATGAAAAAGACACTGTTTCTTATTCCAACAAGAGCTGTTTAAATTCAAAACTAAGCATCATCATTAGTTTCATCTTTCTTTACATGTAGTTAATTTTATCAAATGTATTTTTATTGAATCCTGATAAACCAATGTTATCAATACTGATATGTCAATCAAGTATGATTATTATTTTTTTACTCAGGAGTAAGGACCTTCAAGTATTATTGCAACTGAACTTCATTAGCGAATCACCCCAAAGAGAACTATGGTTAGTACTTCTCTAGATGTCTAGAGTATATAGTTTATTATGGCACTGTTTGGCCAACCATAGCATAACATATATTCAGCAAAAAAAAACTTCCTATAATCCAACCACTGGATCTGATATTTTATCTCAACCTGGATTTCACAAGTTTAAAATTTTCAATTTGTTGTATATTAACATAGCCAACGCAGGCATTTAGCACCTATCCTCCTGAAAATTGGACAATTAGCATAAATCAAATATTCTGATGTCAAAAACACAGCTTTCTAACCCAAAACTGTCGACTTTCATTAGAAACATTTCGCGAAGCAACTATATACGCTTATACATTCACATTGCAAAAGCAAACTATTCCAAGTCCATGGGCAATACAAACCAAACCAGGAAAATTTAACCAAAGTTGCAGTGAGCAATACGTTATTGCTGCCCTCTACCTCTCTCTACCCGAATGCCCTATCCAAACAAAGATGGACTAACCTAGTTACTCACAACGTCAAGTCCACAAGATGTCCACGAATATAACATGGCATACTATGACAGCTCCATTGCAGTGTGAAATACACAAATATTGCTTATAGAAAACATCAACAAAATGACCTCGACGGACATATATAACTGACAAAATGCTACCAGAAAAATCACTGAGTCCATATAACTAATTAGTTGAACTACAATTAGCAATAGATAGTAATTTTATATATCTATTACGAATACGAGCTGTCAGCTTTGAAGTTACATCCAGCAATGAGGTGTAAGATATATAAAATTAACATGCAGTTGTAAGAATATCTTTTTAATCCACATCAGAATTAAGCTGATGTAAATTAGAAGTCCCTAAATTCTTCTCTTTCAACTTGATAAAAAACTAAAATAAACTAAACTAAAATTCTTCTCTTTCAAATTGACCCAAAAAAAGAAGCTTATACCTGGATCTAACAATCTATAAGGAGGTAACAGAAACGAAAAATACAGAACCCGTTCTACACTGAAAATTACTAACAACTAATCATAATGAACCTTCATCAACCGTAACAGATACCTCAAAGTAATTTATGCGGACATGGACAACTTAAAAATAGTCAGAATGTTTGCCCAAAATTATTCCTACAGTATACACTTTATTTTTTCTCAAGAACACACAAACTGTCAAGCTTTACCAAGCAATTCATGCAAGCTAAAAATATATGTATCTAAAGCTCCACGGCAATGTACTTTTCACATATTAGTATATACTGAACAAACAATTGTGATGGATCAACTGAACAATGGTTGCGAATCGTAGTACTTACCCGGTCACCTCTAAACATCTTTTCAACCTTCTCCTTGAGCTTTGCAGCCTACAATAAAACCAATAGATATCAAATTACTACGCAAGAGGGCAATCCCACCACCTAAATGATGCAAAGAGAGTATCGAACAGGTATAACCTCTGCCAATTTGAATAGCTTCTCCATGGTCTCCCCAGTCGCCCGCTGCCTCGAGTAATCCAGAAATATCCCTTCATACTCCCTGTCAACCAACCATCACCTCAGCTAAGCAAACGGGACCCACACATGCAAGGGCGGAAACTTCACAAGCACACAGATAAAATCCCTACGCTGTCATTGCCTTGCAGCGCTCGGCATCGGCCATCAGGTCGCGCAGGTGCGTCTTTTGGATCGCACCGACGTGCGCCTGCTCCCCATGCGCGACAACACGAAACCACAGTGAGACTACCAATCTAACGGGAGCATAATACCCCCAAAAAATCCGCAGCAATGTTATCAAAATCTATTACCAAAATCATGTAAACCAGAAGTTTCGAATATCACACCAGATGGTAATTCAAAAGAGAATTGTTAGCTAGAGCTTGCTGATCACATCACAAACTCACATGAAGCGATGGAGCAGACTCAGGTGCACCATCGGACAAGGACAATGGGTGAATTATCTCAATGTCTTGTTTGGATGCTGATGCATAATCTGCTAGGTTAAGGGTAGCAGTTCCCAAAATTGATGGTTTAATCTTTGGGCCTCTGTTGACGTCCTGCGTCGAGGAAAATAAAAGAAAGGAGGTCAGACTCGACTGCAGAAGTCACTCAATGACTCAAACAACCTCACCTGCAGAAATCACTCAAAACAAAGTATTTACAAAAGCAAGCATATTAAACGATATGTTTCTGATTCTCGTGACAAGAAATTATCTTGTCCATGTTTGTCGTGACTGCTCAACACAATACTTTACTATCAAGAAGCAGAATTTGCTTCATATTAACAGGAATATAGTTACACACGGGAATCTTGCTATGATTGATCGATTGACATCCAGCAACTACTATTACAACCAAAATGAAAGCAAAGCCGTTGGAAAATTGTACAGATTATAAGGGAACTAAAGAAACATTCTCATTAACTAAATGCACAGATTATACACAGGAAGGTCCAAGCCGTTGGAAAAATTAATCACTCGACATATGAGACAATTATTCATCAACAGATCGGAAACTGAAATTAAGCTACACAGAAAAATCATAATATCGATTGGTAACAGAATAAAACATGAACGTGACCCAAAACTAACTGGGAAAAGGATAGGCACAATACCTCTCATCAGACCCTTAATCCTCTAAAATATTTCCCTACGTTCATATGAACAACATGAGAAGACAATAGGATCCAATTCTAGGAAGAATAGCTCACAGTAAACACGGTGAAGGCGAGCTCCCATGGCTGGAACGCGGCCGGCCCCCGGTGCGACGCGGCCGCGAGCGTCACGACGCTCTCGAACTCCTCCTCCCACGCCACAGCCACCGAGCCGCCGCCCTCGCCGGTGGCCGCTGCCGCCGCCTCCTCCTCCCGCGTGCGGTTGCGCCGCACCGCGCGCCGCAGCGAGCTCAGGGCCGATGCCTTCGGCCCCTTCCACCTGACCTCCACCGCGACCCTCGGCTTCGCGCTCCCCTCCGTCTCCGGCTCGGCCGGCGGCGGCAGCCCCTCCGCTCGCCGCACCACCAGCCGGACGCGGAACTTGCGCGCCGGCGGCGGCCGCGGCCACCGCATCATTCTCGCTACCATCAAAGCCGCTCGGCCTCGGACAAGAAACGAACAAGAACCTCACAAAGATTGCCCAAACTACGCGGAGAGTCGGGCGAGGGTGAGGCCGACCTGGATGAGGTGAAGCGCGTCGACGTTGGCCTTGAGGAGGGCGTAGCGCTTGGCGGCGGTGAGGAGGGCGGGGTGCTTGGCGGAGCGGTGGATGACGCCGGGGAACTCCGTGTCCATGGCGACGTAGGGGAAGCGCGGTGGAGGATGGGGGGAGGCGGAGGGAGGGGAGGCACGGTGGAGGATGGGGGAGGCGGAGGGAGGGGAGGCGCTGGGGAGGATGGGGGAGGCGGAGGGAGGGGAGGCGCGGGGGAGGAGGGGGGAGGCGCGGGGGAGGCGGAGGGAGGCGCGGGGGAGGCGGAGAGGGGGATCGCGGCCGCGCCGCCGCCAGGGGAGTCGCGCGCGGGGTGGGGAGGATCGCGGCCGCGCCGCCGCCGGGGGAGTCGCGCGCGGGGTGGGGAGGATCGCGGCCGCGCCGCCGCCGGGGGAGTCGCACGCGGGGTGGGGAGGATCGCGGCCGCGCCGCCGCCGGGGGAGTCGCGCGCGGGGTGGGGAGGATCGCGGCCGCGCCGCCGCCGGGGGAGTCGCGCGCGGGGTGGGGAGTACGCCGCCGTGCCCTGGGGTTCCTGCGTGCGGGAGAGGAGAGGAGGAGTCGCCGTGTGGGAGAGGAGAGGAGGAGTCGGCGTGTGGGAGATGGGGGAGAGGGGGAGTCGCGCGCGGGTGGCTAGGACGCCGCCGTGGGGCTCCTGCGTGCGGCAGAGGAGAGGTGGAGATGGGGGCGTGGGAGATGGGGGCGTCGGGGGAAGCCGCGCCTCGCGCGGGGTGAGGGCGTCGGGGGGGGGTCGCGCCTCGCGCGGGGTGCGTGACGAGGTATGATCCAAACAATCTGGGCCATTGGATTTGAGTGAGTAAGAGAAAGGAGAGGCTACAGTGGATATCGTCCCTTCGTTTGAAAGGTTCGCTGGTTCTGGGAACATTAGGTTTGGTGCATAGAGAGGTCTTGACTGCGGGGGACATTTGTTGGGTAGCTATAGAAAAGTTTACAACTGGTGGTTTTATAGTGGTAGAGATAGAGATGTTGGAGTGAAACAAATAGGTCTAGTATTTTAGTGTTTTTGCTTGAGTTATGAGGAGGGAATGCTGCTGGCCACGGAGGGCAGCGGCGCGGCATGCCGAGCAGTTGAACGGCGGTCCACTTTACGGACAGCTCTGCTCTCCTCTCTGAATATGTGTGCCTGTCTGCAACTACATAGCAAAAATCGGATGAGTTTGGCTGGAATTCGGATCATCCTTCTCTATAAATGGTTAAGCTACAGACGTCTTGTGTTCCGGACATTATAATTCAGGACAGTCCCAATGGTGTATTGATGATGGTTTCTATCCTCATTAAATGATTTGCCACGTAGGCAAAATGCTGACATGGCAACGTAATTAATGATGAAAGAAAGCACAAATCCTAGAAACGGTTTCCTCATGAAGAAATCAGGTCTTCACTCCACCCAATGCACCAAGAAACTATGAAATCGCCATTGGGAAGAAACCACCAGTTTCTAGGGGGCTCGTGGCACACTCTCATTGGAGGAAGAAGATAGAGTTGGAAGAGAGAAAGAGAAAATAATTATTACTCGAAGACACATCCACTGTGGAAGATAGTTTCTATAGATGATTTCTTGTACTATGGAAATCGTGTCAGTTTCTTCCATTGGGACTGCCCTCAGTAACACTTTCAAGCCATTCCTTCTTTGAATGAGTTTTTTTTTTTGAAAAAAAGAAAAACTATTATTTCAGTATGTTGCTGGTTGTCAATAATTTAAAGTTTTTATGAGATGTTGGGAGTGAAACAAATAGGTCTAGTATTTTAGTATTTTTGTATGAGTTACGAGGAGGGAACGCTGTTGGCGACGGAGGGCAGCGGTGCGGCATGCCGAGCAGTTGAATGGCGGTCCACTTTACGGACAGCAGTAATTGATTTCACGGAATCCTTTCTCTCGGTTCCAAACGGAGGCCACAGCCACTAATCGTGAGTCGTGCCGACGGGAAGTAGTGAGGTTCAACATTTCGACACGGTACATGGAACACAGTAAGTAGCATCAAGGTGATAGTGGAAGCTACATCATATCGATGTGTGATATCTTTTGGCAATTTAGTATTACAAGACCATATATCTGAATTAGTTGGGAGGGTGAACCTCATAAAAAAAATGCATATGTGTGATATCTTTTGGCAATTTAGTATTACAAGACCATCTATCTGAATTAGTTGGGAGGGTGAACCTCATAAAAAATGCATATGTGTGATATCTTTTGGCAATTTAGTATTACAAGACCATCTATCTGAATTAGTTGGGAGGGCGAACCTCATAAAGAAATGCATATGTTAAGTTGAGCATGGATTTCTCCAATTGTTTTATTTTCATTCATCCCCCGTTCTTAAACATGTGGGTAAATTTATTGCAGCACAGTGATCGTGCAGTGGTAGACAACATGACAACGTAGATTGTGTTCGTACGAAACGTTTACAAGCACATTAGAACATTGGTTTTTATCTTCAAACAACATACATCTTGATGACACCTAGAGGCGAATACAGAGTAGAAGTCGTATTTCTGTATGAGTAGTGTGGAATGGATGACGCAGATAACGGAGGCCGGCGGTTGGAGGGCAAAGATGTTGTCTACGAAGAAGGATATGAGCTTGAATTGTGGAGGCCGGCGGTGCTTCGAAGTTGAAGATTCACCTAGAACGAAGATGGTGCACCTGAAATTGTGGGCATGCATGGCAATTTGAAGGTATTGCACGCTGACGATGCGGACATACCGGCCCCAATCAACAGCAAGACCACACGTATATTTGGTTCAGTAGGAAGGTGAGGGGTGTACCTTTGCAAAACCATCCATCGTTACATTGTAACAACGGGACCAGATCGACCTCTACCAAACTATACCTCTCGCTTTCGTTCCATGTGATTCGTGCGCTTGGTATCCATGTTCTGTGCGAGCTGTGGAGTGACACGAAGGTGGCGGTGCGTGCTTGCCTAGGCATCTCTGCACTCCGCTCGAACAGTAGGTTGGGATCGGCTACGGCAGCCCGTGCCGACGCGGGTGGCGTCCCTCGGCACAGCGGGACGGCGGAGCTGGGCAGACTGGCCATGTTGCAACCGCTGCGTTAACCGTGTGCCGTCGCCGATCAGGCCCTTACACAGCAGGCCGGCCTATATTGGGAAAGGAACAGTGCCCGTCCCGACCGAACCCATGAAGCGGCACACGCAATCTGCACGCTTTCGTCGCCCACGCAAAACAGCGGCTCCTAAGGGGGAAATCATGAAGGGGATGTAGATATGCATTAATATATGCATGACTACAGGGTAAAAGCCCGATGATCTGGCTGGGATAGACTTTTCGAAGCAGCTTATTGACATTCCGTTCATTCACACAAACGCTTGCGCTAGAGCTAAAAACCGGCAGCTGCAACCATAATCCATCACCCACAGCCAAAAAGAATACACTCATTTATAGTGTTTTACATGAGAGCCAGGGTCTCATTTATGTTTGTGACGGCAGTTCAATTACACACACTCGAGGCACATGCGGGAGGGATAGTCCTTGTCTTCTTTATACTCCCGCTCAAGCCACGTAGACTCATATTTACATGACCACTCTAGACCACAGCTATTGACGATGATTGAATAAATCCGTAAATACAGCTTCAATATATAATTAAGGCCAAGACACCCTGTGGTCGTAAACCTCCAGAGGTTGCTTCTTGAGTACCCTGGTAGGAGAAATACTGTGCATGTTGTCTGACCGGATGATTGCTCGGAAAGTCTATAAACTAGTTCTTGGACCCGATTCCAGAGTATTCCTTTCGTGTGATGGGTGGAACACATGCATTATCCACTCCAAATAGCATGATGCTTTGGCCATGAGTCTGGCAACAATTGTCATATGGTTGTAGCCTATGCTTGTCTCCCACTGGCAACAACTGATGATTGTGTGTTCTCTCTTTGACAATAAGTGTATCCCTAACAGACAGTTAGGCATCTCTTCACTGGTATTTAAGGTGGGACAAGAGAAGGCCAAAGATATGGTCAATCAATCCTGAAGCAACAAAAGACAATTGATTCGGTGTAATTTGGGCTAGTCTCTTGCCTTGTTCAAGGCATCTTGTAACCAGTTCATAGAAATAAAGAGCATCCATGTTCTCTCCGAAGGATTTTAGCCATTTTTCTCATATTATTTTGTAAGATCGGCAATGCGATTGTTGACAACTGGCATCATCCATGGGGAAGATGTTGAATCCTTGACGTTCTTCTTCATTTTGTAATCCACATCGTTCTCTGTTCCCTATTATCATCGCTCATGCAATCATGGCAGGGACATGGGATGAGGAGAATTGGTTTTATTTGGCAGACTATGCCGACCTTGACATGGGCGCATGTATCCGCGTTATAGAACATGATATGTCGTCATCATCTTCTTTTATTCCAAGCTTGTCATTGTTGAAACAGGTGAGATCAACCGAATGGAAGAAGATTCGCTACACCCATCAGCGGCACTCCTAGAGGAATCGGTTGCTCTGACTAGATCGAAATGCCTAGCTGCCTATGCAAGCCCAGTGCTTCTGATAAGCAAAAATGGCGATAAACTTTCAATGGTGCAATTTGAGGGTCAGTGTGCTCTCGATACGGTCATGGGCAACCACTATTCACCAATAGTTCCTATGTATTTCGGGAGGCGATCGACACCTGATCTCAGTGTTGACAAAGTTACCACCAGCAGAAAGCTGGGTGAAGATGATAACGCTTAGCATTCAATCGACAATCCGCTAGATTAGGCTGAGTTCACCACAAAGCCCACCAGAGGTGGTAATTTTCAATCATTCCCCATCGTGGAGGCTCCTTGTCGAAGCGGTGGAAGGCTCTTAGTTTTGAGGGGAGCTCGTCGGGAGACTCATGCTGGAGGCACGAAATTAATTCAATTGGTAATGCCGATCGAGATGCCATGTATGATTCTTCACAATAGGCCCCGCCAAGACTCGTTGGTAGAAATGGTGCAAATGGTCATACATCATCACGAGACAACAGAGGCAATGGAGCTGGTGGACATTAATCGGTTTATCCACCTACTTCTACCCCATTGCGTGTGATGGGTCAAACAGGACAAGCGAGAAGGTTAGAGGGAAACTCAAGTCACCGCACACCTTATGCCAACAGGAATCCTTCGAGACCTTGGGTAACAATCCAAAACCTACAACAAGTCCATGATATTTAAAACAACCTGGATCCTACACTGGCAGAGACTCCAAGATATGCTCATTTTGCAGGATAGGTGTCGGAGATCCTTCAATAGACTAGTTACTGACCTCATTCGAGCGTTCCTCCCTCAGTAGAAGCCAGCGTGGTTGGGCTAGAAATAATCCAATGTTTGGCTCTAGACCTTCTCAAATATTCCAAAAAGGGAGTCATAAGGGAAGATGGCTCTTTCATGAAAGCACTCCTCCTCTCGGAACGAACACTTGGATCGGGTGATCTGCAGTATCACCTAAACAAAGTAGCTAGTCGGAGACACCATGTAAGTGTCCACGACCAGGTTGGAGCACCAGTTCCTTAGTATGACTACCATAGGAATCGGTCTCCAACTGATGACAAATTGGCTCCTTTATAAAGAAGGCGTATGACTCGATCATAGGCTGTCGGGCATTCTCAGTAGGTCTTCAAGTAGTACGCTGGCCAAACAAGTTCTGACTAGCAAATCTAGAGAAACTCAATAGAACTCAAAACACATTAGAATATCTCCAGATTTACACTACCGCCATTAGGGTTGGTAGTGGTGATGATAATGTGATGGCAAACTACTTGCCCACAGTCCTCAAAGAGTCTGCCTGATCTTGGTTTTTCAACCAACCGATCAAATCAATTTACACTTGGGAGGAGCCCTGCACCTGTCGATCACAAATTTCAAAGGCACGTACGACCGCCCCAGCAAAGAAGACGATCTCAATCAGATCCGACAAAGAACCCAATGAAACTCTCTAGTAGTACATCAATAGGTTTAGCCAGGTTCATAATTCCATTCCTGAGGTTGCGGATTCCTTTGTTATTAAGCTTTCAAAGCGGGGTTGAGGAACCGACGATTCATGATGTACATCACGATGAACATTCCAAGAACGATCGTCGAGCTGTTCGACATGGCCGATAGGTATGCAGCCACTAGCGAGATGGTTGAATGGAACAAGGCCATCAATCGGATATAGAAAATTCCTCAACCCAGCCTGGAGAAAAAGGAGAAGTCCAATAAGTCTCCCAAATATAAGAAGAGTCGCAAACATAACACAACATAACACTAAGGGGGTTCTTGAGATTCCAGAGAAGTTTACTAGGAGCAAGAAGGACTATTCTAATCAAAACAAAACAAAAGCTTAGATCGACAAGTCCAAAAAGAATAAGAGGTGGTGTCCATTTCATTAAGCGGTAGGGCATGATCTGCTCACCTACCGAGCCTGACAAAAGAAGTTGGAAGACTAGTATTTAGGTAAAAGTCATTTCCCTTCCATTCATGAGTTTGGGGGAACCAAGCTCTAAGGACAAGGATGGTGATGAAGAAATGGATTATTAGGAGCCACAACACACCATCAATATGATCTTCGGCTGATCCTCCTCCTACGAGTTCAGACACCATCTTAAGGCCATGGAGCGGGAAGTAAACCTCACTGAATCTCCGATCGCTGTCAACCTATCCAGGTGGTCAGAGACAACTACCTCCTTCAGCTGGGAATACTGCCCCATCCCATCAACTCGAAATGTAAGTTCCTAAGTCAAAAGTAAAGCCCTTGAAGTATGACTTTCATGGCATAGTCTCAGGATCTACTGTTAAACCAATAGGGCAAGTTTTTCTACCGGTTATGTTCGGAAGTCTAAATAACTTCTGAATAGAAAGAATCTCATTTGATGTGGTAGACATTGAAATCACATACAATGAGATTCTTGGTCATCCGGCATTGGCTAAGTTCCTAATAGCCATGCATTATGGCTATAACAGTCTTAAGAAGCTAGGACCAAAAGGGGTCATGATGGTTCGAGGGGATAGAAAGATGGCATAGGCATACGATTGTAAATTTCTAAAATTGGTTGATGAACTTTTGACCAGAAATGCTAATTTGCCTTCTGTGCATGCTAAGCACTCAAGACAAAAGATGGCCCCCAAAACCCTCCGACCAGATCAAGAAGGTTCCACTCGACAAGGATGCTTTTCTAAAAAAATGTCAAAGCGTCGTTTGGACTCAAAAATGCTAGTACCACCTTCCAAAAGATACTGGTCGGGGTAGAACTTGACCTCAAATAGGAAGAGTCGATCGTCTCCTTCCTCCAACAAACTTAGATGTATTCACCTGACAAGATCTAACATGTCCAGTGCCCCTAGGGAGGTGATCGGGCACAACTAGCATTCCAGCGTAATAAAAAAACTGATCAAGCACCCGATCGGAAGGAGGCAATCAAGTTGAAGATTAACAAGCTTCTCAAGGCTATATTTATTCGTGAAGTCGACCACCCAGAGTGGCTCACCAACCCTATAATGGTTAGGAAAAGTAATAGAAAATGATGAATGTGTATCTATTTCACAAATCTTGATAAAGCTTATTTGAAGGATGACATTCCCTTTCCACGTATCGATTAACTTGTTGACTCTATTTCCCAGTGCTAGTTATTAAGCTTTTCAAATGCATACTCAAGAGTGCCACCAGATTAGTATGAGTAATTGTGATGAAGAGAAAACTTTCTACATCACGCCATATGGCACCTTTTGGCTATGTGAAGATGCCATTTGGTCTCAAAAATGCTAGTGCTACTTTTCAAAGGTTGATGCAAAAACCTTTAGTCCATAGATTGGTCATAAATTAGAGACCTATGTTGATGACTTGATCGTGAAAAGTATCAACATTGGAGATCATATCTCCAATTTGCAATAAACTTTCACTAACTTAAGAAGGCATAATCTTAAGTTAAATCGAGATAAATGTATGTTCGGAGTTTCCTATGGAAAGCTTCTTGAATTTCTAGTTTCAGCTAGAGGAATTGAAGCAAATCTAGAGAAAATAGTGGCCATCGAACAAATGCATCCTCTGACCACAAAGAAGGAAGTCTAGAAACTAACTGACTGTATGGCAATGCTAAGTCGTTTCGTAGTATGGTTGGGTGAAAAAAGGATTGCTTTTCTTTAAGCTTTTTTACAAATATAGAAGTTTTAAATGGACTAAGGAAACAAATGACACCTTTAAAAAGCTTGAAAAGTACCTTATGAGTGCCCTAATCTAAATCTTTTTAAGACCGAAAGAAACATTGCTCTTATACCTAGTTGCGACACCACAAGCAGTTAGTGTCGTATTCATCGTTGAGCATGACAATATCCAATGGCCAGTATATTACGTAAGAGAAATCTTATATGGATCAAAAGAACGATATCTAGAGATACAAAAGTTGCCATGTGCTCTCCTTGTGGCTTCAAGAAAGCTACGATATTACTTTTAGGTTTACAAAGTGGTCGTACCGACTGGATACCATCTGGGTCATGTTCTCCAAAATAGGGAATCATTAGGATGTATAGCATAATGGATGGTCGAACTTGGGGATTTCGATCTTCATTTCATTTCAAGAACAACAATCAAGTCCCAGGCTTTAGCAGAATTTATCACCAAGTGGACAAACCCTGAATCCACCCAAGGGCCCAAGTACAAACACCACGAGAAGTGGACTATGTACTTCGATAGTTCCTTAATGTGGGATAGTCCTGGTATGTCCTACTGGAGAGAGCATAAAATACTCCATTCAGCTAAATTTGTTTGCTACAAATCTGGCTAAGTATGAAGGTTTACTGGTAGGACTTTGAGCAACCAAAGCGCTTGGGATTCACTGATTACTAGTCAAAGGTGATTCTCAACTAGTAGCGAATCATGTTAGGAAAGTGTATCAATGATCGATTATCATGATGTCACCTTATCTTGTGAAAGTTAGGAAACTCGAAAGGTATTTCTTTGGTTTTGAGATCTAATATATTCTTAGAAAGGATAACTTTCTAGCAGACTAGTTGACATGGATGGCTTCCTCAGGATCACCCGTCCTACCTGGTGTTTTTCTCAAGTAACTCGACAAACCATCAATGGTTGAGCATTCTAAAGACGCTCCACTAGAGGTTGTACAAATCGACCCCTGTAGTGATTTGATGACATCAATATACGAATATCTTTAGCATGGTACACTTCCTGAAGATGACGTAGAGGCTGATTGTACAGCTCAAAAAGCCAAATCATACACTTTGATCAAATGTACCCTTTACAAATGGGGAACTCACAGAGTGTTGATGAGATGCTTATCTCAAAAGGATGGTTTGAAATTACTATCTGACATATATGGAGGAGTCTGTGGAGCACATCATTCCTATAGAACTCTGGTTGGTAAATCCTTCTGATAAAGATACTACTGATCAACTACCCTCCATGATTGAGGCTTCATCACGAGGTTTCATCACATATTGAGTTAGGAGTTGTAGTTGCAGTCCATGACCGAGAAGATTGAGAGATTGATTAAAACCCATGTTCGAAAGCGTTTCGGGTTCCTTGGTTTTGGAAGAGATAAGGTTTTGAGTCTATGTTTGAGGTAGACACGGTTTGTAGTATTAACCTATAAAAGCAGGGAGAGGTTGTGTGTTAACATGTGGTTTTTAGATAGTTTTGTGTAGGTTTTGAGAGAGATTTGTTTTGTGGCTTTCGTTGGGAAGCCTTTTAGGGATGCTTGTGAGGGCACTTTATAAATCCATAGAAATCCAGTGATAAAAAACACCTTGAATTAATCTGGTTCGTGATTTGTTGAGGATTTCTAGTAATTGCTGTTAGGACGAAGCTTACGACTACATGCAAAAGTGATCGAGAGGTTCTGCTTCCGGATTGACGTTTTCGAGCACGTTCAATCTGGTCGAAAATTGAAGCTGAGCGATCTGGTGAGCAGCTGAGTATCGAGTAGTTGATTAAGCTATCAAAATGTTTGTCGACTACTTGAAGATTTCAAAAAGCGGAGATAATTATTCACCCCTTCTGATTGTGGTATTCGATCCTAGAGAGTTCAATACTAATATATATGGTTTCCATGAGGTTGGAGTACAACAAATAAGCCTGGTAGCTCAGTATGAGTAGAGAGGAGGGATGGCTATGGCGACGGAGGCCGGAGGTGTGCCGTTTAAGGTATTGAACGGTGTCCATGTCGAGCTGGTGACTAGCGGTGTAGGGCCTGTTCTTTTTTCCTTAGGTTTATGGCTTATGGCTGCGGCTTATGACTTTTAGGCTGTTCGTGCGAGAAATTATAGAGTAACAGAAACTCACGTGTGATTTTTGCCGATATAAATGAAGTCAGTGTAATATGTACTACAATTAACTAGTAGACGCTATCTTAAAAAGAAACTCCGTTTAAAAGCTAGCTACTGTAGAAAAGTCAAAAGCAAATACCAAAAACTGAAAAAGAACATGTTCGTACTCCACGGAGAAAAGCACTAGATTTTACATAATCATTTCTACCAATAATTTGAAGTCAAGCCGAGACCACGCTCCTGCCATACTCTCTACGAAACTGATAGTGATACATCAAACAGTAAGTGCAAGCAAATGGGAGAGCGAACAATCATCATGTTGATGACAATCTTCTGAAGATGAGTAAGTATCCTAATTAGCTGGAGGGGCGGACGTCATGAAAACCACGTATATGTGGGTAAATCTATTGCAATATATGCTTGTGAATTGATGTACAAGATGGTATGTATGGCTGTATAGTAAGCATGCACGTACGTGGCATTGCTCATGTGCTAATCTTTCCCCGAACTCACCAAGAGCACGGAAGAGGCACACCTCACACATGTTCTGTCTCGTACCTGCAAAAAATGGTTGGTAACGAAAAGAAAAATTCATAACTAGATGCAAAAGTACATTAGTATATGCATGACTACATGGCAAAAATTGGATGAACTGGCTGGTATTCAAATGCAAGAACTGGCCATCTTTCGATATAAAACGGTGAAGCTTCTTGATTCTGGCCATCTTTCGATACAAAACGGTGAAGCTTCTTGTTCTTGAGGTAATAATCGAATAGTACTCTCAAGCCATTTCTCCTTTGTCATGTAGTTGGAAATTAATATAGATATTGTTGTTATGAGAAGTGGGAGTAAAACAAATTAGATTTATATTTCTGTAGTATTAGTGAGGAGGGTGTGATGCTAGCGCCGGAGGCCGGCGGTGTGCCGTTCCGAGAATTGCAGGGTCGACGCCGAGGGGGTGACCGGCGGCACACTACCGACAGCAGCGATAGACGTCAGCTTAGCCTACATCCGTCTCGCATGTGTTGCTCTCGTGGTGAACGCTGATCGCGACGACATGCGAGGCTTTCATTCCAATCAGGCTATGAGAGAGCCAGAGACTGTGTGTTGGACATTTCTACTTCGTCGTTGTTTGCCTATGCCAACGAAAGAGATTGTGTGCTCTACTTCTTAGTAATCAGTGAAACTCCGATAAGTTTCAGTTGTTAAGCGCGTGTGAGTGGAATGGTGTAACGCCCCCAATTTTTGGGACCAGGGATGTCGTACGGCCTGCAACAGCCCAGGAGTTCTGTTGCGGCTTAACAGTGTATCATGCCTGCTTATAAGCCATTTAAAAAGAGTTAATTGGATTAAAGTAAGACCTAATGGCCAGCTTTAACGACAATAAGGGCATCCAAGCCCAAAACTTAACTTACATACAGAAGAGCCGAAGAAAACTCCACAGGAACGCTTGAGTGCGGTCGTAACCCTAATGCGAAATCTTGAATTGCTTCCTTTTTCTTCTGGTATCTGTTGGGGGAAAATTAGGCAAGCCTGAGTACTCCCACCCCGTACTCAGCAAATCACATGTGGAAATACTATATAACTAATTGCCAGGGTTCTTGGGTGGAGGGTGTATAGTGGTTTTATTATGAGGTGGATGCAGTTTTATTTGCAAACAATTAAAAGTAAAACATTTTCTTCTTAAGATCAGGGGTTTTCTGTTATCAGATAAAATCTCATCATTACTCAATTTAACAACATCAGAAACACTACTTATGCCTTGTATTTGGAATCACCCAATTAACACAGCTTCATTAACCGGAAGCACGGCGCATTCGAATACCATTTATTTCACTCTGCAGAACTGCCCTGCTTTACCCACAAGATTTCTTAACCCACGTCTGGCATTAAGAAAACATGGCTTTTCGCTGCTCAATTCTTTATATAGCCTCTACCTAGTAGACTTCCTCAATAAGCCCAGGCCACTCCTGACTTACACCAATAAGCTCAAGATACCTCTGACTTATCTCAGCCTACTATTGTGCGGCTCACATAACACATGATCGAGGTTCAGATCGATCGGTCAGATTGTTCAAATAAAATAACCAACTTCCATACGGCCCTACTCAGCCCCTTCCGTATGGACTCGCACGGTGCCTCCAGACTGCGTCTGTAGAGGTTCAATCGAACTTGAGCAGCTACTAGACCAGGGTTGACGTATCAACACTTGTGGTTGGGCGATGACTGTGTCTTTTACTTGGCACAAGGTTCTTGTCCTCATCTTTTTCCTGAGGTCCGCAGCCTCAGGCTTAGGGTAAGGTCGTGGCGTAGATCACCGTGTGATTTCCCACAGTACACCCTTCCCAGTCTCAATTCCTCTAAGGTAAAGTCGTGGCGTAGATCACCGCGTGATTTCCCACAGTACACCTTTACCTTAGTATCAGTTTTCAAATCCTACTGGCCCACAGCCAACACCTTAGAAGTACATACCAGCATCACCGGTCTAGGGTACGGTGTCCCATACCACCCTACCCTCTCCGGGTTTTTCAATTCTATCGGCCAACGGCCAGAGTCACTTAGTAGTGTAACATGTTGAATGAAATGATATTGTATACATTTACATCATATATTAATTCTTACTAAGGTTGTCAAGGTGAATATGGCCATCAAGGTGAACAGGGCTCTTTATCGGTGGTAGGATTATCTAGATAGCATGCCATTCTAAATCTTTGTTTTAAGCAATTATCAGTTCGCAACTATCAATAATGAAAATACATTAAATAAATAATGTAATTTAATGGGATTCAATATGATCAAAAACATGTGACTTGCCTCTTGGTCCTTAGTCTCTGATTATCTTCACTTGATCTTCGGGGGAGCATTGATTTCTTTAACTGCTCTTGTAGTCCTTCTGTTGACCAACTCGCGTGGTCCGAGTACTAGCGTAGAAAAACGAACATACATTAGTTCCTGCTTTGCAGAATGCAAGCTGGGAACAAAATATAAACACACCATCCAAAAGGACATAAAGAAAATAGGCGTGGTGGCCAGGGTTTAGGTGGCGAAGGATTTGGCTTAATGGAATTGAAATTAGGTAGTGGGGTGGGACGGTCGAAAATGTACGACGGCTGTACATGTATTTCGACGGACAAGGAATATATGGATGGCATCGGATCTTCGGTTTAGAGTGCTTATCAAATTTGTTTAAGGCTTTAGCGGTAGAGCGAGGTTGGGAAGGACGTAGATGGGCTTAAGCCAATAAAAAGGGCACAATTGCTAATAGGGTTTCGTTGGACGAGAAAAAGTTCGGACTGAATTAGGGTTTAGAGCTTGGGTCAGATTTTTAGAGGTTCTATGGATTATTGGTATCCGATATGGGAGAATGGATCGGGTAGGCGATTTGGGTTAGGCGGCCAAGGTTCAATGGTGCTTGGTAAGTTGACACGGCTATAACTGGATTTGATCGGTTTCGGGCTACTGAAAGATGTATATGGATTGGACAGATTTGAAGATCAAATCATAGTAATCTAGACTTGGGTGGTCGATTCTTGAGTTAGATGGATTTGAATTTTATCAAGATCCAATTTGGCGGAACTGGGAAATTTGAATTTACGGAGATGTGAAATCTATGGTGTTTAGATTTGGCAAAAAGGGCAAATTCAACTTTAGCAAGTTGGAATTTGACAGAACAGAGACCAGATTTAAACTTAGAATACTTTTCTGGTCAAACTGGTGTATTTTGGTATTTTTGGGACTTGTGGATTTTTCTGGGATTTTTGGGGATTTTTCTGGGTTTTTATCTACTGTGAACAGTACTGGGCTTGGCCCAATGAACAGTGCGGCCCAGCCCCCACGTACGGCGCGGCGACGGCCGGCTTCTCGCGCGGCTAGGCCGGCCCGCTGGCCCAGCTCAGCCTTCGGCCGAGCCGGCCGTGGCTCACGCGCGCGCGCGGGCGAAGCCCGCGGGCGAAGCCCGCGGGCGAAGCCCAGCGCGAATGCGCCCATGCTCGCCTGATGGGCGACGCGTGGCCTGCGCGAACGGCGCGGATGGGAGCGGTCGGGCGCGTGCGAGCGCTCGGGTGGAACGGCGGTGCGGAGCGGACGACTGTGATTTAAACTGATGCCGACGGTTGGATGAGGCAAGGATCGACGGCTCTGGGTCATCGTCTTCCTCCCGCGTCCCGTTCGTAGCGGCAAAACAGAGCCCGCCGCCCACGGTGGAGCGGCGAGTACAGAGGCGCCCCCGGAACATGGCTTATGCACAACGGTGCGTATACGGGGTGGGGTTCCATTTGTGGCCTTAGGGTGGAGATGAGATGAACAGAGGCGGTCGCCGGCAGCGGAGAAGACAGAGGCCTGCCCGGCGATGCTAAGGGATTTCAATGGCTTTCTTGTGCGATTGCCGGCTGTTTCACCATATAAGGGACATAAGGAACATGACGGAGGCAGCGGCACAGCTCGGGAGAAGCTCGAGCGAGCTGGCCACGGTGGAGTCCTTGCGGCCGATGGCGAGCTTCGTGGCCCGGCCACTGGGCTCATGCTCTTGCTCTGAGGAGTTCGTCCATGCATTGCGGAGCCAACTGGGAAGGTTTCAGCAGAAGGAATCGAACGGGAATCGACTAAATCGGAGGATTGGGTTTTAGGGCTCACCGGTGCAGAGGGCGGCTTTTGCCGGCGGTAGAGGCGGCGAGAATCCAATCGGGCGGGTGGAGAGGGGCAAGGGATATTCTGGAGCTGGTCTACAGTGGCGGTGGGGGTTTTTATCGTGTGCACAGCTGGCGCGGCTTGGAGGCGGTTCGGCGGCTTCGTCCGCAAGAGGAAAAGAGAAGAGGGGTGAGCTGGTGCTGCGCCGAGCGGAGGAGGGCAAGGTGGCGAGGTGATTCACTGCTTCCTCCCACGTGCTGGCTTGGTCTCCACGGCGGGCAGCAAGGGAAGGCGTGCGGTGGCGCACCGGGGCAGCGACAAGGGTAGGAGCTGCCCGGGCGCTCGGCGCGAGGGAAGGAGGGCAGGGGCGGGGACACTGGCGCGCGGGACCGGGTGTGCTGGCGCCAGGCTTGAGCGGGGAGGCAGCAGCAAGCTGGCAGGCGGGGAAGGCACGAGAACAGCTCGGTGGTGGCGAAGAAAAGATCAGGCGGCGGGGCATTTTTGGGCATGAACAGTAACCGCACAAAGACAGCTAGGTGAAGGGAGATTGCTTTAAGATTAGTGCGGGATTAGGATGATAAACCTGGAGATTAGGCTTAGGAATTGGAATTTGCAATGAAATTTGAAAATTCAACTAAACTTCAAAATTTGAAAAAATTCGGGGTGTTTCAAATGGCATCTTGTAAGCTCTAGGTATCTGCGCGCGCGGTGGCCGGCGGCTGTCGTC
This sequence comes from Dendrocalamus latiflorus, assembly GCA_017311315.1. Lineage (NCBI taxonomy): Eukaryota > Viridiplantae > Streptophyta > Magnoliopsida > Poales > Poaceae > Dendrocalamus > Dendrocalamus latiflorus. The sequence continues at coordinate 15,285,123 of CM029633.1, read as the reverse complement.
CTAGGATGGCCACTACCGTGGCAAGTCTCAGGAGTGCTCGCGTTGTCTGGGATACTAAATCATACCTATATTATAGCCGGGGGAGTTCCCGGCTTCTCACCGTGTCCACGTCACCTTTTATGCGAAAAGGTCCTCCGTTCTCACAAAAGATCCCTGTCAGGTTTTTTCCGAAAACCCCCTCCACTTCACCGAAATTGCGTATTCTTTGTTGGATAGCACCCCGTGGTTTTCCAAAATTACGTACAGGTCCTCGTTTAGTTACATAGAAGTCCTTACAGGCCCTCGGTTTTTTGCGAAAAAGGCCTTTGATTTTTTTGAAATTACGTGCGTGTCCTCAATTTTTTTTAAGAAACTCTTCGCGAATTGCTGTCTCTTTTACTTCGATCCACACGATAGCTAGTACGGCGTGGCGCTACGCTTACGCAGCTAGTTATTCCTACCATTGGCGCTTTTCTACTTTCTTCCATTCGATCTCTCTATCAAAATGTCAGCATCGCTAATGCCCGTCTAGCATTGAGCTCGGCATTATCCTGACATTTTATCTCTGAGACGCAAGAATTTTGGATGGATCGACCTAATACTAGTACTAGCATACAGGCTGTCTAAGTCGTGCATTCATATGGTTTGGATGTTGCCGTTGGGAGGTCACCACCCTGAGTCAATGAGATCGTTGCTTCCACACAAAGGAATGGCTCGGTTTCGTCTGTTTATGTGTTTTGCTGGCAAAATGCAACGTGCTCGTGATCTGGATCTCGAGGACTCAACATACCAGTTGTTGGGTACTTGGATCTGATATTCTGATCTGAAACTTCATTGAGCGTCTTAAAAATTCTGTCTTAAAAATTATGTACTTTGAACATTTATAAGTTTGGCACTCTTTTTTTTCCGGAGATACACAAAAGGGAAACCTACACAAAATTCAACAGAAATGACGGGATCCCCAAATTGATCGAACCGTTTCAGTAATCAGAGATCATTCATCTAAGGAAATAAACTATAGTTGTTATTATCAGTTTCATATCTTTGCCGGCCAAATCGAACACGAATAGCATCATCATCTCCATAAAACTATATCCAAAAGAAAAGCAAGAAAGGGAAGTAGGGCAAGAAAACAAGAACATTTGGCCGCACTCATCAGGCCACCGCCACCTCCTTGGCGTCCCCGTTCGCGGCGGCGGCGGCGCCTCCTCCATAGCGGCGGACGCGCTCGTCGATCCAGGCGCGCATGTCGGCGAGCACGCGGTCGCGGTTCTCGTTGGACTCCCCCTGGATGAGCGAGTGGTACATCCCCTCGTAGATGATGAGCGACTTGTCCTCGCTGGGCGCGCGCTCGTACAGCATCTTGGACCCCTCCGGCTCGGTGACCCCGTCCTCGGTGCCGTGCACCACCAGGAACGGTGCCGTCACCTCCCCGAAGCTCTCCCGCAGCAGCGCCGTGACGCGAGCCAGCTCCCGCATCGTGCCCACCCGCGGCGCGCCGCGGTACCGCCTCGGGTTGGACGCGATCACCTTGAGCTTCTCCGGGTCCCGGATCGACTTGCCCACCATCTTCTTGTCTGGGAGCACCGCCCAGGTGTCAGCGAGCCCGAAGAGGAGGCCGTACAGGAACAGCCGCACGCGGGACGGGTACATGTCCTCGGGGATGACAAAGAGTGGCGCGGAAAAGATGAGCCCCGTCCACCCCGCGTCCGGCGGGGAGCGGAGGTACATGAGCAGCGTGGCGGCGCCGCCCATGGACTCGCCGAAGAGGAAGGCCGGGAGGGCGGCGTAGGCGTCGCTCTTGCGGACGGAGAGGAAGAAGGAGAGCGACGCCCTAGCGACGGACTCCATGTCGCCGAGGTATCCGTGGACGCCCTCGGAGCGGCCGTGGCCGAGGAGGTCGGCGCAGAAGACGGCGTACCCCCACTGCGCGTAGCTAATGGCGATCGCCTGGAAGAGCCAGGAGGAGTCGGAGCCGTAGCCGTGGGTCATGAAGACGACGCCCTTGACGTCGCCGTCGTGCGCAGCGGAGAGCGGGTGGAAGGAGTGGGTGAAGAGGCGGCCGCAGGGGGACTGGAAGTAGGATTCGGCGTGGCGGAGCCCCAGCGAGGCGTAGTACTCGTCGGGCTCCGGCGAGTCGCCCCAGAAGTACTTGGTCGCCGGCGGCGGTTCCCCGGGCGGCGCCATCGGCGGAGTCGGAGGCGGCAGCGTGTAAGAAGAAAAAAAAATGTGTGAAACACGGCGGAAATGGAGGGGCGACGAGCTTCCTTATACTAGCGGTGGAGGGGGGGATGCAGGTAAGCGGTATCCACCAAACGCAGTTTCCGGTTTCCGGTTTCCTGGGGTAGTTTCCTGGGCTCGGTCCACGTGTCGGTGAGTGTGAGGGCGGCGACGTCTTTGTTTACTGGCAGGTAGTGGCAGCTGGCTTCAAACAGGGTTGTGATGAGGGTAGCTGAGGGGGGTTGGTGGGGTGGAAGTGGCGGGACCCACTGCCTGTCCTGGGTCAGAGCACCTCACCTTAGTACTTGTTGAGTAAGTGAGTTCAGTCCGATTGACTATGCCAATATAGATAGATCTAATAAAAAAAATCATATAATAATGTAAGAATTAAACATAGAGATATAGAGGTTTTTTTCTCTTTATTACTTTTCTTTCTCAAAAGAGAAAATATGACAATAGAGATCCTTATTTATAAACTAATGTGAAGGGTATCCATCAATGGGTCAGGCTTGTAGGCCCAGGCTCAGGTTTCCCAACGCTCTTCCTTGGGCACTCATTCGACACGATCATACCTTATCAAAACTCCATAAAAACTCAGTGGAAAAAATTTAGAGAAAGAGTACATGATACGTGTAATATTGTGTTGCGTGAATTGTCTTATTAAAAACCTTGGCTGAGAAACATCAAGGAAACTCGTCAAGTGAAAAAGAGTACAATCCACCCAATTCCATTCAATCTACAGGATTTATTTTTTTGGTACTCGATCTTCGTGATCAAGTTTTAATAGTGAACCCGTGAAGAGTCTCCCCTGAATTCTACACTTCTCTAATCTCATCATTCCAATTCCACGTACACATTTTTCAAAATTAGATGCTCGGCCCCGCTCGTTTCGGCTTGAGCTTCTGGCTTCTAGCTTATTTTGCAATATTCATAAATTTCGTTTTTTTTATACTTTTGGCTTTTTTCAGCTTTTTTGCTGGTTCTTTTTTCTCGTATTTGTTGGCATTATACGTGATGGGCTAACATTTTTTCTATTTTTAAATTTTTTAAATTTAATTATGCTAAATAAGTCTCTGTCAGCTACAGTATTCTTTTCAGTCAGCTACAGTGCTTTTCAGCTATAAGCCGCTCAAAAAAGCTATTTTGAGCAGGAATCTGCAAGATTTTCACATGACTTAGTATGCAATATCTTAATTTCATCCATCTTTTGCAATTCATGAGTATAGAAGAATTTAAGGTTGATGTCCTTTTGTAAGATGACTCTTCACGTACCCCGTCTGCACTTGTGCAACACAAGCTGCATTATCTTCATAAATAATTGTGGGAGCTTGTATAATATTCAATCCACATGATTGCTAGATGTGATGAACCATTCGTCGAAGCCAAGCACATTCTCGTGCGGTCTCTACAGCGCTATGATTTCCGAGTGGTTTGTCGAAGTCGATACAAGACTTTGTTTAGACGATTTCCATGAAATTGCAGTTCCACCACATAGGAATACATAGCCTGTCTGCGACATAGCTGTATGCGGGTCTGACAGGTACCCAACATCTGCATAACCAGTCATATTGAAGTCTTAGTTCTTTCTGTAGAATAGTCCAAGATCTTTACTTTCTTGGACGTATCGGAAAATGTTCTTTATTCCCTGCCAATGCCTTTTGATAGGTTCTGCATTGTATCTTACTAATAGGTTTACGACAAATGAGATGTCTGGTCTAGTGCAGTTTGCTAAATGTATAAGTGCTCCTACCACACTTAAGTACGGGAATTCTAGTCCCAGGACTTCCTCCCCCTCTTCTCAAGATCTGTACGGATCCTTGTCTTGCTGCAAAGATCTCCCGACCATCGGTACCTTCGAAGGGTATGCCTTTTCAAAGCCAAACCTTTCTAACACTTTTTGAGTGTATATGGATTGATGTATTAATATTCCTTTCAGTACTTGCTCAAGCTGCAAGCCTAAGCAATATTTGGTTTCACCCAAATCTTTCATTCGAATTCTGACTCCAGGTAAGAACTCGCCTCCTTTATATCTTCCAAGGTTCCGATGATATTCAGATCATCTACATAAATTGAGATTATACAGAATCCATTCTAGGATCATCGTATAAATACATAGGGACAATCCTCATTGGTCATGTAGCCTTTCTTGCATAGAAAGTTGCTTAAGCGATTATACCACATCCTGCATGATTGCTTAAGTCCGTACAGTGATTTTTGTGAGTTTCACACTGTACAGGCCTCTATTTGCTCTGTCTTGGTTTGGAATAGGGATACCTTCAGGCACCTAAATATAAATGTCTGAATCTAAGTCTTCGTAAAGGTATGCAGTTACCACATCCATCAATTTCATTTCTAAATTCAGGTTTACTGCCATTGAGATTAAATATGTAAAGGTAATACCACCCATGACCGGGGAATAGGTTTCTTCATAATCAACTCCTGGTTATTGGGTGAAACCTTGTGCAACAAGCCTTACTTTATGTCAGACCCAGATTTTACAATCCGGAATCTTCTGTGATTCCATCGCACTATTCCCTGGATCAGTAGATAGTGCTCACAGATTACAGTTCTGAATATCAAAGTACATATCATGCAGAAGCGTAAATATAATAGTAAACTTACTCATGGGCCGATTAGGCTGAAATCAATAAATTGCAGCAGCGGAAGAACGAAGCACACAGGTGGGACCTTCAGGACATACCCACAGGCAGCCAACTGGAGGTGCGCGACCTAGCCCTTGACACCTTCATCTTTTCTGCCAGCTTGTCCAATCTTGTTGCTGAGGCGAGTGATTTGATTCCTGATGCTGAATTTTGTCGCAAAAGCGAGTGTGAGCACTCCAACCCCGTGCTCCGCGAGCCAATACACAGAATGCAAATAAATAGTATGCATGGCTTAACAAAGGAGAGGCTCGGGTTATTTTATTTGCCAAAAATCGCTTTTAGTAGCTTTGTTATTATTTCATCATAGTGTTATTGTTACTGCCTATACACCACCTAGTGACTACCATAATCGACTTAATCCACCAAAATACACTTTCTTTATTGATTGCTGTCTAAGACTCCAAACAGCGAATGACATCATTTAATCAGTCCATCGATCATGCTCTTTCCATATTGATTGCTATCTATGGCTCTTAAACAACGATTATCATCAATTATGCAATCCACCAATCATTCGCATCGGGACTTCCTAATAATTCAATCCTTTTTGTTATTGATCCAAAACCATAATTTGTTCTCCCAATAATCAATCTTATTTTCAACTGTCTGTCTCTAATTAATTCACTAGTATACATCCACCAAGAATATCATTGATCAAGATTAATCTCCCATAGTTATTTTCATATCTCAAAATTTTCCAGAAATTCTCAATTCATCCATCTAGAAATTGTTCGAATCCTACCAATCCCAATATTGTCAATATCTCCCAAGAATTTATAACAAATATCGGTGTTGTAATCCAACCATTACCTTTGCATTTCCTAATACTCCAAAAATCATATAATTCATCTATCTAGTCTATAAATCCATTTGGGCTCCACCAAATTTATTTCTCCTAGACTCCGCACTATCATTATCCCTCTTACGATCAATTATGAATCCACCAACTTCTTTATGTGATTACCATAAACAGCCATATTCCTTTCTTACGACTCTATTTATTCTTCCTGACGTTTTATTTGTGAGAAATGTTACCATTATTCAAAAATATAATACATAGAAATTTCCTAAGACCTAGCAATTTTGAACAAAAGCATAATGTTCAAGAAAATGCAATAATAATAGCGATCCATATTCCATCCACCGTTACATGGCATCCGCACCATATAGCATCTTTCAGCGTTATAGCCGCTTAACTTACCACTGGGACGACACCCAGGACAATTCAAATCAGGGCTTTCCACTGCCCTACACTTTTCCATTCCCACCCACAAAGTTTTTGAAATAGAACTATATCTAGTTAAGTTCCCATGTCCGCCCTTGACCGTGGGCACGGCTATTCGAATAGTTTTGACTCTGCAGAGTTTGTACACTTTCACCACAAGAGACAATCAACTCATTGCCCCACACGATTCCTTAGAAGTGTGGTTGAGCAGACCATCACAGTGACTTTTCAAAGTATCTAGTCCCTTTTGTCATCTCACCCTATAGGCCGTTCCCACTTGCGGTGGGTCTCATACGTTGCACGGGATGTTCCCCACTGCTACTAGCGTACGGGCTCCACTCCCCTCTGCGCTAGTACGACTGGGAAACTTCACCCTCCACTCGGTGTCCCTTTAGGCCTCCCCTTGCCCTTGCATATCCACTCCTGTCCACTACCGGTGAGATGAGTCCGGGGGTTTCGATAAATTTACTTAGCCAAGTTGTATTTTACAGACTTGTGGTTGTACTGTTTTACACAGGAGGTCATGACAAGATTCAGTCCTTAGTGGTATCTGAGCGGTTCTACCACACTCCATAATTTGTGCTCCCACCGCACCACATACTAGCCCCCAAACCATCCGCTCAGATATTTAAGCAAGTTATGATTTTTGGGGAGCATAAAATAATCATGTCAAAACATACCAGTCATTCCCACCATGACTGCCCAAACCAGTTTCTTATGATTTAAAATGACAATGATGTTTAGGGTATTTCAGTGCCCCTGAGTATTTATGCAGTACTAAGCATGGCATATAATTAGAGACTTATTTTCAAAAGTTACCATTATAATCTTGCTAGGGCGACAAGATTCACATATTCAAGTATTCCAAAGGAGGTGTAATATTAATCAAGCAAACAATGGGCATATAACTAAAATCTTAAATTAAACATGTATTTGCATATAAAATAACAGCATGCAATTTGATAATTTAAACAAAAATAATTTGCAGAAAATGTAGGTTCAACATGATCAAAGTATTGACTCGCCTGGCGCGGTTTACCGCGGTCTTGAGCTCACGCAATGCTATCTCTTGATCTTTTGGTCTCTATCTTCACTTCGAGCTTGATCTCGTTTGATCCATTGAATCTTCACGACTTCCAATTTCTAATTACGCGGCAAACGACTGAATCCAAATAAAAGCAAATATCTCAAAAGATCCAATTAAATCCGAATAAACTCAATTTAGTTTTATTATGAGTTAATGGGTTATTTGAGGTAAGGTCAATGGTAGAACACGATGACTTGATCTTTTTATTAACAATTTCTTTTATTATTTTGGTATTTATCAAGGAAGTTCCATGAGCTAGGTCAGACCTATGCGTAGATGTAAGACTGTAGTAGAGTGTTGAGTATTGCCTTGTCCAATGTTAGTTCTTAAGAGTTAAGGTATGAGTTATATACACGATGTACATGATTTCTGGTTTGTCGAATTAATCTTATAGCTTATATTTTGGGATGTATTATTTTAGGTCGTGCTAATACTACCTTGTTCACTAAAAGGTGGTAAGATTATTTTAATTACCGATGACGTAGGGATTTTAGTACATACACCAACGTGACTTTTAATTAAAGAGGCTCTTCGGATTAGGTATCGTAAATATTCTGCGTATATTTTCATTATTATTATTATAGTGCTGACATTATTATTGTTATTTAAATTTATTTATCTAGGGCCTGCATGCTATACCAGGTTATACTTTACTATCAACATTCCACTGAATCTACGGTTGAGATTTATTTGTTGATGACACGCTAGTGATGACTACTATTCACATTGCTACATTAGGTAGACTACTTTTAACATCTGATGACCTAGGGGTTATTTTATTATAATGGCCACATACGTATATATCTTTCTAACAAGATAGTTCTACTTAAAGGCGCCCTTTTGATTAAAGGTTGTTATCAACTTATGTACTTTTAGATTGTTTATACACACACACACACACACAAATTTAGGTGATAGCCTAGCTTGCTATTTGATTAGAGTTACCATTGGTATTTATTTGATGATGGCATGTTAAAGGTTGGAGCACATGTTTTAGTTATTATTAAGGGTAATCTTTAATCCAAATCCTTACTTTTATAATCAAACATGGTATCAAATTTATTTTCCTTAATTTTAACTTGAATGTCTTTATTAATTTTTAGAACCATCTTTTACTAATGTCTTTACTTAATATTTAGATGACGATAAATAATAAAGGCATATTAATTATGCACCTATGGTAACTAATCAAATATTAAATCTTTCCAAAGGATGTGTAATATTAAGCAAGTTAAATAGTGGGAATAGATATAAGGGTTATGGTTTAAACTATGCAATGATTAATTCTATAACGTTTATTAGTAAACAATGGCTTGTGATATATTCTTTAAACCATCCTTATTTATTAAATTATCATTCCATGGATGCATAAACCTAAACAAGATTTTTACTCAATTTCTTAACATGCCTTTAATTCATAATCTAAGCTTTAAGACAAGTATTCAAAGCACATTAGTTATTAACGTATGATGTTTGATCCACAATTAGATATTTAATAAGCTCATGTATACCTAAATCAATTTTAGTCTTATCTGTGGATTAATCTCATATTTTGCTTGATTTTTCTTTTTCTGAAATTACTATCAAAACAATCAAAAGATAACCTAGTTTAAATGCTGCCGGATGGGGGATCGAACGCGAACGCTAGCACTGAGAGCGTGCGCTGCTAGCCGGTTAGCCGTGCGGGTGTTACCTGAATGGGTGGAGGGAAGAAACGCAGAAGAGCAGAGGTTCCAACGCCCAGAACAGAGGAGCTTGGGGGCGGCGCTTGGTCAACGGTGTCGCCAGCGGGTGGTGGTCGGGGCGTCGGCGGCGACGGCTAAAACGAGTACCCGTGGGGGAGGGGACGCTTTTGGAGGTGGCGGCGACTTCCAGGAGGAGCTGGGGCGTAAGGCGGCGGCGGCGCGGGTATGGGTACGATGCCAGCGAGGTGGGGTGGCGGAGAAGCTCCGGCGAGATAGGGGCTAACTTCATGGTGGCCGTGCGGTGCTCTCGGCGCGAGCAATCGACTCAAGGTGCGGCAGCTCGCCGTGGAGCCTCGGCGCCGGAGCTGGGGAAGGAATGGTTCGCCGGCGAGCCACGGTGCACGAAAACTCAATCGGTCGGGGTGGGAGGCAGGAAGGAGGATGACGGAGTGGGAGAAGGGCCGCATGGGCTTTATAGGCAGCGGGAGGGGGGCCGGCAACGAGCGGGGTGGGGGTCCTCCGGTCCTTGCCCGGGCGCGGGGCTCGGCGTGCGCCGGGTTGGCCAGGGCGAGGTGACGGGGCGAGCGGCGCTGCGCAGAGGGCCATGGGGAGTAGCGATAGGACTTGAGCATGCTGCGCGTCAGAGGGGGCAGAGCACGCGCGAGCAGAGGAAAGAAATGGCAAGCGCACGCGAAGAAGAAAGGGGGAAAGAGCAAGTGCAGGCGAGGCGCAGAGGAAAAGAGGAGTGCTGGGCAGGGGCTGGCTCAGCGGTAGAGAGGGATGAGGGGGCCCGCATGGAAGAGAGAGGGGGAGAGGAGAAAAAGTAAGAAAAGGTAAGGAAGGGCTAGGCACATTGTAAAATCTGGATTTTTAATTTGACTTTCAATTTTATATTAGGGTTTATCAAGTTTTGCATCCTACTTAAAATGCGAATCCTATACTTTTGGATATATATATACATACATACATATATATATATCCCTCAAGCTGCATTTTTGTCCCTTTAACAACTTAAATTCAAATTAAGTCCTCATGGTTGAACTTACCCATTCTTTATTTAAATTCTTAGGTCAAACTCTCCTTTTTGTATGATGGTTGAGCTAAACTTGAATAAATGCTTGATTTTAATTATTTTCTTTTCTCTGATATTTAGATAAAGCTTTGCTCTAATTAATTAAATCAAATTTAAGTTTTAGAGATTAAACTCTCATTTACATTGTTTGGTATCCTTTATGTCCAAGAATTAACTCCAGTTATTATTTGCTCAATACAAAGCTTAAAAAATCCAAATAAGGTTTCAGTAAAAATGTCGAATGCTAATAAGATGCAAATAAAATTTTAAATTCTTCGCAATTTTTGAACATTCCAAAAATTGGGATGTTACACTTTATATCTTACAACTTCATTTCTTTCATTTCTCTTTCCAACAAATACCGATGTATGCCCTACGGGGTGCACATAGGGAGGCGTGCGGCTTACAGGCCCAAACACTTCTCTTTTGTTCAAAGATAATAGTTCAGTTTCTATTGCTTTTTTCAATCCTCCCAATATGATCCTTTCTTACAATCAGCGAGCGATACAGGCTCTGGATCAAGATTGATGATTCTGGCAATTTGCTTTGCAAAATAAATATCAACATTTGTTGTTGTCCTATTCATAGATTCTCCCGTGTGCACATAGTTTATAGCTATTTCATCATGAGTTGGTCTTCTAGTGCTTCTACTTGCTCACCACTCCTTCTAGGTGTGGGGGCAAGTCCCTTTAGTTTTTTCGCTCCGATGTGTGCGTACACATCCATGCTGATTTCCATGGAAATATTCAGATCTGGTATGCCCTTTTCTGAAAATACCATACTGATGCCAGGTCTCAACTGGCTCCCCTTCTGGTTCTAGGGAACTTCAATGATTGGCTGTGTCAGGTCCTAATTATCCTTTTTTATCAGGCGTCACCGTTTACATGGGATTCGAGGGGTTGGATCGTCCTTTTATTCTGAGGCCTCTGGATGGGATTAGGGATACCTTCAGTTTTGTTCGGTATCTCAACCCTCTCCGATGCATTGTGTACAGGCAAATGTGACTTGGTCACACTTTTTAAATCACTAAAGTGATCCAGCAGGTGGTTTGCTAATACTTGCACGTCAATGATCTTCTAGACTTCTCTATTTACTTCACTACTGTGTGTGGGTCATGTGCATGGATTCCTGTTGCTTGCCACGTAAGTTCCCGAAATTTTTCATTAAGGGGTTTGTTGTGGCTACAGACCAAACAGAGAGAGAGATGGTAGTGGAGAGTGATGAAGATGAATGTAATGGCCTGGGTGCTCCCCATGGCTTGTACTCATATATATACACATGAGTGCTTTTATAGTTATGCCCTTACATCTGGTTATCCCCTCTGGGGCAGTTATGTCATTACACATGTCCTATTCTGGGCCTTATAATCTCCTACCAGGCCTGCTGGGCTTAGGTGGGGGCCACCCCTACGACAGGAGCCTCTCATGGTGAAGGGCTTCACAGGGCCGAAGCCATGCTGCCGAGTCCTTTGGCCCCCTCCGTCCCCTGCGGCCTGTGAATTTCGCCAAGCTTGTGGCTGGGGAGCCTGAGGTCTGGGATGGAAGGCGCCTTATTGCAGCAGACGCGCGCGCTCCGTCGTAGGCGCACACGCTCCGTCCCCTATCCTCCGAACGGGTGGCAGCGGAGGATGGCGCCCGAGTCGAAGCCGAGGCGCGCGCGCTCCGTCCCCTACTCCTCGAACGGGTGGCAGCGGAGGCTGGCGCCTAGCTCGACGTAGACGCGCGCGCTCCGTTCCCTACCCTTCGAACGGGTGGCAGCGGAGGCTGGCGCCTAGTTCGAAGTAGACGCGCACGCGCTCCGTCCCCTACCCTTCGAACGGGTGGCAGCGGAGGCTGGCGCCTAAGTCGAAGCCGAGGCGCGCGCGCGCTCCGTCCCCTACCCCTCGAACGGGTGGCAGCGGAGGCTGGCGCCTAAGTCGAAGCCGAGGCGCGCTCGCTCCGTCCCCTACCCCTCGAACGGGTGGCAGCGGAGGCTGGCGCCTAAGTCGAAGCCGAGGCGCGCTCGCGCTCCGTCCCCTACCCCTCGAACGGGTGGCAGCGGAGGCTGGCGCCTAAGTCGAAGCCGAGGCGCGCTCGCTCCATCCCCTACCCTTAGAACAGGTGGCAGCGGAGGCTGGCGCCTAAGTCGAAGCCGAGGTGCGCTCGCTCTGTCCCCTACCCCTCGAACGGGTGGCAGCGGAGGCTGGCGCCTAGCTCGAAGTAGACGCGCGCGCTCCGTCCCCTACCCTTCGAACGGGTGGCAGCGGAGGCTGGCGCCTAGTTCGAAGTAGACGCACACGCGCTCCGTCCCCTACCCTTCGAACGGGTGGCAGCGGAGGCTAGCGCCTAAGTCGAAGTAGACGCGCGCGCTCCGTCCCCTACCCTTGGAACGGGTGGTAGTGGAGGCTGGCGCCTAGCTCGAAGTAGACGCGCGCGCTCCGTCCCCTACCCCTCGAACGGGTGGCAGCGGAGGCTGGCGCCTAAGTCGAAGCCGAGGTGCGCTCGCTCCGTCCCCTACCCCTCGAACGGGTGGCAGCGGAGGCTGGCGCCTAGCTCGAAGTAGACGCGCGCGCTCCGTTCCCTACCCTTCGAACGGGTGGCAGCGGAGGCTGGCGCCTAGTTCGAAGTAGACGCGCACGCGCTCCGTCCCCTACCCTTCGAACGGGTGGCAGCGGAGGCTGGCGCCTAAGTCGAAGTAGACGCGCGCGCTCCGTCCCCTACCCGTCAAACGGGTGGCAACGGAGGCTGGCGCCTAGCTCGAAGTAGACGCGCGCGCTCCGTCCCCTACTCCTCGAACGGGTGGCAGCGGAGGCTGGCGCCTAAGTCGAAGCCGAGGCGCGCTCGCTCCGTCCCCTACCCTTCGAACGGGTGGCAGCGGAGGCTGGCGCCTAAGTCGAAGCCGAGGTGCGCTCGCTCCGTCCCCTATCCCTCGAACGGGTGGCAGCGGAGGCTGGCGCCTAGCTCGAAGTAGACGCGCACTCCGTTCCCTACCCTTCGAACGGGTGGCAGCGGAGGCTGGCGCCTAGCTCGAAGTAGACGCGCGCACTCCGTCCCCTACCCTTCGAACGGGTGGCAGCGGAGGCTGGCGCCTAAGTCGAAGTAGACGTGCGCGCTCCGTCCCCGCGCTGAGATTGGAGCTTGGCGCTGGTATGGTTGCGCTCCGGGGCTGTTGTGACCTTGCAGTCTGGCAGTGCGCTTTTAATGGCGGCTGGAATCACGCCGACGCCTGGTCTGGCAGAAGTCAGGCTGTCGCGTCGTGCAGTCTGCCATTCTGCAGGTGGGGCACGTGGCGGCTCACGACTGGCGCGTCGTGGGATGTGGGCGGTTGCGTGACCGCGGCCGTTCGCCTCGTCTCCCGAGAAGTTGGACGCGTGTTGAAGGCGTGGGGGCGTTGTGTGCTGGTTGGCCACCTACCCGGCGCGGCCCGCTAGGCCCCGGCGGTTCTTCTTTCCAAATCTTGGGCAGCCGAATCGCTGCGAATTTGAACTGTCTGTGCGTTGAGCCGTGTGACAGGCGAGCGGCCTTTATAAGGTGCTAGTGTTGAGGTGGAGGCACCCTTTCTTGCTTGGCTTTTTGATCTGCCGCCTTGCTTCCGCCCGTGCTAATTGTCGCGCCAGTTGCTCCCTTCCCTGCTTCTTCTTCCCTTGTCGCGAAGAGCGATGGCTAGCCACGACGACGCCACCTACCATCCCCGCAGCGGTTCCTTGCCTAGCCAGGGCGAGGTGTCCCATCCTTCCAAGGAGTACAAACTGGTGCCGCGGGGGAGCTCGCGCGCCAACAAGTGGTGGAACGCCATGGAGCACTCGGGAGGCTGCTGCTCCCGTGTGCTGGAGAAGAGCCGCATGACTGAAGGGATGCTGCAGCGACTCGTGGATGAGGGGAAGATCGTGGATCGCAATGGGGCTCGCCTACCCCGTCGGGACGAGACGGAGCCGAAGCCCGGGGCAATGGAGGCGATCGTTTTTGTCGCGTTCTTCGACGTCGGCCTTCGAATGCCCTGCACGTTGTTCGTGGGCGAAGTCCTGCGGGCCTACAAGTTGGAGCTAGCCCAGTTGACGCCCCACGCGATATTCCGCCTAGCTGTCTTCACGTGGGCGATGCGGACAGAGGGGTGGCATCCCAGCGCGAGCTTATTCGCCACCCTGCACGACGCACAGTGTCGACCCAGAAAGGTTAACGGGGTGATGTCCAACTTCGGCGGTGTGGACTTCGTGCTCCGGGCGTCATGCGCGACGTTGTTCCCTGTGCCAGCCTCGTCGGGGCAATGGGCGTCCGGCTGGACTCGGCGGTGGTTCTATTACACCGTGACCGACAAGAGCGGAATGCAGTGCCGAGGTGGGCCAATCTCGTTTAACAGTACGCTGAGTCTGAAGGCAGAGATCGACGACACGCGAAAGCTACAGAGTCTTGTCGGTGTCGCCCGTCGAATGAGCGTGCGCGACCTAGCCGAGGAGTTCACAATGTATGGGGCGGCGCCACTCTCCTCCCAGGGGAAGTATGTTGGACAGAACGGCCCTCGCGAGGACGGGTTTGAGCCATCCGTATCTCGCCTGCTTCCGCCCTCCGCTCCTTGTAAGTCGCCCAGCACGCTTTACGCGCGCCGTTGTGTCTGTTTGGTTTTCGCCTGACTGACGTGATCTCCTGCGCAGTGCCTCGGCTAGAAGATGCGGAGCACGCGGTTGCGGCGCTCCTCGGCCCGTACACGCTTAAGGAGCACCAGGCTCGGGAGGCCACAGTCAAGGCGGCTAAGCAGGGGCGGGTAAACCGCACCTGCGAGGCTGTGGGCATTACCGTGCCCGAGCGCGCGGTGCCGGAAGAGCTTCCCACCAGGACTCCGGGCGCTCAGGATGGCGATAGCCCTACGGGGGTGTTATCGTCGCGACGCCGGGCTCGTTCCCCGGCTGCCGTATGCGACCCGGCAGCCCCCCCGGTGGCTAGCGCAGCTGAAAGGGGGTGTGCGACCGGCGGTGGGCCTGGCCATACTGCCTCGAAAGGGCGCGCCGCCTCGGATCCCCCGGCACCTTCTGCCGACGCCCACGAGCCCGTGCTCGGGCTCGCGGCCATCGCTGAGTTCGAACTCGTCAATCCGGGGGGTGGCGTCGTTCCTGGCGAAAAAACCACGGTTGAAGGTGCGCTATCAACTGCAGCAGCCGACGAGGGCGCGCCCCCTACAGAGGAAACCGTGGGGGCGACGGTAACCGGAGCTGGTGCTGCCGTGGAAGAATCGCATGTGCCACCGCAGGCGAAACGCCCTCGGACTCAGTCCCCGCCGCCCGCGAGGGGTCGATACGCCGTTGCGGGGCCTTGCCGCGGGATTACGGCGTCTGGCACAGCCGGGAGGACCTTCTCCCCGACCATCGAGGCGTCCGCCTCCCCCTGGGTGGTCGAACCAGCGCCACTTCCTACCGCGACGAGGGGCGCAGGAGGTAGGCGTGAGTCCCTTTCTTCACTTGACTTCGCGAGACTTTCTCCGATCTGCTCGCTCATTCTGCCAACATCAGACGAGACGAAGTCTCCCGGACGCGGCGAAGGATCGAGCAGCGGAGGTATGCGCGAAGTCGGAAGCCTTGTGCAGGGTGCCCCGCAGGTGTCCGCCGTTGCTAATGTGGCGGTGGCCTCGGCAAATCCTGGTGCGTTGGGGCCGGGGCTCGCTCGCTCGGACTTCCTCCCTTGCTCGGAGATATTTTGCGACCTCACCGCCGCCGCAGAGCGGGCCGACAACGGCCTCGACCGAGAGATGTTGTCGTCATGCGAGGGGGACCTCCTAGCGCTCGCGCTGCAGGCCTCCGAGATGAGGGTAAATATGTGCGCTTCCGCTTTGTAAGGTACTGCTGGACGCCTGCTGATTTGTTGTTTTTGCCAGACACTTGCCCTCAGCCGGTCCTTTGACGAGGCCCGCGTTCGGGAGCGGAGGGCTCTGGAAGCCAGCCTTCGTGAAGCAAGCAATGCCCTCGCCGCGAAGGATGAAGAACTTCGCGCGCTGGAGGGCGCCATGGCGGCCGCGGAACTCGAGGCCACGGAAGCCAAGTGTGCCGCGGCTGAGGAGCGTGCCGCCTTCGTGCAGCAGATCGCCGTCCTGGAAAGGAAGAACGCCCAGCTGGTGGAGTCTGCTGTCGAGAATAGCCGCACCCTGAAAAATGCGTCCACGTCGGCGTGGCGGGCCATGGAGTCTCTGAACCAGGCCCTCCGAGATCTGTGCATCAGAGTGCTAGACACTACGCACGGGCCGGAGGCCCTGTCGGAGACGCTCGGGCTGATTGAGGAGGGGGCCGGCGTTGCTCTTCGTGGCGCCAGAACGTTTGGCGAGCACTGCGGTTACGTTGGTGCGTGCTTCGCCCTCGCCCTGCTTCACACTCGTGGGTGTAGACATACCCATGAGCTAGCAAATCCTCAACTGGATCTTCCCGACCGACCAGAGGTCCTGTCGGACGCCATCCGCCCCATCGGGCCTAGCCTGCAGAACTTCCATCAACGGATCTGGGGCGGCTTTGGGGAAGGTGCAGCGAGGGTCGCCGTGCAGCAGACGTTGCATGGGGAGGGGGACCTCCTCCAGTGGCTCGAAAGGGTCCTTCTGCGTCGCGGCGATGGCGGCGCGGGTTCGTCCGCACCGCGCCAAGGCTGAGCGGTTGATCGGGTAGGGCAGGGGGATGATGTACTGGTTCTTACGCTTGTAACCATGTAACCCCTTTGCTTTTGCAATGAATCCGAGTAGTACCTTATTCTTGGCGCTACCTGCCACCGAACGCGAAGGGGAGAAGACCTCCGCACCTTGTTTATACTCCGTAGAGCGCGCAGGGAGGGCATCCGCGTCTTATTCAAAGTCCGGAGACTTGCGCGTGCGGAGGCGGACCTCGATGCTACGACTTGCTTTATAGTCCGGAGACTCGCGCGTGCGGAGGCGGACCTCAACGCTACGTCTTATTTAAAGTCCGTAGACTGGTGCCTGCGGAGGCGGACCTCGACGCTACGACTTCCTTTATAGTCTGGAGACTCGCGCGTGCGGAGGCTGATGGGGACGGGGTCCCGATCTTCCAACAGGTTTCTGGGTAAATTCGATTTGGTGGAGGCGCGACACAAATCGATCCGGCTTCCGAACGACACGTTCCGAACCCCGCAATCGCAGCACCACGTCTCCTCAGGTTATCAACCGTGCGCAGCCCGGTTGACCTCGCCAAGAAGGCTAATCCTCGCCTGCGAATCGAAGAACACAAGCAAGAACAAAGAAGAACACAACTGAATTGCAGATGGATAGATTTAGCACTCGAACGTTGGGGTCTCACAAACCGATAAACGGCGAATTGTTCAAAGACAAATCAATCTAAGCAAAACCCCAAACCCTAATGGTGGGGGTGGCGGCTGGATATAGAGGAGTTAGGGGCGTGCAAAACCCCTGGACGCGCCCCTAATGGGCTCCAACACGATACAAAGCCGATCGGCCCAAAAGACGGTGGCGCAGCACCCTGACAGATTCTGAATACCCACTTGTTTCGACGATTCCCGTTGACTCAGAAGGAATTTTGACATGGGACCAATGCCATTGGAAAGGTGGTCTTCTCATCTTTCCATACATATGTGGAACGTCCAAAACGGAGTCCGGATGCGATCTGGGCGTCCGTTTTAGTGCGGTCTGGTCCTGGACTCCGAATTGGATTCGAAGTCGGTTTGAGTTGGGCCTCCAACATGATTCGACCGCCCTTGCTGGACTTGTGCGCCTTGTAGCCCTTCTCCAAGTATTTCCAGGTCCTCTCCATGGTTCCTAATCATAATTAAATCATTAGGTAGCAATCTATTCTCAAATGAATAAAAGAAAGTACTTAGGAACGAGCTCACCTGTAAATTCAATTGTCGGGCGCGAGCTCTAGTGATTGGTCCTTGAATGTCAAGTGGAGGAGTGTTGTATGTATCCGAAGAAGTGATGTCCTCATCATCCTCCCCCTCTTGAAGCGGAGTTGTCCTCAACTCAGCCTCATCCTCTTCTCCCAAGTATGGCTTCAAATCTGAAATGTTAAAGGTGGGACTAACCCCAAACTCGGGAGGCAACTCAAGTTTATATGCATTATCATTTATCTTCTCAATTATCTTAAAAGCACCAGCAGCTCTAGGCATCAATTTTGATTTTCTTAACTCAGGAAATCGATCCTTTCTCAAGTGCAGCGAAACAAAATCACCCGGTTCAAGTTTAACTTCCTTTCGACCTTTACTACCAGCAATCCTATATTTTGCATTCATCTTTTCAATGTTTGCCTTAGTAGTCTCATGCATTTTGACAATAAAATCAGCACGCTCCTTAGCATCATTATGAACTCTCTCACTAGTAGGCAAAGGTAAAATATCAATAGGGGCACGGGGATTGAATCCATACACTACCTGAAAAGGACTTACCTTAGTGGTGGAGTGTTCCGCTCGATTATATGCGAACTCAACATGCGGCAAACACTCTTCCCACAACTTCAAATTGTTCTTCAAAATAGCTCTCAACATGGTAGACAATGTGCGGTTCACCACCTCAGTTTGGCCATCAGTTTGTGGGTGACATGTTGTAGAGAACAGCAACTTTGTACCCAACTTGTTCCATAGAGTACGCCAAAAGTGACTCAAGAACTTGACATCACGATCTGAAACAATAGTAGAAGGCATACCATGCAAACGAACTATCTCTTTGAAAAAGAGGTCAGCAATATGAACGGCATCATCGGTTTTATGACATGGTATAAAGTGAGCCATCTTAGAAAAGCGATCCACAACAACAAAAATGCTATCCCTCCCCCTCTTAGTCCTGGGCAATCCTAAAACAAAGTCCATAGAAATATCTGCCCACGGAATAGAAGGAACAGGAAGAGGCATATATAAACCATGTGGATTCAAGCGAGACTTAGCTTTTTGACATGTAGTGCAGCGAGCAACAAACCGCTCAACATCTCGCCTCATCTTTGGCCAAAAGAAGTGTGTGGCCAGAACATCCTCTGTCTTCTTAGCACCAAAATGTCCCATCAAACCGCCTCCATGCGCCTCCTGCAACAACAAAAGACGAACGGATCCAACTGGAATGCATAGGCGGTTAGCTCTAAACAAATACTCATCATTGATCATGAATTTATTCCATGCTTGTCCATCTTTACAATGCAACAACACATCCTTAAAATCAGCATCAAAAGCATATTGTCCTTTAATAGTTTCAAGACCAAAAATGCGACAATCAAGTTGAGACAACATGGTATAGCGTCGAGACAAAGCATCAGCAATCACATTATCCTTCCCTTTCTTGTGTTTAATGACATAAGGAAAAGATTCAATAAAATCAACCCACTTAGCATGTCTACGATTCAAATTGGTTTGACTACGAATATGCTTAAGTGATTCATGATCGGAATGAATGACAAATTCTTTAGGCCATAAATAGTGTTGCCACGTCTCTAAAGAACGAACAAGAGTATACAATTCTTTATCATACGTGGAATAATTAAGAGCAGGACCATTCAATTTTTCACTAAAGTAGGCAACAGGTTTGCCTTCTTGCATCAAAACACCACCAATACCAATTCCGCTAGCATCACATTCGAGCTCAAAAGTCTTACCAAAATCCGGAAGTTGGAGCAATGGTGCGTGTGTAAGCTTGTCCTTCAAAAGATTAAAGGACTCCTCTTGTGATGGCCCCCAATGGAACACGACGCCCTTCTTTGTCAATTCAATCAATGGTGTCGCAATGGTGCTGAATTCTTTGACAAAGCGGCGATAAAATCCTGCAAGGCCAAGAAAACTCCGCACTTGGGAGACCATCGTGGGCGTGGGCCAACTCCATATCGCCTCCACCTTGGCTCTATCAACCTCAATGCCCTGTGGAGTCACAACATAGCCAAGAAAAGAGACTCGATCCGTGCAAAAGGTGCACTTGTCAAGGTTACCAAACAAACGTGCATCTCTCAAAGCATTAAAAACAGCACGTAAGTGATTCAAATGTTCATCCATGGACTTGCTATAAATCAAGATATCATCAAAGTAAACGACCACAAATTTGCCAATGAAAGGACGTAAAACCTCGTTCATTAATCTCATGAAAGTGCTAGGTGCATTAGTTAACCCAAAAGGCATGACTAACCACTCATACAAGCCGAACTTAGTTTTAAAAGCAGTTTTCCATTCATCGCCAAGTTTCATTCTTATTTGGTGGTATCCACTACGCAAGTCAATCTTTGTGAAAATTATAGCACCACACAACTCATCAAGCATGTCGTCTAGCCTAGGAATAGGATGACGATACCTTATAGTAATGTTGTTAATGGCTCTACAATCTACACACATACGCCAAGAACCATCTTTTTTGGGAACCAAAAGAACAGGAACAGCACAAGGACTAAGGCTCTCACGTACGTACCCACGGTCCAAAAGGTCTTGGACTTGTCGCTGAATCTCCTTAGTCTCTTCAGGATTGGTCCTGTACGGCGCACGGTTTGGCAAACTCGCTCCAGGGATCAAATCAATCTGGTGCTCAATCCCTCGAATGGGTGGAAGTCCTGGAGGTATCTCATCAGGGAAAACATCTCTAAACTCCTGCAAAAGGTTAGTGACAGGAGCAGGCAAAGTGCAAGACATATTATCAAGAGAAAATAAGGCATCTTTGCACACAAAAGCATAGCATGTATCATGAACATCATCAATTTCAGCAAGGTCTGATTTTGTGGCAAACATAACAGAATTTTTCAAAGGGATTACTTGCTGTTTTTCAGATTTATCATGTTCCTTTGTATCATTAGCAGCAGCAACTCTCTCCCTATCGGCCTCTATAATCTCAGCTGGGGTCAAAAGCAGTAAAGTAACTTTCTTTCCCTTATGCATAAAAGTGTATTTGTTACTACTACCATGGTGTAAAGCATCATTATCAAATTCCCAAGGTCGACCCAATAAAAGAGAGCATGCTTGCATGGGAACCACATCACAATCAACATGATCAACATACCCACCAATGGAAAAATGGACTCGGCATGTTTGTGTTACCTTAGCTTTTCCAGAATCATTTAACCACTGAATATGATATGGATGGGGATGCGGTCGCGTGGTCAAGCCAAGCTTCTTGACCAAATCAGAACTCACCAAGTTGTTGCAGCTTCCTCCATCAATGATGACACGTGCACGCCAGTTCTTGATTGCGAAGAAAGTCTGAAACAAATTATGGTGTTGAAGCTTATCGGGTTGTTGTACCTGTGTGCTGAGGACTCGCTGCACAATGATGCTCCGTAGCGTCGCTGTGGACGCCCCACCAAGGACCAAGTCGTCGTCACCACCGCCATTGTCGTCCGAGGCAGCAGCAACATCATCATCCTCCTCGACATCCGAAGTGCTGATGTAGCCTCCATCTTCTGTGGCGATGTATGCCCGTTGGCTAGGGCAATTCTTCTGCACATGACCAAGCCCATGGCAGCGATGGCACTGAATGTCGGAGGAGCGGCCCGTTGAAGCCACGGAAGAAGAACTACTCTTGGCTGGAACCTGCAAAGAATTTTTTGAAGGTGGCTTCGGTGGCGCTGCTGCAATCTTGTTCACAGGTGGTGGAGGAGAACGAAAACTCGAAGAAGACTTGGGCAGTCCCGCCGATGTAGTCGTTCGCGGCGTGTAGAAGGGTCGTTCAGTGCGTGCCTTCGCTGATTCCTTGCGTCCCTGCAATTCTTTTTCTGCAAGCATAGCAAGCTGGAACAACTGGTTGACAGTAGTAAATTCTTTATAATCAACAATGTCCTGAATTTCACGCCGTAACCCCCCGTAGAAACGACAAATCTTATCATCTGTGTCCTCAACAACCCCACAACGCATCATACCCTTTTGAAGCTCAGCATAATAGTCCTGAACAGAACGATCACCTTGTTCTAAGCGCTGCAATTTTTTTCTCAAATCAAGTTTATATGTGGGAGGAACAAAACGATTACGCATATCTTCTTTTAACCGCTCCCATGTATCAGGTTGTAAGTGCATGTTACTTAGTTCATTCCACCAGATAATAGCAAAGTCCTTAAACTCACTAGTGGCTTGTCTAACTCTATGTTGTTCAGGAACCAAGTGAGAATTAAATTTCTGCTCTACCGTCATCTCCCAATCAAGATATATATCAGCATCGTAAAGACCAGCAAAAGATGGAATGGTAAACTTGACTTTAGCAAAAGGGTCGTCGTTACCATGACGGTTCTGGTTATTACCTCCCATACCATGTCGGTTTTGCTGAAGACGCCGACGTAGTCGTGCATCTTGTGTCGCCCGCTTATCAATGTTGCCATCCGCATCATACACTATGTCATCATCACGACGATGACCATCATTGACAGGTGGCAGGCGTGCCTCCAATGTGTCCATCCGACCAGTGAGGTCAGCCAACCGCCGCTCCACCCGCTCAATGCCTTCCGTGGTGTTCAACTTGGCAATGGCGGCGACGATGGTGTCCATTCTCGCGCCGAGTGAAGCATTTTGTTTGTCGAGCGCAGCTTGTAGCTGGCCGCGACTAACACACTCGTTGAAATCGACCGGTGTCTCGCCCCCTTCGTCTCCTGCCATGGTTAGTGGAAACACAGGGAAAACAAAAGGATTATCCCTATCAACTACAAATGAAGGGCAGTGGGATCTCGCAAAGGAAGTGTCTTACCAAGCTCTTACAAGTGTTCTTACCAAAGTAGCAGGTGGTACAACTGGTGGCTGGTTCGTGAAACCATGACGAGCGTGGGTACGATTGCAAGGGTCAAAACTGTGCTATCCAGAAGTAGATATATGGAGCTTGGAAGGCCAAATATGTCAGTGGAACACAAATCAATAACAGATAGTAATGCTGAATAATTGTCCAAAGCACTGGTCCTAGTTGCTGGCCTAAATGTGTCCTATATCAGTGTTAGGATATGATGAACAAGGAGTCAAGATCAGAATAGTAAGGCAAAGACAGCAACAAAGATGGTCAGGCACTGAGAGACTTAATGCAGCATAAGCACAAAACAAAAGAATTTCTGTCACCTAAAAATGTGCTCTTTCTTTTTTTCTTTTTTTTCTTTTTTTTTTCTTTTTTTCTTTTAGGCACGGAACTCAGGTGCCTTTGCTCTCAGGCAAAACCAGGTGCCGAAATTTTTCTTTTTTGTTTCTTTTTTCTGTTATTTTTTTCACAAAGCAGAGCACAGAAATAGGAACCACACAAAGTTTCACCTCAATCCAATGTAAGGTGTGGCCTACAGAAAATAATGAATGTGCAGGAAATTCGGTGAATCAATTTCGGAGCTCGAGTACTGCACTTTCCAGGCCGAATTTGGGCAAAATAAATTCGCCGAAACCCGACGATGGAGATGGAGGCAGGAGATGGGGAGCAGCCAAGTGGAGAGCATTAGTGTGAGCTCTAGGGAGTGGAAGTGTTCTCTGTAGTGAGCTTAGTGTTGTGTACGTGTGTGTGCTTCTCAAGAGTAAGCATGTAGTTATTTCCCCTCTCAAACATGTAGTGAGTGGGGTGTCCCTCTTTGTGTAATCATTCCTCTGTAAGCATTCATGGTTATGAGTCAATATGAGAAGGAGAGTGGTTGGTTTGCATTTATTTCATATCTTCTGCATTTCTCCCATTCGCTCAAGGTTAGGGTTTGATGGCAACAACACTTGGTCCTTTGATTTTCTAGATGCAAATCTGAGTTTGAGATGTGGTTCTTTCCTCTGAGATCATCTCCCTGCCATACTCAAAGTTTCATGAGCAATGGATGGAGGAATCTCAAGAAATTTCATTTCTCCCATGTTGCTGTCTGATTTCAGCAAAAATGAGGTTTTTCATTTGTGATTTAATTTTTTCCTGCATTATCCACTCTCTGAAATCAATGTGCTATTTGATTTGAAGTCCTAGTGAAGAAGGATTGAAAAGAGCAGCAAAAATCTCACTATTTCCCTGAAATCTGCTCTTTTCAGTAATTTTAGTCAGCAGGTTTTTCTCTGCGCAGCCTGCTTTGTTTTCAGAGGGGCGGTCTGACCGCTAGGGTTTCGGCCGGTCAGACCGCTCCCTCAATGGCGGTCAGACCGGATGTTGTACCCCGGTCAGACCGGCGGTATTAAGGCGGTTGGACCGGCCACCAGGCACCGGTCAGACCAGTGGGAGAAAAGCGGTCAGACCGGCGGTAGGGGAGCAGTCAGACCGGTCTTATTGCTGCGGTCTGATCGCCCGACCTACTGCAGTCTGACCGGCCCCCTGCAGGCTATACTGCTCTTTGTTTTCTCTGCTAATTTTCTTATTTAAGTTATGTTCTTCTGTGTCTTTTTCTCGTGGTTGTCCAGTATGAACCTCCAGAGAGTATGACTCATATCCTTCATAGCTTTTGTTGCTATTGGAGATAAGAGACGCTCGTGGATACTTGGGGCAAATTTTAAAGAGGCACCATTCACCCCCCCCCCCCCCCCGCTGTTGGTTTCGGATGCAAAATTTAATTTCACCCAATTTCAAAAAAAAATCTCCTGATTTCGAGTCCGTATGCAAAAGTTATGGCCGTTTGAAGATGGGACTCCGAGTTATGGTTTCTGTGGAGGCCGAAACGAAATCGGGTGGAGGGAATTGGTGGCGGAAGCTCGGGGAATGGTGGGGGATGGTGGTGTGTGATCACAAGACATGAAGGATGACTCAAACAGAGGGTGGGATATGGGTGGGAAAACAAAAACAGAGGGTGGAAAACGCGATGGATGACGGCTAGGGTTTGTATGAAAGAGATGTAGCGAAAGCAAGACAACCCGAAACAAAACACGATCTAAACCAGCAACACAACTCGACTAAGGACACAAACTCAACACTACGGACTCTGGAATCAAATTGTGCAAAGGCTAAACGAGATTTAGGACAGGAAACAACCTATGACTACAATTTTTTTTGTAGGGCTTTTTCATGGACTCTAGGACGAAACCGAAAACAACAAAGGAGGGTAACGCGAACCTGAAGGAACACCTGAAGCTCTGATTACCACTTGATGGGGACGGGGTCCCGATCTTCCAACAGGTTTCTGGGTAAATTCGATTTGGTGGAGGCGCGACACAAATCGATCCGGCTTCCGAACGACACGTTCCGAACCCCGCAATCGCAGCACCACGTCTCCTCAGGTTATCAACCGTGCGCAGCCCGGTTGACCTCGCCAAGAAGGCTAATCCTCGCCTGCGAATCGAAGAACACAAGCAAGAACAAGGAAGAACACAACTGAATTGCAGATGGATAGATTTAGCACTCGAACGTTGGGGTCTCACAAACCGATGAACGGCGAATTGTTCAAAGACAAATCAATCTAAGCAAAACCCCAAACCCTAATGGTGGGGGTGGCGGCTGGATATAGAGGAGTTAGGGGCGTGCAAAACCCCTGGACGCGCCCCTAATGGGCTCCAACACGATACAAAGCCGATCGGCCCAAAATACGGTGGCGCAGCACCCTGACAGATTCTGAATGCCCACTTGTTTCGACCATTCCCGTTGACTCAGAAGGAATTTTGACATGGTACCAAAGCCATTGGAAAGGTGGTCTTCTCAGCTTTCCATACATATGTGGAACGTCCAAAACGGAGTCCGGATACGATCTGGGCGTCCGTTTTAGTGCGGTCTGGTCCTGGACTCCGAATTGGATTTGAAGTCGGTTTGAGTTGGGCCTCCAACATGATTCGACCGCCCTTGCTGGACTTGTGCGCCTTGTAGCCCTTCTCCAAGTATTTCCAGGTCCTCTCCATGGTTCCTAATCATAATTAAATCATTAGGTAGCAATCTATTCTCAAATGAACAAAAGAAAGTACTTAGGAACGAGCTCACCTGTAAATTCAATTGTCGGGCGCGAGCTCTAGTGATTGGTCCTTGAATGTCAAGTGGAGGAGTGTTGTATGTATCCGAAGAAGTGATGTCCTCATCAGAGGCGGACCTCAACGCTACGTCTTATTTAAAGTCCGTAGACTGGTGCGTGCGGAGGCGGACCTCGACGCTACGACTTCCTTTATAGTCCGGAGACTCGCGCGTGCGGAGGCGGACCTCAACGCTACGTCTTATTTAAAGTCCGTAGACTAGTGCGTGCGGAGCTAGGCTCGACGCTACGTCTTATTTATAGTCCGTAGACTGTCGCGTGCGGAGCTAGGCTCGATGCTACGTCTTATTTATAGTCCGTAGACTGTCGCGTACGGAGCTAGGCTCGACGCTACGTCTTATTTAAAGTCCGTAGACTGGTGCGTGCGGAGCTAGGCTCGACGCTACGTCTTATTTATACTCCGTAGAGTGCGCGCGGAGGCGTCCCCCCGCTGCGTCTTATTTATACTCCGTAGAGTGCCTGCGGAGGCGGACCTCGACGCTACGTCTTATTTAAAGTTCGTGGACTGGTGCGTGCGAAGCTAGGAGACGCTACGTCTTATTTATAGTCCGTAGACTCGTGCGTGCGGAGGCAAACCTCGACGGTACGGCTTATTTAAAGTCCGTGGACTAATGCGTGCGGAGGCGGACCTCGACGCTACGTCTTACTTTATAGTCCGGAGACTCGCGCGTGCGGAGCTAAGCTCGACGCTACGTCTTATTTAGAGTCCGTGGACTAGTGCGTGCGGAGGCGGACCTCGACGCTACGTCTTACTTTATAGTCCGGAGACTCGCGCGTGCGGAGCTAAGCTCGACGCTACGTCTTATTTAGAGTCCGTGGACTAGTGCGTGCGGAGACGGACCTCGACAGGTGCTGTTAGTAGGGCGCTTTCCACCACAGGTGCTGTCGGGTCCGCCGGAACGCCCAGCGGACGGGTCGGCGCAGGGACCATCGCCTCGCGAGCTCCAGATCCGCCGGATGGTTCGCTGCGGTTACCCCCGGCCGTCTGATCCGCGCTACCGGCGAGGGTGGCGAGGGCTGTCGCCGCAGTACCCGCGACGGGGTTGGATGTCGTTGTAGCGGTGCCGGCGGGGTCGGTCGTTGTAGCGCGAGCGCCGATGCCCGCGACCACTGCGCTTACGCCGCCGCCGACTCCTTCGGCGGCCGATGCCGAAGCCCTGGTATTCACGCGCCGCTCCGGCCCAGCCGTCTTCTTTCCCTTCGCCGACGCTGGTGAAGCTTTTTTCGGTGCCATCCTTCTTCTTCGGCCTTCAGGCTTGTCCTCGTCCTCCCCACGGACGGCGCCAACTGTTGTGGCTACAGACCAAACAGAGAGAGAGATGGTAGTGGAGAGTGATGAAGATGAATGTAATGGCCTGGGTGCTCCCCATGGCTTGTACTCATATATATATACACATGAGTGCTTTTACAGTTATGCCCTTACATCTGGTTATCCCCTCTGGGGGCAGTTATGTCATTACACATGTCCTATTCTGGGCCTTATAATCTCCTACCAGGCCTGCTGGGCTTAGGTGGGGGCCACCCCTACGACAGGGTTGATTTCCTCCCACTAATGCCGGGAAACTATCCTCATTAAATATACTACTAGCGAAATGGGCAGTATGCAAATCTCCTATCATGGGGTCTAAATATCTGATTATAGATGCTGCCTCATAACCAACATATATCCTGGACTTTTGGAGAGAGCCCGTTGTTGTACGCTGTGGAGGGGGTATAGGTACATAAACCTTGCACCCAAACCTCCAGAGATTAGAAATTTTTAGTGCTGGGCCTTGTGCTTGTTGTATTAGTGAACGGATGTTATATGCCGACGGTCTAAAGTTGATGAGACTTGCTGCATGCAGGACTACGTGTCCCCAACATGTAGATGGTAAATTACAATTCTGCAAAAGTGGTTGGGCAATAAATTTAATTCTCTTAATTAATGCCTTTGCTAGTCCATTCTGGGTGTGGACATGCAGTACAGAATACTCAACTTTAATTCACATTGCCATGCAATAATCATCGAATGCCTTTGAAGTAAATTCTCCGGTGTTGTCCATTCTGATGGACTTTATGTGATGACCAGGGAAATTATTATTAAGTTGAATTATCTATGAAATCAGCTTTGCGAAAGCTTGGTTTCTTGTAGATAATAAACATACGTCCATTTCGAGGAAGCATCAATGAGCACCATAAAATATTTAAATGGCCCTGACAGGGGTTGTATAGTCCACAAATATCTCCTTGGATGTGTTCCAGAAATGCAGAGACTTCATCATTCACTTTCAGAGCAGAAGGTTTAGGGCAAGTATATGTAAGGGCAAAGCTGTAATTAAACCCTATGAGGAAATATATACACGCCCCACATATGAAAAGGGGGCAAGCATTATCCATTCATCTCATTCATTCCACTACTCTCCTACTTTACTGTTTGGTTAGTAGCCACAACAAGTACAAATAAGAACGCAACAATATTACGTACTTCACATGCGATAATAGATTATGGAGTTAACCATTCAGGTAATCAAATGATTAATTTCCAATTACATATCAAATTGGTACAAATGTGAATTAATGTAATATAGTAAAAGATACATAAAATTATGACACTGAATGGCGACCAGACGAGCTCGGTCTGTTAGGGCAATCCTTCATTGAGTGCCCAGAGGTCTTGCATATTCTGCATTTCACTATGCGAGTAATGCTGCTACGTTGTCTCACATCCATATCGTTCTGGAAGCACCACGTCTACCAACGTCCCTTCATAGTTATCTTCAACTCCTTATTGGGGGGCATTGGAGTATGTCTGACCAAAGATCCCTGTAGTTCATGTCCAAGTTGTAGGAGTGAAGCTCTAAACTCCATGTACTAAAAAGGTGTTGCATGTCATAGTACTCTGAGATGTACGGCTTG
Organism: Dendrocalamus latiflorus; assembly: GCA_017311315.1. Classification (NCBI taxonomy): domain Eukaryota; kingdom Viridiplantae; phylum Streptophyta; class Magnoliopsida; order Poales; family Poaceae; genus Dendrocalamus; species Dendrocalamus latiflorus. The sequence continues at coordinate 15,256,501 of CM029633.1, read as the reverse complement.
GACATCTGCCTCATTGTGCACATGCCTTGTACACATGCGAGCATGGCTTGTGCAAGAGCTTCAACTTGTTGCAGGTGCATGTTGCGACATTACCGAGGGTGCATGCCTGTTTCATTTCACCCCTGGTATGACTGTTCACATATTTTTGCTGAAGCCTGATCTCATACTTCCTCCGGAGGCCATTAATGACTCGGATGTCATGCATTCGAGCCTTCTCCATCTTCTGGTCCATATGACTCTCCATGTTCTCGGACCATTTCTTGCCTTTGTCTATTTGTCAACTAGCCGCGGTAGCTCTATTGATGAAATAACCAATAGTGTGAGTCCATGTCTCCTCCACGATCACGATAATGGGGAGGCACCACACGCCTTTCAAGATGTTGTTGTACACCTCCGACATGTTAGTCGTCATAATCCCATACCTCGCACCGTCCGTGTCAGAGAGAAGGGACCATTTCTCTAATTCGGGAGCGTGCTGACGAATCCACTCCGAGAAACTTACAACGCTGCGGGGTTTCTCTCCCTCCGTAATTCACTTTTCTAGCTCTGTCTAGGTGGGCTCGAACTTTCGCCTTTGGTTTTGCAGACACAATGCCTTGAACATCTTCACAACTTCCTGGCTACAGAACCATGTGAACAAGTTAGATACAAGATGCCTCATGCACAACTGGGTTCGCATGTCATTCCACCGCTGAGGGGTTCGATCACATGCTGCATGGTGTTTAGCGCGGCCATCAACCCAGCATTGCGATCTGTGATAACATAGACATTGGGTCAGTTGCAACCACCACTTGCTTCATATTCGCTAGGAACTAGAGCCAACTGATGTGTTCTCACTCTTCACAATGGTAAATGCCATCGGGAGAAGTTGGTTGTTCGCGTTGGCTGCAACCGCGGTGAGAATAGTTCCTTTGTACCTCCTTGTTAGGAAAGTACCATCCATCGTGAGCACGGGACGATGAAACATGAAGTCCTCGATGGTCTGGGCGAAAGCCCAGAATAATCGGTCTAGTATGAAGCAATTGGCCCTTCGTCAGCATCTGGATGCTCAAGCTTATTTATGTACGAGCTGGGGTTTGCTTTGGCTTTCTGGTGAAGCAATCTCAGCACAAGGTTGTATGCATCTTCGTACATCCTGTACATAGACTCGATGACTTTCTGCTTGCCTCGTCGAACCTTACTATAGCTGATTAGATAGCCAACCACATTAGCAACTTCCGACATGAGCATCTTCGGGGATATGGACACGTCCGTGGCAACTAGGTGGCCGATGATGCTTGCCATATATGCAAAAGTCATATTCCGATGATGGCGCATGGGCTCGCTAAGGACGCAAGTGTGGTCGATCATCGCCTTGATCGAAAGATCAAGCCAAAAATCTTGGCTTGTTGAGAGCTGATCTTTGTAGGGCAGCCTTCCACTACGCACTTCACTGTGTAATTGGCTAAGTTGGACCGGTGCACTCTGTATACACAACTGATAGACAAGGCGTACCGTGCAATAGCTTGCTGCACAGCCACCTGGCTAGGGAAGCGTTGCCCAACTAGAAGCGTGTCAACTTGAAACCCCCACTAGGACCCAGCTTCTCGCGGTAGTACGAGGGAATGCACCACGCCATCATCAAGTCTGGAGGACACATAGGGCACCTCCAATGACACAATTCCCTCGGGTAGACCAGCCGTTTGTTGTGCGTTGTCGTCGGTATCATCGGATCATGGGTCAGTGTCCTTGTCGGACTCCAACCCAAGCGCTTGCTCCGATAGATACTCATGGCAGTCAATATGAGCTGACCACAACATGTCCACCCCATCATTCTGCATGAAATCAGTGGTGACTAGTCCCTTCGGTACAGCACATTCAGTGGTATCATCTTCAAGCTTCGCATATGCTTCTCCAGGTGTCGAGGGGTCGGGCTCATCAACGTTTTCCAATGCCTGGGGCATGAAACTAAGGTATACCATTGGCCTCCCATAAATGGCCACCTTAAGCTAGGAGGCAATTTGCATATACTATCTCCATGCTACGGTGCCATTCACCTTCACGAGCTCCCACACGCCATTCATGCAGGTGATTCCCTCGATCGCAAGTTTCATCGTTGTTGCCTCTGTGGTGAACTCCCTCTAGATGCAGCTTTGTAGCTTGTGAATATTCATGACGTTGAGTCCATCGGCCCGAAGCACCTTGGATTGACATGTCGATAGGTCCAACCCATCGGGTCCAGCCCATACAAGACTATCACCGTAGAATAAGTATTCCATGTCTGCGACTACCTGAAGCCACAACAACTAGATCTGTAGTAAGCGTTATGAGTGATTGATAATTAGCTAAGCAGGTAATTAAGCCGGGCGGGACGGCAGGCGGCCTGCCCTCTGCTCGCGAGATGGCAAGGACACATGTCACACCTCCAGCATTGCCGTCTGACCACCAGACGGCAAAATGCCATTTTTGCCAATACTCGACACATACGTCTATTTCTATAAATACGTGTTGCAACAGTGTTATATATGCTAAAAACTCCGCTTTTTAGGGCATCTACAGTGTACAGTGGATACTACCATTAGGTGGTGGTCTCAAGAAAGAGAATGGTGCCACGTCAGCTGAAGTTACCACATAAAATTTTGTCCTTTCATAGTGCATGTAGCATCAAATGGTGGCTTCAACTATTTGCAATTCACTAAGGTACTACTCTCCCTCCCTTCTAGAGATTTCTCTCTCCCTCGAGCCACTTGCTCTCTCCTTGGGCATCCACTAAATCATCACAGGAGCATTTCCTCTTTCATCTTCTCCACCATCTCTGCCTCCCCACTATTGAGAGACCATGTGGAGGTATCTCCATGTTTGTGATGAGTAATTGATGGTTGGTTTAGAGAGTTTGAGTTTGTTTTGGGTATTCTAGGATTGAGTACCTTTTACTTATGCTATTATTGATTATGCTGTTTCGTGCGGTGCTATGTGACAGTTCGCTTGTTTGTGTGACTGCAGGACTTCGGAGCTAGGTCATGGTGTGGCGAGAAGGACTGGGACTAGGCACAGGAGGTGTTGAGGTCCATACGGTCGGTGATGCCGAAGATGATCGAGGCTGGTGAGGTGGTTGCGAGTCGGGAGACGAGGAACCGGAGCTGGAGCTACCGGTGATGGACACGACGGGCAACGACGAGCGAACCGGGACTAGGCTCAGGGAGGAGTCAGAGGTCCAGACGGTTGGAGGTCGGTTGTGGTCATGTGCGACGGAACATACCAGGACTAGACTCAAGTGGAGTCAGAGGTCTCGGTCGGAGTCGGGTGGACACGACGGGCAGCGGTGAGTGGATCGGGACTATGCTCAGGGAGGAGTCGGATGTCCAAACGGTCAAGATGACGGGTGCGGTCGTGTGCAGCGAAGCGGACCGGACTAGACTCAGGTGGGAGTCGAGGTCCAGATGGTCAAGGTGCCGGATGCGGAAGCTTCCGGGAAGGTGCTTGAGGGCAATTTGGTAAATTGACTCAAGCAAATGAGTGGAGTGGGTGGATTTCCCTCCAAAATCTGGTTGTTGACCTATTGCCTCATGTGGATGTGAGGAGAATGGGTGGAGGTGGTATGCCACTTCTTGAATTTCCTCTTTGGTGTGAGCCCTTGTCTTCATAAGTGGAGAGATGGAGGCAGGAGATGGGGAGCAGCCAAGTGGAGAGCATTAGTGTGAGCTCTAGGGAGTGGAAGTGTTCTCTGTAGTGAGCTCAGTGTTGTGTACGTGTGTGTGCTTCTCAAGAGTAAGCATGTAGTTATTTCCCCTCTCAAACATGTAGTGAGTGGGGTGTCCCTCTTTGTGTAATCATTCCTCTGTAAGCATTCATGGTTATGAGTCAATATGAGAAGGAGAGTGGTTGGTTTGCATTTATTTCATATCTTCTGCATTTCTCCCATTCGCTCAAGGTTAGGGTTTGATGGCAACAACACTTGGTCCTTTGATTTTCTAGATGCAAATCTGAGTTTGAGATGTGGTTCTTTCCTCTGAGATCATCTCCCTGCCATACTCAAAGTTTCATGAGCAATGGATGGAGGAATCTCAAGAAATTTCATTTCTCCCATGTTGCTGTCTGATTTCAGCAAAAATGAGGTTTTTCATTTGTGATTTAATTTTTTCCTGCATTATCCACTCTCTGAAATCAATGTGCTATTTGATTTGAAGTCCTAGTGAAGAAGGATTGAAAAGAGCAGCAAAAATCTCACTATTTCCCTGAAATCTGCTCTTTTCAGTAATTTTAGTCAGCAGGTTTTTCTCTGCGCAGCCTGCTTTGTTTTCAGAGCGGCGGTCTGACCGCTAGGGTTTCGGCCGGTCAGACCGCTCCCTCAATGGCGGTCAGACCGGATGTTGTACCCCGGTCAGACCGACGGTATTAAGGCGGTTGGACCGGCCACCAGGCACCGGTCAGACCAGTGGGAGAAAAGCGGTCAGACCGGCGGTAGGAGAGCAGTCAGACCGGTCTTATTGCTGCGGTCTTATTGCTGCGGTCTGATCGCCCGACCTACTGCAGTCTGACCGGCCCCCTGCAGGCTATACTGCTCTTTGTTTTCTCTGCTAATTTTCTTGTTTAAGTTATGTTCTTCTGTGTCTTTTTCTCGTGGTTGTCCAGTATGAACCTCCAGAGAGTATGACTCATATCCTTCATAGCTTTTGTTGCTATTGGAGATAAGAGACGCTCGTGGATACTTGGGGCAAATTTTAAAGAGGCACCATTCACCCCCCCCCCCCCCCCCCCCGCTGTTGGTTGCCATTTCCGATCCTAACTATGCCACCATCGCCTGGCCAGCAACAGCAGCACTGGTGCTCCGGTGAACCTCAGACACACGATGGATGAGAGGAGCTAGTTCCATTGCACTGCCCTTACATATGTTGAGCGTCAGATTGAGCACACGTGGCTCCCTAGGTCGGTGAGCGCATGGAGATGGTGATCTCAAGCGAGTGTGGTGGCATCCAGCGAGTGTGAGGCGGTGGTGGTGTGGACCAAGGAGGCGGAGGTGGCCGGCAAGCACGGTGTCAGCCGGCAAGGAGCATGGAGGCAGCGGCATCCGACGAGCACAAGGCGATGGTGGTGTGGACCAAGGATGGCAAGTGTGTGGCTACGGCCAATGAGCACGTGGCGGTGGTGGTGTGGACCAAGGAGCGCTGAGGCAGGGCATTCAGTGAGCGTGTGGCAGTGGTGGCATTCGTCGAGCGCGACAACATTCAGCGAGCACAATGGTGGCATGGACTGGTGAGTGCCATGGCTCTGTGGGTGTAGTTGTGGTAGGAAAGACAAAGGGGAAGAAGATAAGTTTGCTTCAAGATTAATGATTTGATATATGGCATAATCTGAGATAGGACCCTGAGAGAGAGAGAGAGGGGGCTTGAGGCCCTCTCAAGGAATTTTCTTCCCCTCACCTCACGACCCTTTTGATTTATAGAGCCAAATCGTGATAGTGGGGACGTTGTATTGTCATTTGTTAGTGAGAGTAGAAGTCGATCAAATCAGCAGGTCTGGTTGGAGGTAGACATGGCTTCGAAGTTGGCGCCATCAAATTACATCATCGAGCGTAAATGGAATGCAAGTAGCAGATCGAGTCCTCAGATAGCTGACACTCCAGCACGTTGATCTCTCCGCCACCTGTTGTGACCAGCAGCCAATGGGGTCCCACCAATCGCTGCACAATCTGTCGGCCGGCCGACTGGCACCTAGATAGATATGTACTACAGTGGCCGTACATTCCCCAAGCTTTAGGCCGCTGGCCTGCTGTGTGCACAGTTCACTACCCACGGTAGGGATGGAAATGGATGTCCGAAAATCCGAATTATCCGAATTCGTATCCGCTAAAAATGTAAATATGGATATTTGTATTCGTATCCGTAACTAATATAGATACTGAAATGGATGTATTCGTATTCGTTTGGCAAATTCGAATTCGGATCCGGATATCCGAATTGTAGTCGAATCCGGATGTGAAAACGGATATTATCCGTATCCGCAGTGAAGTTGACGAGCTTTTTCAGTCGCTGGCTCGCCGCTGCCGGCCGCTCCGCCTCGCGCCAAAATCAGCAGCCCCTGCGCGCGCGCGCCAAAATCAGCCCCCCCGCGCATGCCCAATTTCAGCTCCCGTGCGCCAAAATAGTCGCGGTTGCCCCCGCTCTCTCCTTTCATTGTCTTTTCTCCCCAATCCTCATCTAAAAGACTAAAATCCCCAAAGGCCACAGCACAGATAGCACCCTAACCCTACCTGCTCGCCGACGAGATTCCCTCGCTTGCCGTGGCTACTCCTGTGCTGCCTCTGTTCCCACGGCGACGGCTCGACTTCTCTCTAACGACGGCAGCTCCACTTCCACGATGTGACGCATTCCCCTCCAAATCTGTACCTCTTGGGTCTTGGCCTCTTGAGCAATTTCACGTACGGCTGCCCCTTTGAAGGTGATTTGCTTTCATGATTTATTTTCCTCACTACATGTACTCTGCATATTCAGTAGCATTCTTAGTATTCTTTAACGTCTAATGCAAAGAAGTGCTGCGTGAATGTGTGCATTTGGATTGCAAGAATAAGGTATGTTGCTGTTAGTAGGGATGTGGCCTGATTGGGCAGTGTTTCATGAATATCTCTTTAGTTTATCATAGGTCAACTATCTATTGTTATTGAGGCTAACATAGTAACATGACATGGCTCTCATCTCTATAGTAGACTGAGAAAGATAATCAGCAAAGCGCGGCCATGTACAAAGCAACGTAGTTCAATTCTATGTCGGGCAGCAGACTGTTATTTAATTGTGCACATGGTGTGCAGTGTGCCTCAATGGTCCTCATGAGCTGCTGAACATTATATTGATTGCTTGGTTTAGGTCAATTAAATTAGTAAATGTTTTGTTCAGGTCAATTATTGGAATATTAATAGCTGCAGCTAGTTCATATATTTAGATTTCTCAAACAATATGCTATCTGACAAAGAACATGGTGTTGTTCTGTGCAGAATTAGAAGCAAAAGGACAAGTGAAGCAGATCAGTAGCCATGGTTTCAAAAAACACTAGATCATCGAGAAATAAGCAGGTCGATCCATATATGTTCGATGATTATTACCTACTCATGTACAATAGCACAATATGCAGCCTTTTAATTATCAAATTCGTTTCTTGCAGAGGACAGCACTATCTGTAATTGGAAGAGAGCTAACCGACGATGCCAATATGAACGCAAGTGAGAGGAATACAGAGGCTGATGATATAGAAGGTACTGCAGCTGCTTCTGCAGCTGCTACTGAGTCTCCAACGGCAAGAAATTCAACCACCAAAGTCAGACCACCAAAGAAGAAAACTTCGCCAATTTGGAAGCATTACGATGAAATTTTTGTTGAAGAAATGGTGGATGACATGGTTATCAAGAAGCCGATGGCATCATGCAAATACTGTGACGATGTTCTTAATGCCCCAAGCAAGCAAGGTACAACACGTCTATGGAATCATTACTATTCCTTTCACGATGAGAAGAAAGCAAAACCTGGTGTGAGAAAAGTTAGTTCAGATCTTGGGAAATATGATGAAGAAACTAGTCTCAGAAAATACTATCTAGCAATCATCATGCATGAGTATCCATTCAATTATTGCGAGCATGAATATACAAATGACTTCATTAGATCTTTGCGCTCAAATTTCCCAATAATGGGCCGTAAAACTGCTAGGACTAGGATAATGGATATTTTTCATGATGAGAAGAAGAATCTTTTTGACTATTTTAGCTCTCTTGATTGCCGATTTAGCTGCACAATGGATGAATGGACTTCTAATCAGAATAAGAGTTATCTATGTGTCACTTGTCACTTCATTGATGATGAATGGAAGATACACAAACGAATCATAAACTTCATGCATCTTAAAGGTCGCATAGTGGAGCAAATTTGAGTGTTGCATTTATGCAAAATATGGCCTCATGGAACCTTGATCATAAGTTATTTGCATTGACCTTAGATAATGCATCTTCAAATAAGACTTGTGTGGACACAATCATTTCCACCCTTCAGAATCTTGGTTCTGTACACTGCAGCGGCAAGTTCTTTCATGTGCGGTGTGCTGCACATATTATTAACCTCATTGCTAGGGATGGCCTGAGCAAAATTTCAGCTGTTATTGATAACATCCGTGCAATAGTCCTTATTGTCAAGAGCTCACCTTTGCAAGAGGAGGAGTTTCGTAAGGAAGCTGATAGACTAGGATTAACAGAAAGAGGTCTTTCTCTAGATGTGGCAACTAGATGGAATTCGACCTACTTAATGCTAGCAGATGCTCTTCACTTTAGATATGTTATTCAGAAGCTTATTCTACTCAATTCCGCCAAATATGGTCGGCATGCTCCTAGTAGAGATGATTGGGAAAATGCTGCTACCCTGTGCAACTGCTTGGAAATCTTTTATGAGGCCACTAAACTTCTCTCAGGAACTCATTATCCAACAGCAAACTTGTTTTTTTCAGAATTTTGTGAAATTAACCTCAAGATTGTGGAGTGGAACAAAAGCAATAATAGTTTCATTGTTTCTATGGCAAAGTCTATGAAGGAGAAATTTGACAAGTATTGGGAGAAGAGCAATATTGCTCTAGCAGTTGCATGTTTCTTAGATCCTCGATACAAGATGAAAGTGGTTGAATTTTATTATAGTGAAATGTCGGATGATTACGGATTTGATGATATGTATGAATTCAAAAAAGTTTTGCAAAAGCTTTATGATTCATATGCCTCCATTTATACTCCTGATGCAAGCAACCCTATGCAACAAAGTGCAGCTAGAAATAGAAGAAATGTTAGAACTTCTCAGTGCTATGCGGACTTGAATGAGGAGCCAAGGAGAAAAAGATTGAATTCATTTCTAAGGGAGAACACTGAATCTGGCCAACAGCAGTCTGATATAGATACATATTGCAATGAACCATTGTTGAGCTGGAAAGAGGGTGACTACTTCGACATTTTGAGCTGGTGGAAGGCCCATGGTGCAAGATATCCTATCCTTGCTCGACTTGCAAGGGATGTTTTAGCTATTCCTACGACAACAGTGGCATCTGAATCTGCATTCAGTTCTGGAGGAAGAATTGTTCACAAGTATCGTAGCCGTTTGGACCCTCAAATTATTGAGGCACTTATTTGCACCAAGGATTGGATAAGAGCATCAAGGAAAGGTAATTCTCACTGCTACATTCCTGTGTATTGTATATTTGTCATTGCTGCCATATATTTATTTGTTTATTTATTTTAGATAAAAGTGGTGTATCTTCAATTGCCGATGATTTAGCTGATCTTGGTCTACATAATGAACTCCAGCAAGATGAAGGTATGTGAACAAATTAGCTAGACCTCAAGCTATTAGTTTTAGATGCTCATTTTTTTTTATATCATCATCACCATGTATTGTAGGTGATCCTGCCGTTGCTGTTGAGAATATTATAGAATTGGATGTGGCTGATGATTAGGCTTGGTCTTCCTTTAGGTGACCCGATTTCTTTATCCTTTTTGATCTTTCTGATTTGCACTATCTGATCTATCTGAACTAGAAGGATTTTTCTATTTGTCAACTCTTCTATTGTGGGATATTAGTTTAATGAGAAATACCAAGAGTTAACTTCTTGTATCACATGAACACAACAAAGAAATAACAGACTTTTGAGGACATAACATTATAATCTCAAAGCAAGCTAGTTCCAAGAGAACAAGCTGGCCAGCTTTCCAAAAGAATGTCAGAATAGGAGACTAGAGGAATTGTAGATGGTAGAGGACACTCCTGTGGCCTACCAGCACTGTTTAGAGTTTCTGATTGTAGAAAAATTAGCGGCTTCAAGTGTATAATGCTTTTGCAACGTACCTAAACTCTGATGTCCCAAAATGCTGAACAAAAGCAGATAAATCGGATAATTCTTTTTTCGACAAATTGGAGCCAACTGCTCGATTCAATAAGACCAAGATCTCTTCTGTCAGTGCTGTCAACCTCAAATCCAATGCTCGAAGCAATTCATTCCTTGCATATTCAGTCAAAGAAAGTGTCAACTAAAAGAGGGACAAAATAAAGGAGCAGGAAAAGTAAAGACTTTACTTTGTAGCCTCAGAGGAATTTGGGCCAACAGTTTCCTGAAAGTGATTTTTAAGAAATAAAATGTAAGCAAATGAAACATAAAAATGTACAAAAGCGTAAAGCAGCTTGAGGCCCTGCACAAATGGAAATCACCTGTTGTGCTAGGGCAACGGTAGTGAAGAAGCCTCCTGCAAAGATGGAATGTAATCATAAACTGAGCACTCTGCCAATATAAGCCAGGATAAGAAATTCTGGCAAGGTAAATATCATATGAAGCCTGTCATGTATAGATATTTCTTGTAACAAAATATCTTGCAATGATATAAAACAGCTCCCATACAAGTTTTAGTGCTTATCTTTGAAATTGCAAATTATCAATCAGACTCAAAGCATCATGTAGAAGGATGGATTTTCTCATAATTTGCAGCTGACAACTATTTCTTTTGGTGATAACCGAAAGAATCATGGGTGCAATGAAAGGATTGGTTGTCTATAGCAACTAGCAAGCAATGCGATTCGCCAATTGTCAAGCTCAACAACAAAAATGATTTCAACCACGAATGGCTAATGAGCCACTAAGTGTACCCCAAAATGGTAAAAATGGATCAGGTAGACTAAACTAAATGGAGAAAAAAAGCCATAGTGCATATGCAATAAAAGGTTGCAATGGTGTTCAAGTGCAAAAAACAATGGAAGAAACAAAAGTTTCTTTCAAAGTACCTGTTAAAGCACCACTCATAAGACTTTGTTGTTCCTACAAAACAAATGCATTTTATTATTAATGGCATCTGCAATCAAATGTTCAAGTGATCATAGCTTAAGTCTATGTTTTCTTATTTTTGGGCAAACTAGTGATACCTTAGAATAGATAGATTGATGAAACTTTCTAGTTTCCTCCAGCTGTGACATCTCGTGTAAAATTCCATTTGCCGATTTTGAGGCATCAGCCGAATTTATTATATGCAGGAATCTGGTAGGGAAGTTCAATTTAATCATGATTAGAACTGAAAGAAACAAATTTCCCGGCGGCAAATCTCTACTGGAAATACCTCTCTAAGGTGGATGTTGTGAACCAAGAGCACCCTTTTGCATCCCCAGCCAATAAAAGCTTAAAAGAGCCACTTGATGAACAAGATTGGAACTTTCTGGCATCTTCTAAGTGCAGGACTAGTTGATCAAAAGGACCAGATGCTACCAAATCTGTGGGATATTAGTTTAATATATAGTATTTGTGACTAGGACTGTTCAAGCTGAAATGAAACAGTACCTACATGTTGACCTGGACATAATTTAGGCATATTCTTTTTATTTGGATGTGATACATGCTCTGATCATTAATTTCATCATTCTGTTGTAGGCAAGCAGAGGTGCTTGACTGGCTGTCGTTGCTTGTTGGACCTGGGTTGAATTGCCAACTAATAGAACAAATTTATTTAATATTTGTTCAATGCCATGTAATTTAATCTTGGACTTCTCATCAATGGTCTCACCATTGTTTGACTTCGTCACTTTGATTTGGCACTGTATTATTGGGAGTGTACTTCGAGTTCACTTTGATTATCTGTGAACTTGCACTGAGTTATGTTGATCATGGTTGAATTTTAGAATATTCGCTTCGTGTTGAATCTGAGTAAATATCCGAATGTAAATCCGAATTCGGACCATCCGTTTTGTATTCGCATTCGAGAATATTCGTATCCGAATTCGAATCCGGACTATAATATGGTAAAAGAGTGACATCCGTATTCGATTCCATGCGTATTCGATCCGTTTCCATCCCTAACCCACGGCAATGGATGATGAATCCGTTGACATAACGACACACACAGTTTTGAGTTCGGTAAGTTATTTTGAGAAATCATTTAAAGAAACCATTTTTTTATTTTGGCATTCAAAGAAACCGAAGCCAAAAACCATAAAAAACCAAAAAGAACTGGCGAGAAGGGTAGGAGCGCCACGCCTCGTCGGAAGTTTCGCCTGTTGGGTTTTCTCCAAACCCTAGATTGATTTTGTGGAGGCTACCCAATCTACCCTCTATTCCTCTGCCTTTTGTGTATTGCTGCTCACAATTGCATATGAGGCTAGAGGGTATGGACTTATTTATAGACTCCACTTCCAGGTGTTATAAAATGATCCACTTGTTCTTGATACACCGCGAAACTCCTGAATCATATCAATAACCTATAGAGCCTATAGAGCCAATCCTGCAAAACAAACCCAGCTATTCCGCTCTGTGTTGTACCTGGGTTAAACACATATATGCATATTAAATTTCAGTAGACTCAATCTCAATAAATATGACTACCATATTCCAGCATAGCTATCGTTGACACCTTGAGTATTAATTCCTCGAGTTAAAATCCACATCAAATTATTCTCTATCACTTATATCAATAATATGAATAATTTCACATTGAGTTAAACCAACAATAAACACAATAAATATTGAAAGCCACATAAAAATCCCAACATATTCCACTTGGCTGAAACATTTCAATCAATAAACTGAAGTCCCACGTCTTTAATATTCTTAAAAAATCATTCTTGACCAACTGACTTAGTCAGTGGATCTTCTTTCAATGTGTATACTTTTACTATGAAATAAGTGATAAGTTGTGATGCATTTCCACAACCTTAAGTGATGCAAGAAATTTCCTTACCAATAAGCATCACTATAATCATGCAGCTGAAAATTATGACCATTAAAACAAAATGAATAATACATAGTTCCTTTGACATAACGTAGTACATATTTGATTTATTTTCAATGCTCTTCTCCATGATTTTTTTGATATCTACTAAGAATTTCAATGGCATAGCTAAAGTCAAGTCATGAATAATATAGCATACGTAAGAGATCGCAAAGCTGAAGAATAAGAAATTTTATTCATTCTAGCTTTTTTTCTCAAGAGTTTTAGATATAATTCCACACTGAGTTTAGCTCCCTTCACAACAGATATATTAAGAGGTTTACTATTTTCATAGAAAATCAATTTAAAATGCTTCGAAGGTATGCTTTTTGGGACAACCCAAGAATCTTTTTATTTCGATCTCTATGTATTTTAACTCCTAAAACATAGTAAGCTTCTCCCATATCTTTCATATCAAATTTAGAAGACAATCAAGCTTTCACTTTCGTCAATGTATTTTTATACTTAGAAACAATAATGATATCATCAACATATAAAGATAGTAAGATAAAAACAATTACCCATAACTTTGTATATATACAATGATCACCTTCCGTCATTGAAAAACCGTATGACGTGATAACATTATCAAAAAATAATATACCATTGACTTGAACTTGTTTAATACCATAAATTGATCGATTCAACTTGCAAACCTTATTTTCATTTTCTTTTTCCTAAAATCTTTTGGTTGTTTCATATATATTTCCTCCTCCAAAAGTCAATTAAGAAAAGCAGTTTTAACATCCATTTGGTGGAGTTCAAGATCATAATAAGCCGCCAAAACATTAATAATATGAATTGAAATAAATTTTGCAACTGAAGAAAAAATTTTCACAAAGTCGATACCTTCCCTTTGTGTAAAGGCTTTAGCAACTAGCCTGGCATTATATTTTTTCCACTAAACCTGCTGCATTTAATTTCTTTAAAAAATCCATTTACAACCTACAGGCTTACAGCTGTTTGGTAGATCAACAAGTTCTCAAACTTTATTTCTTTTAATTGAGTTTAATTGTTCCTGCATGGCTTCCACCCATAGCTTTGATTGCATGCAGTTTATTGCTTCTTTGGTTTTTCCTCTAAATCTGAAATTTTAGAGTGAACTCCCCCAAGAACAAATAATAATCATTTAGATATTATGGTGTAATTAAATTCCTCCTACTTATTCTAAGCATCTTAGTGTTGTGAGTTTGATTTATATTTTCTTTAGGAGCCAAATCTCCCTCAGTGCGAAAATTAATTTCAGATGTATCCATCTGTGTTTTCGGTGAAATTGCTAATAATTTTACCCTCGTTCGTTTAGCATGCCAAGGTGTGTTTTGATCTAAAAATATTGCATCTCTGCTTTCAACCAATTTTTATGCTTTTCTAGATCATAAAACCTTTACCCTTTTCATTCCAAATAATAACCAATAAAAAATCCCTAGCGTGCTTTTAGGCTACAATTTTGTATGGTTTTGATTTGGCACTCTAATTTGTGTATTACAACCCCAAACAGCTAAGTAGCGAAGTGAGGATTTCCTTCCAGTCCACAACTAATAAGGGGAGACTGTTACAACCTTAGATTACTAATAATTTAATAAATAAATAGCAATATGCAAAGCTTCACCCGAAAAGATAAAGGAAAATCTGAATAGGTCATCATAGACTTAACCATATCCAGAAGTGTTCTATTCCTTCGCTCAACAACACTAATTTCATGCTCTTTACATAAATTATTTAATATTCCTGAAGTGTATTTTCCTCTATGATCATTTCTCAAGATTTTGATCTTTCCATTCAATTAATTTTTCACTTCAGTTTTAAATATCTTGAATACATCAAATCCTTCCTACTTATATTTAAGCAGATATAAATAAGTAAATCTAGAATAATCATCAATGCATGTGATAAAATAAATCTTTTGACCTCTAGTGTGAGTAGACATCACACCACAAATATCAAAATGAATAATAGCAAGAGTCTCATTAGATCTTTCCACCTTTCGAAAAGACGCACGAGTCATCTTAGCCATTATACATGCCTCATATATACTAAAATCCTCCCACTTAAAGTGTAAAATTGAATAATTAACAAGCCTCTTAAATCTGTTTTTACATATGTAACCCAGTCGTAAATGCTATAAATAAGATTCTAAATATGTGTTCCTATCATTAGTAGTTCTAGAATTGATAACCAAACTATTTGGAAAAGTAGTAGTAAGTAAAGATTCAGTGTATACAAAATATTAGATATACCATCAGGTGAAGAATTGCCTTTACAGTCAACTGGTTGATTGTTTTAATTCTTTTGCTCATTTTGTTTCTTTTTTCCTGTAGTCAGCTCTGAAACACCCATACTTACCACAGTTGTGACACTTAAAATTCTTATACTTATCATTTCTCTGAACTGAGTTATAATTTCCACTATCATCTCAATTGTGTTTTTTGTTAATCTTTTCTCTCAAATCACCATTAGACTTCCTATTTTGCTAATTCCTTTTATTATTACATTTTTCCTTTCCAAGGTGTAACTCATAATTGTGAGTATTTGTGTCCCTTTCCCTGAGAGAGTTTTCTATCTTCTTCCATGAGCAAATGATGCCTCAGAGTACACATATTGAGTATCCTTTTAGAATAACAGAAATATATCTTAAAATGTTCACATGAATTTGTCAAAGAGTTTAGAACAACCATAACCAAGGTTTATAATTCCTTTGCTAAAATACAAAGTTTATTGAAATGCTCATTTTGAAGTGCTATCATACATCTTAGGAGAGAAAGTGATTAGTTAACAAGGTTAAGCACTTTAATAAGAGATACTTCACCAAAATCTTATTCTAGACTACGTATTATTTTTCGTGTATTCCGTTCACCCCTAATGCAAAATTAAACAAGATATAAACAGTTTAAAAAAATGCCGTTAGTTACCATTGTGAGAAAGGTGGGTTTTTTGGGCCGATGGCTTATGGTTTATTGCTTAAATATTTGAATTCTAGCTGTTTGCGAGAGCCAGTATGCAGAGAAAAATAGTTGCATGTGATTTTAGCTAGTACAACTGAACTTAGTACACTTTTTATTACAATTTTCCTATTGACCTTATCTTAAAAAATGCACCGTTTAAAAACTAGTTATTGTAGATAGTACAGATATAACCAACTTTAAGTTCAAAACAATAAAAAATTATGTTGCATGATGAATCTATAGGCTTAACAATCAATGCTCCCTTGATTAACCGAGGACAGTTGAATGCATGGTGTTGCTGAAGAATAAAAAATTGGTGTTGCTTCATCAGACGCGTGAGCAAGCTGCCTCCGCACGTGTACTCTTTCCTCGATCCACGCAGCTTGTGAAGAAAAGGAGTCACTAGTGGTGGCCAATGGGTCGTGCCAGACCGGCACAGTACGGGCTCAGCAGTGACACGGCCTGTTTAGATCCGTCAAATAAATGGGCAATGCCGGTTCACAGGCTGTGGTCCAAGTCCAGGCACAGCTCACGACCGTGTCATGCCGGTACAGGCACGGTTATGGCTTAACAGGCCGTGCCGGCTCGGTCAGCCCGTTAAGTCGGGGAAAAGAAAAAATTCAGAAAATTATAGAAAATTAAGAAAAAAATAGTAAAAAAGTAGAAAATTAAGAAAAAAACCAGAAAAATTATAGAAAATTGTGCACATTGTTAATCATCAAGGTAATATTTTCAATGACATAATGAGCTTTATTAACTTGTTAAATTACATGGGATGGCTGCCTCATTAAAAACATTACTAAGTAAAAACTCAAGTTGAGAAAACCTTGGTAAAGAAAAAAGAGTACAACCTATACAGCTCATTAGTGACTAAATGTGAAGAAAAATATTGAAAAACCTATTCATTTGCTATCTAGATATAAATTCTCAAAAGATTCTTCTAAATCTCTATTCTCTATAGTATGTTGGAGTCTTGATTCAACTTGTTTCCAGTCTTTGACAGTCAGAAGGATATGATGCCACAAAACTAGATCACAAGAGACAGAGGCTACAAGACACCTAGGGGTAGAGCTGGAAGAGCCAAAAAAATCAGCACCGAAGATCTTCTCAAACCTAAATATCCCAAACACAAACTCACAAGAAGAGTATAGAACTCTATACGCACCACTCTTCAATCTCATTTGTAGACCCTCATCAAGAAGCTGGAAAACAAATTACATATTATACCTTAGCTTACTTAGCAAAGCGATATCCTTGAGCATGAACTTATCATTGACACGTACAGTGCCGTTAGCCAACATGGTCCAGTAGAAGCATCCCGATCATGTGTCAAGAACACCTGGAATCAACAAACCAAATGTCTTACTTCCTCACTTATCAGACCTCACTGGGACCACTGTAGGGCTCATCATCAGAAGTGTCGACGTCGATGACACTGTCCTTAAACATGAAGCTCATGCCAATGAAGTCCTGGATCTTATTCTTGCTCCTAGAGTCATTCTCATTGTCCTTAGTCCCCGAGTCTACATCGCTCATGTTGACGTTCTCAAAAGCGACAAGGACTCAACTAACAAAATTGCGATAGTTGGGCTTCTTAGGCTTCACATCACAGGCTTGAGGTTGCCTTCGAGTGTCTTTCTCTTTCTTTCCCTTCAGCTTGAAGCACTTGGTTTGAATGTGATTCGGCTCATCACACTCGAAGCAAGTAAAAGGACCACTCCTCTTTCTGTTCCTAACTTTGTGATAAGCTCTTATAAATTTGGTGGATAGTATTGCTAAGTCATCCTCAGAAAGCCGCTCTAGCTACTCATCTCTCAGTGAATACAAGGCGAACAGCGAAAATCCAAAGGACTGGAAGAACTACTCTGAGAAGGTCGATTACAAGAGCCATCAACTTTATCTTAGGGAGATGTGAGATGAAGTCAATGTCATACATCTTTAACCTCGAGTAGAGCTTATCTACAATAAACTCACTCATAAAGTCTTGTTATTGATGAAAGTAATCTTCATCCCCTAAACTTTCACATCAAGTGCACCAGCAGTTGGCGTGCATTCTTATATTCAGAAAGTTCAAGCCAACAACACGCAAATCATGAATAATCTTGCTAAATATTCCCCACAACCCATCCAAATACACTAGGCTTTTTTCTCGATCGTAGAGTATTCTTTCTTAAGTTAGTTCTATCTCACTTCCTTGATCACAGTAGAGCCCTTATGGTAGTCAATGAGAGTTTTCAGATCTTATAAGCAAATGGCAAATAAGCTACTTGCTTAAACTCAAATCGACTAAACTCTTGAATTAGAAAATTCCGTGCCTTAATATTTACCTCCATATCTTATGTATTCACCTGGTCATCGGTAGGCACAACACAATGATTCTTGACTTTGAGCCAAATTGAGTACCATTGAGCTTCGATGTAAGCGAACATCTGAGTCTTCCAATAAGAAAAGTCAACCCCATCGAAGATGGGTAGCTTGGTTGAAGACTTGTCTAAAGCCATGGCTCTAAGATCAGCTAAGATCTATAAGAATAGCTAATCGGGCTCTGATACCACTTGTTGGACTGACTATGGCAACAGAAGGGGTGAATGGTGCCTTTCAAAAATTTTCCCAAGTATTTACAAATTCTTTACTCCAGTAGCTACTAAGCAATGAAGATCAAAATCAGAAACCAAGAATAAACCAACAAACTTAAAAAGCCAAGAAAGGGAATTCTTCAACGCCATAGAGGGTGCGGTCTGACCGAATAACGGTCTGACCGGCTTGACCACGACAGTTTGATTGGTGGCCGATTGGATTGGGCCAAGAGGCGATCTGACCGCTCCCCTGTTCCAAGAACAGAAAACCAGCCTAAGCCAAGATCAAGAATGGTGCACCTCCCAAAATTTAAAGCCAAAAGAAATGAAACTTTGAACACACCTACTCCACCAGGAAGACAAGAGACATCACAGCACTCACTGTTCTAACAGTATCCCTAGAATACAATGTTGAAATAGTTGAATGACTAGGTGGATGGGTTGCACACTTCCATCCCTAACCTGTTAAATAGATGAGGCAACTAGCCCATATCTAACCCTAATGGATACTATCCACTAGCACATTTGGAAAACCTGTTAACCCCACAGAACACGGGTTTTACTCACACACTTAACTCATGCACGTTTTTCGAAACATAAGAGCCCAAATCCGCTAAGTCCTTAGCCTTTGATCCACTTGATCTTCTCAACATCTACTTAACCTAAACCGATTTCCCAAGCGCCATAATTTTGATCCAACGAAGTTTTCGGTATTTGCAAAACTACCAAAATTCCCTCATCTTGACTCGGTCTTCATCTTCTCTTGTAAGCAATTGCCATGTTTGCCACGTGTAGGTACACCAATGGTTTGTCACACATCTGTAAGTCTTTCTTGTTGCAGTTCCATCGAACCATGCATCACTTGGACCAACCAAGCCACCTGATGCAATCCATCGCTTAAACCTTCCCTTCAACATTTCCCGCATCTCTTGTGTCATGTTTGAACTCAACCATCTCACCTAGCATCCTTGACATTTCTGGGCCTTGGCTCCGCTTTAAGCATAACCTCGATCCTTACCGTTGAACATGATTGACTCCAAAGTTTTTTGCACATCCAAAGACAAAGAAATCGTTTCCGAGCACAAGTTTTTTACAATTTAAGCCATGTTAACCAAAACATGCTTCGTGCAACATAAATACACTGACCTAGATCCAAACTATCTTAACCACAACCAAATACCCAAAAAAAATTAGATTTCCAACCGAAACCAAACTCTGGCCGGTCAAACTGTTGAGGCCAGTCGGTCTGACCACTGACGACAGACGGTCAAACCACTAAGCCCAGTTGGTCTGACTACCTCTCAAGGTGCGGTCTAAAAAACTGCAAAACGATGCAAAATTTAAAATAACACCACAAACTTGACAATGATTCATTATATAATATTCTAAACCTTCTCACATGGCCTCAGCCTTCCATGAGGAGCTGCTGATTCATCAGCAGAGTGATAAGAAAAATAAGCAGGCCTATTCTTCAATTGTTGTAGCATATTTTGAGTTCACCTTCAGAGTATCTGTAGTTGTTTGCTTGAGCGTATCGATCTGTAGCTGTTTGTTGTTTCATTCCATAGATATAAAACTTGTTTTCTTGGTTATTACAATTTTGTGGAAAATATGCTTCCATAAATCTCTTCATCAGCTAGTCTCTCCTTGCAAGTAGTTATTTGGTCCTGATTTTGGTCTTGAAGTATATCATTTTCGTTTTGAATATTGATTAGTCATTTCAGTGATTTTATGGTCGGGTGCAAAGGTAAAATCCCTTAATCATACGACACTTCCCTGCAAAAGTCAGAAAAGAAGCAATGATTCAACGCCATATTTGTGCACATTTTCCACACTTGCCTGCAAAAGTCGGCCTTGCTCTAATCGGTTTAAAAGCCTTCAGCTTCTGACTTTCAGAAACCAGTTGAAATACGACTTTTTTGTTTTTTTTCTTTTATTCATTTGTATTGTCTGTGATGATATAATATTGTTTTTTTAATTGAATAACTTAGAAAACTAACGGTCATTATAATATAAGTTCAGCCGCTACAGTATAATGTCAGCCCAAATATAGAAACTGGCAATCTATTAGAGCGGGCTATGTTACAGAGGCTTTGGAGTCCTTTACAAAAGGTCATCCATGGTTCTTCAGGACCAAATACCCGGTTCGTCTTCCCTTTCACCCTAGATACCTAATCTAAACCTCTAAATTCCAGTGTTAAGTACAAACATGTCAAGCACCAAGTTTATTTCCCTCTCAAGTGTCAACAGTAGAACATCACCCTCTTCACCCTCTCCTTCACCGCCGGCAATGGCTTCACCGTAGCTCCATTTGTCCCGTTGGCGTTGGCGTTGGCGTTGGCGTTCTTCGACGACTGGCTCTCCGACATGTTTGGATCCATATAGAAGCGTGCCCGGAATGCAGCCAGATGAGCATAGTATGCTGGTGGGACTGTTCAAACAGCAAAGATGAAAGACCAAGGTTCGGATTTGTTACAAATACAGCAAGTTATTACGTTGGGCATATTTTCAGAAGATGCGAGGAAGAAATTACCAACAGAAACTGAACGTGTGCAACGTGCATAACTGCATCAAATTCACACAAGTAAGAATATTGTTCAAATCGAAATTGATATCCATTGTGGTTCTTAAAAGAAGCATGTATGTTACATAAGAAGGTAACACCATACGTGTAGCAAATGTTGTTTGTCAACGTCTGCATTTCATCTGCCGTGAAATTGTTCTCATCCCAGAGGACATTATAGTGGGCTGGCCGACTAGTACCCTGGTAAAGTCACACATCAGTGATCTCACTACAATAGTTATTTTGTACATTCACATGTTTAATCATAGCCATAAAGTATGCAAATGCATTGTTGAAGTAAGAGTTTGTTTTATTATTTTAGGATGCGCCTCTTCACTCAGGTAAGTGATATTTTTTTAAAAAAAAATCAGACAGTCCTTTCGAAGTTTTAATCTGACACTTTCTTACTTGAATTCCAGCATGACTGCAGAGGTAGAAGTCAAACTCTGTGGGATGGCATATCTTCGAATCAACAACAGTGCCTATTTTTGTAGGAACCAGTGAGAAATTATGAAAATTTATTAGGGTAAAAAAATAAAATGCTGGAGTTATTAATATCTTGAAGATGGAAATGGCATGACTTATTACCAGGCAGAATATTTCCGCTCTTGTCCATGCTACTTCTATCTTTGTGGTTGTTTGCAAACAGTCTTGTATGGTGACGCTTTTGAACTATCACAAAGGTCACAGGAGGCAGGTAATTTGGTTCTAAGGATGCACAGGCCTGAAAAGATTGAAAGCGTTAACTAGGCCATTGTAACTTGTAAGCAAGTAAAAATAATGATTAGGCATAACAGTCAGCGGACAACCTTACGGATAGCATCTAACTCGTAAAGTAATACTTGATAGAACTGCCCTTCACTGACACCATCCCTGACGAAGAACAGAAATCATACTTATCGTAACTTCTATAGCTCCGCACAAAAAAAAAATGGTAGAACTGGCAAGCTTGTGAACTATGCATTAGATATCTAACATACACACTGATGTACCTGTAGAAGATTATTCTCAATGGTTTCTGTCCTGTGGCCTTCCTGAAGGATATTAAAAGCTCCCTGCATTCATTAAGCTCATTTTGTGCTTAGTGGCCCTGATGTATACTTGGGATGTTGGAAAACGACAACTCCAAGTCATTTGTGACAACACAATGTTGGTTACGACCACTTGTGCCTGATGGATACGACCACTTCAATGTGGCTTACGACCACTCAAAGCTTGAGTTACGACCACGCTCAACTCCGAGTTACGACCAGCACGTACTCATAACGACCACGCCTTCCAGCTCATAACGATCACGCCTTCCAGCTCGTAACGACCACACTCAACTTCGACCATTAACACATCCGCTCTTAAACGTCGAACGCTTTGCGAGTACTTGTAAGCTTCGACCGGTTAGCACTCGGTACTCATAAACTCCTCGAACGAGTACTCCAATACTCAATACCTTTTGAGCACTCTTGGTTTTCGATAACTTCGAGTATGCCGAGTACTCAATGCCCGAGCACTCGTATTTCCGATCCGCAACTCCTCTGCTCATCTTGCCTTCGAGTATGGCAGCAACAACACGAAAGCCAGCCAAGAACACGAATCGATATTCCGAGGCACAAAAGCACTCCGCTTTTCTATATTCTCTTCCCCCTCTCTCTCAATCACAACCGATCGCTTCCTTTTGCTTGTTACAAAACTCTTACATTACCCTTGCTTATATACTAATACACATCCAGCACACGCACACGGAAACAAACTAAGAAATCGACTTTGTTTCTACAACGCACTCATACACTAAACAAACTCGTATACGGACTTGTATATGTATACGGCAAACTCTACGTATCCTACCCAAACTCAATATTTCCTACCAAAACAAGATTAATTCCAATATTCACCATTTTAATCTTGTTTTTCCACCTTGATCATGCCGATCTTCTCTCGCTCCCGCACCTGCATCGCGACTTGATTTAACGCCTCCCGCTCGGCCGCTCTCTGTTGTGTTTCCACGTCTGGTGCTCTCGTCGACTTCTTGCTCCTGATGCTCTGCCTGCCTCTCTACGTCCTTCATCTTCCACTGTCGTCGTACTAGCATCCGCACCTGCCTATTCTAACTCCACTAGCGTCGTGGGCTCCTCTTGGACCTCTTCCTCTGTATGAGACCACTTTCGACCGCCGCTTCGGCCTCTGCTGCCGCTGCGCTCCACTGCAATCTGCTGCGTGTGTCCCAAGCCATCTGCCCGCTGTGATCTGTAGAGCACCTGCATGCACATACGAACCACCTTGACCTCCCGCGTCGTTGGCTTCTGCTTCTTTTTAATCAGCACTCCCGTGCACCGTTCCTTTCTGGGCCGTCATCGCCCTACTGCCCGTGCTTGCTCCATCCCGAGCCACGCACAAACCAACAGTTGCCACACCTTGCACCTTGACCGATCTCGTCCTTGCTCACCTACCTGGGCTGGAGCACCTACTCCCACAATCACCTTGGCTTCGCCATTAGCTGAGTCCCGCTCCTCTCTCTTGGACTAAGTCTGCCCTCTTTCCTGCGTGCATCTCAGCTGAGGCTACACCACCTCTCACTCCTTCGCTTGTGCGTCCTGATAGATGGAATAGTACCTTGTCTCCCGAACCGCGGTGCTCACCCGAGCCGCTGCACTCCTCTGTGCCAGTTGTATGCCCCCTTGGGATCCTCGTGCGTTGGGCTTGTTGCTTGGCCCCATGAGACTGCTCTTGAGACAAACCGATTTACAAGTTTTCAAAGAAATTTTGTACAATCAGTTCTGCGATCTTCACCTTCATTAAGAGATCATCATTCTTGTCATAGACATGCAAGAACTCATCCTGCAGCACCACCCTGTACCCTTCTTCTGTCATCTGTCAAGACTGAGTATGTTGTTGCACAATCTAGGTATAAAGTAAACTTCAGACACCAACTTATGATCGTCGTTCTTACATTGCAATAACATCGATCTTTTGCCTTTTATCTCCACTGTGGAGCCATCGCCATACTTAACTTTGTCTGAAATCTTCTTGTCGAGCTCATGGAACATGGAGCGATCTCCCGTCATGTGATTGTAGGCTCCATTGTCCAGGTACCACCAATCAGTGTGATCATCGCTGCCTTCCTCTGTGCATAATTTAGGAACTACATTCTTCTCGTTCAACATCACCGTGCCTGACGTCTCTTCAACACATAAGGAAAGAAGTAGTGCTGGCTCAATGTCCTCCTTAGCACGAGTGAGGTTCACCTCCTCGTCCTTCTTGCTTGGGCAATCCGAAGCGTAGTGCCCATACTTCATACAGTTGAAACATTTTATGTGGCCGCAACACTCTAACGCGTAGTGCCCATATTCACCACATTCAAAGTACTTACATGTGACTTGTCACAAGATCTGTCACCACCGCCTTGCCTAGCCTTGTCTCCACGGCCACCTCTGTTGCCTCAACCACTCTGGCCGCCTCGCCCGCGCCATCGCTCGTGACACCCTCCTCTCTGTCTTCGAGTTCCTTGCTTCCCACTCGGTTTGGAAGAACATTAATTGCCCATCTGGATTGTTATTAGTTCGTCGATTGAGTCGTTCTTGATATGCTTTTAGCCATCCTATCGCTTCCTTAAATTGCATCACTTCAAGATCTGAATACTGCTCAATTGATGCCACCAATTGTAGAAACTTATCAGGCGATGATTCAAGAAGTTTCTTGACTAATGTGTCGTCCTCCAGGGTAGCAACAAGGACGCTGTACTTGGCTGCCATAGCACTCAATTTCCCAGCAAACTCGTCGATCGTCTCTCCTTCATGCGAATCGAGTCAAATTCGCTCTTCAGTGTTTGCAGCCGAGCCTTCTTCACATGGTTAGCGCCTAGATATCAAGTCTTCAGTCCATCCCACACCTCCTTTGCCGATTTCTTCTTTGTGATCTGCAAAAGGACGTCTTCCGGGACGGCTTGGAAGATGAACGCACGTGTTGCTGTTCTTCTCGTCTACGACCACTCCAACCACGGGTTCTACTACCTCCTAGACTCCTTGTGCATCCATAATCGCCTCCATCTTGATCGCCCATGTGGTATAATTCATCGCCGTCAACACCGGGAATTGATGTGGCACCCCGCCGCCATCTTGACCAAAAAACGCCATCACTGGAAACCACAATGTCTCAGGTGTGCTGAAACTCTGATACCACTATTGGAAAATGACCACTCCAAGTCGTTTACGACAATGCAATGTTGGTTGCGACCACTTGTGATAGTTACGACCACTTATGCCTGATAGATACAACCACTTCAATGTGGCTTACGACCACTTGAAGCTTGAGTTACGACCACGCTCAACTCCGAGTTAGGACCAGTATGTACTCGTAACGACCACGCCTTCCATCTCGTAACGACCACGTCTTCTAGCTCATAACGACCACGCCTTCCAGCTCGTAACGACCACGCTCAACTTCGACCACAAACACCTTCGCTCTTAAACTTCAAACGCTTTGCGAGTACTCATAAGCTTCGACCGGTTAGCACTCGGTACTCGTAAAACTCCTGGAACGAGTACTCCAATACTCGGTACCTTTCGAGCACTCTTGGTTTGTGATAACTTCAAGTATGCCGAGTACTTAATGCCCGAGCACTCGTATTTCCAATCCGCAGCTCCTCTGCTCCTCTTGTCTTCGAGTATGGCGGTGACAACACGAAAACAAGCCAAGAACACAATTCGATATTCCGGGGCACAAAAGCACTCTGCTTTTCTGTATTCTCTTCCCCCTCTCTCTTGATCACAACCGATCGCTTCCTTTTGCTTGTTACAAAACTCTTACATTACCCTTGCTTATATACTAATACATATCCAGCACACACACACGGAAACGAACTAAGAAACCGACTCTGTTTCTACAACACACTCGTACGCTAAACAAACTCGTATACGGACTTGTATATGTATACGGCAAACTCTACATATCCTACCCAAACTCTATATTTCCTACCAAAAAAAGATTAATTCCAACATGGGATGTGCTAGTTTAATTCTGCGAGGTGACACAGATCATAGATCACCAAATGCACAACATTGTGTTGGCTGGAGAAATGAATTTTGTTTTGTATAATCACCAAAAAAATGATTACTTATAAAATCTAAGCATGGCACGATTCATCCATTCATCAAATGTACAACATGCCTTGCAAGAGAACTGCTCTTAGAGAAATACCTGATCATGCCTCCCGTCACAGTGCCTCTCTGAGGATCATGCCATGTTTTGTAGAGGTCTTGTATGAGTTCTTGCCTATGAGCTTGAGCACACACCAATCCAGCATACTTTGTAACTTCTGGCCAGTCTTGAGATGCAACAACCTGCAAGCAGCACATTAGAGAACTCATGCATGAAGTAACATAACCTTTGATGTAGAAGCAGCAGAATAATGCTAAATTTTACTGCAGCGATTGATGGACTGGAATCCTCTCCGGTTTCAGGATGTGTTACATCTGCACCAAATATTATTGTCGGTATGTCACTGACCAAAGGAATCCTCCAACTTACTGCATCCAAGAGCACAGTATTTCTTCCTCCCATCTGATTTTGCAGACATTCATTAAGCATGAAATGGAGTTAGTTACCAGTAGTAGCAGTTGTTAACTTCCTGATCTGCATCAGAAATCCATGTGTAAACTTGAGGACAGGATGGCAAATACCTTAACATTAACTTTAAGTGAGACATTTGCCAAGTACTGTTTGCTGATCTTAAACACATGCTTCGTTAAGCAGCACTGCGATATTAATCCCAATTCGGTTTCACAAATTCGTTTTATGTCACCTGGAAATAAAAAATATTCTCATTATACAAGTGAAAAAACAGAAAGGACATATTTACAAAATAATTAGAACAAAGAAATAACAGTATATGTGACATAAGTGGCAGAATGGCCAAGAGAGAAACTCAAGTCTCACCATATAAGGGGCCATTGTTGTCAGGGAGGATGGCCAAAAGAAGCTCAAGCTCTTTGCTCTTGAGTTTGTTTAGTGAAGCGTTATACACATGCTTAAGTGCCATTACTACTTGATCTGGTCTAGCTGAATATATTGGTATAACAGGTTCACTGCTGAACTCCTGCAAAACAGGGGTAGCATCAGTTAACATCTATCCAAATAAAAAAGGTTGCCGTAAAGTTCGCACTTCACAATTAAGGAGTGTCCCTTCCATAAAATATTAGCACAAATGAGAGGTATACCATGCCTGAAATTTTACACATTTGGGCCAACTCCTGGCAAAATCCAAGAGCAGTGCTTTCTTGAACACTTCTTGAGAAGTTAATGCAAGCCCAATGATTCACCGTGCACCCATTGATCACTTTCTGCAAAAAAAGATTTTTTTTTAGCCGTTAATATGCTCTAACTCTGCTACAAATGAGAAATAACAACTTCAGCACTCAGCAGACTGGATGCTCACCTTGTTCATCATGTTCCATTGTCCAACATGTGGTAAGCACTCCTTTTCTTTTCCAGTATCATGATATTTTAGCTTCGAGTGAAAAATTATGAAAACAGAAGTTCAGAAATAAGCAGAGAGTAGCTGTTACTTAATATTGAAGCCTAATATACCATTGATCTTACCCAGGGTGCTGGCAGAACTCGTGCTTCAACAGAGGTGAGCTTGTCACTTATATTTATCCCAAATTCCTTTGCATAGGGATCTTGCTTATATTCATTTTGATGAAGTGTCTGAAAACAGTACTTTTATTCTTGAGGCCATTTTGGTAGGGACTATGGGGCCCAATACAATGTAATGAAAGAAAACTAAAAGCATAGAGCAATGAGAATTGAGCTTGTTATTATCAATTGCATTGTCTGTCAGGGCCAAAAAGAAGTATTGAATGAAACAACATAGAGGGACGCATATTGCACTACTTATGGCTTGTTCAACAAAAACATGTAGTTTTCCTACAAAGAATCTTAGCAAGTTAGCACATCTAGCCTTACATTTGGTCTGCAACTATTGCTGAATATATTTATTTTTGAACATGTTGAGTAACACAGTCAGACCTGTAGAATATCCATCTCCCTCTCTCTAGGCCTTTGGCATGTAACTTTCAGTAATGACGTGATCTGCTTTTCATTCAACCGCTTAGTGTACCTCTGCCCCTCAACAATCTTGCAGGCCTGGCAATAAGTATCTCATATCACTGAGGATTCAATTATAGTCCAAGTATCAATGTATTTTATTGGCTAACAGAAAGGCGTGACTTCATGAGATTAAAGACGATAGCTACTGACCTCCATTGGTAGATAATTTGCCTTCTTTTGGTTTCCTACCAGCAGGCAGGGAAGATGAGGATGTTGTATGGTAAACTCGTACATTTCCTTGAAGTACTCTACTACGGACTTCATATTCATTTCATCGTCAATTGGAAAGCTGTAAAAATGAGCAAACCGGAGACCATACAAGTTGGCACAAGATCCACTAAGGTTTTCAAAATGTTTATGTACGGAAGGGATATCATATACTTTAATACACACTATACACCACAATAAGCTTATATTAGCACATCGTCGTGTCAACCAAAATGTTGAAGTGTAACATAAAAATTGCATGTTACTAATTAATTAATATTTTTAAGTTCGACTGTTATGTTAGTATTATTTTCCTGAGTATATCCGTCACTACTGTATGTTTCCATTAACTTTCATTGACTGGATATTTCTTGCAGGTTTTTAAAATTATTACATAAACATTTCAATTAAACTACTGCAAACCATCCTAAAGTAAACTGATTTAAGATCTAGTAAAATTAGCATACCGTTTAATGAAGTCTGGTCAAGTCAATCATGAATTAAATTTAACAACCGACAATTCTTGAGAAAAGCAAAATGAAAGGCAAAAAGGGAAATACGAGAAGAGCAACAGAAGAGATTCCAAAACATACATTAGTTCGTGAGTTGGTTGTGATGTCAAGCCAGAGACCCGGTACTTCCGTCTTAAGTTTCCTCGGTGAGTGACTTCGACTTTCACACCCCGCAGTGCTTTCTTGATCTGCTTAGCATTAGCACAATGACATACACCAATCATTCCAATAGGCAGGGTATAATGCACCAAGTACTGACAAACCACTAGTCCACTACCAAACAACGAACAAATAGCAAATGTAAAATGGCCTTGTGTATCACTAGTCTGCATAACACAACACAGTTTACCTTGATTCGGTTCGCATCTGACAACGGCCTTGACATGACATCCATCCCTAGGATTTGCGCCACGAACTCAATCACCGGCAGTGGCTCGATAAACGCCGTGGATGACATATCTGAAATCGACATCACAATGTAAGAACAGGACACAAGAAACTAATCACTTATGAAACAGCTAATGTTTGGCCAACCGAAGCACATCTCACCGATGTTCAGTGACAACCCCATTTGCGTCGGCCGGATGCTCTGGTAGAACCCACACCACGACTGCAAGCCGTCCCCAAGCCTCTGTGGCATCCTAATGTCGGGCGAATAGAACGACCGTCCTATGGAGATGTATCTAACCAATGGGCAAGAAGCCATTACCTCCAAAAACACTCAAGCCTGGAACTAGCAATGCATGACAATGCAGGCACCGTTGCTGTTACCTCTGGCTGGCCACTTCCCGGAGCACGACGTCGAGGACCTGGAGGGCCTCCTGCGGCGCGTCGGGCTGCCGCCCGGCGATGAACTGCCGGAGGTGGTGGAGGTCGGCGCGGGCGGCGAACTTGATGGCCACCTTGTACTCCCTCTCCCTGCAAGTACTGGCAATCCAAATTGTGGTAGCCATCAAGAGAAAGACTGTGTACAGCGCAACCTAAGTGCGTAAGCACCGGACGATTGTGTAGCTTGTATGCCTGTTCTTACCGAGCGGTGGAGACGGAGACACCGTCGTCATCGACGGCGAGGCGCACGACGAACTCTCGGGCGTCGAAGGGGAGGCAGCCGGTGGTGTAGAGGTTCTTGCGGCCGTCGTAGGCCGGAAGGCGCATGCCGAGGTCGGACACGCGGTAGAGGCGGACCAGCTCGGCCACGATGGCCCGGTTCATGCTGCGGGAGCTCACCTCCGGCGTGATCTTGACCTGAAAAAGAAGAGACCACGCCATGGTGTCACTAACACCTGCACAACCACGGTGCACGCGCGACTTCTTGGCGAGAGGCGAAGAGTGGCCACTTACGTCGTACTGGGTGAGGTCCTTGTCGGGGAGCTCCACGAGGAAGTGGTTGGCCTTCACCACGCAGCGCGTGCCCACCGTCCCGAACCCCGGTCGCCTGCAGAACGCCACCCCCTTGCTCGACACCGGCGGCCCCACCAAGGCAGGGGCAATGCCGACGGGCGCAGCCGCCTGCTCCCCCGTCGCCTTGACCCGCGCGCGCCCGCCGCGCCGCCGGCCACTGGCTCCGGAACCGCACTTCTTGCCTCCTGCCTCCGGCGGCGCCAAATCCGCCGTCTCCACCTTTGGCTGCGCCACGCTGCTCTGCAGCGGCTGCTTCCGCGGCGCACCCGGGCGCCCGTGGCCGCGCCCACCGCCGCCAGCCTTAGCGACCGTCTTCCCCGCCACGTCCAACACCTCGAGCATCACGGCGGGCGCGGCCACCGGGAGCCACACGACAATGCAACCGCTTGGCGATTAAGAAGCCAAGAACTCGACGAAATCAGCCGCTGCAACGCAAGGAGAAGAAGAAAGCCAAGACTTAGCTAGCACCGATCAATGCGCCACACGACTCGATCATCGGGACAGCAAGATATTCGAGCTCCACGCCATAAAAGAGGGTCGGCATTGGCGCAGTAGCCGTAGCACGCACGCAACAGGTTTGATGACGACAACAACGACGACCACCCGGCGAAATCTAGAACGGGCGGCCATGCCCTGCATTAAAAACCTTCCTTCCTCCATGCCTCAAAGCGTCAACTCCGGCACAGCGTTTTTACCAAACGGGGGGTACTGTAGCTAGACGCCGTAGAGCGTGGACGGTGGACCGACGGGGGCGGTAAAACTGTAAAAGATTAATCAGTGGCGCAGTGGTAGGCTACAGAAAGGTCGTATTTTTAATGGATAGGATGTGAAGGAAGGAAGGGTAAGGGGAAGCCTCGGTGATCTCACCGAAGGAATTTATATCGCAATGTGTGCCACTGGTGGCGTCGAAAGCAGCATCCACGTACGTCCGGATCGGGGTGTGTGCTGTGCTCGCTTCACTGCTACAGGACATGTAAAATAGTTTATCTACTAAGGTGTCTTTATTAGGCATAAGAGCAAGTTTAATAAGGCTGACTGTGCTAGCTACAAGGGAATGCATGTCAGCATAGTCTTATGTGGAGGGGAGAGAAAAGGAGAGAGAGCCAAGCCGACTCACATGCAAGAGTCAGGCTATAGCACAGGAAAAGAGGTATTATCCATGCATGTACCCATAGAACTAATTGCTATACCCATGCATGTATTAAATTATCAATATCTATGTATGTATTAAATGATTGAGAGCTCTTGTGGAGACAACTTATAGCCAGCTTATTGTATGAGTTGACTGCATCATTATCTTTTGATGACATAGAAATGTATTGGAGGTAGCAGCTATCTGTACTATTAAACTTGCTCTTATGAGCTAGCTCTAAGCATATTATTTCATATTTTAATAGAAGAGAGAGAAAAGTTAGCTCTTAATCAAGATCTAGGCTCATACACACATTCCAAGATTATGTGAGAGTGTCATGTGAAGCTATTTATGTTATGAACTATGTGCTAAAAGTTAGTACTATTGGAGAAGTTGTCTTAGAGCTAGTAACTAGCTCATACTGTTGGAGATGCTCTAAGAGCAAGTCCAATAATGATCTTATAGCCAAACTAGTCAGCATTTTTACTGATGTGGAGGAGAGAAGAGAGGAGAGAGATGAGAGCTTGGCTCTCATGCAAGCAACAAGCTGGGCACGGGAGTCTATGCAGTGGTGGGCTTAGATAATAAATATATGTGAGGAAAAATAGGAAAGAGAATGTGAGACATGGTACCATATAATAATAAAAAACCTTTTGTAGACAAATTATTGTATAACTTGACTTTTATAATTTGACTTATAGCCAAACATTTGACTCTATTATTGGACTTGCTCTAAGGGATTAGATATCTGCTAACAGTATAAGAGATAATTGTTCTAATAGATAGTCTTTAGTAGTTAATTTAGATAGATCTACATGTTTTACAATTACTATTTATATTTTCCCACCATCCCTTCACATCTCAC
Organism: Dendrocalamus latiflorus; assembly: GCA_017311315.1. Lineage (NCBI taxonomy): Eukaryota > Viridiplantae > Streptophyta > Magnoliopsida > Poales > Poaceae > Dendrocalamus > Dendrocalamus latiflorus. The sequence goes on along the minus strand of CM029633.1, from coordinate 15,224,469 downwards.
ATCCTCCCTCTTCACTCACCATCTCTCTCCTAGCAAATCAGCACCACCAATGCCCCTTCTCCTTCTCTGACGCTTCCCTCAAGCTCAGTCTCCACCTTACCACCGGCAGCCTACCTTTGCCCACCTCCTCCTAAGCCCGCTTCCCTCCTCATCGCCTTTCCCACCCTCTGCCAAAGTCTATGCCACCTCTAGCCCATTCTCCCTCTCCAGTATCTCATACTTCTCCAGCATGGCCTCCACCTCACCACTGGCCCCCTTCCGAACCTGCTCCCCTCATTCTCACTGCTTTGCCCACTCTCTTCCAAAGTCATTGCTGCCCCCTCCGCTATCAACAACACAACGAGGCGGATCCGGCTCACTGGCGTGCAGATCTAACTGAATTTGTCTAGATCCCACCACCGTTGGCCGGATCCACCTACCAGGCGTTCGTGGCCACTGCATTCTCGTAGTGGCCGCTTGTAAGAGTGAGGAGGCCGACTAGAGAGGGTGAATAGGACCTTTTAAAATTCTCCTCGAGATAAATTGGGTTTATAATATGAAGGCGTAAATCAAATTGGTTTTACACAAGTAAGACATAAATTATTTAGTTTCACCTAAGTGTACCAACACTCTGAGTCTATATCAACATTTGCAATCTTATGGTGATAATCAATTAATTCAATTTCTATTAATATAAATTGTAAGCATGTAAATTGAGCACACGATGCTAATACCCTAAGTCTATGTCAAAGTTTGTAATCTTCTCTTCGGGATTTTGACTTGATAAATATGAACTGATGCCATCCATCATAGTGAACCTTGATTTGATGATGATCAACTTATAGAGCCATCCAAAATCTTCATTATCATATGACATAATATATACATCCAACTCATGAAAATATTAGTCTCACAATATGATTGTTATTATTACCGAAATATATCATTAAATCATAATGGCAGGTTTAAATTCTTCACCGCCGCCCTTGTGGTGTGATGCCGACTTTGTTAAGTTTAGATTCTTCACCACCACCCCTGTGGTGTGATGCCTACTCCATCAAGAGGGCCCACAACTCGTGTCCCTGAGGACGACCCCGCTCCAACAGATGAAAATGTCATAGCTTGCTTTTTCTTTCTCACGCTTGTAATCGACTCAAGAAGCAATGGCATGCCCTCTCTTCTCCACTTATTCGGCTCAGTTTTTTGGTGACATGGTAGACTCACGGACGGTTGAGTTGTAACTATTGGAGATGATCTTAAAACTGCACTGGTGTAGTTGTGCCACTGATTGTTAGAAACGTGGGCAATATTTTAATTTCAAATTTTACTAGAAGACAAATACAATAAATCAATGATGCAAAACTTACTACTAACAGCATGTTACTCATCATACTTCAAAATATACGCAAGAAAATATAGTAACAAAGTCGAACGAACATGCGAACGACTTACTTTTGAGCCTGAAGAAGAACAAGAAGTAGCACAGGCTTGATGTAGTGCAAAACGAAGATGACGCAGTGAAGCAAGCGGACGGGTAGATGCGCCACCCAGAAACCTTATTGCCGCCCCGTGAAGGTACTCTCTGCGGCAATGGTTCAGAGATAGCCACTCTCCCTCCTTCCAGGTGCACGCTAGGAAGAAAGATCGGCGAGGTTCAGACGGTACAACACAACAGCACAAGCTCGCAGAGCAGAAAGTAGAGGAAGAATGGAGGTGCAAAACTCTCTATTTCTTCCTTGACGTCTCTAGGCCTTTTTAAGGGCGTTGCAGTTATTCACTAGTAACTACTACGTTTTAAACAAAATTATGCACTGGTAACTACCTCATCAGATCACAAATTAAGCAGTGTAAATTCACTTGTAATTGTTTTATTCAAATGTTTGAATCTCATTCAAACAGAGAGAGTGGTGCAGGATTCAGCAAAAATAAAACTAGACTTGGTCTGCCAAGTAGCGCACTACGTCACGGCACGGTCGCGCGTCGTAAGTCACAATCACAAGTCACGCGATTTTCATGCGAAAATACGCGAATACGCGCGCGCATGCGTGACTAGTTAGAACCCTCCTCATACCATCTCTATATATATTCAAGGAGTGATGAGGACTCCATCTTATAAATTGGTCTTCCTCACCTTGACTTAGCAATATGTTACTAAACCATACATGTTTTGGGTTTAAGGAAATGAATCATATTTAAAGTGGCCAATTTCTATCACTGATCACTAGTAGATTAGTGGAGTTATAATCGTATAAACACACTAGTGGACACCGTAGTAGATTTATATGCATGTGAGACACCGACAGCCCTGCTGCGAGAGACAAACGCTGTTGTGTTACAGTGTTACTTACCCCATGCAAGTGGTCCTGTGCTTGGTACTGCGCCTCCCAACAAAGGATGCAAGTAAGACATGAACATGCTACTACTTTGTCTTCGTTCGCGCGTGTTCAATTCCTTTCAACAGATTTTAAATACCTGATTGGAACATAGAAATTTTATATTAATTTTGTATAAAAAATTTAATTCTCACATAAAACGGGAATTTTTTCGGTATTTCAAACGTGGCCTCGCTAGGAAAAAAGCCGTCTTTGTGCGAACGCAAGTGACATCCATGCCAGCAGCGTGGAGCTGTGGGCGCAGCGCTTGATACAGAGGAGAGGGGATGGACAACACGGGAGCATTTCGGCAGCCGCGGCGGAGAAAAACGAGCGTGCCGTGCCTGCCCTGCCGGCTGCTGCCGCGGCACGTGCATGCAGCGACGGCATGCGGCTCCGTCCACAGTAGGGTATGTTCTTACGTGATTTTTGACTTCAGTTTTTAGTTTTTTTTAACTAACTTTTAAACGAATTATTTTTTAAAAATAAGATTTACTAGTTAATTGTAATACATACTTTATTAACTTTATTTATATCAATAAAAGTTACACGTAAATTTTAATTAATCTATAATCTCTAACACAAATAACTAAAAACTACAAATCACAGCCAACAGAAGAACAGACCCATAGCGAAAAGACCGGCACACTCCGAGGCTAGCTACCCGCTGCATGCCTGCCTCCCAGCTGCCGCTACTGTTCACGGTTGCTTGCCGACCGCGCGCGCTGTGCATGCGTAGCAGAGTACGGGCTGTATCACGCGCTCCAGCTAGGTGCGCTAGCTAGATAGCTTGTGGCAGCGGATGTAGATGTCAGCTCGACACAGGACGGCAGTACTGGACTACCACGGCAGGAGCAGGACGACACTCCAATCCATTGCTTTCTTTTTGTTAAGTACTCCTTTCATTCTCTTTTATTTGATAATTTTAATTTTTAAGATACGTTACTTTTTTATATAACTTTATACTAAAATATACTAATAAAATTATAATATTATAAAAGATTCTAAAAAGTTAAATAAAAAAGTTTCAATCCAGTGCTTGCGTCCTCACCCATAGATCATAGCTAGCTAGCTTGGTATGCCACTCCACACCAGGCGGGCCTAGCTATTTTTAGTTGCTCCAAAGAGGTACCAATACCATGCCAATATGCCATTGCCATCATCGCGATAAGCTAGTAACTAGCAGCGTAGCATTGGGGCAGTAAGGACGGCATGCAAGACCACGAAGGGGAGATGCATCAAAAACAAAAACAGAGTGAGGAGTACTAGGGCGCACGCTGCATGCGATGGCAACGACCACCCAAAAAGGCAAATCAAGCAAGGCGCATGCATGTGGCGCGGTGGGAGGCGGTAGGCCCCGGCGTCCGACGCGCGCATGCAATGCAAGCGTGCACGCCGCACAGGCCCCTCTCGTCTCATGCGCGTGCTGCGACTACCACACCTACCGCTGCCGGAAGGAAGGGAGTGACTATTAAATATGCGACTTTTTTTCTCTTTATTTTCAGTCACTTTTTTATACTATAATTTTAGGTGACTAAGAATACAACTTTAGAAAGGGGTGAATTAGCATACTGCAATTTTAGATGATTGAAAGTGCAACTTCAGATGACCGAGAAATTAAAAATTTTTAAATCTATTGTACAATAGCAAAACCGCGGGAGGAAACAGCAAGGAGGAAGGGACTGGTCCGTCGCCGCATAGTATCTTGTTTAAGGCCTGGGATTCCTCTCAGAAAAGCGGAAAGCACGAACTTCAAAACTCAATGGGGCCTAATTTGCAAACAGGTTACTAGGCACGACTCAGCCACTAAGGGGCATGTGCAACAGTATTGTCTCCAATTTTAGCATATCAGCTCTATATCTGAGTTCTATATCTATGAGAGACAACTCTAGAGACAACAATTCTAACAAGTGATCTCTAGCACATTTTACAACATGATTTTCTTTTTTGCATTTTTTCTTCTCAAGTGACCCCTTCGTCAATTATTTGTAATATTCCTCTCCCCTCACTCGAGAACATGCATCCTTAGTTGTGGTGCATCCTATACATCCTCTTTAAAATACAAAGCAAATGGTTATACAAATTCTAAAAAAAAATAGTTAGATAAGTCATGATCCAAGCAAACATCCTGAAAAAATCAACTAAAATGCAACGTATATTAGGATAAACAAAAAAGGACATATTTTAGTGAATAGTAGCTTTTTTCTTTTCTTTTATTTTTGGATTTCATTTTTAGCAGGATTTGTCTTTTTTGTTTCTCCATGTGTAGATCAAATTTAGATTTGAAATTTTATGGTATGATAGACATATTATGTGTCAATGTTGTCAAAATTTTTTAGAATTTTCTATGACAATTTGCTTTGTTTTTTGAAAAGAATACACAAGGATACACCACAACGTATGATGCACTAGATATGTCCTCCATCTCACCCCTCTCTTTCTCTTTCATCACCAAGTCAACGACACCATCACCACACCACCCCTTCTCCTCCCGCTAGTCAACCTTTATCGCCTCCCTTAATTCCTTATTACCGGTCTCCGCTCCACTCGCCATCGGCCTCCCTCCCTCTCCACCGCGTCGGTCTCCACCCCCTATCGCCGCTGGCCTCCCCCTCCCTCTCCACCACGCTGGCCTACAATGCTTTCGCCATCGATATGGCCTCTTCCTCCCTCGCTATTCTTTCATCATGGAGTCGATTACCACCATCTTCCCCTCGCCTGCCACCAACGCCACCGCGTCTCCTAGCGCGATACATCGTCTATTGCGTCTTTGTTTCACATGCATCGGTCGCTTGCGTGAGGACATGATCACACACCCTCTCTCATCCAACTCTCCATTTTGGTGATATGACATCTAATCAACGAATGAGGTGTGATTATTGAAGTTACCTTAGACATGTGTGGCATAATCGACCGCCTTGTAGAAACCATTTCTGAAGAACTCATCACAAGTTTGAAAGAAAGAAAGAAAGGTTCTACTCTACTGTAGTAAAATAACTAAGCATAGTATTGTTACTGCTGTTAACTAGTCCTGCCAGGGTTGTACGGCGCTACACGTTGTACGGATCGCCAGAGACGAAATGTTGTTTCGGCCGGTGAAGAGAAGAGATGCACACAGGTGGTGATCGGTTCGGCTGAAAGCCTCATGGCTGAAAACACTGTAGCTGGCTGAAAAAAGCACTGTAGCTGACAGAGGCTTATTTACCATAATTAAATTTAAAAAAATTTAAAAATAGAAAAAACATATTAACCCATCACGTATAATGTAAACAAATACGAGGAAAAAAGAACCGGTAAAAAAATTTAAAAAAAGTTAAAAGTTCAGAAAAAGACGAAATTTATGAATAGTGTAAAAATAAGCTGAAGCCATAAGTTGGAGCCATATTGATGAGGACCACAGCCTTTTCGACCTTTGTTCGCAATGCCATCTCATGACGCAATAATTAGCCCCCGCTAAACAATCACATTCACACGAAATGACTAGGGATCAGTTAAACCTGTACTACTGCTCCACCACAGACCACCGTTCAGAAGGTAGAACACGACGGACGAAGCCACCGAGAGGAGCAATCATGGGATCTCGCGGCAAATGGGATTTTGCATTAATTGCACACGCAGGGATGGAGGAGAGAGAGAGAGAGAAAAGGGTCGCGCATGTGCGTGATGTGTGACTGGGATCTCGACAGTACCAACGGGAGAGAGAGAGAGAGAGAAGACAGAGAGCTTTTGCTTCATCACGCCACGCTTCGCGCGTGCAGCTTTGGTGGATGCATATGGTGGCATGGGGGAAAAGCCGGCCTCGGCTACCGCTTTCCTCAAAAGCACCGAATAATGCACGAAACAAGAAGATATATATAAAAAAAGCACACATGTCACTACTACCTAGAGCGAGAAAATGCATTCCGAACCCAACGAACCAGAGACGGAAGATGCTTCTTGCAGCACTACAATGTTAACAAAACCATCAGATGATGGACTAGCCATAGCTTCCACACGATTCCAGTTAGACTATGTTTAAAAGTATTATGATGTAATTTTTAGTTGATTATAAAAGAGATCAAAGAAGTAAGGAATATTCACGTTAAAAAACCATTTTATTTAAAATGACTCCTATAAATAATTTATAGAAACAAACTTAAAAAGTCACTCCGTTAAAAAGCCCAGCCTCTGGGCCTGTTTGGCAACGGCTGCGGCTTATGGCTTTTGACTGAAATTTTTGAATTTTGGCTGTTTACGGTACAGATTACAGAGAGACAGATACTCACTTGCGATTTTGGCTGGTACATATGTTGGGCTTTTAACATGTAGATCGTTTAACATGTAGATCCCATCTTGAGAAAATACTCCGTTTGAAAGTTAGGTACTGTAGTAAAAGTCAAAAGCCGCTAGCTTCAGAGGAAAAGAACAGACCCTCTCAAAGCTGTCGATCCAAGGTCAAACGAACGTGCGCATCACCGGCTAAGTAGAATTTTGTATGGAAACAGTTCAATTCGAAAGGAGTACAAACAATTACCACGTATCAAACGGGGCCTTGAAATAGTACGCTGGCTACGATAAACATCAATCTACTCTGCATATCTAGTTCCTTCTAGTTATTCAGAAAAGAAAAAAAAACAAATGTATAACATTGACGAGATCAAGCATATGCAGTTGAAGAAACTCACCTGATGAGAGAAGGAAGCTAGCTATAGCTGCTCAACAGTCACCAATGGATACCTCCATGCAGCGGTATTAGGATTCAGGAGTAGCACTAGCTCGTCTGCCTCTTCCTTAATTCCAGCTCAGTGTATGGTAGTAGTAGCTGTTGTAACTTAAAATCCCAGCCCAAGTGCAGGCCTTCGCTTTGCTTCGCTTATATAAAGCCGAGTAAATTGAAGGCAAGTAGGCAAGACAAAGCCGGCCCTTACCTGTGCTCATCTGAATTTCATCTTTGTCTAACTTTTCACTTTTTAGGGTTCCTTTTGTCTTTTCCTTTTCTTTTCCTTATTTCTTTGTATTATCCATGATGATATAACTTTTTATTTTTTTTAAATTTTAATCACGCTAAGAAACTAACCATGGTTATAGTAAAAAAAAAGTTTCTGACGATACTAATAAATAAGCCAAAAGCTTTAAACCAATGAAGCACACCCACGCGTAACTGTACGCACGCATGGAGTGCCGCCTTTTCATGACACTAGCTATAGCTCCCTCTTTTTTGCCCTTTTCCCAGTACATCGCCACACTACACTGGAGTACTACTAGCTTCGCTCCTTTAATTTGTTCCCTGTGTGTTTTACTGTGTGGTGGATGCTGATCTTGGGCCATGGTACGCAGGGAATGTCTTCTCTTCAATTTGATGGTGGTCAAGCTACCAAGAAGTATTGGTTTTGATACGGATCAACTAACAAGCTAACTGATACACAAGGGGTGGTCCGATCTTCATAGTATAAATAGCGATGAAACCCTTCTCCTTGGGGTAGATGATGAAATAAGATTTTAGCTTGAGTGAAAGTTTCCGAAAACAACAGCACAATAATTGCACTAGACCAGCTAACACTGAAGTAGAAGCAAGTCGGCGAGGTGTCCCAAATTGTGAACAAGAATTAACCACAACTTAGAAGTTTGAATCGTGTAGATTCCGTGGACAATTTCAAAAACAATATGTTCCTCCCTTGCGCCAACAATTGCAAACCCTAGCTAGGAAACCCTCATGCAAGAATAAACACACAAGTTTGCGCCACAAATATTATAACTTTTCTATCTATTTTTCAGTGCATAAACATAACTAATCTGACCTTTCTGGCTATAAGGGCCTCACATTTTATACACCCCCCATGGGCTAAGACCCTGTTTGTTTCCACTTAAGATTATTATAATCTAGCTTATAAATCATAAGTGGAAACAAACAGCTCAGATTATAGGGTAACTTATTATAATCTAATAGCCTAGATTATTGTAATCTAATAAGCTCAAAAAGGAGCTTATTTCAGCTTATAGATCCACCTTTTATCTTAATGACTATAAAACTTTAGGAATATTACCCACATTTGCCATTCATCCAACCTCCAACTCCCGTGCCTCTCTCTCCCAGGGCATTGTAGTCTTTAAACATTCGAATACAACATTCCATAACTCTGATAATCCAGATTACCAAACATCTGACAACTTATTTCCCACCAGCTTATTATAAGCTAGCTTATATAATCCCCACCTATAAGCTAGATTATAATAATCTTAAGTGGAAACAAACAGGGCCTAAGCCTGACTCCTACACGAAGCATAAAAGGACTCTGACTCAAAGATCTATTGGTTTTGGCCAGAAAAGAAAATGCACGCCTAGATCAACTAAGACCAACTCAAATTCCTACTCATGCTCATATTTGTCACGTTACAAATGTTAACTAACTCAGAAATAGGTAACCAATTCGGATTGGAAACTAATTTAGAAGGAAACCGAGATAGGAATTGATCCTATTATGATTTGAAGCCAACATAGATTTCCTGGCTCCTTCTTCAAGTCCGGCTCGGTTCCTGGCCGCACAACCTTCCTGGCTAGGGGTGAAAATGGATCCGGATATTATTTGAATATCCGGCTACCGAATTCGGATATGTCAGATCCGGATGTTTAACATCCGAATTCGGATACAAAACGAATTCGGATATGTTGGATCTGGATACAGATACAAATATGGTATAGGCCATCTTGCATTCGGATCTGGATATTCGGATTCAACAGATATAATAACAATAACTTACTAATACATTTTTTTTGTATTTGACCTCCAACTTGGGCATATTATATATGCATTTCAATCAACTCGACGAGTCCGTCATCATGGTGGGCTTTAATTTGGCATTTCATATATTTTTATTTTGGCACATCCCCCAATAAAGCTTTTTTGTATGCTCTTTTTAGCTAAATTTGATATTAAAATAATTTGGTGCCATGTCTTAAATAGGAGATGTCACAAATAATTATTTGAATCCAAAAATAGTCAAATCCGATCCAAATTCGTATTCAACATTTGTCCAGTTCATATTCGTATCTGACGTTTGTTCGATTTATATTTAAATCTGAGAAAAAAAATAGATACGAATATAATTTAACCATTTCATCGCTGCTCCTGACTCTTTCTCCTTTACCACTAGACTTCCTGGCTCAGTTTCCCTTTTCCTTCTCGGTCTAAAGTTCTCGTGGCTTGCTCTTTCCTTCCCTGACTTGGCCTTATCTCCACGCGTCTCCTGGCTTGGTCTCCAGCTTCCATACGATAAACATGCACTTGGAGTCACCCACGGTTCAGACTCCCTAGCTTCCAAGTGGTTTCCAGATCCACGCGTCCCTCTCTCTTTTATCACAGACAATAAAAGACTCCCTCCTCACATAGTCCACACGGTTTTCATCCGCACACACCATTCCCTTCACGCGGAAAAACTCCCATACGCCCAACGCTTCTCACACGCCCCACCTGACCCGCATGCAAACTCATGCACGCGCTCGCCTCCATGTGGCGTTAGGGTTTGGCACGGCACTTTTTCTCCCTCTCGATGCCTTCGGCCATCCACGCCTCTCGTTCCACGGGTTATGATCTGTTTGCATTGCACAAAGAAGAAATCACGTAAATAGCCGTATGAACTAGGGTTTTCACTCGGCCATCCTCTCCTCCCTCTTGCTCGGTCTCATCTTCTTTACTCAAATCAGCACCACCTTGAGATGTACCTTCAGTTTGCACCTTAGAAATACAAGCTAATGTTGAGCTGGTAGTTGATGCCGCATCAGATTTCCTATGGGTAAGGGTAATACCCGTTTGCAATGTAGGAATTTTTCTAATGCTTACAGGAGTTGAACTATTTCTCGTGAAATTACTGTGTTCCAAACAGGGTCTAACAGTCCAATGTAGGATGTGTTTGTGGATATAACTACACGTTGGTTACATGGACGAACGGTCGAGATTCACGATGTTGCACCATTGTGGGTTGGTCAGGGTCACTCTGGGAGGGGTTTAGTACGGGGGTAATTCGATCAGTCTGTCTAGATTTAAGGCTTGAACCACAAAGTTCACTATAAATACTGGATGCCTTACCAATTGGACAATCGACCGGTAGGTATTGACAATGTTAAGTCGTTTGTCTATTTGGAGTTCCTTGCTTGCACTGAGTATTTGTCTACTTGGAGTTCCTTGCTTGCATTGAGTATACTAGCTAGACAATCAAACTCTGATCCATGGAAGTTATGCAATGATTAGAGAAGACTGGGTTCCCTACAGTTAATCTGTTACCAGTGGTACAACTGTTTCATGTTTTTTGAGGCGGGATGCATAGGTGCGTACGCTGGGAAGGTGTATGCACCGGCATGATATTTCTCTTCAACGAAAGGATCATGCGGCATATATTATACCCTAGTCCTCATTTGGCCTGAAAGTTTCTACTCATCAAATCATTGCTTCCACTCTTCAACAACGAACACACGAATCTAGAGGTAGTCTAGCTGTCTAGGGTCAAGATCCGGCAATAACAACAATCCGAGATTGCACTGCCAATGTGTGTATTCAAGGCGTGGTTGTCTATGTCCCATATTATTGCCATCTGCGAAGCAAAAGCAATGGAACATAAATAGGAACACATGCACGATGGATCCCCACACCAACCACCTCATGTCAAGCTCAAAAACCTTTTGGTCATGCATGCATGCATGCTCCTACTTGCTAGCTAGCCAGCCCTCAACCAGTAGTAATGTTTGATGGCGAAGGTCCTGCAACACATGAATATTGTAGGATCCGTACGACGAGTCATAGGGATAAATGATTTTTTTTCGAAATCTTTCTCTTGATAATACCAACTTAGTGCAATGAAAATACACACTCACAAACTCACCAAAGTTAAGAGCAAAGATCACAAACAAGTATAGAATTCCCTGCCTAGCCAGTTTGACCGTCAGCTAGGGGTGGTTTGACTGCTCGAGTGAAAGGTCGAGGAGGCCAACTAGAGAGAGGTGAATATATATTTTTAAATTTTCTTTGGATAAAATCGAGTTTATAATATGGAAGCTTCTTTGAGAAGATCACCGGACATGATGCCTCCAATGCCGTCTAGAAGTCGACAACTTCCAAGCGTAATAAGTCAAACCGCTTATTTGACTCTCACCAAGTGCAATGAATATACATGCTCAAGTAGATATAAATCCACCTCTAGATACAACACATGCAACTAGAGACATCTCTCCTTGCTGACAAGGTGAAACACATGCACAGTTGAAAGAAAAGACTCACACTAGCTCAAGAGAATAAAATAGAGTGCCAAATGATTGTCTCCCAACCGGTTAGTGTGGTATTTATAACTCCCACCACAAAAGCTAACCATTGGAGATGAAATCAGCAGGAGCGGTAGTGCCACAATTTACATGGTGGTAACAAATATAAACTTTAGCATTAAATACTCAAACTAACCATTACAAAAGGTGCAGTAGTACCGCAACACAAAGTGTTGTCATATTGGCCTAAAGTGATAAGAAGAGCTCAAAAGCATACCCTCCGAAGAAAAACAATCGCTAGTCATATTGGAAATCCTGGTCAGGCCAGCCAGTCATACCAGATGGTTGTACCAGCCTGGGCGGTCGTACCGCAGGTAAAAGGGTGGTAGTACTGGCCATGAATTTTAGCACAGACGACACTCAAAAAACTAGTCATAACTTTTGACTCCGATATCAGAATTGAGTGATTTTAGACTCTATGGAAAGCTTATTTAGAGAACTATATAAATCAGTTGTTCTCATAATCTCAAATGTACTAAATCAATATAGAAAGCACAAGAACTCTAAACAGTCACTACCATGGTCTAAGTCCAAGGAAATAGCAACAAGCAATCTTAGACCATGCCAAGAGAAAACATATGAACTCCAATAATTTGCAAAATACATTTGCAAACTTAGATCATGCCACAAGAAATAGGTGCATGGACTTCAAATATTTGTAAAACATAGTCACATGCTACAAAGAGAGATGCATGAGCCCTAATTATTTGCAAAACATATTTACAAATAATAGCATCATGCCACAAAGAGCTAGAGTAAACGGGATTAAGCTATCAACACATGTGGAGACTCAAACTACTAGACAAGACCCCTCTTAATTGTACGGCAAGCTACACTAGCAATTCGGTCTCCCAACCAAACACCGAGACCGGTAAAAGACTAGGAACATATTCTTAGCCTATACTAGTTATTCTTTTACCTTGTGCATCTTTTTGAAGTTTGATGACAAACATCTTCACTTCAAGTCTAGGTCCTTGTCTTGATGTGTATCAATACATGATGCATCCTCTTGAAGTGATGGCCTTCAACACATGAAGACATCCACCACTTGGGGGTCTTGACTTGATGACCATCAACATGTGATGCCACCTTCATTCTGAACCTTGGCTTGATGATGATCAACTCATAACGTCTTCCCATGCCATCCTCATCATGGGACCAAACATATTTCACTAACTCAAGAAAATATTAGTTCCACAAATAGATTGTCATTGATTACCAAAACTCGTCATTAACTCATGATGGAAGGATTAGATTCATTACTGGACCGATGAAGCATCTAAGCTTTTAAAAATGGTTTTGGTAATAAATAATGACCATATTTAAGAGATTAACATATTTGTTAAGATGATTGAAAAGTTTAATCTCAAGTTTGGAGGCTGTCATGAAGAAGAACATGGAAAGCATGCAAAGATGCCTATAGTTTGACTATGGCTCAAGGCAATTGTATAAAATAGGCTAAAGACCTCTTTCTAGATTTTACCCGTCTTGGCGTATGTTGATTTAAGACTGGATTGATAGGCTAGATATTGTACTATTAAGAAGGGTTCATGCTAGTAGCTTCATGGTGATCTTGTGCCACATTGTTCAAATCTTAGTGCATTCATGAATTTGAAATTACTTTATTGCCCTTTCTAATATATTTTTTCTGGAACCGGTATGACAGCCATTGAACCCACGATAGTATACTACATTGGTACTACCAGGATTTACATGCCCATACATATTTTTTGGAGAGGTGCTGGTTTGGAATTCTTTAGGCGCGATACCACACTTCTTCTTCGATAGTATTGCTGCAATGTGACCGCGAATCATGTCTGGTGCTACCACACCTACGATATGACCACAATTGTATTGGCGGTAGCTATTTTCCAGATGGGTACATTTTTAGAAGATTTTCTCTTTTTTAGAAAATGTTACTACCGTAACATAAATTCAGTACTACCTCTTGGGGCGATATGACTGGGGCATGTGAGTATGGTATGATCTAATTTTGTATTAACGGCTAGTTTTAGTGTATTTAATGAGTAGTAAATAGCCATTGAATAGTTGGTGGGATACTACTAGCCATTACATGGTGGTGCTATCGTTCATCCTGATTTTTGGTGATTTCATCTCTAATGGTCACTCTATTGGTGGAGACTATAAATACCTTCCTACCTGCAACAAGGGCTCTCTCTTGGACCCCTATTGAACATACTCAAGCCATTGCATCCCTTTCTTCAACTCTAAAACATTTAGTTCATCTTTAAAGGTTGTTGAGAGTATTAAAGTGCATTGCATCAATTGTTTAAGCTTTGTGGCACTTGAAGATCTTCAAACAAGCATCATCAACTTGTTACTATTTGTGGTTGCTGCCACCTAGACGACTTGAAGCTCTGAGGCATGTGTTTTGTTCTGCGCCCTTCGAACTCGGGATCAACGAAGTTGGTTGCGAGACAAAACTATGACGCATGTGGTCTGTCCCCTATCCTTTGGACTTAGCATCGATGAGTCGGCAGTGAGATGAAATTGATGTGCACGATTTGTCCCCAACCCTTCAGACTTGGCATCAACGAAGTTGGCGGTGATACAACACTGTGACGCGTACGGTCCGTCCCCCTCCCTTCGGACTTAGCATCGATGAAGTCGGCGGTGAGACAAAACTCTGACGCACGCAACCCATCCCCACCTTCGGATTCATGGTCAACAAAGGTGGAGGCGATGAGATGAAGCTCTGACACGCGCAGCCCATTCCCCACCCTTCTGTCTTGGCATTGACGACCCGTCCCCCACCCTTCGGACTCGCAGTTGACGAAGGCAGCGGTGAGACGAAGCTCCGACGTGCGCAACCTATCTCCCACCCTTCGAACTCGACGGCAATGAAGGCAACGAACGGAGTTACGACCGCGAGGCAGTTAGACAAAGTGTCTATGATCGTGATGTTGTCAAACGAAGTAACGATCGCGGGGCGGTCAGACAAAACATCAATGACCACGAGGTAGTCATACGAGGTCACGACCGTGAGGCAGTCGAACGGAGCATCAACGACCACAAGGTAGTCGGATGAAGTGTCTATGACTGCGAGGTGGTCGAACAAGTCATGACTGTGAGGTGGTCGGACCAAGCATCAATGCCCATGTGGTGGTTGGACAAGTCACAATTGCAAGATGGTCGAACAAGGTCATGACCGCGAGACGGTCAGACGAAGCGTCAATAGCCACGAGTTGGTTAGACGAAGTGTCTATGACTAGCAAATGGTCGGACGAGGTCACGACCGCGAGACGATTGGACCAAGCGCCAACGACCACGAGGTGGTCGAACAAAATCTCAACCGCGAGACGAAGTTTTGAACACGACAAAGCTCTGAGGCCGCGTTCCGTCCTGCATCCTTCAAACTCAGGATTGACAAAGACGGTGGCGAGATGAAACTATGATGCATACGGTCCGTCCCCTACCCTTCGGACTTGGCGTCTACAAAGTCAGCGGTGAGACGAAACTGATGCATACGGTCTATCCCCCACCCTTCAGACTTGGCATCGACGAAGTCAGTGGAGAGACAAAACTGTGATGCACGCGGTCCGTCCCCCACCCTTCGAACTTGGTGTCAATGATGTCAGCGGTGAGATGAAATTGATGTGCGTGGTCTATCTCTACCCTTTGGACTTGGCATTGATGAAGTCGATGGCGAGACAAACTCTGATGCGCGTGGCACATCCCCCACCTTTAGATTTGCGGTTCACAAAGTCAATGGTGAGACGAAGCTTTGAGGTACGTGTTCCATCCTGCACCCTTCGGAGTTGGGGTCGACAAAGGCGACGGTGAGAAGAAACTCCGATGTGTGCAGCCCATCCCTTACCCTTCAGACTCGACATCGATGAAGTTGGCGACGAGACAAAACTGATGCATGTGGTCCATCCCCCACCCTTCAGAATTGGCATCGACGAAGTCAACGGCGAGACGAAACTGTGACACACACAGTCTGTCCCTCATCCTTCGGACTTGGCATTGACGAAGTTAGTGGTGAGACAAAACTGACACGCGTGGCCCGTCCCCTACCCTTCGAACTCAAGGTTGATGAAGACGACGGCGAGACGAAGCTTCGATGCACTGTGTCGATGAAGTCAACGGCAAGACAAAACTGGTGTGCACAGCTCGTCCCCCACTCTTCGGACTCAGTGTGACAAAGGTGGCAGACGGAGTTCTGACCACGAGGCAGTCAGATGAAGCATCTATGACAATGATGTGGTTGAACAAAGTCACGACCGTGGGGCGGTCGGACAAAACGTCAATGACCACAAAGTGGTCAGATGAGGTCACGACCGCGAGGTGGTTGAACCGAGCGTCAATGACCACGAGGTGGTCGAACAAAGCATCTACGACCATGGGGCGCGTGAAACGCATGAGGCTCACCAAAGTCATCGCTAGTGTAGGGTACTCGGCAGTGCCTGCACCTGTCGACTCATTTATATTCCGTAGAGTTACCTGGGACGGCTAAATTCCCAGCACTTTATAGTTCGCAGAGTACGCCGGAGCATGGGGCCATTGTGTGATTTTTTATACTCCATAGAGTTGCCTAGGACGGCTAAATTCCTGATGCTTTATACTCCTCAGAGTACACCATGACGTGGGGCCACTGTGTGATTTTTTATACTCCGCAGAGTTGCTCAAGACAACTAAGTTCCCGGCGCTTTGTGCTCCATAGAGTACATCGAAGCGCGGGGCTATTGTGCAATTTTTTATAATCTGTAGAGTTACCTGGGATGGCTAAATTCCCCGCGCTTTATACTTCGTAGAGTACGCCGGGGCGTGGGTCCACTCTGCGTTTTTTTATGCTTCGTAGAGTTGCTGGGGATGCCTAAGTTCCTGGTGCTTTATTCTTTGCATAGTACGCCGGGATGCGAGGCCACCATACGATTTTTTATACTCCGTAGAGTTGCCCGCGATGACTAAATTCCTAGCGCTTTATACTCCACAGAGTACGTCAGGGCGTGAGACCACCGTGGCATTTTTATACTCCGTAGAGTTGCCCGGGTCACGAGAGGATCCCAGCACTGGACTCAGATGAGTTAGAAATGGTGGAGAGATGTGCTACGGTCATGAAGTAGTCGTGGTGAAGCCTAGGACCAGATTATGGCCGAAGAAAGGGTCTATAATCTCTAAGTGGTGAGGGAAAAGCCCACAACCCTATTGTGTTCGTAAAAAGGTGTATGATCATAAGGGGGTCATGACAAGGTACATGACCATAGCATGTTTGTACAAGGGGCCTATGACCTCGCGGAGGTCGTGGCAAGGCTCACGACCATATCATAGTCGAAGGAAGGGTCTACGATGCCGTGACCACTAGGTAGTCAGGCGGTTGTTGCCGATGACGGCGCGATGAGGAAGTGGTCGTAGAATACTCTTCGAAGCCGAGGCTGATGAAGTCAGAGGCGCAAAGGCCGGTGAAGGCAACGCAATGTCCGACATAGGCTAATGGAGGCCACGCGAGGTCCGACGGAGACCAACAGAGGCCATGCGAAGTCCAGTGGAGCCGAGGCTAATGAGGACATGACCACAAGGAGTCGATGGAGGGCCGATGAAGTCACAACCATGAGATGGTCAGACGAGCGTTGACGAAGCTTCTATCCCGAGGAGTCGGATGACATTGTCAAAGGTGCATTAGGTGTCGACGAAGTATCAACCGTGAGAAGATCGTAGATGTCGGCGAAGAGTTGACCACGATGTGGTCATAGATGAAGTCTTAAGCATCTACAACTACGGAGTGATCGGACAAAGTCTCCGATCACGGGGTGGTTGAACGGGCGTCTACGACTACGAGGTGGTCGAGCAGAATCGCGGAGGCTCAACAAGCTATGGCTGATGGGTGGAGCCTGCCTTTGTAGTGCGCGGAGACCGACTCCCTGATGTCCAGCAACGAGAAATGCTGCTCCGCCTCTATAGGTGTGATGGGGCAGCCGCTGAAAGTAGCCTCGGATATGGTAGTGTCTAGGGTGCTCGTAACACGAGCACTCTGGTGGTAGCCTTCTCTAGCGTCTTCCCTTACATAGCTTCTTGCACGGTCCTCCACGGACGGCGCCAACTGTTGTAGCATAGCTACAACAGTGGGTACATTGTACCATTCTCCATGGAAGACATAGCACTAAGAGAGCTGGTGAGTAAAAATGAGTGGTTCTGGTCTCTTCATACCTCTTTGAGGGGTTTATATATATGAGCGGGGTAGGATGGAAAATTCTTATTGTACCTCTTAATAATTATAAAATATAAGGGTATATGATACATTCTTCTATACTATTTGATTTCTTATATATTAGATCAGTTGTAAAACCTATTTATAAGGGTTGGACCATCTCAGCCACAAAAGTAAGATACTCATGCATGCAGGAAGCCTTTTCATTTCTGGCGTGGTCTTTCACCGAAGAAAGCAAGCAAATGTTTTCCCACTGAATTGCATCTGCAGGTGGGCTCTTGGTGTCAGTGACCGCTTTAATGATCTTTTAAGGTAAACATCCGTATGTATGCACACAGCAGTGTGTCATGTTGCATATGGTACAGTTCGGTTAAGCTAAAATAAACTAGTTTATAGTTAAATTATATTGAAGCTGGTTAAAATTATGCTGTAGCTGATAGTGGTTTATTTAGCGTAACTAAATTTAAAAATAGAGAGAACATGTTATCTCATCACAGACAATATAAATGAATACGAAAAAAACTGTCAAAAAGCTAAAAAAAATCTAAAAACCAGAAAAAAGATAAAATTTAAAAATAATAAAAACTAAGACAGAAAATAGGAGCTCAAATTAAAATGAAATGACTTTTATATAAGCCGCGATTTGCATCCAAGTTGTGGCTTTTTATGGGCCATCCCACGAGGGTGACCGTCGTCTGTCAATGCGAGATCATGAGTGGCATTGGCCGAATGGGTACCTGTTGCAGTCTGCATGGCTCAGTGCTCACTGGCCAGCTGGTACATGATCGAATGCGTGGATCGACCAGTACTGCACATGCTACCTTAGGCCCTGTGTAGAACGCAATGATTTCACAGAAAACATACCAATTTCCTCGTGAATCAAGAAAAGAAACCCGTCTTCCAAACAGGATCTTACTTTGGTAAGAGAACCTATTTCCTCAATGAACAGTACCTGTAATGGAGATATGATGTCACATTAGTATCACACCACCCCAGAGCTAACGCCCAGCTCATTTTGGCTTGAGTTTCTGGTTTCTAGGTTATTTTTCACTATTCATAAATTTCGTCTTTTTCTGAACTTTTGGACTTTTTGAGCTTTTTTGCCGGTTTTTTTCATATTCGTTTGCGTTGTCCGTGACGAGCTAACATATTTTTTCTATTTTTAATTTTTTAAATTTAATTACGTCAAATAAGCCACATTCAGTTACAGTATAATTTCAATCAATTACAGTACAATTTCAGCCATAAGCCACAGCTTTTAGCCCAACCGAGCGCAACCTAACTTTGCGTTTAGCGTCCATTCCCTCTC
Source organism: Dendrocalamus latiflorus (assembly GCA_017311315.1). Classification (NCBI taxonomy): domain Eukaryota; kingdom Viridiplantae; phylum Streptophyta; class Magnoliopsida; order Poales; family Poaceae; genus Dendrocalamus; species Dendrocalamus latiflorus. Next base: position 15,205,351 of record CM029633.1, on the reverse strand, counting down.
CAAGATGGGATCGCTTGAGATAGTTCGACCCAATGAAAATCTACCATAGTGGTGGCAACGGGCGCGGTGTCTAGGAGGCTACTGCCTGCTCCAATCCCCGCTAGCTCGGCTATGTTAGGCTTAGCGGGGAGGAATTGATCAAGATCTCCGCGAGAATTAAAAATATTTTCAAAATAATAATATAATTTTATTTATTAATTTATAGTTATTTAAGTATAATTTTAAAATATATATTCTAGCATACTAATTTAAGTTTTAGTTTAAATATTAAAAATATAATTTTTATATTAAAAACTATAGTTTATTATCAAATATTTTTAACGGTTCGCGTGGAGTCTACGGAGAGATCGCCCCATTGCTGATGGGGAAATTCCCCAAAGGACCCGCCCACCCCTAGTCTACACGTAGCACATTTCAGCAACTGGGCTGGAATACAGGAAAAGGCTGGGGCTTTTGACTGGGCCACGCTTCCGTTAGGATAAGGCTTTCAATTAACGCGTACAGTTGTAGTACACGGGGAAATTCTGAATTTCTGCCCCACGATGGAAACGGACGGCGGAGATTATCCGGGCGCAGGGAGCAGGGAGCGATGGAAACGGACGTCAGATCCGGCAGCTCCTCTCCTCTCTCCTCTCCTCTCCTCTCCTCGCCTCGGCTCTCCCGGTCGTCGTCTCGGCTCGAGAGGGGGGAACCCAAAACCCTAGGCCTGTAGGCCACGTCGCCGGCGGAGAGATGTCAGCCCGGGCGCCGGTGGATGAGGAGACATCCGTCTACGTCGGGGGCCTGCCCTACGAGGCCGACGAGGAGATGCTCCGCCGCTACTTCGGGCAATTCGGCACCATCGTCGCCGTCAAGGTCTCCCTCCCCCACCTCCGCTTCCCGCCCCGCTTATCCTCGTTGTTCTTCCCTTTTGAAAGCTATTCGGTTATGGGCGCATGGGTTTGGTGCGATGAATCGCTTGGGGTGTGCATTGTTCGGTGTTTTTTTTTTAAAAAAAAGGAAAAGTGGTTTGATTTTTAGGGTTTGTATTGCTGCTGACGCTTTGATGCAAAGGCACGCGCCTTTTGGTTTGGTGGCTGAGATAGTTCGGCGCGACAAAAGGGGGTTTTCTGTAGGGTTTTTTTTGGGAATGATTACGTGCAAATGCGAGCGCATGGAGTCGTTTTTGGTGCTTAACTCGATACCAAGATGGATTGGGAAACGGGGCTGTTTCGAGCGGAGCTCAGATTTCAGGTTAGTGTTCGAGGGATTTTTTACCCCAGAAGGGGGTTCGTTTGGATTTTCTTTTGGATGCTTCGTTGCTCCTTTTTTTGGTACTTGATATTATACCTGGTAGAATTGGGAATTGGGAGGTGGCCAATTTTAAGTGAGTCTCAGATTTCAAGACATGAATTTGTAGGCATTATGATCCAGTTCTTGAGTATATTGTTCTGGTTCGAGTGGAAGAGGTGCGGAAGGAAAATCAAGAGTAGGGACGGGTTGAAAATGTGAATTGTGAACTACTGAACTTGCTGTTGTAAACTCCATCGTAAATGGCTATAGAAACCAAAAAAAGAGAGGATTTTCTGCTTGTTTTCTATGAATAAGCAGTTGATGCTACGGTTTTCCTTGATGCAATTCCATGTAATTTGGCCAATGGGAGATTGAGATTGTGCAAGAGTACATACCTATTACTTCCTGATCAGTTTGTGCATTGCAGGTGATAAATGATCAGAGAGTCAGAGGCAAGTGTTATGGTTTCGTTACTTTCACTCACCCTAAAGCCGCTGAGCATGCTATCTTGGAGATGGATGGCAAGGTATGCTTCCTATTTGGAACTTAACACCTTTTCTTTTCTTTGTATTAAATTTTGCTATTTGCAACAGCGAATAGGTAATCGTGCTGTTAGAGTAAATGAAGTTCGTACAAGAGGTGCCCGCGATTTTGGTCGTGATGGTTTCCGACGAGATCCTGGAAGGGATGGATATTGGGACAGGAGGGATAGGGAAAGGAGCTATGATCGTGATAGAGATCCATTCCATGATAGGGATAGTGATAGATCTCGTGACCATGATAGAGAAAGATATTACGAACATGGAGGCTTTGATGAAGAAATTGACTATCCCATGGGTCCAGATCATGAAGGAGATGAGAGGCGTGCTAGAGACCATGGTCGTGCAGTGGAAATGCATAATATGGATTTAGATAACGAAAGAGACAAGGAAAATTCTAAAGGATATGATAGTGAAAAAGATAAAGACAAGGAGCAGCGATCAAGAAAAAGGTTCAGGTATTACTTTGATTTTTTTCTTGCATATTTTAGTTATGTTGGTATTGCTAAGCATGAGAGCTTATTTGGGTGGAAATAAGTTATTGTATCTCTTCTAGGAAAAATATTTCTACTATGTTGAAGCTTAATTGAAGTTCCAAGTCATTCAAGTTGAATTGCTGCAACTCCTCCCCTGGTTGCTGCATTTCATTATCTTGGAATGCTGTAAATTTCTTTTCTGATGATAGTTAGTTTCTTAGGATTGTTTGCCGTGTCATCTTGTTAGATAAATGAGAAGAAGATCCTGTGCATTTTACTAAAGTTGAGCAGTGAAGGTCAATGATAATATGGTATCCATATGTTTAACATGCATTACTCATATTCTATATGTTCAATTCTCTCAATAATGTAAATTTACAATAGTTTGCCCTAATTCGCTAAAATGTGTACAGCTAGACAGCCCACTTGTAGTCTTGATAGTCTTTTTGAACAATAAAAAAATAATATTGTCATACTTGAAAGTTATAACTTATCAGCCTTATGTCACTAAATAATTTACTGGTAAAATGTGCTACATGCTTCTATTATATACTTAAACTCACAAAGTGCACAAACAAGTCTCAACCTTCAATGTGACGTATGCTACCTTGTTTGTTTGTTTCTGCTTCTACAAAACCAAATTTTCTTATATGCAATATTTTGTTTAGTTATCAAAGTAGCACAGAAGTTTTTTTTCCCAGGATTAAGGTGTTTCCTTTCGTCACCTTTTCTATGCAGCTATCCAAAAGGTCATGATAGCAGAGATATATCAAATTCCAGTGATGATCTTCACAATGATGTAATGCATTTGTCCTTGTTTATGTTATTTTTGAATGATTGTTTGTCCACAAGCTTTCCTGACCCTTGATGTCAATTGCTTCTTGTTTTGGTAAGTTTGTCATATCTACTTTTTTTTGTGGTGTGTATCAGGTAAAACATCAGTTGGACAAAGCCATTCAGATGCATGAGGACCTTGAAAATGAGGTACTCCATTTTCTTAACGAGCTCTGTTCTATGTTAGTCTTGATTTGGACAGTGAAAACCTGTTTATACCATCTCAGAGAGTCAGTGTAAGCTAATGTGAATTTCTCCCTTCTTCATGGAATCCATTTGATTTAACATGTCTACATCGATTAAATACCAACAGATGGCCAACTAGCACATAAACGTTGAATATACTAGGCCTGATATGCTCAGCAATTCTTCATCATGTATTCAGGTCCAGACACTGAGACACATGCTTAGTTGCTTGCTCATGGCTGCATTTACAATTGTTGTATATTCTTTGTTCAGTGTAGAGCTATATCAGTGACACAGTATGCAGGACTCATGATAGACTGTTAATATCACAATTTAATATTAATAGTTTTGGGAGCTTTCAGGTGCTCTTTAGCTGGTCAATGAGAACTTCATTCATAGTTTAACTATTATTTGCATTTTATATTATGAAAGAGGAATTTGAATGATGTACTTTTGCAGGTTACTCAGATTAAAGATAAAGTTGCAGCCAAAGAACTACACATTGCAGATTTGCAAAAGAGATCTCAGGTGATCTATATCCTAATACTGGAACTGTTCTTTTCTCATCATCTGTCCCATTGTTATTTAAGATGGCCACTGCTTGGCTCTCTGCAAGACTCCCAACTGGGATGAATTCCGATGTTGAGTTCCAAAATGTTTTTCTTGAAACAAAATGCAGAAATTAGAGGATGACTTGGCTGCTGCACAGAAAGTTTCGTCAGAACGACAATTGGTTGTTACAAAGGTATGTGCGCTGTTCTTTGCTTGTTCGCTGCTGTTTTATGAAGAGAAGCAACTGACAACCGATACAAATCATATGTACTTTGAAAACATTGGATGCAGTTGTACAAATGTTTCCTTCAACTTCAAGACTACAATGACAGGGTCAAGATGTCTGAAAAGGAGCTCCAGGTTATTCTCTTTAGCATATGCTTCTTTTATTGCTCTAGAATACCATTGCCCTGTATTCAGTAGCGCCCTGTTGAGTGGCTGCTTTGATGGTTCCTAGTTCTTACAAGGACAATTTTCGTGCTACGGTACACGCTTTACTGACTTGCTCTTGGTTTCCATATTGCAGTCTCTCGTTGATGCTGCGATGGTTGAGGTTGACATGGCTGAAGATGCTACAACCAAAGATGGCTCAATGTACGAGAATGGTGTGGTTTGAAGATCTTCGCATTGCAAAACCCATATTGTTTCTCATGGTGCTAATTCTTTAGAAGTATAATTTACCATGTAGAACTGTAACAAGTGACGCATGCAAGTGAAGGCCAGGAAACCATGTATTATTACTTTGCACAGTGGTTAGTGTGGTCGAGACTTTTATCCTGGTAAATTGGTAGCCCGAGGCTTTCTTGTCTGTCTTATCCAGCGATAACGTAAGCTGCCCGTAATATGTCAACTAGCGCAGCTATGTAAGCTTGACTTAGCAATTTGTCCAAATCTCTCTTCTTCGGCTAGCCACAACATTCGGTGAAATGTTATTAGTGATGTCGTTGCCATCGAAAGGACTAGATTTGTCGCAATGGCTCTGCCTTTTCTATTATGTGGTGAACCAATTGTTCAATACTTGTGCAGTAACCTTACAGATTAGCTGCGTTGGGTGCCGAAAGATGTAAAAGGAGTTGGATTTGTAGCTGTATTCCATGAATTATTTGGAATTTCGGTCACCAAGTTAAGGAACGTGCTGGGGGCAGCGGTGCGGGAGACGGCCGCGAGTTTGGGTGGGGGTGATCTATGCATTCGGGGCTAGGGGTTCACACGCTGATCTTTTTTTTAAGGAAGAGGAAAGGGAAGAAAGAATATACCAACCATCAATTAGTTCTTTTAAGTGTGTGTGTATAGAGCTTTTTTTTTACTTCTTAGTATAGTTTCTCCCTATACCGTATCTCGCAAAGTAGAACGTATCTAATGTAACGGAAGGTATGTACGAGTAGTATATAAGACAATAAACAAGTTATTTTATTTTTTAATTTGTAAATAAGATAAAAAAAAATCACAATTCAAGTACACTTATTCCCTTCTCTCTCCTACTGCATGCATGCATGTGTAACTTACACATAAAGTTACTATCTCATGTACATAAAGTTATCATCAATTCATGAATTGCATCAGGAGGCTCGTGCGCGCACATGCGCTGATTAGCGCAATCGTGTGTGTGTGTATATATATATGTGTGTGTCCTCAGAGTACGTACTCCCACTTCTATATATCTCTTTGATGGTGTTGTTATACCTTTTTATCTATTTGAGCATACTCTAATAACGATTATAAGATACTCCAAACTGAGTTCCATGAAAATTTTCATCAAAGCCCACTTTTTTATAATATAATTTGTGTATATACTCTTTTTATAGATGGAAAAGTGTATATAGCAAAAATAAAGGACTCTAATAAAAATTTTTAAACTAAGTCATATTAGAGTATATTAGAATTTAGTATTTAAGTATACCAAAAATGATAAAGAGGTATAAAATATTCATTTAAGTGGTATATTGGAAGTGAGAGTATGTATCTCCGGAGTACAAAAAAGACTTCCTATATATAAAAATGGTTCTATACTCCTACGAATACGTACTCTCACTTCTAATATACCCCATTAATGGTGTTATTATACCTCTCTATCTATTTGAGCATACTCTAATAATGATTATAAGATACTCCAAAATGAGTTCCATAAAATTTTTCATCAAAGTCCACTTTTTAAAGCATAATTTGTGTATGTACTCTTTTTATACATTAAAAAGTGTATATAGAAAAAAAATAAAAGGCTTCGATTAATCCATTCAGTGCTCTTAATATTGATTTGTCCTATCTTTTGAGTGTTTTTCTGTTGTTATTGTGTCCTAGCTCTATTAATACCTAGGAAGGTTCAATGTGATTCATGGGTGCGTTCGGTAGCACTTATGGCTTTTGATTTTTAGCTTATGCTACAATATATAACTTTTAAACGTGGTGTTTTTTTAAGGCGATAGTCTATAGATAAATTGTAATACAAACTGTACCGAGTTCGGCTGTACTGGTCAAAATCGTATGTGACTAGTTCCCTCTATGTACTATCTCTCGCGAATAGTTCAGAATTTAAAATTTTCAGTCATAAGCTATAGTCCAAAAATACCCATTCCATATCTTTTGGTGGCTATTTCTTCTTTCCCTACTGTTGTGCCCCTTGCAGCATGCGTATTACTTTTCTTGCATGCTATACCTACTAGTGGTTTGAAATGCATCGGGATCGAGAAAGCCCTTGAGGTTATCGGCCTGTTGGAGATGTCTGTTACGAGGAGGCCTCCAAGGTTGCAGGAGCGATCACGCTAGTTCTTGGTGTGGTTGGGCCAACGACAATTGCGATGCTTTTGTCAAACACACTTGAGTCAGCTAAAAGGATCTACAAATTCAAATAACTGTACAATCATCCTATACTCAGAACTTGGTAGAGTGCTTAACCTTTGGTGTAGGCTACCAGACAGGCAGTGGCTGAGGGGGGCGCGGGTCCTGGCACCCCCAACCTTACTAATCCTTCGTTATGTAGTTAATTACATATGTTTAATTAGTGGTTTGACTCCTCTCAATTTAGCCCAAATGTAAAGTATGTTTAAAGCCCAGTCATATGCAGCCCAATTAGGCCTAGTAGTTTAGGACTGGCGCTTCATATTTGAGCCTTTGGCTCTTTGCCGGCTTGCCGCACGCTCTGTCTGTTCGTTTTCTTGCTGCACGCTCTGTCTGTTCATCTCCGTGAAGGTCGGCCTGACCCTCTTCCGACGCACCGAGAAGGCCAGAAGGGCGCGTGTGAGTCCTCACTTCGATCCCCTTCCGTTCCCAATACTTACTACTATCTGAATCAATTAGTACAAGAGTACAATTCGTGCGAAATTGGAATTCTCAGGATTCGAGTGTGTTTCTGCTGTGAATGTGATTTGCAGTGTGTTGGATGGGAGCGCACCATCTACAGAGAGGGTCTGGGAGTGGATCTCAGAGCTGGTTCATAGTTTCCCTTTACAATTTTAGATGAAACTTGCGAAGACGCGACTTCGAAGTACAATGGGAGATGGATTTCTACGAGATTGTTTGGTAATTTATATTGAAAAGGAATTGGCCGCAAAGATTAGTAATGATGATATTATTAAGGCCTATGATCTTGCTGGTAGTCGTAGAGCTAAGTTTAAGTTGATAGAGATGTAATTTTCTTTGCATTGTAATTTGCGAAACATATTACTCTGATATGTGACTATTGGATCTGTAAATCCGGTATGGTTCATTGGTTCTACTCTACTTGTTATCCATGTTGCCCCTCCATATCCAATTCCTGGCTCCGCTCCTGCAGACAGGGTTTTGCCAACTGTTTTATGTGCCTTTTGTTGGACCAGAAAAGGGCAACAAGTGTCATAGGATAATTTTTGACAATATTTCTGGTCGGCTTCTCCAAGGGAAAAGCTGGTTGAGAGCCCTTTCTCTCTGTTGAAAGAAACAGAGTACAATACAAGAGCTGGCCATCTTTGAATCCTGAGACTCCGTGTGTGCTGAGTGAACTGGGAAAGACACTGTGATCTGTGGTGGAGTTCAATACAAATCGTTTGATGAAATGCTGGCATGCTGTTAAGGATTGTTCAACTTAATGTGTATGGGGAACTTGCTCAGGTCCAACCTTTTTGTTATGTGGTGAACCAATTGTTCAATCTATGCTACAGTCTTGCAAATTAGCTGCATTGGGTGCCGAAAGATGTATAGATGGAAAGGAGAGAGGCATCTATATCTGTCTGCTTATCCATGGAATTACTCCTAAGCTGTAGCCCAGGTGCAAATGATATATAATCCTGAAATATAAATCGGTCATTACCTCTGTGGCCGGTGATAACTTCTGCTCCACAATAAAGAGGAATGCCTGTCTGCTTCGAAGGTTTCTTTCTTTTTTTCCCCCCCGGACATGAAAAAAATGACGACAACACGTACAAGTACACTTGCACATAGCTGCCGAATACGTGGAATTTCCACGTATTATTTGGAACTTCCGCCCCATACTAAAGGAAGACGCTGGTACACGTCACTTGTCTGACGAAAAGTTGACTAGGAGTAACAAAAACGCCGGAAAGTGCGAACGAGAAAGCATCGCCCGCGGCCGCCAGCCCGCCCATGCGCCCAGTCGCTGGCGCGCGGGCCCCGTGAGTTGGGTCACCGACCTCGGCCAGCCTCGGCCACCTCAACCATCCAACCCGGTAGGACTAGTCATGTTCTTGTGGCCGATTGGCTTTTGCCTTCTTCGAAAATCAAAATAAACTAGACGATTTTTTAAAGATTGAAATGACTTTCTGAGTCTAAAACTATACGAGCCGTACACATCCACATCTCCGCTGTCCACCAGTGACGGACCCGAATCAAAATTAAGGAGGGCTAATGGGACTTACTCACCAATTTACCAAATTCCGAGTTGCCAGCCTGTGGTAGCTTGCCGCACTACCGGCATGCCGCCTGTTGGCGTTTCCTACCGGAGTGCATGGCTATCTCCTTGCTGTGACCGTGTGTAGCATGCACACCAGACGCCCCTGCCCCTGCCAACATCATGTTTTAGAACTGACGATATTGCCAACATTGATATGTTTGATATCTACATTTTTATGTACATGCATCGCTAGAGATAATCTGATCATTGTATTTCTATAGTCAAGTTCCATATCTAGAATATACTAAGTTAAGGACAATGTCATAATAGATATCCTCTTGTTTCCAAGGATCTATTCACTAGAGATGAATTGATCTTTATAGCTCCTTTATTAAGTTCCTATAATACATAAAAATAGTGTTATCCTGAAGATGCTATGTCATTATCATGATTCAGAATTAATTAACAGAGTTTAATGGCCACATTATCCGTTTGTATGGTTGATTGGCTACACTAAGAACCAATTCATGATGGTGCAATTCAAGATGAGATGATTAAACATCATGCTTACATTACAGTGAAATGTGATTGGTCACGTTTGAATGACGTCTGGGTGCATGCATTCATATATCTAGAAATCATCATCTCAGAATCATTTGTCACACTTTCATTATGTATCATGCACTCATCCAAATCGTCATAGCACAAGCACAAGCATACATGCTGCACAACCATTCAGTAGGATTTAGAGGGGAGGAATCAAACTTACCAGTGAAGAGAGCATCACCACAGTAATATCCCAAATGTGGGGATTATTGAAAATGGGAAATTTTAAATTTTTTGTTGCTTTTCTGAGTTGTTTAAAATTTCTGGCAGTCATTTGAGATTCTTAATTTGGTCTTGTAAAACAATTAAAATAAAAATCTTGAATCAAGATGCAAAATATTGGAAATCGATTTGAGCAAAAGTTGAAAATTCAAAGCAAATTCAAAGAAATCGATTTGAGATATTTGAGCAATGTCAACATTTGCATCCAATCATCTGAATCAATATTTTGAATTCAAATACAAATTTAAATCTCGAAAATGGAATTTCAAAAGCAAAATCAAAACTCCGAGTCTTGATAGCATCCTCCTCTATTTCTTCCTCTCTCTGACACACTAGCCCCAACCCTCCCTCATCCTCTCCTCCCCACTTCCCTGTGCTGCGCGCAACCAAGCCGACGACCCGTGCGCGCCGCGCACGGAGCACGCCACGCCAACCTGTCCACGGCGTGCGCACACGCCTGCGCCGCCCTCACCTGGCGCTGCCTCACCTCGTGCCTGTGCGCGCACAGCGCCCACGCTGCGATGCGCGCCATGCTCGCGCCCGCCGCGCGCACTGGCCGTGCCGCCCAGCGCGCTCCCGCGTTCCCAGCCGCACTGTGCGCCGGTCCTGCGCGCACGCACCCACGTGACCCGCGCCCCGGCCACGCCTCCCTGCGCCGCACGCGCGCCGCCCGTGCCGAATAGCCACGCCCACCGCCCCGGGTCACGCCGTCCTTCCCCTGTTGAGCATCAATGCCGCACAGCACCACCAGCTACTTAAGCCTTGGGCACGCCTTGCTCTCCCCATCTCCTTCCTCTCCACGCCGAGCTCAGCTCGAGCTCGCCCCACGCCCGAGAGCCGGCCGCCGTATTCCCCCACCATTCCCGCCACTCTGGTGACTCCCAATGAAGTCCGCTAGAGTCAAAACACGTTCCCAAGGTTCCTCATCATTTCCCCTAACTCAATTCCAAGGATTCTTCGCCGTAGCTCGCCGCCATCGCCAGCTACCTACGCTGCCATTGTTGGATTTGATCTAAGGCCAAAACGGCCAGAAAAGGAAACATGGGGAAATCCACGTTTCCCTGATTTCAGCGCCCTGATCGGGGGAACCTTTCCAACTCATGGTTACGGTCCCCCGTTGCAACAGCGTATATATAAAGGATGGGTACCGGCCTCTCCCGTGTGACAACGTTCGCGTGAGAGTCAGTAACCCCGTACAAACCCTAACGTGACCCGATCTCCTACGCGCTGTCAAGCAACGGGAAGACCGTCGCCGCCGCTGCTACAGGACGTCGCCGGCGATCCTCTGGACAATCTGCACCGACTCGTCCCCACGCCTGCATCATGCAGGCACGAGGTCTTCGCTCTCATGGCGTTCATGGCAGACCGTAAGTCTCCCGATCCCCTGTATGCCTAGGTGTTCTGGATGTTTGGCTAGTGGATAATGCGATGCACTTGATGATTATGAATCTAACATTTGGTATCAGAGCCAGCCCTAGTCTCCTAGAACCCTAGCTGCTGTTCATGTCTTGGATCTAGAGGTCCAGTTTTAAATCTAATGTTTTATTGGCTCGGGTAGCATAAGAGAAGGAGGGGAATCAAAGTTTTTTTGCAAACCCTAAAGTTTTTTCCCCATTTTATGGTAAATCCCCGAACCCTAGAATCCCAAAATCATGTACCCTAAGAGTTTTTCCCCAAATCAAGAACAAAAAAAAGAATAAGGGGAGGGGATCGGGCTTACTGTGGGAGCCGCCGCCGCACTGCGCCGCTTAGACCGCCGTGCGCGCGCGTCGCCGCGGCCTCTCCCCGCGGGGCCGCCCGCCGCTCCGCCGCTTCGGTGCCGCCGTGCTGGGCTGCCGCCCCGTGCGGGCGCCGCCGTGCGCCGCTGCCGCCGCTCCCGCCCCGGGAGCGCGTCGCCGCCTTGCCGCTGCCGATCCGCCTCGCGGGAGCGCCCCTCCGCCCCGCGCTGCCGCTCGCCCGGCGGGCCCCGCGCGTTCCGCCGCCGCTCCGCGGGAGCAGGGCCGGCCGCCGCCGCCATGCCTTCCCCATGGCGTCGCCCCGCGCGGGTTGCCGCCGCCTGTGCCCGTGTTTTTCGGGAGGGGAAGGGGCAAATGAAATTAGGGTTTGAGAGGAGCCGGCCGCCGGCGGGTTTTTTTTTCGGGCGGAAATCGCTCCAAGCCGTCCAATCTTGATGGACGGCCGAGATCGGGAAAGGGGTTTTTGATGGGCCTTTTTGGGGCGGCCGGGACTGCTGATGGGCCGATGGAGGCCATGGGCCGCGCGCTTGGGGTGGCCCGAGCGCATGTATTGCGGACCGGGAAGAAAGGGGATGGCTGCTGGGTTTTGGCCCAGCAGCGCATGTTGAAATATACATATATTTCAGTGTATATTTCATGTATATCTTGTGTATTTCAGCATATATTTCATGTTTTGGGCTAATTGATGGGACTGTTGGGTTTTGGCCCAATAGCCATAACCTCATATATTTCATGCATTTATGGTTTTATCTCATGTTCAATTAATGATTATTTGATGTCTCTTATGAAATTATTAACGGATAATGTTGCTAAGTTGCTGAAAATTATTATGCCATTTTTCCGCTGCGTAATGTTCTGCCCCTAATTGAATGGAACCAACGGGAAATTCAATTGGAGGGCTGTATTTAATTTTACATGCTATTACCTTTTGATCAACGTTAATTGTAATTGCATGTAATCAATTATGTTTATTTTATTCATGCTATTACTATTTGACCAACGTTAATTGTAATTGCATGCGATAAATTATGTTAAAATTTTCGCTTCTGCCCAACGGTGATGCGAAAAAATTCTTATGAGCATGTTGTTGATCATACCAACGTAAGATTAACTTTCATGCAAATTAATTATGCACTTTCCTAATGTAAATTTTAAATTTTTTCAGCTGCTTCTGTTTCCGCTCATGTTAATGCAATTGAGCCGCTTAATGGTAGTAACTTTCAGAAATGGAAGTTTACGCTCATGACGACTTTCCAGCTCTTGGATCTGGACTATGCGTTCAGATTCGATGAGCCTGTCGCTCCTACTAAAGGAGACGACAATTTTGACAACAAAATGAAGGATTATAAATCTAATGCTGAGAAGTGGGAGCGGTCTAATCGCGTTTCACTTGCTGTGATGAAGAACTCCATCAGCGAGGCAATAAGGGGAGCAATCCTTGAAAAGGAAAGGGTAAAGGACTATTTGTCCTCCATCGAGGATCATTTTAAGGGGTCCTCTAAAGTTTATGCTACCACACTGATGCACAGACTCATGAACACTAAGTACAATGGTACTGGAAATGTCCGTGAGCACATTATGACTATAATAAATATTGCTGCCAGACTTAAGACGATGGACATGGCAATTTCTGATGGTTTTGTTGTCCATTATATTATGATGTCTCTTCCTAAGCAATTTGAAGCTTTCAAGGTGAACTATAACACCATTAAGGACAAGTGGACCATGAGCGAGTTGATCGCTAATGTTTCACAGGAGGAAGAGAGGCTCAAGGCTGAGGGGGCTACTGATTTTGTGAATCAAGTCAGCTCCTCAAATAAAGCTGGTCCCTCTAGAAATAGAGGAGGCTATAAAGGAAAGGGAAAGAAGGAGCAAGCCTACTCCCCTTATCAGAAGCAACAGAAGCCACAGCACCCACAGCACCCTAAGGCGCCTAAAAACGCTTCAGGTCCTGGGAGCTCAAATGAACAGAAGAAAAGTGGTGAGTGTTACTTTTGTCAGTCGAAGGACCATTTCAATGATGATTGTCCTGGATGGCTGAAATGGCTTGCCAAGAAAGGTACTTATGAAATTACTTTTGTTGATGAAGCATTTTATGCTGATTTTCCTATAAATTCTTGGTGGATTGATTCTGGTGCTTCTGTGCACGTTACGAATTCCTTGCAGGGATTCCATATATTGAGAAGTCTCAGAGGGGAAAGAAGCCTAAGAGTGGCTAATGGGATGGAAGCCGAAATTCAAGTTATTGGATCAGTTTCTTTAGTTTTGAATAATGGTTTTGTAATGAAACTCAATTATGTTCTTTATGTTCCCTCAATGAGAAGAAACTTAATTTCCATTTCATTATTAGATAATGATGGATATTCTTGTAATTTTGGACACGGAAAGTGTCTGATTTATTTTAATAATGATAATGTTGGTTGTGCCATCCGACACGACAAGCTTTATATGTTATCCCTGCAAGATTCTCCTATATCTATGAATGTATGTGATGTGAATAAAAAGCGCAAGCGAATTGATGAGACTTCGTCGAAATTGTGGCACTGTCGTTTGGGCCACATTTCGAGGGGGAGAATTGAACGTCTCATTAAAGAAGAAATTCTCCACCCTTTAGACTTTAATGATTCGGATGATCATTGCCTCGATTGTATCAAAGGCAAGTATGTAAAGCAAATAAAGAAGGGTGCTACTCGAAGCACAGGGATTTTGGAATTAATTCATACTGACATATGTGGTCCTTTCCCTGTGACATCAGTGTATGGTTATGATTCTTTTATTACGTTCACTGATGATTACTCACGTTATGGCTATATCTATCCCATTAAAGAAAGAACGGAGGCACTTGATAAATTTAAGATATTTAAGGCTGAAGTTGAAAATCAGCACAATCTAAAGATTAAAGTAGTGCGCTCGGATCGTGGGGGAGAGTATTATGGGCGACACGCAACTTATGGGCAGATTCCTGGTCCTTTTGCCAGGTTTCTACAAGAAAAGGGTATAGTTGCCCAGTACTCAATGTCTGGTGATCCCCAGCAAAATGGAGTAGCGGAAAGAAGAAACCGCACACTTATGGATATGGTTCGAAGTATGTTGAGTTACTCCACTTTGCCAGTAAAGTTGTGGATGGAAGCATTAAAGACCGCTGCACATATACTCAACCGGGTTCCCAGTAAATCAGTGCCTAAAACACCTTATGAATTATGGACTGGGAGAAAACCTAGTTTGAACTACCTCTATGTGTGGGGTTGTGCAGCTGAAGCTAAAGTATTTAACCCACACATTGGGAAATTGGATCCCAAGACTGTGAGTTGCCATTTTATTGGCTATCCTGACAAGTCTAAAGGGTACCGATTCTATTGTCCAGATCGTACCACAAAATTTGTAGAGACAAGGCACGCTGTGTTCTTGGAAAATGATGGCATCAGTGGTAACTTGGAGCCTAGGAAAATTGATCTTGAGGAGAAGCAGATTTATGTTGCTTCACCGCTAATCCGACAGACTGATTTTCCCATGCCCCAAATGGTTGTGCCCACAGTTGACCCTGTAGTTGCAACTCCTGTTGCATCTCCAGTTAATTCTGTGGCTACTCCTTCTGTTGAGGGCTCTGAAAATACAAGTGCAATACCTAATGCTGAGCCTTCACAACCCTCTGTGACAATTAATGAACAACCTGATGAGCCTACTAATGAACCTGTCAGGAGATCACAACGAGTGAGGAGATTTGCTATCCCAAGTGATTATGAGGTTTACTTGAATGAGGATGATCTTGGAAAGGCAGATGATCCTAGCTCTTATAAGGAAGCAATGAAGAATAAAGATTCATCTAAATGGTTAGATGCCATGAAAGATGAGATTGAGTCTATGGGCGCTAATGACGTATGGGACTTAGTGGAAATTCCTAATGGAGCCAAAACAGTAGGCTGCAAATGGGTCTACAAAACAAAACGTGACTCCAAAGGGAACATCGAAAGGTTTAAGGCGAGACTTTTAGCGAAAGGGTTTACACAAAGAGAAGACATTGACTATAATGAAACATTTTCTCCTGTCTCAACTAAAGATTCATTTAGAATCATAATGGCGCTCACAGCACATTTCGATTTAGAGTTGCACCAAATGGATGTTAAGACTGCATTCCTGAATGGAGACTTGTATGAGGACGTTTACATGGCACAACCGGAAGGTTTTGTTGTGGAAGGCGAGGAACATTTAGGATGCAAGTTAAGGAAATCCATATATGGCCTGAAGCAAGCTTCTAGGCAATGGTACCTTAAGTTTGATGAAGTCATAAGGAAATTTGGATTTAAGGAGAATGATGTTGATAATTGTACTTATGTTAAGTTCAGGGGGGTAATTACACCTTCTTAATTCTTTATGTGGACGACATATTATTGGCCAGCAGCAGTGTGGACATGCTGCGGGAAACTAAAAGATTTCTCTCGTCCAATTTTGACATGAAAGATCTCGGTGAAGCATCTTATGTTCTTGGTATTGAAATTCACCGAGATAGGTCCAAAGGAACATTAGGTTTATCACAAAAGGCATACATTGACAGAGTACTAAAGAGATACAATATGCATAAATGCTCTGCCTCGCCTGCTCCTATTGTTAAGGGCGATAAGTTTGGGAAATTTCAATGCCCAAAGAATGACTATGAATCTGATCAGATGAAGGCTATACCTTACGCTTCTGCTGTCGGAAGTATTATGTATGCTCAAGTATGCACGCGCCCTGATTTAGCTTTTGTTACCGGGATGCTTGGCAGATATCAGTCAAATCCAGGACCGGACCACTGGAAAGCAGTTAAGAAAGTCCTGCGCTATATGCAAGGCACTAAAGGTCACATGCTCACATACAGAAAATGCGATAACCTTGAGGTTGTCGGCTATTCTGATGCTGATTTTACGGGGTGTAAAGACACAAAGAAGTCCACATCAGGTTACATTTTCACCCTCGCAGGAGCAGCAATATCATGGAAAAGTGTAAAGCAAACACTTACTGCATCGTCGACAATGCAGTCTGAATTTGTGGCATGTTATGAGGCTACCGGGCAGGCTGTATGGCTTAAGAACTTTATCCCGGGATTGAGAGTGGTAGACAGCATTTCTAGACCACTTGTTTTGTACTGCGATAATCAACCCGCAGTTTTCTATTCGAGTAACAACAAGTCAAGTGCAGCTGCCAAGCACATTGACATAAAGTATCATGTTGTGAAAGATAGAGTCCAGGATCAAACAATTAAGATTGAGCATATTGGAACTAAATTTATGCTTGCGGATCCGCTCACAAAAGGCTTACCACCCAATATTTTTCGTGATCATGTTGCCGGCATTGGTTTATTGGAGAGCCTGTGATCCTGGAATAAGAGGACCATATAAAGTAACCAACTCCCATGAAGTATTATGTTATCCGATTGATATAGAATGGAGCACTATAAGTACTGTTGTCCAGCGGTATTTAATTTACTGTTGTGACGCATTATTTTGGTGTGAAGTTTTATTGAGAGAGGACTTATGACGTTTAGCCTTACGATCAAGGGGGAGAATGTTGGATTTGATCTAAGGCCAAAACGGCCAGAAAAGGAAACATGGGGAAATCCACGTTTCCCTGATTTCAGCGCCCTGATCGGGGGAACCTTTCCAACTCATGGTTACGGTCCCCCGTTGCAACAGCGTATATATAAAGGATGGGTACCGGCCTCTCCCGTGTGACAACGTTCGCGTGAGAGTCAGTAACCCCGTACAAACCCTAACGTGACCCGATCTCCTACGCGCTGTCAAGCAACGGGAAGACCGTCGCCGCTGCTGCTACAGGACGTCGCCGGCGATCCTCTGGACAATCTGCACCGACTCGTCCCCACGCCTGCATCACGCAGGCATGAGGTCTTCGCTCTCATGGCGTTCATGGCAGACCGTAAGTCTCCCGATCCCCTCTATGCCTAGGTGTTCTGGATGTTTGGCTACTGGATAATGCGATGCACTTGATGATTATGAATCTAACAGCCATAGCCTCACGTCGCCGGCCTCCTCCAATGCTTCTCCACACTCGCGGGTTGCTTCGTTAGCGTTCTCACACTCCCCTTCAGCTCATGCGCCCGCCTCCTTGCTCCCCTCTCCCTCCAGCCGCCGTCACCTCCATTCAGTCCTCGCACCCGAGCGCTCCAAGCCGCCGCCCGCCGGCCCTCGGCGCCGCCCTGGCTGCAACGCCGCCTCCTTTGGCCCCCTTCCCTCCCCAGGGCCCCATTTTGCTGCTCTCTGCCGTTCCCCTGGCCATCCCTCACCGGCGCCGCTGCCACCAAGGCCGTGCGTCGCCCCCCTGTTCGGCCAGCCTTGCCTCCGTTTCCTGCATGCTCTGCCTCTTTCTCTTTGACTAACATGTGGGTCCAGTTCAAATAGTTGGCTAGCTAGGCCATCCAATGCATGTATGTCTCTAAGAATCCTTTTGCTTATGGCCAAATTTTTGGATCCCATGTTTAAGAGATATTTAATTAAGAAGTTTGTTAAAACTTGAATTATAATTAAAAATAAGAATAAAGTTGAACCATAAAATTAGAATAAAGATCCATGCAAGAATTTAAATTTGCAGATTACTCTGAAATAGAATTTGAAGCTATTCAAGGATAATTTTTGCTCTCATTATTTGCTCTAGAAACTCAAATATTATTTGCAGATCCAATCAAAACATGCTATGGTCCAAATAATAACTATCATATCTTTATCCCTAAATATGAAATTGCCAATGATAATTAAAAATAATTAGTGTAAGTTTAAGCCTTGTAATTATTATTATTATTATTATTATTATTATTATTATTATTATTATTATTATTATTATTATTATTATTATTATTATTATTATTATTATTATTATTATTATTATTATTTGCACATCTGCAGAAATCATGATGCCCTTTTTTCAAATAATACTTAATAATTAAGGTAGGGTATGTTCTTTTTTGTAACGGCTTATGGCTTTTAGGTTGCTCGTGAGAGAGTACGAAGTAACAAAAACCCACGTAAAGTTTTGGCTGATATAAATGAAGTTATTATAGCGTGTATTACAATCAACTTGTAGACATCCCCTTGAAGAGACACTCTGTTTGAAAGCTAGTTACTATAGAAAAACCGAAAGGTAGTTTTTAGAAGCCAAAAAGAAGAGGCCCGTAATCATTTGAATTTTAAGTATCTAATCTTTATATGAAAATGCTGAGATTTGAATTAAAGAATACCTTATTTGTGATTAAGAAATTCTCAAAACATAATTAGGGTGTTATTAATCTTTATCCCAAATCCAATCGCTAATCAGAGACATTAATGATTTGTACAACTTTGTGTAAATGGAAAGTAAATTAAAGAAAAAGGTAATTAACAAATATTCCATTAACATCTAAATTGCAGTACAAATTTAAATTAGAAATCTTACCCAAATAGCAATCGTCCTATCATTATCCATGGATTTAAATCATCAGTTGTAATTAAGAATAATTAATGTACCAATAATTCGAGGCACAACCTTAAGAGAGAACGCTGGTAAAAATGTGAACTCTAAAGTTAACTCAACGAATTAAAGTTATACTATTCGTATATTGAACTCACACCCTAATCTCTAATTGTCAACGCTTGTAAAAAATACGTATGTTTTTTTAGATTCTCATATCTATCATCAGTCTAACCCAACTCTTGGAACATCATTTATAAATATAAAATAATAAAAACTATTAAGTTAAAGATTGAGCCTTAGTATCTTATAATTGGCTATGTCTAGCCATCTTCCAAATCCAAAATTCTTGTGAATGCTCCTTCAACATCAATCTTTCTTCTATAACCCTTCCTGGCAGAGCTTCCCCACTGCTCCCTCCTTTCGCTCAAAATTTGTTTGACATTGTCAAGCATCCTACCATTCATTAAATCTTCACTCATATCCTCAATCATAGTAAGACTTAAATAAGCTCAATTGAATTTATTAGGAGTTTTGAAGTTCTTTGGGTTTATTTGGTTTTTTGATCACTTATCCTGTAATTAAAAGCTGAAGTCTTGAATAAGCGACGGATTGAGCGGGATCAAGATTCGAGTAAATATGAAGATCAAGAGTTTCAAGATCATTGACTAAGAAGGTTTTGAGTAAGATCAACATTGCAGTAAATTGAGTGTGGCAAGCCATTACTTTAATTATATCGCACCTATCTTTTGAATGAAAATTATTTTATTTGAAAATCTCAAATTGAATGTTTTACTTTGTTATGCAAATTATATTTATACTTGTTCGTAGTTAATTCTCTATGGATAATTGCTTAATTTTACCCTACTCCTTGGCTTTAGACATAAACCCTTATCGCCCTAGAGTTATTGGTAAACATACTAGTTATAATTTGTATCTAAGCACTATGCCTAGTTTTGCTTAGATATTGGGGGCATTAAATGGCCCTACCATCATTTACAAACATGAAACTTATTTTGCACAGCCATTGGAAATGGCTAGTATGTTGAGGTAACTTAGTTTTATGCTTCTCAAAACCCTAAAACTTGCTTTACTTATCTGGACGGATAGTAAGAGTGGTTGGTGCGAATGTAGCATGAGATATTGTGGTTTGTCATAGTACCGCTTAGAAACTTTAAGGACTAAATCCTGTAATAACCTCCTAATGTAAAACAGTGCGACCACAAGTCTAGAATGGGTATGACCTAGCCAACTAATTTGCATCGATCCAGTGTGAGTTGCGCCATCCTGTGGCACACGGTCAAGTGAGTGAGTAGAGACCCTTGATGTGATGGCACAAGAAGGGGCTTTTGGAGTGGGTGGATGTAGCCCCACAGCAGTGAAAACATTAGCGAGTGTGGCCTCGCTAGGAAGATGTATTGTAAAAGTCTTGTAGTAATCTTCTTGATTTACATGTTTGAGGGAATGTGTGAAATACAACAAGTTGATAATCTATTGCAGTAAAGTGTACAGTATCTACATAGTGTAAACTGCTCGAACAGCTGTGCTCACGGTCATGAGAACTTACTCAAGTTAGTATCTATTTCTAAAAAGTTTGTGGGTAGATTGAAAAACTCATCAGGCAAATGTAGCCCTGGATTGATTTCCCCTGGGCAGACATAACCTGGTGATTAAAATGGGTGGATGTAGACCTGATAACAAAACTAGCATACGGTAGGGGTAACCATGCGCTGTAACAAGTAGATGTAACTTGCACTATTATTTTTACTGCATTCTCTCAAACAACTTTAAAAAAAGTTGGTTTAGTTAAAATTGCTAAATCTCAGGGAATTTCCTATTTATTGTATCTTTCAAAATGATGCCTTTAGCAAATAAAAGAACCTCAAACCTCCAATTGATAGCCTTGAATGTATTATTACTATATTCTGTGTGGTGGTTTGCTGAGTACCTTTGTACTCATTGTTGTTCAATTATCATTATTCAGTAAGTAAGAAGAAAAAGTCAAGCTCTGCGGTCATCTAAAGGAGTCGACAGAGCTGAAAGATGATGAGGTCAAGAACTAGGTCGTGAACCCCAGTTGGCTGCCTGTGAGCATGTCCTGTGGGTCCCACTGGTGTGAAGTTTTGTTTCCATTGTTGCTTTTTAATGAACTTGGCTTGACCGACCCATGTGTAAGTTTATTATTGTGTTATTTACGTTTTCGCATGATATAAGTTTGATATACAATAATGTATATATGAGTACTATCTGCTGATACAAGAAATAGTACGGTGGGATCACAAAGAATTATTGATTGGCAAAATCTGAGTCCGACAACCACCAAAGTAGCTAGGTTAGGGGTGCTAGGGGGTGTACCCCACAGGTCGGCCAACGGTAGGGGGCACCAGCCCCGTCTGCCCTCCCCGTTGGGTCCGTCCCTACAGTGAAAAGCGCAACCAAAAGTCATATGTCGTAGCCCAAAAGAATAGGATAGTTGTATGTTTAGGCAATGTTTTATGATATAGTACTTTCACATGCAACTGTTTAATTCCCAAATAAATTCAATTTCAAATGTAGAAATTTTATAGATAACAATTCAATTTCTAAATGAAATCCGAGAAAAACGATAAACGGGCCTTGACCGAAGCAGTACAACTTCTAGAACCCCCCTCTCTCTCTCTCCCCCTGTGTTCAACAAAACAGACTAGTACAACACAAGAGGTATCCTTCTCTGACCAGACCTGAGACTTGGGAGAGAGCGAGAGGTGGAACAGACCTGAGACTTGAGACAAGGGAGAGGCCCTTGTTGACCACTTCTGAATTCCTGATGTGGTGCAGTGCACTCATAACAGTGCTCTTCGACTTTTTGTTTGATCAACCAGCCAAAGAAGTCGCCATGGACACAGGTTGTTAATCCTGAACGAAACGGCGATGGGAAAAGGAGATTTACCTGTAACCCGTTATTTTTCCTGGCGAAGGCAAGGCACCACGAAGATGGCGCGAGCTGGCCGTCAAGAGGACGTCCGATGATGGACGCACGAATGCTGGGCGTGCCACGCGGCGACGAACGGTGATGCGACGCGGCCGTTGAAATCAGGTCACCTTAAGACCGGGTGATTGGCGTAAGGAACATGCACACGTACGTACGTGCGAATTGTAGTCGCAGTACTACTAAACGTACACGCCGAAGGGACGGCTGATAGGCCCGGATGGAAACAAATGTCTTACCGAACTTCCTCCCGTCGCTATAGAACACGTTTTTCACTTTTCCAAATCAACCAGACGTTTCGGTGACCGTTAATTTTTTGGGAGTGATCGTTGTTGTATAGGTAACTGTTTTTTTCTTTTATTTTCAATTACTTTTTATACTGTAATTTTAGGTGATTGAGAATATAACTTTAGATTAGGGGCGGATCCATGTAGCGCAGGCTGGGTGCGGCCGCACCCAGGCCAAAATCCAAAAAGCTTTACAGTATACATAAATTTACCCTATTCGCATCCGTCCGGCCCAAACAACTGCACCCACACCCCATCTCGGAGAGCCCACAACAGCCTGCGTGATGCGTCGGCGACGCTTGAGTCTTCGACTACACGCTTCGTCGCTTCAGCTCCCGCGGACTGCTCTCTTCGTATTCCTCCGCTGCTCTGACGCTTCGTCTGTCGTTTCGTTTCCCCGACTCGAATCCACACAGTACGCGACAGCTGCGGCACCGCCGCACCGGCACGCCGGCAGGTGGCCCGCGGGCCGCGGAGCAGTTGCTGCTGGGCGCAGCGCAGCAGGCCGCACGGGCACGGCAGCAGTTGCTCGCAAGGCCGCACCCCCCCTCCATAAATCTCTAGCTCCGCCACTGCTTTAGATGGAATATAAGTATACTGCAACTTTAGATGACTGAGATAAAAAAAATTTCAGTCGACTATACAATAACAAAACCGTAATTTGTTATCGCGTATATTTGAAAAAGTTGAAAAGGTATAACATTTCTGTAATTATTTTTTAAATAAATTCACTCATGTTATTTTTATATATGCAAACGATACGTTTTAAACGATATATTTAATAAAATTAAAAAGATTTAATTTTACGTCTTTTAAAAGTGCACTCCTTGTGGCCGGAAAGTAGTAGTAGGGAATCATTTTGATGCCAAGCAGTCTCAATAATTACAGCACAACCTTTTTAACACCGATTTATTTTTTTTAGGGAACATGCAGAAGATTTCCACGTCATTGCATAAAGAGGGGAGAGGCAGAGTACAAGCACTAGATAGGTTAATGTTTTATAGCAAGGAGCCAAGGAATATGAGTGCTAATAAGCAAACGCCCCGTTTGAAACGCTCCAATTTACAGGGATTAAGTAACAATCGGTATAAGTTCTCTAGGATTTCTTCGATAATCTTCCCATCCAAACGGTCCTCGATAGAGTAACAAGGCACATTGATGCTCTTTCTAAATGAGGGGGATCTCAAACACTTGTCTGTATCGCTCATGCACATCGATCTGACGCACCAAGACTAAAGTCTAGAACGTATTTCTTCCCAGAGGAGAGAGAACCACAACATTCCACAGTAGTGCATGCTCCTTTCCATGAATGTGATATGCCATAATGTTCGACGGTGTTGCATGCTGCTTTCCATGGATGTGTGAGACAACCTTAATATTCCATAGTATTGCATGCCGCTTTCCATGAATGTGAAATCCAGAGACAAAAATAAATGCTACCAACATGCGGTGCAGCTACTAACTGACGTTTACCTGCACGGTTGACTCGAGCTGCTGTTGCCGGCGGCCCACTGCACAGTAGCCATCTCCACTGAATCCACACTACGAAACCCGACCACGTCCACACGTGGCGGAACGCACGCCGCAGATCCGCTGATCGACGGCCGAGATGAACCGGATGCCGGCCTGCCCGGGGCAGACAGGCGACCGGAACTGGTCAAGCCTTTTTCAAGGGAGAAATTGCACATATACCCTATAGTTAGTAGACACTTGTATATTTGCCCTACACTTGAGTGGCCTTGTAATTTTGCCCCATACTTGATATGCCCCCTTATTATTTTGCCACATTGCCCATTTAGCTGTTATTTTAATTTCGTTTTTCATTTTTTTGGGGCAGGAAATGACAGATCTACCCTTTTAATTACCACATGAACAAGGTCCTAGAGCAATGCCCTGCAGTGGCCGACTATCTTAGAAGGGTAGATCTATCATTTTCTGCCCTAAAAAAATAAAAAACGAAATTAAAATAGCAGCTAAATGGGCAATAGGGTAAAATAATAAAGAAGCATGTCAAGTATGGGGAAAATTACAAGACCACTCAAGTATGGGGCAAATCTACAAGTGCCTACTAACTATGGGGTACATGTGTAATTTCCCCATTTTTCAAGAGGTCAAAACTAATTAAAACTAATTGCGCTCGAGACCGATTAAATTAAAAAAAAACCCATAAAAATCCCCGCGAAAAAGAAGAAGAGCAGTAGCCTAATGACCCATGCAATCCCGCGCCCGCTCCCTAGTAATTTAGATTAGCACGCCCTGATCACCCCACAAAACACTAGTTAATCCGTAGCTGGAAAACACGAGAGGGCGCAGGTATTTATATCCCGTCACAATCTCCTCGTGCCTCGACGCACTTCACGAACAGAAGCAGAGGAGAAGGAATCAATCAAGAACTGAAGAGGAGGAGGAGGAGGAGGAGGAGGAGAGCTGAGCTGGGGGTGTACATACCGGGATGGATATCGTGAGGATGGGGAGCGGGAGCGGGCGGCTGACGGCGTCGTCGTGGCGGGGGACGTCCGGGAGGAGCGACGTGTTCGGGCGGTCGGTGCGGGAGGAGGAGGACGAGGAGGCGCTGCGGTGGGCGGCGATTGAGAAGCTCCCGACCTACGACCGCATGCGCAAGGGCATCCTCACCGGCGCCGGGCAGGCGCAGGAGGTGGACATCCAGGGGCTCGGCATGCAGGACAGGAAGAACCTCATCGAGCGCCTCCTACGCACCGCCGAGGAGGACAACGAGAGGTTCCTCCTCAAGCTCCGCGACCGGATGGAGCGGTGAGCTTCCAACTCAGTTCTTGATCACTTTCAACTCAGTTCTTGGTTCATTTCTGAACACAAGGATAGGAAAAAATATGTTTCATCGGTAGTCAACACCTGAAAAAATGATCTGCACAGCCATCACAAAACCGTTTGATCCTGCGATGCAAAAGAATCTCAAGCATAGGACACTCATGTCTTGATTCTCTCTGTTTCTGAAAAGAAGTTTCTTGTTGATTTTGATGCTTTGCAGAGTCGGGATTGACAACCCGACAATAGAAGTGCGGTTCGAGCACCTGAACATCGACGCGAAGGCTTACGTCGGCAACCGGGGAATCCCGACGTTCACCAACTTCTTCTCCAACAAAGTCATGGTATGCATTTTGTCGTGGCAGCAGCTTCATGCGTCATTGTCATGGAAGAACTGAAAAGTTCAGTGCACATGTTCAGTTTCTACTGCAGCTTCTGATTCTTGTGAGACTGTTGTTTCATTCCTTAGTATGCGTTGAGTGCTCTGCGCATTGTTCCAAGCGGGAAGAGGCCTATCTCCATTCTTCATGACATTAGTGGAATCATAAGACCCGGCAGGTGAGAAATTAATAACTGTTTATTTACACGATCATCTCATAGTTAATCAAGTGGAATTTGTTCAGAATGAGTTTGTTGCTTGGGCCCCCTGCATCTGGAAAAACTAGTCTACTCCTAGCTTTGGCAGGGAAACTGGACTCAACTCTGAAGGTACCACATCTTCACAATTTTCTTGATTTTGAATAGTTTTGCATTTCATACAAATAATTATTCGGAGAAGATTAGTTGTAAGCTGTAACATTGATGAATTTGAATTGGAAAAGTTCAGGTGTCAGGGAGAGTAACTTACAACGGCCATGACATGGATGAATTTGTCCCTCAGAGGACATCGGCTTACATTGGACAGCATGATCTTCACATCGGCGAAATGACAGTGAGGGAGACGCTAGCCTTCTCTGCAAGATGTCAAGGAGTCGGAACTCGTTACGGTACGTAACATGGGCAATGAAAAGGGAAAAAAGGATAATTGTTCACATTTGGTAAAGTGATTCTTATGCTGGTTTCGTATTACACAGACATGCTTGCTGAACTCTCGAGGAGGGAGAAAGAAGCCAACATTAAGCCAGATCCTGATATAGATGTTTTCATGAAGGTAAGATATTATTTCATTTGAATCAAGTATCTAATTTACTTACAAGTAAACAAGAAGTACTCAAGTTATTATGCTCTTCTGCCAAACAGGCCATCTCTGTGGAAGGCCAGGAGAGTGTGGTCACAGATTACGTCCTCAAAGTGAGTACAATTAATACAAAACAGGAAAGAGGCCCAAACAAATGTATATGCTCCTAACCAAACTTGCAATTTCTTTGCAGATTCTGGGTCTGGAAATCTGCGCAGATACAATGGTTGGAGATGCTATGATCAGAGGTATCTCAGGAGGGCAAAAGAAGCGTGTCACAACCGGTATGTGCGATCTGCAGTACGCATAACAATGCATTTCGATCATGAAAGAAAAATCTGACCTCTCAAACCATTGAATTTACATAGGTGAGATGCTTGTCGGGCCAGCAAAGGCGCTATTCATGGATGAAATCTCCACTGGTTTGGACAGCTCCACAACATACCAGATCGTCAACTCCCTCAGGCAATCTGTCCACATCCTCGGTGGCACCGCGCTGATTGCATTGCTTCAGCCTGCTCCCGAAACATATGAGCTGTTTGATGACATTGTCCTGCTCTCTGAGGGACAAATCGTGTACCAGGGCCCTCGAGAAAATGTCCTCGAGTTCTTTGAGGCCATGGGATTCAAATGTCCCGAGAGGAAAGGTGTTGCAGACTTCTTGCAAGAAGTGAGTGATCCAGAAGAATTCTCTCTACTCCATGAACTTGGAACTCCAATTTGACAGTGTTCATTGTGAATTCACAGGTTACATCTAGGAAGGATCAACACCAGTACTGGTGCCAAAGAGACGAGCCATACCGGTACATCTCGGTCAATGACTTTGCGGAGGCATTCAAAGCATTCCATGTTGGGTGCAAGCTGGGCTCAGAGCTCAGGGTGCCCTTTGATCGAACCAGGAATCATCCTGCTGCTCTCACAACTTCGAAGTTTGGTATCAGCAAGATGGAGCTTCTCAAGGCATGTTTCTCTAGGGAGTGGCTGCTGATGAAGAGGAACTCGTTTGTTTACATCTTCAAAGTAGTCCAGGTATGTATCTTGCTTCTCGAAATCTTATTTACCTGCGAATTTGGATAGTGAAGTCTGATGAATGTTGCATGTTTACCAGCTCATAATCCTTGGAACCATTGCAATGACTGTGTTCCTGCGTACGAAGATGCGTCGAGGCAGTGTCGAAGACGGAGTCATCTTCCTGGGTGCAATGTTCCTTGGCCTAGTCACGCACTTGTTCAATGGATTCGCTGAGCTCGCCATGAGTATTGCAAAGCTGCCCATCTTCTATAAGCAGAGGGACCTGCTCTTCTATCCATCATGGGCATATGCATTGCCTACATGGCTGCTCAAGATCCCAATATCATTCTTGGAATGCGCTGTGTGGATCTGCATGACTTACTATGTCATTGGATTCGATCCAAACACCGAAAGGTTCTTCCGCCATTATCTTCTGCTTGTACTGATCAGCCAGATGGCATCCGGTCTCTTCCGGCTTCTTGCTGCATTAGGAAGAGAGATGGTTGTTGCGGACACGTTTGGGTCATTTGCTCAGCTTGTTCTTCTGATTCTTGGTGGCTTCTTGATAGCTAGAGGTATGCCAAGTCTTCATCCAGTGATTGTTCAGATTGTGTCAAGAGCATTGTGCTGAATTCTGTTTCTACAGACAACATCAAGAAATGGTGGATTTGGGGCTACTGGTCTTCCCCTCTGATGTATGCTCAGAATGCCATAGCGGTGAACGAGTTCCTTGGCCATAGCTGGCAGATGGTAAGTCAGCGTCTCCTGGACCAACCCAACCTTGATCGGTCTTAATTCAGATAGATAACTCACAAACAATGTCAATCTTTGCACAGATTGTTGGTCAGACAAGCAACGAGACGCTTGGTGTCCAAATCCTGAAGGCGCGTGGCATCTTTGTAGATCCAAACTGGTATTGGATCGGTGTTGGTGCATTGCTTGGGTACATCATGCTCTTTAACATACTCTTCATTCTGTTCCTCGACTGGCTTGGCCGTGAGTACCTTCTCAGCTACAAAGTACATTGATTCACACACTTTCAGCATATTATGTTTGGCAATGACATCCTTGTTGTAACTACAGCACTTGGAAAAGGCCACGCTGTTGTTTCTGAAGAGGAACTGAGGGAGAAGCATGCAAACCGTACCGGAGAAAATGTCGAGTTGCTGCCTCTTGAAATGGATGCCCAGAATTCACCTTCTGATGGTCAGTACTAGGCAGATTATTGTGTAATATGCATCAAGCAACGCATGCCATCATTGCATCCTTGTAACAAGTGTAACAAATGCAGGAAGAGGAGAAATCACCGGAGCTGACACCAGGAAGAGGGGAATGGTACTTCCATTTACTCCCTCGTCGATCACCTTCGACAATATCAGATACTCCGTGGACATGCCACAGGTAGGCATAAATCAGAAGCTCTGTGATATGCTTAACATAGCAACAGCTAATGCTAAATACTAATTATGATGTGCAAATCTTTGACAGGAAATGAAAGACAAAGGCATTACTAAAGATCGGCTA
This sequence comes from Dendrocalamus latiflorus, assembly GCA_017311315.1. Lineage (NCBI taxonomy): Eukaryota > Viridiplantae > Streptophyta > Magnoliopsida > Poales > Poaceae > Dendrocalamus > Dendrocalamus latiflorus. The sequence continues at coordinate 15,176,921 of CM029633.1, read as the reverse complement.
CTGCTGCTGAAGGGTGTTAGCGGAGCTTTCAGGCCGGGAGTTCTTACGGCGTTGATGGGTGTTAGCGGAGCGGGTAAGACTACTCTGATGGATGTGTTGGCGGGACGGAAAACTGGCGGTTACATTGAAGGAGATATTTGCATCTCTGGATACCCAAAGAAGCAAGAGACCTTTGCTCGGATCGCCGGTTACTGTGAGCAAAATGACATCCACTCTCCACATGTCACCGTCTATGAATCCCTCCTGTACTCAGCATGGCTCCGCTTGCCCCCTGAAGTAGACACGGAAGCAAGAAAGGTTAGTTGAATGACCTCCTTTCTGCTAGCTCACAAGTAGCTCATTCTACCGGTTTGCATTACAATTCATCACTGGAGTACTGAGCTGGGTCACTTCATGTTCATGGATGCAGATGTTTGTGGAAGAAGTCATGGAACTCGTAGAGCTGACACCACTGAGGGGAGCATTGGTGGGGCTGCCTGGAGTGAATGGTTTATCGACCGAGCAACGGAAAAGGCTCACAATTGCTGTCGAGCTTGTTGCCAACCCGTCCATCATATTCATGGATGAACCAACTTCAGGACTAGATGCGAGGGCGGCTGCGATCGTTATGAGGACGGTCAGAAACACGGTCGACACAGGAAGAACAGTTGTCTGCACAATTCACCAGCCCAGCATTGACATCTTTGAAGCTTTTGATGAGGTAAGTTGCAGCAAGGATGACAAAATTGTAATCTGTAGAACTCTTGGATGTCTCTCATATGAGCACTCACATGTAATTCTTGAACTTTTGCAGCTGTTTCTGATGAAACGAGGAGGTGAAGCAATATATGTCGGCCCCTTGGGATGCAACTCATGCCATCTGATTGATTACTTTGAGGTGAGCCTCATTACTGACCTATTGAACAAAACAACCAATTTCCAAATTATGACATGCATGATAACCTTGCTTGGTGCTCCAAATGTAGGCAATACAAGGAGTGAAGAAAATCAAGGATGGTTACAACCCTGCAACATGGATGTTGGAAGTGACCACCCTAGCTCAAGAAGATATCCTCGGGGTCAACTTTGCTGAAGTATACAGGAATTCTGACTTATACCGGTATGTTCAGTCCCATAATGATATTTTCAGCTTATTTATAGTCTATCTCGGTTCACTGATTGCAATGCATCATGGCAGGAGGAACAAAGCTTTGATCAGTGAACTAAGCACACCACCACCTGGATCGAAGGACCTGTACTTCCCAACCCAATATTCACAGTCCTTCCTCACACAATGCATGGCTTGCCTGTGGAAGCAGCACAAGTCATACTGGAGAAATCCATCATACACTGCAACTAGAATCTTCTTCACGACGGTCATCGCCCTCATCTTCGGCACCATCTTCTTGAGATTAGGCAAGAAAATGTAAGTACCTTTGGTAACAACTCCAAATGAGACTTGATCCATGTTAGCGTATTGTGAGAAAGAAACTCATTTGTACACTATGTTTCCTTTCAGCAACAAGAGACAGGATCTGTTCAATTCTTTGGGATCCATGTATGCAGCAGTTCTTTTTATTGGAATTCAGAATGGCCAAACCGTGCAACCGATTGTAGACGTTGAACGAACAGTCTTCTACCGAGAAAAGGCTGCTGGGATGTACTCTGCTCTACCCTATGCTTTTGCACAGGTAAATGATCATAGCTGAAGATTTAAATAAAAAAGAAATACTTGCAATGTTCTTCCTTCAATGCACTGCTAAATTCTAACAATTTAACCGTCCAACAGGTTCTTATTGAGATCCCACACATCTTCCTCCAGACCGTTGTGTACGGGCTCATCGTCTACAGCCTGATTGGCTTTGACTGGGCAGTTGGGAAGTTCTTCTGGTACATGTTCTTCATGTTCTTCACCTTCATGTACTTCACATTCTACGGGATGATGGCAGTCGCCATGACACCGAACAGCGACATTGCCGCCATAGTCTCAACTGCATTCTATGCGATATGGAATATCTTTGCCGGCTTCCTAGTCCCCCGACCAGTAAGTATCCAAGACTAACTCCTTGTACATACCAAACTCTAAATAGTGTTGATGCTGAAGCATACATGGCTGGCTTGCAGAGGATACCAATATGGTGGAGATGGTATTCGTGGGCGTGCCCGGTGGCTTGGACATTGTACGGACTTGTTGCCTCACAGTATGGAGATATCGGAGACGGGCTGGACGATGGGAAGGAATCGGTGAAAGATTTCATCAACAGATTCTTTGGATTCAGGCATGACTACTTAGGTTATGTAGCTGCCGCTGTTGTTGGATTCGATGTTCTCTTCGCTTTCGTCTTTGCCTTCTCCATCAAAGTGCTCAACTTCCAAAGAAGATAAGAGAAGCCATCTCATGGACAGATTTGATCTAAAAAAAATCTCATGGACAGATTCAGCTTTGCTTCAGATCGCTGTTGAGTATTGGCACACATCAAATGTAAATGAGAGAATATAGCCATTTTTTCAACTTATGCTTTATAGTTTCTCCTAAACAAACAAACGAGATAACTTCTTCACCACGCTTTAAAAGTGGTTTATCGGAATAACCTTTTTGAAGCGGTTTATTGACTTATCGATATTCAGTTCGTTCGCACTAGAACCAAAAGTCATCAGCCGTAGCCGAAAAGAACCCACCTACAATATCCAGTACTTGTTTCATTCTTAGGCAATTAACATTTTTTTTCAATGTTTGGCCTACATCAAAGGGGCTTATGTGTAAATTGTAAAAATGAGTTCGATGGTGTAAAATTTTTCCACAAGATTGGGTCTATTCTTTTAAGCTCTGGTTTATAGCTTAAAAGACCGAATATAGCAACAGGGGGGAATGGTGCTTTCTAATTTTTTTCTAAGTATTCAACACTCCTTCACTCTAATAGCTACACAGCTATGAAGATAGGAATGAGAAATCAACATCAAACAAGCAAAAACAAACATCTGAATTTTTGGAGAAAAATCAGAGAAATCGAAAGCACCTTTGTTATAATTGCGGTACTGCCGAAAAATAGAAGTATCTTTGTTAATTGTGGTACTAGGGCTGGACAATTGGCTTAAGGCTTGCGAGCCGGCTCGGCTCGTAACGAGCTCGAGCCGGCTCGGGTCGGGCTTAGGATGTTTCAAGCCAAGCCGAGCCCAACGTCTAGCTTGTGAGAAAAATGAGCCAAGCTCAAGCCACTCGCGAGCCGCTCGTTTGGCTCGTGCGAGCTCGGTCCAAGTCAGCCCAGTGACACAGTCGGCCCAGTGACCCAGTCCGATCGGCGATGTAGTCCGGAATCTGGATCCGATCGATGCGATGCGAGTCGCCACTGGCCAACCCTAACCCTTCCCGTCGGACGACACTCCCCAGTCGTGCGGCCGGTGTCCGTCCCCGATTGGTGATCGCCGTCCTTCCCCACGCGCTCGGCCGCCACCCTTCCCCGATTCCCTTCCTTCCCCATACGCGCGGCCGCCGTCCTTCCCCGATCGCCGTCCTTCCCCACGCGCTCGGCCGCCGTCCTTCCCCGATCCCCTTCCTCCCCACACACGCTGGCGGCGTCCTTCCCCTCCCCATCCTCCTTGACCCCCTTCCTTCCCGATCCACCACGCGGCCTCCTCCAACCGACGTGCATAGGCCGCGAACGGAGCATGGAGTCTCGTGCTCGAGGGAAGACGGCCAACGCCAGGGCCTCCCCATCGGCAATAGGCGGCGAGCCTGCAACTGCAACCGATGGCACCTCCTCAGCTCCCAGCCGCCTCCTGACCTTGCCGAACCAGTAGCCTCGGTGAGTAACTGTACATGCTGAAAACAGGAGTGAACGCATGAAACTATGATGATATTATTTGCTCAATTGTGTTGACTAGTGACATCTGACGAATGTGCTCCTATTTTGAGAATGCTTCATGGTTTTTTTTTGGGAGGGGAGGTTAGGGTTAGGGTGAGGATGTGATGTCGCCCTAATACTGATAGTAAGAGTTCATGCTTCATGGTTAAAGTTTAGTTACTATACTATTTGCTGGGGTTCAATGAATGCAAAGGGATGACATATTCAGTTAGCTAGTTGGGTTGAGAAAATATTGCTTGAAGTTCGGATCTGAATCTGGTCGTTAGTCTGTTGGTTAGCTCATGTATTTAACTGCTGTTGAGAGTAAAGAAAAGACGAACACAAAGCAGTTGCTGCGTGTACTAGCGCTATCAAGTTTCTGTGTGTGTTATCTGTTCAGCATCTTTTGCTTTCGGGAGGACTGTAGCCCGACTGAAAAATACATAGAATTGCAGAGTTCAGTTGTCTCTTTTGCTCCTGCAACTGATCCTTTGTGTGAGCGATAGTGTCCACTGTGTCACGTGTGCGTCCACTGATTCTTGGGGCTATCATTGTACAATGTTTTATTACAGTCATCGAGTGAGGATGTGGATTGGGAGGCTTTTGGTGGTGATGTTCATGGTGGTGTATCATCTGATGAGGACATGGATGATGTGGACTCTTCAAGTTCAAATGGTGCTAAAGAAGTCGCTGTGGCATTGACAACAGAAGAGGGTACAACGTCTCAGAAGAGGGGGCAAAAAGGAGGAAAGGATCTCCAAAGGCAGCTAGTAGACAGAAACAAAGATCAGATTGTTGGAAAATCTTTAAGGAGGTGAATGTTCCATCGAAGACAAAGAAAGGAGAGGTTGATACAAAGGCAAAGTGTAGGTTCTGCTACAAACTCATGTCTTACAAACAAGGGGATGCAACTTCACATCTTATGAGGCATATACCGAAGTGCACGCCATATATAAACAAGGTGGCTAAGATGAAAGCTCAAGCGAAACTCAACTTTGGTCTTGCCATGGGAAGTGAGAAGTCAGATCGGTGACCAAGGCCATTAACTGTGACTTTGTCTTGCGAGAGACGATGTCGATCTCATGAATCTTGAGGTGTGAGTATAATGCGTCAAGAGTCAAGGTCGACGGATCAGTCGTATCCTTGATGGTGGCCACCTTCATCTCCTAAATCCCGAGGTCTAAGGTAGAAAGCATCTAGTGAGCATTATCTGAGTCTGAGTATGTGAGACTAACAGCTTAGATGTTGCTTAGTATCTTGTGAAATCTACCAAAACACTCATCCAAGGACTCACTAGTAAGCATCTCAAAGTTGTATTCTCTCTTGCACTGGTCTTGTCGGACGGTCTTGATTTGGATTGTTCTCTCATGGTATGCATCGAGGATTACCCAGATGTCAAACGCTGATGTGAGATGAGAGATGTGATCAAACTCACTTTGGCTAAGACCTTGAATGATAATGTTCTTTCGCTTAGCATTTGCTTTCACATCTAGCGTATTCATAGTTGTGATGTGCTCATCGGCAGGAACCACGAATCTGGTCTTAACTTTTCCCCAAATCGCATAGCCTTGAGCCTGTATGTAAGACTTCATCCCACTCTTTCAAAATAGATAGTCGACCCCATCAAAGAGAGGTGACTTGGTAGAATACTTGTTTGCTACCATGCCTCTAAAGATCGGCTAAGATCTATATGAAAGAGCTAACCGGGTTCTGATACCAATTGAAAGACCGAATATAGTAACATAGGGGGTGAATGGTGCCTTTCTAATTTTTTTCAAGTATTCAACACTCTTTCACTCTAATAGCTACAAAGCTATGAAGATAGGAATGAGAAATCAATACCAAACAAGCAAAACAAACATTTGAAATTTTGGAGAAAAATCAGAGAAATTGATAGTACCTTTGTTATAACTGCAGTACTACCGAAAAATGGAAGTATCTTTGTTATAACTATTGTACTACCTTTCGTTGATGAATAGTGAAATCAACTCAGGTTCAAACTAAAATTGATGGAACTTTTGATTCGTAAATCCAAATGACATGAAATTTTTGCAGGAATATTCTCTAGGTTATTAAGAACCTATTCCAACAAACGATTATGAAAATCATGGCGAAACAAGAAGAGACCTTTTTCAGTTTGAAGGAAAGATGCACCAAAATCAAGTTAAAACCAAAATCGATGAATACAATTTGCTCGTAGGATGATGATAATAAAAAAGGGTATGTATGTATTTCCACACATCGCAGCAAATTAGATCACCACACAAACCAAGCCAAAAACCCTCGAATCAATAGATGGACCAAAGAGGCCAAAGTCAAGCAAAAGCGGGTTTTCTCGTGAATCTTGCTATCAAAGTGGCTATATGGGTGGAGATGTATTCCTAATGATTTTCTCCATCTCTTACACATCCTTATCACAACAAGATCACAAGAAGGAAAGAAGAGAAATTAAAACCAATCAAAAGTCAAGCACATCAATCAAAACAAGAGGAACTCAAAAGTTGTACAAAGATTGATGTATTGCTTACTTGAGAAGGTAGATTTTACAGTCATTCCACCTTGGAGGACAAAGAGAACCTAAGGTACTCACTCTCAAACCATAACCCTAAACCTAGAGAAGAGAGCACAAAAGATGGGTTGGATATTTAACCACACGTCTCCATACCAACCCCTTTTATAGGTGGACAACCAGCCACCTATTCACTTTAGTGCATACTATTCATTATTACAACGGGGGAAATACGTTAACCCCCTACACACGGATTTTACTCACACAAGTTTATTTATGTATGCTTTTCAAAGCGCATAAGTGTGTATCCGCTAAATCTTTAGTCTTGATCATCTATAATCAAACCAGCTTCATCTTGACCTAAACTGCTCTCCAAGCATCGCCCGTGCACAGCGATTTTGATCCAAGGTGGTTTTCGTTATTTTGGTCAAACTACCAAAATACCCTTCCTTAACCCGGTCAGTACCAACCACTGCATGCAATCGCCATGCTTGTCACGTGTATGTGCATCACTAGCTTGCCATGCGTTGCCAAGTCTCACCCATCCCAGTTCCACTGAACCATGGCTTACTTGGCTCGTGCGAGTCACATGGTGTTATCCCGTTGTTCGAACTCGCTTTCAATATTTCCCGTCTTTCTTGTGCTATGCTTGAGCTCACCGTCTCACTAGGAATCCTCGATTGTTCTGAGCCTCAACTCCTCCATGAGCCTAGCCCCGATCATCGCTGTTGACCATAGTTGACTCCAAGCGATCCTGCACATCCGAAGACAAAGAAATCGTTTTCAGGCACAAGACATTAGCTAAGACATACATCATGCAATCTTAATCCAATGACCCAGGTCATCCCAACTCAATCCATGTCTCAAATCCCCAAAACCCTATTTTTCTAGGAAGATGACAATACCGCACTTACAATGCCGGTACTACCGCACTGTGGTACTACACTCCCCAAAGTGGTACTAGCGCATTTTGCAAATCTGCACTAGACCTCTCCGGAAAAAATATACCGCCACATAATCTGAACTACCATCTTGTGGTACTATCGCACAATCCCTTGCGGTACTATCGCGTTCATAACTGCGGTATTTCCGATTTTTCTAGGACTTCCGAAAATTAGTCTAAATCAATACAATTTTTGCAAAACCATTTTACCACTCCACGAAATTTACAATGGTTCACCATAACAATATTCTGGACCTTGTTACATGGTCCTTCATAGCTGTTAGGTACGGCTTATTAGTCTAATAAATAGTGATTGCTAAGAGAAACCAAAAATGAATTATCTATCTTTGATTCAATTGACTTGTTGCCTTCAAAAACAAGTCGATGACTGATTAACATGGGATTAAAAGATGACACTGCTTACATAATGCTGAAGAACATTTTAGCAGACTTAAAAAATTTCGGTGAACACTAGCTTTGGGTACTGATAAAATCAAGACTGGTGATGCTTTGTGTGTGTTCAGCATAGGAATTACTAATTCACAAGTATTTTGATAGTATATTAGAATTTGGAAGCAAGAACCTTAACAGGAAATTTTAAAGGAAATGACTCACATTTCTGGACAGCATTACAGTAAAAGGGTTATCATCCACTTTCCAGGTGCTGCTAACCGAAGATGCATCCAGATATGCAATTATTGAGGTTTGTCAGTTGTGTTATTTAAATAACTATTAGGATGGAATGCTGAAAAAAACTTGACAGAGGTTTGCAACTTTGTAAAACATGAATTTTATAGTAATGAAAAATGTAATATAAGAATAACATTTCAAAAACAACTATACTGGGTTACAAATTCAGATGGATACTGCTGTAACACCCTACGGCCCAAAAGTCAATAAAAGCCCAATCCACCCGCGGTGCGGGCACGCATACGTAGCATCCTACTTGGGCTTTCATCCTCACTTCGCACAAAAGGTTTAACCCGAAAGTGTTACGATTTGGATCAACAAGTATTATATATCAATGGAACTCGATGTAAATTAGCAATGTGGTAATACAAGGTGGGGTGTTACAACTAGGGATGGCAACGGGGTGGGAGATCGCAAGGGAGGCCCCCACGGTCCCACCCCAACCCCGCTGGACGTACCGGGGAAGATGCCCCGTCCCCACGGGATCCTGCGGAGATTAAAAATAAACTAAATATTTTTTAAAAAAATAATAATGTGACTTTATTTATTAATTTATAATTATTTAAGTATATATTTTTTTAAAATATGTATTCTAACATAGATTCAAGTTTTAATCCAAATATAAAAATACAATTTTTCATATTAAAAACTATAATATATTATCAAAGAATATTTTTTTATTTTTACCAGATAACTGTGGACCCGTGGGGGAGAGCGACCCCATCCTCACCCTGCTCCACATAAGAGCATCTCCAACAGATGCCCAATAAATTCACACCCTAAATCTCTTTTTACAGATCCTAACCACGATATAAGGTCCCAAAATAATCATTCCCTCCAACAGATACCCTAAACCAGAGAAACATTATTGGGAGTCTAGATCATCCTCTATAAGTAGAGATAGAGAGCGAGAGCCCATTTTTTGGGTGTGTTCTATTTTTGGGAGTCTATTTGGAATCTGTTGGAGCTACTTCTTACCCTTCAACTCTAAAATTTAAATATTAAGAGCCATATAGAGTATCTCTTGGAGATGCTCTAACTATATTCCCCTCAGCGCCCTACCCCAGTGAGAAAATTGCCACCCCTAGTTATAACCGCGGATGCTGCACTTAGTTTCCTCATCTCTTGTGACTTAGCACTTGAAGTAAAGATCAAATATGTAAACGGGACTAACTGGAAATCGACGCATCCATACCTAGACGACCTGAGGCCTTCAACTGAAATAGCTTCCCTGCGAAGGTGGTCCACAACATTAACAGTTCTACAAATAACACCGTGAACCTGAAGAAGAATCAACAAACAAAACTGAAGAATAAAAAACACATGAGAGAACAAGCAAAGGCTGCTTCACATCTTCGCTAGCACCTAAGCTACTAGAGGAGTGATTCACATTGCCCTGCTAAAGCCTATACTTTCAGAACAACGACCAAACTACCACAAAAGAGGCGCGGGGAAAAAAACTCCAAAGTGACAAGGTTTAGAGAGGTTTATTACCCAGAGCCGTGCCGCGAGCGAGAGCACTGGCCGAGCCGCCTGCTGCAGCCTGCCGCCGCCGCCGACTACCGCATCGCCGCCGGTTCGCAGGGGTTGCCTCGGAATTCGCGCGCGCCGGGCCTACGCGGAAGCCTGTGGTTGATCGAATCGGAATTAGAGGGGTTTGGAAGGAAGGGAAGGTTTGGCTCCGGTTTTATTAGCAACAAGGGCAAGTTCAGCAGGACCCTCTTACGGCCGTTAGATAAGAAACGGATGTGCAGGATCACTCTCGGATTACTGATGCGGTTTTTTTAGGGGAGATTACTCATGCTGTTGGTTTAACACCTCATTGTAATATTAATAAAAATATATTATTTAAAAAACTCGCTGAAGAAATATCATTCATTGATTTGATATGGTCCCTCTCATAACACCTTCTTGCTTTTTTGTCAATTTGGTTTGATGTCACATCTTTTCCCTTTTAAAGCTTGACGAGAGCAACAACATGCAGATGCAGTGCACCAGGGAAGGGAGTAGGTGGGCACAGGGAAAGTAGAGCATATTTAGTGTATTGAACCGATGTCGATTCAAAATAATGACATGTAAGTATT